>JALAZF010000304.1:6107500-7307500 GCA_022829125.1 Lathyrus tuberosus
ATCATTAATTAAAATATTTTTTTATATCATGTCGGTTCAAGGTTCATAACATTGTAGTCATCATCATTAATTAAAGGGTTAATACCTATTTTCCCCCTGCCATATGGGTGTGTTTTGAAAAACTCCCCTGCGAAAAAAAAAGTTGCAAGACTGACCTTAACAAATTTTAAAAGTTTTGATTTACACCTTCATCATGCCACATCATCAAAAATACTGATGTGGCAGTCATTTTTTTAATTTTTTAATGAAAAAAAATTCCACATCATTAATAGGCTTTGTGAAATGACTCTTATACCCCCACTTTTTAATTTTTTTTATTTAGTTTTTTTTTAGTTTTTCTTTTATTTAATTTTTTTAGATTTTATTAAATTTATAATTTTTTTATTTATTTAATTTTTTTTTAATTATTTTTCGTATTAATTTTATTTATTTAAATTGTTATTTTAAATTATCAAAATATTATTCTTGGGCCTAAGCCCATTTAAATTTCAAGACAAACACATATATTGCAAACCCATTTTCAATTCATAAATGCATATGATGGATTGGTATATATACACTTGTTTTTCCTTTATACCAACCGATGTGGGACACCATCCCTCTTCTCCATGATACATCACCATCACTTAGCAACTACCAGGAGAATGAATCACAACATTGAAATGCAGTGCATAGCAGGATCTTGCAATAAGTCAAAATGATGTCAGCTGGAATCTCAAAAAATATCAGCCATTTATGAAACTGTTCTCCCATAACTAATAGATGCAATATAGAGGTTCTTTGCCCATTTTTCCTGTAGAAAAAACATATAAATATATGCATTGTAGTAACAGTGATTGACAATGAATAAATGAAAACCAAGTGCACTATTTTACCTTAACATGAGTACTTGGAAAATCAGACGTGCGAGGCGTTTCTTGTGTTTCATAAGTTGGTTTTCTTCTAGGGACACTTAAAATAAAAGCAGCCTGATCAGGCGTCGCAGCAGTTGCGGTGATGCGGTAATTGTTTTCCCACCTTCGATGAATACCTTCACTAGGGTACAGGAAATCAAGTTCCACAACCTAGCATTGAGTTTAGAGAGAAAAGAACACATACACATCAGACAGAATTATTCACCGTCGCAACCTAAGAATGGACCTCATCCTTAAGGATAAAAAGAAACCTCTTTTGCATAATACGTAATTACTATAACAGTATGAGCAAATCTAACATGAGATCCAGAGCAAGATCAGAAGAAGAAGAATTTCAGATGTACTAGTTTCCCAACCAATTTTTTTACATGAATAAATGTTACTCAACTTCAAGGAAAAAGAAACATTGTTGTTTCATTGTGTCACCCATAATCAATAACAAATTATCCAAAGTGATTCTCCCACGTGGTAAAAAAACAGAAAACCCAAATGATAACATTAAGTGGGACTCAGGAAGCATGCTGCCCCATATACAATCTATAAGTAAAGAAAACCCATGTATAAGTAATAAACATTATCCGGAAAATGAGCCTCACCCTTTACAATGCATTTTCTCTAATATGGAGATAGCCTCGATTGCAATACACGCCACCATTTCAGTAGACATCCTGGATCCAAAAACTTACAATGCATTATGTTACAAAAACTTACAGTGACAACCTCAAGCCCCAATTCTTCTATTAAAAAACTTACAAGCACATACCATAATATAGTAGTCACCTTGCTGTCCCTTGTAATGTACTCGTGGAACACCATGACTACCACCTAACGTACTATAAAAATGAAACATGGCAAAGTTAGCATTTATGCATAGATAAACATTGCGGTTACTGATAATGCGTATTTTCATATGTGTGTGGTGATGTTGTGCTCTGTGTTCATATGTGATGATTTCAGCTCTATAGCTCCAGATGAATTCATCACCTTTCTAAATGAATTTAGACTCTTAAAAGAAAAGCTCAAATTGCAGCGACCAAGTTTGTCTTCATCTTTTTTATTTTGGACGACGCCACCATAGAGTGAACTTTTCTAATGAACAGAACTGGGGGTTATAAAAGCACCTTCACCATCAAGTGTTTTAAGAGAAATCTTACTACTATCGATGCAATTATCTTGCTGAACTTGGTAATTTGTTCTTGGTTCTTTGATAGCGAAAACTTTGGTTTATCTTGTATTTTGTGTATGCAGTGATTGTTCATACTGAGGTAGCATGGATAGTTACTAAGTGATGGTGATGTATCATGGAGAAGAGAGATGGTGTTCCACATCGGTTGGTATAAAGGAAAAATAAATGTATATATACCAATCCATCATATGCATTAATGAATTGAAAATGGGCTTGTAATATGTGTGTTTGTCTTGAAATTTAAATGGATTTAGGCCCAAGAATAATATTTTGATAATTTAAAATAACAATTTAAATAAATAAAATTAATACGAAAAATAATTAAAGAAAAAATTAAATAAATAAATAAAATTATAAATTAAATAAAATCTAAAAAAATTAAATAAAAGAAAAAATAAAAATAAACTAAATAAAAAAAAATTAAAAAGTGGGGGGTATAAGAGTCATTTCACAAAGCCTATTAATGATGTGAAATTTTTTTTCATTAAAAAATTAAAAAAATGACTGCCACATCAGTATTTTTGATGATGTGGCATGATGAAGGTGTAAATCAAAACTTTTAAAATTTGTTAAAGTCAGTCTTGCAACTTTTTTTTTCGCAGGGGGATTTTTCAAAACACGCCCATATAGCAGGGAAAAAAATAGGTATTAACCCTTAATTCAAATATCTTTTTATAGCATGTCGGTTCAAGGTTCATAACATTGTAGTCACCATCATTAATTAGTTACATATTTTATTTTGGTAATTTAAAAATAGATAAACTCTGTAAGTGATGTCTCATTTATCTTGGCATACCCTTACTGACTTATAAATGGAAAATTCACTTAACTACTAGGGATTCTTTTGTCCTCCCATTACCTTTTCTATATATATATATATATATATATATATATATATATATATATATATATATATAAATAAAAGAAGTTGTTTTCAGCTACATTCAAAAATAAAACTATATAAATCAATGTATAAAAGAACTATATAAAACAGGTCATTCGTATTATTGATTTATTTAATAAATACATTTTAATAAGTAAATATAAATGTGTATTTGTAATAAAGTTAGCACATTTCAATTTGTGTTCCTCTCTGAAGCGTATATTGCATACTTGCGAAAAATAGTTTGAACAAAGTTGTAACTGAACTTTATTTATTCTAATGAAATAAAAGGAAAATATCAATAAAATCTTTAAAAAAAAGAAAATGGTTGTCGCAATCAAATTCGAATTCGAAAATCAATTACGCAAGGGGAATGTATTAGCACCCCTCACGCTCGTTGTACTCAACAAGAACATTTTAGTTAGATTTGTGATTGAATGTTAGCTTATGTCATTTGATTTCTTCGAACGATAGAAAAGTTTAAAAGAAAAGAAAATGGTCGTAAAAAGTTTTTTTTATTAATGTGCCTTATAAGATTGCAGGTCTTGCTCCTACGCATCTCCAGGTGCGATGGAGAACTCAAGACTATGTAGTTCTGGGTAGCAAATGAGTGTTGGTTTATTGATTTTAATAAACGAATGTTTAGGTTGCATTCTAACGGTTAAACATTGGATTTTTTACTCGCGGATGGAAGACTTAGCATTTATTTGTTTTGCGGTAGAAAAGATCATGTTTGATCGCGTTCTAGCAGTTTAAACATTTAGTTGTATGCTCGCGCATGGGGGGGTTAAGCGCTTGTTTGTGTACGCGTTTGGAATGGACTAAACATTGTCCTCTTTTCAAAATGTTTCGATCACACGAGGGCGAGAAAATATATGTTTGAAGTGTTAAGGAATTTTTTGGACGACAATTGCTCGAATAGTCGAGTAACGTAACTCGTATCCAAACAATCGTAGAGATGAATGGTCGAGTAAGACAACTCATATCCAAGTATTCGGGAAAGGAATAGAAGACTCTAGATCACAACATTTTTCGTATCCATGAATGGATGACGGTTACATGAATGGCCGAGTAAGACAACTCGTATCCAAGTAATAGAGGTGAGGAATCGAAGGCTCCAGACGATCTCCCTTTTCACCCTTTGAAATGGTGTTTAAGCATGATTAAGTGTTTTGTCTTGAATTAGGAAAAGGCGCTCGATGTTGATCGAGGTTTTTTTATTTGTGTTGAATGAGTTATGAAAATGGTTTTGAATAGGAATGAGATTGAATGGGCTTGGTTTGAAAAATGATTGCTGAAATGATTTTGAAATAAGTCGATCAAGATTTAATTAACAAAATTATTTGATTAAAATTTGATTAAATCACTTAATTAAACCAAAAATAATTATCAAAATTGTTTGATTAAAAATTGATGTAATAAAATAATCAAGTTAATTAAAATTGATTAGCAAAATTATCTAATCAAACAAAAATTTAATTAATCTAATTAATTTAATTAAAAAAGAAATAAGCAACAAGATCAAGTGCAAAATGATCGAAGCGAGTTAACTACAATGTACTTAAAGATGGTTTGTACATAACGACAACGGAATCGAAGTGTCGTACATTACGCCCGAAACGCGCCAAAAATATTATATAGATGTATCGAAAAATTCAGCCGCATGATGGCATATAATTGATGTCAAAATCACTTAATTAAACCTGACTTATGCAATGCCAAGAAATTAACAAAACAACCACAACAATATTTACCAAATTATATCAATCCAAAATTAATATACAAACTGAATGCAACAATATATCAGTCCAAGATTAATATATCAGTTCAATACAGATTAATATAGAAAATTCATATATCAGTCTAATATACAAAATTAATATACAAACTAAATGCAGCAATACTAAATGCAAAGACATCATATAAGTCCAAGGTTAACATATCAGTTCAATATTTTCAAAATCGAATGCTGCAAAACCGAATCGCAATATTAACACACATATAGCCAAAATACACAACATAATTTCAGTTCAAAACCAGCAATGTTGATAATTTTGAAAATGAATGCAACACAAAAGAAAACTCAGCAGCAAAACTGAATCAAATGGGAGTTGAGTTGAATCAGGATCTAAAACGAACATGCGTGAGAAGCTATAGTGAATCAATTCACTGTTGCAGAGAGGTTGAGTTTGTGCGCAGCCCCTGCTGTTCAATCTCATCTGTTTGACAATCTTGTTCCTCAGTGACGTGAGTGATTTCCGTTGAGGTAACACTGTTGACAGAGCTTCATTTGAACATGTAGCATATGGAAAAACACGTTTTTGCTTCAGATTGAGCACAAACTGATCAGATGCCTTCTCGTTGTTTGCTTCCGTTCTTATCTAAAATGAGGGTGAAGGTGTTGAGCAGTGGATAATGGTGGTTTTGAAGTAGGCACGACGACGCGGTTGTTGGAGAAAGGATTTCAACGACGTTCAATGGAGGAGACGAAAGATTGAGTAGAAGGTTGAAAACGAAGTTTTGAAGAGTGTACTCCATTTTAGGTAAAGTACCGGTACCGGGTACCGGTACGCTACTCGTATGGTATGTACCGATACCGTATTTATTTTTTTTAATTTTTCTTTTAAGTCGGTACTCCAGCAGATACATATTGAGTACATATTGGATACGCGGACTGAATTTTCATCTTCTTATGGTATAGGTATAGGATTTTTTTTAATGGTCTTTTCAAGTGCTTATGTAGAGTTTGGTCAATTTGATTCGTTGTAAGATCGATGGATCTTGAAACCAAAGGAATGGTGAATAACTTATGAATATTTAATCCATGAATTTCAATCTATTGCATTAAAACTCCTTACACAACCAAATTCTTCATCTTCTACTGAGAAAAATCGGAGCACATATTAATATATATTTGCGTATCCGTACCTTAGTTTTTTTAAAAATGTCGTATTTTGTACCAGTATCCGTACCGGATACTCGGTACGTACCCGTACCTTTGCAACAGAGAAACGAAGCTAGTTGTAAGGAGGGGTAAGGGGTTATTCTAACGGTGATGATGGAGGGTACAAGGTTTGTGGTTGTGTGTTTCAACGTCGGAGAAGGGCGGTTAAGAGGCGGAGAGGAAAGAAGGGTCATGTTGCTCAGCTAAAGAGGGAGAGAGAGAATAGCGATTTCTCTGCAGAAAAAAACGTTGTGTGAGGGTCATTTTATCAATTTGAGAGAGAGTATCACATGTGATGGGTGTTTTTTTTGGTCTGCTAGTATTTTTCTTTGTGGTAATATCAATAATAGAATAAGTTCACCCATTTTCAAAAAGAAAACATGAGTTTAGGGGTGGATAAATTTGAACCGATCGATTGAAATCGACCGACCTATTGTTTTTTGTGTGCAAATGGATCGGGTCGGGTCGGGTGTCGGGTTGATTCGGTTGCTTAATTTGAATATTATAGGGTTGCTTCGGTCGGACTCGAATGCTAATTTTGGATCCGACGAAAACCGAAACCGACCGAACTTAATTAATATATTTTTTATTTATTTTTATTACTATATGAATCACTCACTATAAAAATGAGATTTATAATGTTGTATGATACTATCATTTTTATAAATTGATAATTGCATTGTATACTCCAAAAAATACAAGATAGGTAATATAAAATTTTGTATATTATTTAGTTTATTGGTTTAAGAATGATAATGATCAAAATTATTATTCCGTAATAATAATTTTTATTTAAAAAATAGTTTTAGTCTAAAAATTTAATAGTTTTTATACAAAAATTAAAAAAATCATTTTTATAAATTGTTTCTAATAAATATTAAATCGACTAAATCGATCCGACTTAACTGCCAAATCGACTTAACCGAATCCGACGAAAATCAAAATTTTATCGGTCGAAATTGGACCATAAAAATGAAACAGTGATTTACGTCGGATTTAAATTTTAGACCCGAAACCGACCGTAACTAACCGATTGTCCACCCCTACATGAACCTTATAAGTGTGACGTTGGGGCATCTCTTGAATGGAGCCACGCATCCCATTCTTAGTGGAGGGAGTGCTCTCTTATTTACTTTCTTTTTTCCACGTCTGAGTCAGAGAGAGATAAGATTGACCTGCTCAACGCACACTTCCTTTCTATTTTTTTATTTCCAATTTTTTATTTTCATTTTATTTGTGATTGGTAGGGAGAAGAATACGAGGATATCTATAATGCCTCTTCCAAAAGTTTAAAGTGATAACCTGAGTTCGATGGTTAAGATTAAATTAAAGAAACACAAATTGTTGAGCAATTTAAAATGTCTATAATGCCTTTTCTAGAAGCTTTAAGTGATAAAAACTATTTAAATCAATTAAAATCATTGAATTCACACACTCTTAAAATATTACAATAAAAATAAAATAAAGACACGGAAAATTCTATTTAATTATCCCGATCAATTTGACAAAAAGATAAAAATAAAAGGGATTAAAATGAATAAAAAAATGTGTGCAAAAATGCTTGAAAAATTGAATCGAATGCACTAAAATGATCAGCGCGAAATAAACTTTTCGAAAACATACATGTTTTGATCAATTTTTGAAATAAAAAATGACCGATTAAAAGACTCAGACTGATCAAAATGCGACCGAAAAAGTAGTCAAAAATTAAAACGAGCACGCCATGTTAAACTACGCGAACCATAAATTAATAATACTGACGTCAGCAAGCTTGATTTCAAAACTTTTCGCCAGCTAACTTTACGAACATTTGAGAAACAATTCAAACGGTCTGTCATTAGATCCGAAAATTTATTCTGGTAGAAATTTTAGGCAGAATGCGTAATGAAAGGCATGTTATGCTATGCAGATGATGCAAAGTAAATTAAAGTCAGATGTATAAAAGTTTTACAATGCCCGAACAAAATTGGGATATGACAACTGCCCCTATTTAATGATCTTAAACCAAAAGGCATGAATGACAACGGTCTTCGTACATTCATGGTGAAAGATAATTAAATACGAAAAGACCCTGAATTTTGTTCTTCGAGATGTTAAGGTGAAATGTAGAGAGAAAATGTAGTAAAGATGTAATGAAATTTAGGAATAACGAGTTTATTGGCAAAGCTCTGTAGGGGAAAAGTTCATAAGATACTTTTTTAGGGTAACCTCTACTTGGGGAGAAAAATAATGAAAACGATGGGGACTATCATTATCAATACAAAGTTGAAGAATTACTTGCTGGAAAATAATTCTACGAGCACATGCGGGGTAAGAATTCTCTTAGAGAAATACCACCGATTTGAATAAGGATTGTCCTGGATACTCGTGAATGATCCTGGATCCTGAATTCTGTTATGTTTGATTAGTATGTCATCCCACTTTGGGTGGAAACACCATGCATAGAGATACATGCAAGGATGAACTGTTGGGAATTTTTACATGCGTGTAAGAATGCGAATAAATGTTCATTTTGATGGAACTTCCCGTTTCGGCGGGAATGTTATACATAAGTATGCTAATGATTGATATGATTGTGTTTAATGACATTGTTGTTTCGGCAGGAAAGCTATGCATGCATATGGTGCATAATAACTATTTTGTTGATAAAACCTTCCATTTCAGCGAGAAATTTTTGGTTGAGATTTCCTATTTTAGCAGGTAAAATATGCATGTGATAATGAAAATGACTGAATATGTTTGGAATTGGTCTCCCTTTTTGAAGGTGAGATTATCTCTAACTACCAATGTTGATTGGATTTGGTTTTAAGATGGTGCAAGCAGGGTGGATTTCTATTTTGGGAGATCGATTGAGATTGGTGACTTAGACGATTCTGACTTCTCGACACCGAAACTTAATGACGCTGCAAGCGATAGGAAGGTGGGAATTCCCCTAGTAACATTTCGAGGGACTTATTGATATTGAGCCGTATATGAGTAAATTCATGAGAGAACTATGTTGCTTGTGGTGAAAGGGCCACAGTGACCTGAAAATGATCTGATGTTCTTATGCGGCGAGGGAATCATTGGGGAATGTCAATCTCCCTTCAGACATTTCAAAAATAAAAAACAATTTTACTGTTTTTTTCAAATATTTTTGTTATTGACCAAAATTTTAATGCACTATTTATAAAAAAATAAAGACATTTTGCAAACAAGCAGATAAATTAAAAACAATTGGGCACAATTTGATGAGAAATTTCTCTTTTCACTGATTGAACCCTTAAATGGGAAATTTGTACATAAAGATGCAATTCCTTAAAGAGGTAATTGTTGTGCAAGAAAAAGTACAATGGCAATGGAAATTGTTGAATTTCCATTGAGTTTCAATACTGTTATAGTCCATATGTCTCTGAAGATCTCAACACCTTGATTTTGAGGAAGATGGCTGGATGGATTCTTCTCTTCTGCAGCTCTTAGGTGGATTCATAGACTATTGTATTTGCCTTGGAATATTCCCTAACTTTTTCCTAGATCGCCTTTTCGGGTTTTCAATCCACTGGGACACCATTTGTTGCCTTAGCCGCCTGTTCGGGTTTTCACCTCAGTAGGGGACTGCCCTTTCAGATTTTTAGTCCACCGGTATAACCATTTTTTCCTAAGTTTCATTTTCAGGTTTTCGACTTAGCTGCTTTTTGTATTCCACTTTTTTAGGAAAAGTATCTTTTGATTTAATCTAAATTTTCATAGTGTATGTCAGTTCGTCACCATTTATAGTTGCGAGGATTAGAGCACCTCTGGAAAAGGATCTTACCACAACGTATGCACCTTCGTAATTTGGCGTCCACTTGCCCCTGGAATCTTTGTAAATCGGCATGATCTTTTTCATCACCAGGTCGCCTTCTTGGAATGTCAAAGGACGCGCCTTCTTGTCAAATGCTTTTTAAGATGCCTCTGATTGAGCTGGCCATGGCATAACGTTGCCAGACACTTCTCCTTAATAAGGTTGAGCTTATCAAACCTTGTTTAAACCCATTCTGCCTCATCTAGCTTAACCTCTATTGAGACTCTCATAGAGGGGATTTCAACTTCTATCGGAAGAACCGCTTCCATGCCATAGACTAAGGAATAAGGGCTTCCCTATTGAAGTGTATACTGACGTACGATAGCCGTACAACGCAAAGGGTAGCATTTCATGACAATCCTTATATGTGATCACCATTTTCTGAATGATCTTTTTGATATTTTTGTTTGCTACTTTGACGAAGCCGTTTAACTTTGGCCGGTATGGTGATGAATTGTGGTGTTCGATTTTGAAGCTTGCACATAACTCCTTCATCATTTTTTATTGAGGTTTGACCCATTATCAATGATGATTATGTTAGGAACCCTTTGTTGGCATATAATGTTGTTCTTCAAGAAGCGGGCAACCACTTACTTTGTGAAGTTGGTGTAAGACGCATCTTCGACCCATTTAGTGAAGTAGTATATGGTAAGTAGTATAAATCGATGTCTATTTGAAGCTTTTGGTTCAATCATCCCAATCTTGTCGATTCTCCACATAGAAAAAGGCCATGGTGACATTAGGACGTTCAAAGGAGTAGGTGGCACATGCACTTTGTCAGCATATATTTGGCATTTATGGCATGTTTTGGCATGTTAATAACAGTCAGCCTCTATTGTTATCCAATAATAACCCGCCCTTATGATTTTATTTTCCATCGCATGTCCTCTTGCATGGGTCCCAAAGGATCTCTCATGTATCTCTTTTGCGAGTTGGTATACTTCGTGGCTATCCACGCATCTGAGCAAGACCATGTCATGATTTATTTTGTGCAGCACATCCCCATTTAGAAAGAACTTTGATGCTAATCTCTGTAGCATCCTTTTATATATGCTCAAAGCATCTTCTGGATATTCTTGCTTCTCAAGATAGAGCTTGATATCATAGAACCAAGTGTAGCGTGCGATTTTTGTCGGTGACGCGACCACCTTATCGTCGTTGGTTGGAATTGGGTGCTACTTTCTGATTTCTTATTTATCCTATGAAGCTGGAAAGGAAAG
Organism: Lathyrus tuberosus; assembly: GCA_022829125.1. NCBI lineage: Eukaryota > Viridiplantae > Streptophyta > Magnoliopsida > Fabales > Fabaceae > Lathyrus > Lathyrus tuberosus. Next base: position 6,118,471 of record JALAZF010000304.1, read on the forward strand.
GGAAGCTATCTAAAACTAACCTTGCACGCAAATGTTTTTCTTTAACAAATGCTAAGAGATTGGGGGGTCCGGGGTCAGGTTATACAATGGGGAGTTGTCAATTACCCATCCTATATATGGTTATCCATAGATTGTTTGGTATTTTCTTCTGTTATCTATTTACTGGTGTTTGTCTGTTATGGGTTTGGGAAAGTTTCTGCTTTGGGAGTGTTGAGAGAGAGTGTTTTTGTTGATTTTCGGGTTTTTTTGATGTTTTTGGTAAGCTACTGGACCTAAGGTTTTTGTTATGTGTGCTCGCTAAGATTTCGCAATCTTATGCCTACGTATTCCTGTTAAGTAAAACAGGAAAATCAGAGCAATCATAGTTCAGGAGGAAAGATATTTGGTGTCTTGTTCAAAGCCCAAGATTGAAGCTGAAAGGTTATTTGTGTCTTGTTCAAAGCCCAAGATTGAAGCTAAAGGTTTGACTGAGAGAGAATTTGTCATCTCTAAAGGGAGATATCTCATCTGTTTATCACAGTTGTTGGGTAATTGGTTATAGAGGAGAATTACTTTAACTGGAATATATGGAATCCAGCAAGGCCATAATTTCCTTTATAAGGGATTTGTCCTGAATGAGAAAACTTTAACTCTGTGTAGAGCAATGTCATTTTTCCTTAGGAGTCTTTCATGCTTAAGAGAGGGACGTTGGCTTGGATGTAAATAATCCAGAGGCTTGCTACTTACAACAATTAGATGATAGAAGGGATTTACCCGGATAAGAGATGGACTACAACTTGGATTTTTGAATCAACAAGTGTGCCACTTACAACATTTATCTGAGATTAGGGTTTTTTGACTGTTTGTTTTGATGTGTGATTATACATAGAAGTGTCTTCCTATAGAGAGATTTTTTATTTCCTCTGAGGGGATGTTTGATTTTTGTGTGCCTTGATCAAAGCCCAAGGTTGAAGCTAAAAGGTTGACTCTGTTTAGGGAGTTTTATATTTGTCTTGTACAAAGCCCAAGATTGAGGCTAAAAAAGGAGATTGACTCTTTTGGGGAATATTTTGTCTATCTTGTACAAAGCCCAAGATTGAGGCTAAAAGAAATTGACTCCACTGGAGAGGTTTTATATGTCTTGTACAAAGCCCAAGATTGAGGCTAAAAGTTTTTTACTGACTCAACTGGAGAATATTTATAAGTGTCTTGTACAAAGCCCAAGATTGAGGCTAAAAGAAAGTTGACTCCACTGGGGAAGTTTTATTTGTGTCTTATACAAATCCCAAGATTGAGGCTAAAAAAATGCTGACTCAGCTGAAAAATATTTAGGTGTCTTGTACAAAGCCCAAGATTGAGGCTAAAAAAATGTTGAGGGGAGAATCATTCTACAAAGCCTAAGGGGAGGCTGGTTGGGGAATTTCTTATGTGCAGCCTAAGAGGAGGCTAACTTCTGCTGAGGATTATTAAGATCCAGAGACAGGTCCAAATTGGGGAATCAACTCTTGCTGAGGTATGAAGAAGAGTCGAGATATCAGATGCCTTGAGGTTCTGATTTAGGGTTTATTGATGATAATTTGACCTTAGCTGGGGAAATTTAAAGTGAGGATTTTAAGGTTGAGTTTTGAAACCTGTGGAGGTCTTAACTCTGTTGGTGATTTGATGAAGGTTTTTCCTGTGTTTTGAGGAAATTTGAGGGTTTCTTTTGAGATCCAAAAGGAGGTGAGTCTGTCTAAGTCTATTGGTATGAAAAGGTTTGTCTTAACTGGAGAAAGATCTTTGTATGAAGCCCAAGAGGAGGCTGATATTTTAAGGGATGAGAATCAATCCTAAGTTGGTCTGATGTTTTGACTCTTGAGAGGATTACTCTAGCAAAGGATGACTAGGTTCTGTCCGATACCTGTAGGAGGTCTCGTGGGTCCTTGTACTAAGGCCAAGAGGAGGCTGAGAACTTTTAAGAAGCCTGGGGGTCCTTGTACAAAGCCCAAGAGGAGGCTAGGGATGCTTTTAGGAAGCCTGTGGGTCCAAGCCTAAGAAAAGTTCAAGAAAGGTTTCACCGGGAATAATCCTTTATGTAGTAAACAGTTCTAGGGTTTGAAGAAATTCAAGAGAGGTTTCACCGGGAATTAATCCTCTCTGGGGAAATGAATTTCTTGACAAATTTCTAATAGTGACAGTCTTGAGAAAAGTTTCACCGGGAATAATGCCGTTCTCTGTTCCATATTGTATAAGCCCAAGAGGAGGCAAGAATGCTGTCGCATCTGCGAAAATCAACCGGTGGAAAAGAACAGAAGAGTTGCCACCGAACGTTATTTATCCCAACGCAGGGAAAGGAAACGATCGAAGAAAACCTCAACAAAGGGAAAGGAATGGTCATCGCAACCATCGCCTGGGTTCGGGAGTCGGTTACACGAGAGGAAGGTATTAGCACCCCCTCGCGTCCGTCGTACTCGATGGGATCCACGCTTGTTTGTTATCGATCAAAGGGTGTAGGTTATCTGAAACTCAACTGTCACTGGAATAGAAAGAACAGAAAACAGAGAAACGGGGGGAGAAGAAATGGAGTGACTCGATAGGACATCGCCGTCCTAGGCCTACGTATTCCCTCGGGAGTGGGAAAGTCAAAGTCAACGTAGTTCGGACTACGGTTTTGTGGGGGGAAGGTTGCTCGCCAGGCGTCACGCCTGTGCCTACGTATCCCCAATCTAACCAGAGAGAGGAAGTCAGAGCAGTCGTAGTTCGACCTACAGGTCGGTTTTGTTTTGGTCTCAATCGCACGCGGGCGAGAGAAAATGGCTTGATAACTAAGGTTGTGCTCGTATAGATCTCGCATGATCTCCTACCTACGTGTCTCCATTAACCAATGAAGAATCAGAGTGGCGTAGTTCCCCTTACTAGGGATGACTTTGCTTTGTTTATGTCATTTAAGTGGAATACGCCAACGTTCGCGTTCCAGCAGTTTAGGTGTTGCCGCTCGGCGTGGGAGTCTTACGCGTTTACCTGTTTGCGGTAGAACAGAAATGATGCATCCTTTATGAGTGGATTAAGGGAGATGAGGAGAGATGACTCAAAGGTGTAAGATAAAATGGAAGTTAGTTGTTGGTGTGCTAGGTGATTAATCTCGATCGCACGGGTGCGAGAGAAAATGGGAGGTTAGTTGTTAGTGTGCTCGCCAAGACATCGCATCTCGTGCCTACGTATCCTCAATCTGAAAAGAAAGAGGAATCAGAGCATCCGTAGTTCACGCTACTACGGGTGAATGGGAAATGGTCTCGATCGCATGTGTGCGAGAGAAAAGATGTGACTCACGAAAGGTCTAAGGGGCAACTCGGTCCTACAAGTCAGCATGCAATGATGGTCCTAAGGTCAGGATCATGGGGAATCTATCTAATGTTATCATGCATGGATTGCTATCCTAATGTCTCTCCTACCTCCAACTTAATCCAAAAATTAAGTGGAGCTAGGAATCCTAAGGGATCATGTCGTCAGACAAGTAAACACAGGATAAATCAATCACAAAATGAACTAAAAGCAACAAAAGAGTAAATAATGCCAGTCAACAATAATGTCACACTATCAAAGTAAGAAAAAGGGAAGCTTTAACCAAAGGGTCATATCAACCGAGGCAAATAAGCTAGCTGTGGGAAATAAGGTACTCAACCAATGGTATCGAAAACCATGGAGAGCAGAGTAAGGAAGGGGAAGATGTGAATCAGATCACATAAGCATCAGCATCGGTCAATGCGAGCTATAGACAAGGTGTGGGGGTTTGATTGCGAAACCCTCATTCCACTTGACGGACTCGATAACTAGAGTAGGTGATGTTCAAAGATTCAATTATGTAATGAGAGCTAAGAACGACTCAACTAGAATAACGGGGGTCGATTGCGAACCCTACCTTTCGTCAATTGCCTTCTTTGGGGTCTTACCATGGGAAATGGGGAATGGGACGCCTCTTTGGAGGTCTTAGGCATAAAATGTAAACAATCACAAACAGAGCTTCCTTTGAGGACTTCCAGAATTGTCGGCCAAGTGGCACGGACTCCCAATCCTACTTCTCATGGCATCAAAAGGAAAAATGCAGAATTAGTAAAAGAGAAGAGAAGTAATACCGAACAGATATCAATCCGTAGCAACGCAAGCAAAGTATAAGCAAACCGACAAACTTCTAGTAACCTAGCATAAATGAACAAAAGTGTTAGAAAGTGAAATGGATTCGTGAAAGACATGGAACCAAGTGCTCTTCACCCTTCATGAATAAAAACAATAAAACAAGGTAATAAACCATAAATAGCAGCAACAACAGCGCTCCAGCACCTGCATAGCTATAAAAACCAGCAGCAAGCAAAAACAGCCTATAACAGCTATTATTTCTAGAACAGGACAGGTATGTATGCAACTAGACAGAATATCAACATTTTACAGCGCACTTTGTTCACTACAGCAATGTATGTTACATCAACTCCTACATTTAAGCAACTTATTGAATCAAATGTGAAACACTACAAAACAACTCAAAGGTTAGTCAAAATAATCTAATGGAAATTGTCAAATAAGAAGTAAGTGAGATCAATACTAAAATGTAAACAACACTTAGTCAAAAACCAACATGTAACAAGTATTAAGGATATTAACAAAGTTATCAAATGAAACTTTTAAAAGGATTAGTCAATGTTAGCATTAAAACTAAGTCAATTCAAACTATATCAATGTCAATTAGTTCAAAGTTCTAATTCTAAAACTAATTAGTGGATAATTAAGTAAAAAACAATTAATGCAGTTAAACTAAAACGATTAGTAAGCAAAACAATTACTACAATTAAGCAAAAATGAGTAATGCAATTAAGCAAAAATGAGTAATTCCATTAAGCAAAACACACTACGCCAAAATTACTCTTTGGCAGCACTACATAGGCAGCGTTTTATTACAAAAGCGCTGCTAAAAGTTAAAAAATTTAGAAAACACGGAAACTGTTCACTTAGAAAAATAAAATCGTGTCTAAATATAAGACCTTAGACAGCGCTTTTGAGGAAAGCGCTTTCTAAGGTCTTATAAATTAAAAAAAAAAATTAAAGGAAAATATTAGACAGCGCTTGCCTTAAAAGCGCTGTCTAAGGTCTTATAAATTAAAAAAAAATATAAGACCTGAGACAGCGCTTTTGGGGAAAGCGCTTTCTAAGGTCTTATAAATTAAAAAAAAAAATTAAAGTAAAATATTAGACAGCGCTTTACTCAAAAGCGCTGTCTAAGGTCTTATAAATTAAAAAAAAAATAAAACCAAAAGCGCTGTCTAAGGCCCACCTTAGACAGCGCTTTCATTCAAAGCGCTGTCTAAGGTCTTTTTAATTAAAATAAAAATTGAAACGGTATCAGTATTAATACTGATACCGTTTCAATTTTCATTTCATTCTTTCCCTCTTTCCCTCTCTTTCTGCGAACAAGACGAACCAGCTGAAACCACCGCCGTCGTCCGTCCTTTCACCGTCGTCGTCCGTCCTTTCTCGCCGTCGTCCGTCTGGCCGTCGTCCTTCCTACATTTTCGGTAAGAGTTTTTCTTTTTATGTTAGAAGTAAGTTTCATATTTTTCTGTTAAATTGGATATCTTATACTTCATCTAACAAATTATATGATATATAGCTGCCTGGTAAAGAGATTAGCAACGTTTCAACACAGAAAAATGTTGGTGCTAAGAAGAAAAGGGCTAGAAAACAACCTATCTCCAAGTTTAGGTCGTGCCTTCAGACGTTTCTACAATTGACAGATATTCCGACCGGAGGTGTTCGTCTTATACATATGGAGAAAGGTATATATGGCTTCGAACATGAACAAAATATTGGTAATGAAGACTTCGAGCAAGTTTTCAATCATGAAGAATTGGGCGTCAGTGTTGTCAATACATACGTGAGGTATATATCCGATCTACTTTGGTATATTAATTGAACAACTTATTTACTTTATGTTTCAAATGAATAGTCTAATGTTAATGATGTTTTTATTTAAGGTTTCTGTATGACAAAGTTATGCGCCCACGTGGATTGCAGCAAAGATTTGCATTCTTATGCCCCGCGTCTGTCAACTTATCCTTAATAATAAATAAACCAGATGAGGTCCTGGCGTATGTACGCGACGTCTTTATGGACAACCAAGAAACGGAAAAGTTGTTCCTTTTACCGTTTAATACTGGGTTAGATTTTCATTCTAAATTTATCTATTATAGTTTTTTTATATTTTGACGTCGTGTAGAAAGTTTCCATCTAACACTTGTTTAATCTTACAGTGGACATTGGTTGTTGGTCGCAATTAATCCTAGCAGAGAAGTGGTGTATTATCTGGATTCGTTAGGAAATGATTGGACAACATACCCGGATATGAAGAAATGTATTGACACGTAAGTGAGATTGTTCTAAATATGAATGTGTATATTTATTTGTTTGTTTATTTATTTATGTGAATTGTTCTAAATATTCATTTATATTTTATTAGCGTTATACAAGCTTTCCGAGCACTACGAGATGGCCAAGTACCAAAGAGGAGAGTCAACCCCATTACATGGAATAGAGTGAAGGTATATTAATTATCACATGTTTTATTATATATTAGTGATGCTACTTGATAAAACTTAGGATTTATCCATATTTTCTTTTCATTTGTAGTGTCCTCGGCAACGTAATTAAATAGATTGCGGATATTTCATGTTGAGGTTTATGAGAGACACTCTTAATTTGGATCGAATAGAGATTCCATCCGATGTATGTATTTGTAACTTATGAGTTATTTTAATATTTAACACATATCTCTCATATAATGAAATAGTTAAAACTAAATCAAACTATGTTATATTATTATGTAGTACTTTGAAGAATGCAAGTGTGCTCATTACTCAATTTCTCAATTGGATGAAATTAAAGAGGAATGGTGTCAATACATTATGGAGCTCGGAGTTTTATCAGGTATAATATTGTACTCTTACTTTAATTGATGAGAATTTAAATATGTGTAACTTTCTAACTATAGACATTGTTGATGTATTCTTTTAATTGAATTACAATCTTTGTGTTCTTTCAGGACCTATGTAGATTTGAAGCAATGCTTTGGTTGGATGCAAAAGTAGTAGTATAAGTAATATGTACATTTGTCTATATATATATATATATATATATATATATATATATATATATATATAATGGTTTGAATTGCCAATTGTTTTGGATATATAATTTTGGTGTAAATTGGTACATTTAAATAGGCCAAATTGGATTGATTTGAATCTCCAAATTGTGGTATTTTTTTTGGAAAAAAAATGGTTGAAAAACAGGTCAAATTCTGGTTGAAAAACCTGGTAAAAATTGGGTTTAAAAAAATTTATATAAAAATTTTCGTATACCTTAGACAGCGCTTTACACTAAAAGCGCTGTCTAAGGTGGGGCTTAGAAAGCGCTTTCACCAAAAGCGCTGTCTAAGGTATGCCTAAAAAAGTTCAAAAAGGTGGGGCTTAGAAAGCGCTTTCACCAAAAGCGCTGTCTAAGGTATACCTATAAAGTTCAAAAAGATGGGTCTTAGACAACACTTTTTGTGAAAATATACCCCCCTTTAGACAACACTTTTGGTATTACCCAAAACGCTGTCTAAACCTTTAACAGCGCGGGTTTAGACAGCGCTTAAAAGCGCTGTCTAAGGCCAAAAAAAGCGCTGTCTAAGGTCTTGTTTGGCGTAGTGACAATTTCTAATTCAAAATTAAAAACCAAGTCTAAAGTTAATATCTAAATCGAATGGAAATTAGTTTCTAAACGAAGATTAATCGAAATTAATTCAAAATTAAAATCTACTTCTAGAGTAATAGAAAAATTAATCACAAAGTTTAATATCAAAGCTAAGATTAAAACTAAATCCAAATTTAGATCAATTAAGAGAAAAATTAAAATTAACTATCTAAATCAAAATTAACAAAAAAACAACAATAAAATCTAATCCATAAGGAGGTGTAATCAGTGGCTGGTGGTGTAATCAGCATGCGCAGGCATGACGTGTTTTAGGCCCAAGAATCTTCATTCAGCCAAGAGGAGGGGGTACATATAGTGGATTGAGCGTGTGATTAATCATTCATGGCCCAAGATCTCTTTGTTGTGCACTTAGGGGGGTGTAAGCGAAATGGACGGGTGGTGTATTAGAAATTCAATGGGCTTGACGTGAATGGGTCTCAAGAAACCCTAGATTCATCCGTATAACAAATTCACTTTCCTCCCTCTTCAGAATGCGCCGCCGCGATCTCCTCTCTCGTCGTGACCTCCTCTTCCACTTCATCATAAACCTCGCTCATTCACCCTCCCTCTTCTTAATCAACTCAAAGTTCTTCTTCTCCTTCTCACTAGTTTCGCCGTCGGAAAATGAAACAGACAAACCGCCACCCGTCGTATCTTATTTCCTTCATAACAAACGCCGACGCCATCATTTCTCAACCGACCCCTCAATCACCTTCTCAAACCCTAAACGCAACTTCTCAAATTAAACCCTCATGAAGGAGAAATCGCGCATAAATTCTTAGGGTTCTTCTTCGCCTAAACTAGCTATATGCAACATTATCGAATACGAATTGGATTAAAGATTTTCGGTGTACCTTTGACGTCGACGACGAGCACAACGATTACAAAATTTGGAAGTTTCTCAGGTAAACCTTTGATCTCTTCTTCTTTTTATGCGTGTGCTTCTTCTGTTGTTATTGTTAGTGAATCGTCGTGAATCTGTGTGAGTGAGTTGAGGATTGGTGCTGATTCACTGTGTACTGTGGTTACAGATCATGAATTGGTTCATTCTTGAATTTGCAGGTACTTTTGCAGAGAATTGAAGAAGACGAATTGAGGATGATGCGGAGGAAATCAAAGACTGAAGATGTTGATTAAAAGTCGAAGATTGAAGACAATTGTTTATGGTTTCTGGCAGTTGAAAATCGAAGATTGAAGCAATTTGTTACAATTCTGTTATGGTTTTTTTTTGTGAGCTTTTCTTGAGGAGGTTATGGAGATTAGAAGCCTGAAGATGAGAGTGATGAAGGTTATTAATTGATGATGGAGGTTGCAGGGTGATGAAGGAGATTGAAGGTTGGTTCATGGAAGTGAATCCCAGTTGAAAGTGTTTCTGTTAGTTCTGTTAGAAATATTGGTAGAAGTGGTGAGTGGTGAATGAAGATTGAGGATTCAAGGTAGAAGATTAAAGATGGTTATTGAAGAAGAAGATTGAGTTTTCTGTTAGAGGTTTTTTTCTGTTAGAAAAAACTGCTATTGTGTTGCTGTTAGAGAATAGGTTAGGGTGAGAGAAGAATCGGTTAGTGACAGTTAGTGGTGATTTTGAGTAGTTTTCTGTTATGAACTGTTATGAGGAAATGGGTTGAATAGTTGTTATCAATTTGAACTGTTGCTATGACCACAGAGTAGAGCTGAATTTTTTACTATGTATTTTCCAATATTTTGTCAAATTCAGCTACTGTTCTCTTTTTTCTGAAGCTATGTATATTTCTGTTATTAATTTTCCTCTTTCTGGTGTTAACTTATCAGCTTCATGTAAGTCCTGTTATGAATATTGCTGTGGAAATATTGACCTTCGAGCCGCAGATTCATCACGCGAAAAACTCTACAGATGGTTTGGCATCAAGTTTGGATATTAGGAATTGGACTTTGAAATGTTTTTGGTGTTGGACAATGGGAATTTAAAATCTAAGTGGGTATTGAATTGGTTTTGGAAATGGTTAATTTGGATTTTGGATATAGAAAATGATTATTTGTAAAGTGAATGGAAATGGATTTGAATTCTAAAATGGTTTTAAAGTGGATATGGTTTTTAACAAATGGACATGATTATTAAAACAGACAATTGGACTAAAAGTGGATATTAGGAATGGGATAATGGTTCATGATATGGGGTGGATACGGATTTATGAACTTGTATCTTGAATTTCAAATATCTTAAAGTGCTTGCCCAATCCAAATCCAAATTTAAACTCAAATACTCCATGAACTCCACCTCAAATCAACTTCAATCTCCTCCCTCATTAACTCGTATTATACGCAATGAACAATAAGCAACTGAGGGAATAATTATGTCTTGACCACAATATAAATCCACAATTGGATATCATGTCAAGATGCCTTTGCCATGAGCCTTAACCACCATCTTCAATTGATGAATATCAACGAAGTCGCACAAAAGATAAGAAACCATGATCCCATGCCTCAGGAGCCCAATGCAAATGAATGAATGAGTTATGACCTAATGGATATGCAGATGAATGCGAAACAAAAGCCAGAAAAAGTTAAAAGAGGGTAGGGCAAATTTTGGGGTGCTACAACTGTAACTGGAATTTCCTCTGAGGCACTAGTTTTGACTGTGTTGAAAGATAGACCACTGACTTGATCTAATCCTAGACCTAATTGCTAGGGAAAACTCTAAGCAAGCATATATATATATATATATATATATATATATATATATATATATATATATATATATATATACAGATGAAATATATATAAGCAAATATATAAAAGAAAGTTGGTAGAACTTACAGGCGAGCAAGCTTCCAGTATTATAAACACAGCTATATGGTTAGTTATTCAAGAAATTGAAGAAAGTTTTGACAACAACTATGAATTTGAATCTAAATCAAAAGGAAAGTTGTTTTAAAAGGAAGTTTGGGGCTTATACTAAAGGAGAGGCCCAGATGAACTCTTTTGAAAAGGCGACGACCGCGTCATAGTTTTGAGAGCAACAGAGGGACTTATACAATGAATGAGGCCCAAATTATTATATTTACCAAGAGGTTGGGTCTTACAATCTATTAGAGACCCAAAGTTTATTTTTGTACAAGAGATGGGGTTTACAACTCAAGGAGAGGCCCAGATACAAAACGGTGATCATACTGTTATTTTGAAAACTGTACTGAGACTTATATAATGACTGAGCCCCAAAAATGGTTTATTTACAAAGGGATGGGACTTATACTCTATTAGAGGCCCAAAAGTGTTTTAAAAAAGAAGAGACAATGAGACTTATAACTCAGGAGAGGCCCAAATGGAAAACACTGATCACACCGTCGTTTTGAAAATCGCAGAGGGACTAATACAATGAATGAGGCCCAAATTATTTGTGTGTGACAAGGAATGGGTCTTACACTCTATTAGAGGCCCAAAAGTGTTTGGAAAAAATAAAGATGGGACTTACAACACAAGGGAGGCCCAGATTAAAATTGTTTGAAAACGGCGATTGCGCCGAGATTTTTGAAATCGTATCGGGACTTATACAATGACTGAGGCCCTAAAAAGGTTTTGTATGACAAATGGGTGGGTCTTATACTCTATTAGAGGCCCAAAAGTGTTTAAGTGAAGTTTGAAAGTAAAAAATTAGAGAAAACCCTAATTTTGAATTTAAAAGATATAATTTTCAAAGGAAATTAAATAAAAAATGATATAAAATATCAAATATATTCAAAAAGCAATTGTAAACTTCAAAAAATGTTTTGACAAACCATGTTTAATCATGTAAAAGATTGAAGTGTATTTGAAAATGGGAAAATCAAAGTGAGAATTTCATTTTAAAATGTTTAAAAACAAATAAAATGAAATGATTTACAAAAATTCTAACTATATAAAAAAATAATATAAATTGGGTTTTTATGTAAATTAAAATAATTTAACATTTTTGTGACTTTTTAAAAAAAGAACCAATAAAAAATGATAAAAAAATGAGAGAGAAATTAATTTTTGAAATCAATTAAATAAAATATCAAAAATTCAAAAATTCAAATAAAATTTGAATTATGGCGCCAACGGTCACTTTCTCCTTCCTCGTGACCGCGCCATGGATGATTCGCAAGAACTCATTTTTCTCTCTGATTACTCAATGGTTTTGCACGATTCAAACACCAATCTTGCTCGTTTTTGAACAAGGATCACAACCATATAGATTAATTGCAATTATATTAAGTGTGGAGTGAGAAATCAGAGGATTAACTTAAGAACCCTAGTTTCAGCATGAACACTATGAAATTCCACACACGATTCATACATAACAATTGATTGAGGGTTATCACTCTATATACGTGCAGAAACATGATGGTAACTCAAAAATTCATTTATGATGCATGTAATAGGGAGTTTGAAGGTTTCAGGCTTACTTGAACTTGCTTGTGCAAGAGACTTTCGAATTTGGAGTTAGAGGTGTTCCAGATGAGTTGTGATGATTTGAACAGCTTCACTATACCCTATGGAGTGTGTTGGGAAGCTTGGACTTGATTGGAGATGCTTGGATCATTTCATGGCATCACAGCTGCATATGAGCTTCAAGTGGATTTGGAGCTTTGTGATTTTGGTGTTACAGAAGTGTGAGGAGTGTTTGATCAGCTCACATATGTTGTATGGGATGTGTTAGAACAACTGGTTGTGATGGAATAGCTCTCTAATGAAAAATTCGACAATGACTTGCAAATGAAGGTGTTTTTGGAGTGAAAGAGAGATTTTGAGTAAAGCATCAGTTTGGGTTCTTTGGTGTACTCAAACTGATCACAATTGATGTCTATTTATAGTGCAACAAGTTTGTTTTGGCATCAATAGTGAATGGCAACTGGTACAGGTCTGTGGCCAATGGTTGCATAAAGGAATTCAAGTCTTCTTTGGCCATTGACTTGGGTCAGTACAGCAGGCCTATGGTCCTTTGTTGCAGGGCTAAGGCTTGACTCATCTTGGATAGCATTGCCTTGATGCATGCCACCTCTATGCACTCATTCAATGCTTCTTGACAACTTTGAATATTTTGAGTAAGAACCTTGAATTTCCACAAGCCTAAAGGATAGATTTTGGATTTGTGAGGCTTGTGGATCAGAGGTACTTGATTGGATAAGATCCTTATATGTTTTCAGAAGTGTGACAAGGCTTAAGGTTGCAAAATTTAGCCAGCTCGAGCAAAAATGCACAAAACTGCCTTGTTCATGACAGTTGGAAAATGTAATTTTGGGAGGATCATATCTCCTTTCTCAAATGGAGTTATGGAAAGATCTTGTACTTTTTAGAAAGCCCTAATATGGTACAATCCATGTGTGATCATAGTTGGTCTTGAAACTATTTGAATCTAACTGAAAAATCCTCATGAACATTGATGTCCAAGGCTGAAAACTCAAGCAGTTTTCACTAAGTGTTTAATCTTTAATTTTTTCACCATTTTATCCATCCATAACTAAAAATCTATGAAGAATTGGAGTTTGAGGTAGTTGAAGCTTTTGTAGAATGTACGAAGACCTACAAATCAGGTGTTGGATCACTCAAAATAGCTGCTTGGATCAAAAGTTATGGTCCTTGGAAGTTGGCACCAAAACCATTCAAATTTAATAACTTAGAAAATTTTTCAATTTTTCAAGATTACCCCTTTTAGAAGTTATCATGATTTCTTGACCAATTCTTGTTCAAATGACATTATATATCATATTTTATGAGAATATGAGTCATAAGGATCATTTTTGCCATAAAAAGTCATGTTTTGAATTTTGGCTCCGAAGCGGTTCGTCGCGGAGAATCCCTAATTCCCGACTTTTGAGGAATGCATTCTCTGAGGGTGATTTAACTTTGCAAAGGGACTCCTAAGGTTATTTTGAGCATATTGAGTCATATTTTGAAGCCTTGGCTCAATCCCCTATGAAAATTTCATTTTGGAAGCCTCAGTCGACAAAAACCCTAATTTGGTGACATCGGGTGTTTCGAGGCTCAAACCACTTGAAATGTGGCAACTTTTATGCTTGATCCTTGATGTGAGAGTCCTCTTGATCCTTTGTGGGTGTTTGAGGGTTTAGACAAGTTGAAGATCATGTCATTTCTTGATTGATCATTTGTCCAAATGTTCAGAGAGGGATGGAAATCCTAATTCTTGATTATAGTGAATGCTCAACAATCCTTGAGGAGATTGATGAGGCATGATGATACATCCATATTATGGTAAAGATTTTCACAATGATGGGAAATCTTGGTGGTAAAAATTTGGGGTATGACATATGCCCCTATTTAATCTTCTTGGACCCGAAGGTGTGAATGGCGAAGATATTCAGACATTCAGGGTGCAAGAGGATTAAATATTGGAATACCCGAAATTTTGACTGTGGATATGAATGGCAGTTTGCTCATCCATCTTCTTTTGCTAAGCAATGCTTCTTATAAAAGGGTAAAATTTCCCCTCGTCCTGGTTTTTGGCCACATAACTGGTCTCAGTTTCTTTTGAAATAAACTTCCCCTTGATCCTGGTTTTTGGCCACGGAACTGGTCTCGGTTTCTTTTGAAATAAACTTCCCCTCGATCTTGGTTTTTTGCCACGGAACTGGTCTCTGTTTCCTTTGTAAAAAACTTCCCCTCGATCCTGGTCTTTAACCACATAACTGGTCTCAGCTTCTTCTTGTCAAGTTTCTTTCTTGACAAGGAACGCTAATTGTAGCGGTCTTCATCAAACTTCACGCCGAGCTATTACTGGGAGACGCCCTTTGATGGAAAAATTTGATGTCAGACTTGCTGGGGAGACCCATTTTGTCTGAGCTGTAGAGGTGTGCAAACTTCTCTATTGGAGATACCATTTGTTGACTCTACTGGGGAAAATGAGTCTCTTGAGAGACTGCTTTTTGCTTGGGGATATTACATCATACTTTCCTTCGAGATCTTTTCGGAGAAAATGCCATGTGATGTGATTCAGTTTTGAGGTGCTGATGACTTCGTTAACATCGAATCTTTTGGGAGAAAAACCGATGTATTGCCGAGAGTCCTCAGTTAGGAGGATTTCATCTGGGGATTTTCCTTAATCCAGAAAAGCAAAAATATCATCTTCAATGGCGAAGAGTGATGTTCCAGAGGTGTCTGTTTGAATATCTTCTTGCCTTTCATAGGTTCAAGTGATCTAAGTGGTCGAGGACAGACGGACAACTCTATCGGAGAGAGGACACTTATCACTTGGGGGATGGATATGACCAGAGTGATAGTAATTCAATGTGAATATGTATGCGAATCTAATATGCATGAGGTATGTATGTTTATGCTGACAAAACTGACGCAACATACATACTAGTGAATAAACACGATTGGATACTCGACCACTGTGGGGGATGAATAATATCATCGGCTTAAGATAGCAATCCTGCCTTTCTTAGGAGAGGTAGTCCTGTGGGGGAGAGAGTTTCGTCAATCGATCTTAAGAGGTAAGAACTTTGTCGGGGATATCAGATGCGACATTTCATCTGAAACAGTTGATCCTTCATTCAGGTGCACTGGTTTAGAAGGAGTATTTAGATTCTGCACTTTAAATTTTAATCACTTCTGGGGGAAGCCATCGATGTTACTTTTTGTTGTTCAACAGTCAAAAGGGATTTCCATCTTTATTTAAAAGTAAAAGAAAGATTTGATAAGTAAATTCGTTTTTGTTTTGTTTCAAGAATCGTTGATCCTGTTAAAAATGTCATTCTGTGAAGCAAAAATAAATGAGAATTGCAACCAAAAGTACTAAGGCTCAAATTTTATTGATAGGATGGAAATCAGCCGAGCGCGTGATACCATAGAGCATTTACAGAGTTTAGAAAATGGTAATTTACGGGAAAAAAGGCTACATTGAAACATAACGACAACTATCCTTCTACCAACTTTGAATTCTGGACATTCTGAGCTTTTGTCGAAGGTGACCTTAACTGAAATTTTCTTGATGGATGGCATTACTGCTGGGGATTTAACCTTGTCAGACGTAGTTACTTTCCATGAATCCCTAACTTTTGCTAGGATTCTCTTTTGAGGCTTTTCAATCCATCGGGATGATTTTTGCTTATGTCCCTAATTTTTGCCTGGACCGCCCTTTCGGGTTTTCAATCCACCGAGACATTTTTTTTTTAATTATTTAGGCGAAGTATTTCTTGACTACATCAACATTCATGGGTAGGTAAACTCCTCTCCATCCATGGTTGCGAGTCTCAAGGCACCGCCTGAGAAGGCTTTCTTAACAACGTAAGGGCCATCATAATTCGGAGTCCATTTGCCCCGGGAATCAGTGAGGAACGATTGTATCTTCTTGAGCACGAGGTCTCCTTTTCTGAAGACACGGGGTCGGACCTTTTTGTCAAACGCTTTCTTCATTCTTTACTGATACAACTGACTGTGACATAAAGCTGTCATTCTCTTTTCTTTGATTAGGTTCAGTTCATCGTGCCTGCTTTGGCACCATTCAACTTCTGTTAGCTTGGCTTCCATCAATACCCTAATTGATGGTATCTCTACTTCTATGGGGAGCACTGCTTCCATTCCATATACTAGGGAGAAAGGGGTTGCCCCTGTTAAGGTGCGGACAGATGTGCGATAACTGTGGAGAGCAAAGGGTAGCATCTCGTGCCAGTCCTTGTAGGTTACAACCATCTTCTGAACGATCTTCTTAATGTTCTTGTTAGCCGCTTCTACCGCTCCGTTCATTTTAGGTCGGTAGGGAGATGAGTTATGGTGTTCAATTTTGAACTCAGCGCATAACTCTTTCATCATCTTGTTGTTCAAGTTGGATCCATTATCAGTAATGATCTGACTTGGAACACCATAACGGCATATGAGATTGTTTTTGATAAATCGGACCACCACTTGTCGGGTTACATTGGCGTATGACGCCACTTCAACCCACTTGGTGAAGTAGTCAATGGCTACAAGGATGAACCGATGTCCATTTGAAGCCTTGGGTTCAATCGTGCCAATCATGTCGATTCCCAATATAGAAAAAGGCCATAGAGAAGAAAGAACTTTTAGATGCGTTGGCGGTACATGGATTTTGTCTGCGTATATCTGACACTTGTGACACCTCCTCATGTACTTATAGCAATCGGATTCCATCGTCAGCCAATAATATCCTGCTCTCAGAATTTTTCTTGCCACTGTGTGTCCGTTGGCATGAGTGCCAAATGATCCTTCGTGAATCTCTTTTATCAATCAGTTTGCTTCTTGTTTGTCTATGTATCTGAGCAAAACCATGTCGAAGTTTCTTTTATAGAGTGTATCACCGTTCAGAAAGAAGTTGCCTGCCAGTCTTCTGAGAGTCTTCCTGTCTTTTCTGGATGCCCCAATTGGGTGCTCTTGTCTTTGAAGGAAACACTTGATATCGTGATACCAAGGTTTGTTATCTATGACTACTTCAATTGTGAAGATGTAAGCGGGCCATTCAAGGTGCATTATGTCAATCTTAGGTACGTCGTTCCATTGACCTACACTAATCATGGAAGAGAGAGTGGCTAGTGCATCAGCCATGTGATTTTCTTCACGAGGAATATGATGAAACTCGATTCTATTGAAGAATGGTAACAAACTTCTTGCATAATCTTTGTAAGGAATCAGTCCTGATTGGTATGTGTTCCATTCTCCTTTGATCTGATTGATAACCAGGGCTGAGCCTCCATACACATCCAAGTTCTTTATCCTTAAGTCAATCGCTTCTTCGAGACCCATGATACAAGCTTCGTATTCGGCCTCGTTGTTTATGCATTTGAATGTCAGTTGGGCGGTGTAATACCTCAAAATTTGCCCTCATGTTTTCTCAATAAATTGGTCTATGCTTTACTCATTTTGCATTCCATAGTAGGTCATAAATTGCATATCATTGGTTACAAGGCATGGTATCTAGTGCTTCAAGGTGTGAACAATTGAAAGCCAAAGAAAAGCAAGAGAACAAGAGCCAAGGGTCTTCAAACAAGCCTCAAAGGTCCCCTACATCATATATCATCCCATGTGATCCCACAAGTCATTGGAAGATGGTAATTCATCAAGAAGATTGAGTAGTGCATTATCTCCTAACAAGACAGTCAAAATTATGGTTTTTGGTTCAAGCAGTCTCCTGATGAAATTTTGATCCAAACATGATCTCAATGTTTTCTACATGATGTCAAGTATCTAAGGATGGAAGATTGGACATTGGTTCATATTAGAAGAGGTTCAATTGATCAGTTGCTTGAGATTCAAGAAATTGGGGAAAAAGTCAACTGTGTAGTGGAAAAAGTCAACTCTTGACTTTTTAAGGTCAAATTCATGAAATTCAAGTTACATATGTTCATTAGACAAGATTTGATCAAGAAATGATGGAGGAATCATGAAAAATCAAGGAATGCACAAAGTTTCCTTTTCTGGAAATTTAGGGTTTCCAAAAATGGCAAGTTTGCACTATTTTGCACCACACTTTGAGGCTTTCTTTCTCCATGATAAAAGCTTCAAACTTCAGGCCCAAGTTGGGTCAATTAAATATGACATTCCAAGCTTCAAATCCATATAAAGAACTCTTTCATTGAATCAAAATTGAGTGAGTTATGATCAATCAAAGTTTGACAAAACTAGGTCACAAACCAAGTCATGACCAAGCAAGACCAGGCCCATGTGCCATAATTTTGTCAAACACATGGTGGGCAGAATGTCAAGCCATTTTTCTCATTGAAGGAAACTTCAAATGAAAAAATGTTGAACGTCAAAGTTGTTCATTTCAATGTCCTCTTCAACTTTGATGTTGGACATTTTTCCGTTTGAGCAAGGTATGATAGAGTTATGATGGTCCCAAGTTGAGGTGTTCATGCTGATAATTCATAGGTCACATTGCCATGCCATGCCAAGGTTGCCACGCCCACAAATCAGTTTGGATTCATTGAGTTCATGGCCATTTTCAAGTGTGTTTGAGGTCCCATTTCAATTCAATTTCCACACCAATCTTGTTCTATGATGAATCCTCTTTCATTTGACATCAAAATCTCACCAAACCATGCACTAACATGAGAGAATTTCACCACCAAACTTCCATATTTGCATGCTTCCAAGATGCCAAGGTTGTAACATTGTTGTTGTTAATTCACACCAGCCACGCATACACCACACCGTTTAATCATTTCCTCTTCAAGTCCAACACATTCCCTTACATCATACACGTACATGATCCATCATACATGAAAAAGGAAAGGAATAAAACTTGTTGTGCAAGTTTCTTCTGCAGCAGCCTCACCATACACTTCATGAATCAACCCTCACCGTATCCCAACTTCACCTCACTCACCCTAACTAACTTGATTCATTTAGTTAGAGGCAACTCACTTAACCCACCTTGAACTCACTAAACTAACTCATTTAACCATGGTTCAAGCTACTAAACTCAACATATATAATTCAAAATCACTCACAATTTCATGCTAACTCTCATTTTCCACTCTCACTCCAAAGACACTTTCAAAACTCTCTCTGAACTTTTTCTCTTTCTGCACACGATTTCACCATCATCTTCATCTGAATTCAGTTTCAAGCTCCATTATCAAGCAGTATTGAAACTTGGAAGCATTGAAGAGCTGAAGTACCTTCCACTGCAGATTCATCTTCATCTATATTTTCAAGGTTTTGAGCCTTTATTTGGCCAATTCAAAGCTCAAAGAGGAAGCATACTTCTCTGGTTTTCTTTGGTAGAAAGACTTCATCAGTTCCAGGTTTTAATCTGTCAAACTTTCTCAGCACGATTCATTTTGTTTTAAGTTTTTTTACTAGTTTTGAGCTCAGTAGGAGCAATATAGTAATCGGCTAGTTGATAGAGCTCCTTAGGAGCTTAGATTAAAAATTAGGGCAAAGATGTTTGTGGATGTTCCTTGTTGTGTGTGCATGGTTTGATGATTCTAATTGCATATTCATGATCTCCTTCACTTCCTCTTCATTTTGATATGTGGTTTGGTGATTTCTGGAAGTTTGGAAGGTTGCAGGTGGTGGCGTTTCGCCGGAGAAGACGACCGGAGGTCCTTCTCGGGTCGGTAAGTGCTCGTTAGGGTTTTAGAGCCAGTTTAAATCTTGGCCGTTTGATCTTGTGCATCCTGTGGTTGTTATGTTGCCAATGCATTAAAATCATTTTATGACCTGAGTGTTTGTGTGTGTGTGCATCATGCTTGTTATTATGTGTCTCTAATCTGAACCACTCATCTTGCATGCTTGATCACCATGAGATTAATCCAATGCTTAATATTTGGCCAACGCATAAATGAGGGAGGGTCTATATCACGTGCCTTGTTTTTTGATTCTGAGAGGTTGCATGTGGGTGTGTACGTGGTAATTATAGTGAGCGTGCATGGTGATGCGTTGGATTCACTTAATTTTCTTGTTGACTGTTGACTGTTCAATCTAATGGCCATGCTTGCATCTTCATGTTAACTGCACATGCACACTATCACACGCGCACACATTTGTAATGGACTGGATTGAATGATTGATATTTGTACCCCAATACTGAGCCCATTGCTTATTTTGAACGTGCCTTTTACTTCTCTTGCACCCCCAGTCCATTTTCTCTTGTTTTTTATTTTCTTTTCCATATCTGTTTAGTTTTCTTATTTTAAAAATAGTAAAACACTTCTAAAAATCCCAAATTAATTCATGTGTGTTATTTATGCATTTAATTAATTTTCTATTATTTTTAATTCCGACTTTGTGAATTTTTGCATATAATTGTATTATTTTATTTTAATTTCTTTCTAATTGATGTTCTTCATTGATACTCAAATTTGTGTATTTTATTTCTCTCATCTCACACAACATTTTTAACTCATTATTTTTGTATTGATTAGATAAGAAATTGAAGCATGTAATACAATTTTCATTTGATTTTTAAAGATATTTCATCATGTGTTTTGATGTTCTTATTTGAGCATTCTTTTGGTTTGATCAATGTGCTTTTGTGAATGCTTTGAGGCATGTTTTCTCTTGAGTGTTGCCATGAATCTTTTGCACATGTTTTTCCCTCTAACTTGGATTGTTTAGGACTTAATTTTTCAATTTTATCATATGCTTTGATGATGGTTTATTCCTTGCATTTGAAGTTACTTTTTGTGCACATTATTCTACCTCGTTCTCACATGTTTTATTGAGGCACTTGTGCCACTTTTTAGTGTTTACTTTGCATGATTGTTTGTGCATCTTTTGTATGTCATTTGCATGATATTATTGGTCATATTAGTTTCATTATAGGTCACTTTGACTTGTGTTTGCATTTAATATGAGTTTGTGTGTTATGACTTGAACTTTGACATGTTTCCATTTCTTATCTCCTCTTATGCTCTACATGTCACATGTGTACATTTTGTATGACATTTCCTTCCTTCCACTTGCATTACATCAATGTTATGCCACTGCCCATATGCATTCTTTAATCATGTTACATGTTATGCATCTCTAATATGTCACTTTGTGCACCTAATTGAACATGTTTCTCTTATGCTCACTTCTCCTTCATCTTACTTCTTCTAGTTGAACTCTTTTATTCTTGATTTGTATGATGACTCATGAGTATTAGAAGACATTTGTAAATGGTATAAGGTTCTGACTTTGGCCTTTTATGAAGTATTATTGCATGATCACTT
This sequence comes from Lathyrus tuberosus, assembly GCA_022829125.1. Taxonomy (NCBI): domain Eukaryota; kingdom Viridiplantae; phylum Streptophyta; class Magnoliopsida; order Fabales; family Fabaceae; genus Lathyrus; species Lathyrus tuberosus. The sequence goes on from JALAZF010000304.1 coordinate 6,139,845, forward strand.
TGCATATTCACTCATTCTTCATCTATTTCTTCCATGATTCACTTCTTGGATGTTTAAGACATTTGATTGTGTATAGTTCATTGGTGTTTGATATCTTAGGATTAGAGAACACCTTTAGATGTAGGTTCTGACTTTGATTGATTCTAATCTCTTCGGATCCTTATTCATTGGTTCTTAATTTGTTTGATCATTATTTGGTATTTTTTCCTTATTCCACTACTTGTAAATAGTTTTTGAACTAACCTTTTCATGTAGGTGCAAATGGTAAGTAAGTGTGTGGATATGCTTCCACACACATTTCTTTCTTTCATATTCTCTTATTTCTTTTAATAATTCAATTTGTGATCATGATAAGCATTCATATGCTTTCCTTGATTAACTTCTTCTTCATCCCTCTTTAAGATCAACTTAACTTCCATCTTGGAAGTAAGTTGTTTCTTTTGCTCTTCTCCTTTCTTTTAGGATTAGGTTTCTTAAACCACATTAACCATAGGAACATCCATGTATGATAACATTAGGGTGAGTCTTAGTCCCCTCTAGTTTTCACCTTTTGCTTCCATTTGAGTCTCTTCTTCTCATCTCGAAACAAAAGTAAAAAACACTTAATAAAGGCATAACAAATATTGTATTTGAGCCTTTCATATGAGAATAAGGAGGTGAGGGGTCTTCTCTCACTTTCTTAGAATGTTTAGCGTACGTCCCGTCTTGGGTTGATATGCGAGGCATTCGATCTTACATGAGGGACTTAAATACAATATGTGTTGCAAAACACCAAATAAACAAGACACTTCTTTCTTAAAAGACAAAAACAAACAAACAACTCTCTTCTTATCTCCTTCATTCTATTCCTTAAGGATGCGTCATTTCCGTTCTACCGCAAACAGGTAACGCCTAAGTCTCCATACAGCGAGCTGCAACACCTAACTGCTAGGACGCGAACATTGACGTATTCCACTAAAAAACACAAACAATTTTCCCTTAGCTGAGGGGAACTACGTTGGTCTGATTCTCATGCTCCCGATGAGATACGTAGGCAGTAGGGTAGGGCCTATTCGAGCACTTCTTTTATTTTCCCTACATTTGTTTCTCTTTCTCTCTCCTTTCCTTTTCCAGTCCTCCAGCTAGCAGTTCCTTTTCCAGTATCCTTTCCTTACACCCTTTGGTCGAAGCAGCAAGCGTGGATCCCATCGGGTACGATGGACGCGTGGGGGTGCTAATACCTTCCTCGCGCGTAACCGACTCCCGAACCCAGTTCTCTTGGTCGCAAGACCATGCTCTATCCTTCTTCTCAGGTTTACGCTGTTTTTCCTTTCCCTCTCTTGGGATAAATACACATTGCTGGCGACTCTGTTTCGGTGCCACTTTCGCGTTTGTACCTGGATGAAAATCCCGGGAGCGACAGCTGGCGACTCTGCTGGGGATCGAACCCAGAATCTCTGGTTCCCTAAGCGAGTCAATCCTAGCGTTTGTCTGTTTTCTTTCATTGGGTGTTTATTTTGATGCTGTATTTACTGTTTTTATTGTATTGCTGTTTACTGTATTATTGCTTTACTGTATTACTGTATTTATCGCATTCTTTGCATTTTCATTTCATTATTATACTGGACTGTGATGTGCTGGTTTTCTGTTTGGCGGGATGGGTATTCTGAGAGATAAGCCCATTACACAGGCTTGAGTACATACATAGGACTAGAGTGGACGGTAGTGTGGCCTACGTAGCGTCTTGTTATGTATGGTTTACACGAAATTCATAACCAGACGAGGTTTTCTTGGGAGATGTTCTGATTTGCGCGTCTTGTGCATTTCAGAGTGTTAACCTAGAAAGTTGTCGACTCTGGTGACCGATCATTGAGGACCTTAGTGGAAACATCCCTCTTTAGTGGTGATAGTGGCAACCCACATTCTGTGGCAAACCCATTCGCAACCGAGGGCCCACTTTGGAACTTGCATAGGATGACCTTTATTTTTGGGTAATCAGTGAACGATCTCTTTGTTTGGCGATAGCATTGTATCCTACGGGCTGAATGTGCTATTGCTTCTCAAAATAGAGAATCCGAAACTGAGGAACCGCTATTCTAGTACCCACATGTGAGTATGGGCGGGTGCTTACAAGATTGCAGGTGACCATGCCTCCCACATACCCTGATATCCTGGTATTTTCACATACAGTTGATGTAACTTGTTACAGTCAGTGGGTTTCTATCTACAGTATTATTCTCAGATTTGTACAGACACCGTGCACACAGTCCAGCACAGACACAGAGCACGTTGATACCATGCCCTTTTGCATTGCATTATCATGTCATAACATTCATTTTTGTCATTTACAGGTGCTTATTACACTTCTGATTCCAATCAATGGGCTCGACAGAGACGGTGGTCAAGAGAAAGAGCAATGTTGCCTACAAGTTTGAACCTGCTTTGGATTTACTGCATAAGGTGATAGATATGGCTGACCCGAGTGCTCTTGTCAAATTCCAGAAGAAATATGGGAAATTGGTTGAGATGGTCCGCATAATCACACAGTATGAACATGATGCTCTTCACACGTTGCTACAGTTTTATGAGCCTTCGCTGAGATGCTTTCTTGTTCCTGATTACATTTTGATGCCTACTTTGGAAGAGTTCTCATTTATTTTGGGAATTTCGGTCGAATCAGCTTTGCCATTCTTTTCTGGTAGTCATCCTAGCCTAGAGGAGATTGCAGCTGCGGTACATGTGAAAGATTCAGTGTTAAAAGGAAATGTGGCTATCAAAAATGGAGTCAAAGGTTTTCACTTGGCCTTTCTTACCGACCAAGCTCAAGAGGCTATTGAAGCAAAGAATTGGGCAGTTTACAATTCCATCCTGGCTTTGTGCATTTATGGCATTGTTCTTTTCCCTAATCAACAAGATTTTATGGATGTGCAGGCTATAAGAGTTTTTGTTCTCAAAAACCCGGTTCCCACCTTGTTAGGAGATTTTTACTACTCGGTGCACTTCAAAAATGAAAAAAGAAGGGGAGGATTTGTCAATTGTTGCACTCCGCTTTTAGCTCATTGGTTTTTGAAACATTTACCTCAGGCAGGTGCTTTTGTAGAAACAAAGGATTCCTTAAAATGGTCCAAGCGGATAATGGGATTAACTGCTGATAACATCGTCTGGTTCGATCGTAGGTTGATGGGAATCGAGATTATCACCAGTTATGGGAACTTTCCCAATGTGCCTCTAATCGGCAGGAAAATGGGAATCAACTATAACCCGATCCTGGCCATTAGACAGTTTGGATACGCTTCCAGGTCTCTTCCTACCGATCGAGATGTTGAGAAATCTTTGTTCTTTACAGGGACTGATAATGAGGAAATGATGCGAGAAATTGTGAATGCTTGGGGTCACCAGCATAGAACAAGAAAAACAGTTTTTGGAAAAATGGATTGTAGATCTTATCCTGAGTACAAAAGATGGATTGCAATGAAGGTGAACGAATTACTCTTGCCTTTTTCAAAGGAACCCCCTTTATATCCTGTAATACCAGAATAGCCTACCACGGTAGCCATCGAGAAGTTTGACAAGCTGCAAAAATTGGTAAAGGAACTTCGGGTGGAGAATTCAGATCTGAGTAGTCTTCTTCAAAATGCCTTGCACGCCAACAAAGAATTGGAGCATAAAGCCCAAGACGCCGAAAGAATCTTAGCTGCAAGAGAAAAGGATTTCACCGAAAGAGCTCAACATTTCCACAAAATTAGTAAAGGTGCCGATGCCACCACTCAAGCTCAACATTTCCACAAAATTAGTAAAGGTGCCGATGCCGCCACTCAAGCTCATAAGAAGACCAAACAGACTTTAGCTCAGACCAAGGATACGCTAGCCAAGCTTCAGCAAGCCTGGGATGAGGTTAGGATCGAAAACACAGAGTTGCAGGAACAGCTGAAGATCAAGGATGACGAGCTTAAAAAGGCACATGAACAAAGGAGGAAGTATCGGGAGAATCTCGACAAAAGTCAAGAGCAATTGGTAAATGCCAGAGAGGAGCTGAAGACTTCCAAGATGAAGCTTGAAGAGGCAATGGCAGATATGGGGAAACTCAAGATGCAAGCCAGTGTGAAGAGACACAAAGGAGTATGTGATGACGAAGCTCTCCTGATGAATATGGATTCATTGACTGAAGCCCTAGCAAAGAGAGATATTCTGATCAAGGAGTTGATCGAAAGACCAAATCACTAGCACACTCGCATACTCTTCGAGGAAGTCAAGTATTCAAGCGAAAAGTTGAAGGATTTGGAGCTATCAGATTGACAGTTTTTCTCTCTTTCTTAATGTAATTTTGTTGATGGATATCATCAGGCTTGTTGATGAATCCACTATTTGGATGTATGTTGTTGGAGTTCATTGTTGAACAATACATGTATGTCTGTTTCCTTTTTAATTGAAATGAGCAGTTTATTCAGAAATTTTCCTTTGGCAGTTCTCTGTATACAAGCACAGCCACGACATGTCTCTTCATATCACGATTTATGATCTTCAGATTTCTGTGGTTAAGATTGGAATCAGGGTGTAGAGCACCTCGGAAATGATAAACATGGCATTTGCAATGCATTGCATATCATTTTGCCTTTTGTTGCTTTTCAGGTACTCGTGACAGGTCCTCTAACCTTTATTTGGTTTCAGGCATAATAGCTGATTCCCACATTCACCGATACGCAACCAGACGAAACCAAACAAGGGTCATGGATCAGGTACAGACAGAGTTGGCTGAGTTAAGGGCACGCATGGAACAGTTTATGAATTTGATGCAGGGCGTTGCCTAGGGGCAGCAGGACCTGAGAGCAGGGCAAGAAGACATGCGAGCTACCATCCAGAGGTTGGAGACAGATATTCCTACTGGTGATCACGTTAACCCCCCTAGGGTTAACCCTCCTGTTGTTAATCCTCCTGTTGTTACTCCTCCTCTGGTTGGAGTTAACTTGGGTTTTGTTCCTGGAAATAATGGGCATGTGGAAGATCGTCAAGAGGACCGGTTTTCCCTACTTAATGCTGATATGGGATTCTACAATGATGACAGGAAATACAAGGGACTGGCTGAAAGGGTGAAAGCTATAGAAAGTCAGAATCCTTTGGGAATTGATGTTGAGGATATGAGACTGGTACAGGGTGTCAAGAGTCCCCTGAAGTTTAAACCACCTACTTTTGACAAGTACAATGGTAGCAGTTGTCCTAAAACTCATCTCCAGGCATATAACCGGAAGATAGCTGCTTATTCTGATGATCAGAAGTTATGGATGTATTTTTTCTAGGACAACTTGTCTGGAGCCTCACTGGAATGGTATATAAAGTTGGACAGGGCTCGCATCAGAAGTTGGAAAGAGTTGTGCTTGGCTTTCTTGAAGCAATACCAGTATAACATCGACATGGCACCGAATTGTACTCAGTTACAAAGCATGACACAGGACCCTAAGGAAGGTTTTAAGCAGTACGCCCAGAGGTGGCATAAACTTGCTGCTCAGGTGCAACCTCCGTTGGCAGATAGATAAATGGCTGATATGTTCATGAATACTTTGCAAGGTCCGTATCTCGATCGGTTGGCTGCTTGTCCATCCACTGGTTTTGCTGACATAGTAATTTCTAGAGAGAGGATCGAGAGTTTGCTAAAGATGGGGAAGATTCAGGAAGGAAGTGGTACAAGTTCAGCTCCCGCAAAGAAGTTTTTTGGTAACAATAACAGAAAGCGTGAAGGTGACGCTAATGCTGCATATGCACAAGGGGGAGAGGTAGAGGACGACAGGGTCCCTATCACCAAGCAGCATCTATAACTATTCCAACTCCGGGTACTGAGGCTCAACCTGCAGATCAAAGGCAGTATCACCCAAGAAAGAGAATGAATGACCGACATTTTGATGCTTTCCCTATGACATGCTCACAAATGCTACAGAATTTACTTCGTTTGAAGTTGGTACAATTGAGGACTTTGGCTCCCCCAGTTGGAAAGCTACCCTTTGGATATGATGCAAATGAAAAGTGTGAATTTCACTCAAACGCGCCAGGTCACAATGTGGAAAATTGCAAGGCTTTCAAACATGTGGTTCAAGACCTTGTTGATTCAAAGGCTATTAATTTTGCTCCGAGGCCTAATGTAATTCAAAATCCCATGCTTTCGCATGGTGGACCAGGGGTGAATTCCATTGAAGAAGATGTAAGTTTGAATCTGGTGAGGGACATTAATGATGTCAAGACTCCATTGAAAGTTGTGAAAGACTGCCTGCTGAAAGGGGATGTATTTCCTGGTTGTTCAGAAAGTTGTGAAGATTGTTTGATTGCTGATAATGGTTGTGTGAAGTTGGGAAATAGCCTTCAAAACATGATGGATGAAGGATGTTTACAATTTGATCAATTGAAAAAGAATGATGATGAAGTTTCTACTATTACAATCTACTTTGATCCTGTGGAAATTCCGGTGTTTGCTCCCGTACAGACGTCTGCACCTGAACGAGTAGCTCCTATAACTATAACTATTCCCAGTCATGTCCCAAATGAGAACAAGGTTGCTATTCCGTGGTATTATGGAACTAATAGTCAAGGGCAGAAGCAGGAGGTGCAGACTCCTAAAGAAAGTGGTTCAAGTATTGGAAATGTTGGGGGAATGGGCGGTTTTACCCTCAGCGGAAGGCTTTTTGCTCCTCAGACACTCAGGAAGGACGATACTGAAGCATTAGCAAAGGCCAAAGGAAAGCAGGTGATAAGTGATGAACCAGTGCCAGGGGTGGAACCTGATAATTCATTGGAGAAAGATGCTGAGGAATTTATGAGAATAATCAGAAAAAGCGATTATAAGATCGTTGACCACCTACATCAAACTCCTTCTAAGATCTCTATATTGTCATTGTTGCTATGTTCCGAAGCACATCGGAAGGCCTTGCTAAAGATTTTGAATATGGCGTACGTACTGCAAGAAATATCAGTGAACCAGCTTGAAAGTGTGATTTCCAATGTTAACCCCGGTAACGGTCTAGGGTTCACAGATTTTGACTTAACGCCAGAAGGAAGGAACCACAATAAGGCTCTCCACATATCGATGGAATGTAAAGGTGCTATGCTATCTCATGTATTGGTGGACACTGGCTCATCCCTCACTGTGTTGCCTAAGAAAGCATTAGCAAAGCTGGATGTGGAAGGGGTTGTACCGAGGCCTTGTGATCTAGTGGTGAAAGCATTTAATGGTTCAAAGAGATCAGTGTTTGGAGAGGTAGAGCTGCCTATCCAGATCGGACCCCAGGTCTTTAATACAGTGTTTTATGTGATGGACATCCAACCGGCCTATAGTTGTCTATTGGGTCGTCCATGGATCCACGCTGCTGGGGCCATATCTTCAACCTTGCATCAGAAGATAAAATTTGTAGTTGACGGTCAGGTTGTTACGGTATGCGGAGAGGAAGATATTTTCGTTAGTCATCTGTTGTCCTTCAAGTACGTGGAGATGGATGAAGAAATCCATGAAACTCTCTGTCAAGCATTTGAAACTATGAATATGGTGAAAGATTCTCCTTCTGGTGAGGCAAGGGTGGGAACCTCTATGACTTCGTATAAGCAGGCTTTGGAAGTAGTGCAGTCTGGTCATACGGAAGGCTGGGGTCAAGTGATTGACCTACCTTTCAAGGATGATAAGAGCGGAATTGGTTATAAATCTCCTCAAGTTCCACTGCCAAAGGGTCAAGAGCACCAAGGGCCAGTTATTTTCTCAAGTGGAGGAGTCATACATCCAAGCCAGATTTGTGCAGCAATTGAAGATGGTGAAGATAGTGACTGTGACCTGGACAATTGGGTGCGCCCATGTGTCCCAGGAGTGAAGCTGAACAATTGGTTTTCGGAGGATCTCATCCAAGTTACTCTGCCGAATAAGTAATTTTCTGTGTTTTCTTTCATTAAGCATGCAAAGGTCCTATGCTCTGCCTGAGGCATAATGACTTCATTGTAGGGCCCCATCTGTTCTCATACAAATTTTTATCATTAATAAAAGGACGTTTTGTATTCAAAATTGTGTTCCCTGTCTTTCATTTTATTTTTTAAATAAAAATGGCAATGTTTTCTTCGCAGTTTTCTTGCATTTTTTTCTTTCTTTTCCTTTAAAAAAAAAGAAAATTTCTAAAAGCATGAATTATCATTCACGCAGAAATAATTCTCTGGATCTTGTTGATGACGACCCTGCTATGGTTTATTATGACTTTGATAATCCAATATACCAAGCTGAAGAGGGGGATGAGGAAGACTGTGAACTTCCTGAAGAGTTGGCTAGATTATTGAAACAGGAAGAAAGAGCCATTCAGCCTCATCAGGAATCTATAGAAGTTGTCAATCTCGGTACTGAAGAGGTAAAGAAAGAGGTCAAAGTAGGGACAAGCCTGGCAGAGAATGTAAAGAAAGAGCTGATTGAGATGTTGCGAGAGTATGTTGACATCTTCGCCTGGTCTTATCAAGATATGCCGGGGTTGGATACGGACATCGTTGTGCACAGATTGCCGCTGAAAGAGGGTTGTTTTCCTGTCAAGCAGAAGCTTCGGAGAACCAAACCTGAAATGGCCATCAAAATCAAAGAGGAGGTGCAAAAGCAGTTGGATGTGGGGTTTCTAGCTGTTACTAGTTATCCACCATGGGTTGCTAATATTGTGCCTGTACCGAAGAAGGATGGCAAAGTCAGAATGTGCGTGGATTATCGAGATTTGAACAGGGCGAGTCCAAAAGATGATTTTCCATTACCACACATTGACGTGTTGGTAGATAATACGGCTCAATTATCTGTGTTTTCTTTCATGGAAGGGTTTTTTGGATATAACCAGATCAAGATGGCGCCGGAGGATATGGAGAAAACTACATTTATTACCCCTTGGGGCACATTCTGCTATAAGGTGATGCCGTTTGGTTTAAAGAACGCTGGAGCAACATATCAGCGTGCCATGGTGACGCTTTTCCACGATATGATTCACAAAGAAATTGAAGTTTATGTGGATGATATGATTGCCAAATCACAAACGGAAGAAGAGCATTTGATAAATTTGAAAAAGTTATTTGAACGGTTGAGACATTTCAGACTGAGGCTGAACCCGAATAAGTGTACTTTTGGGGTAAGATCTGGTAAGCTTCTGGGCTTCGTTGTCAGTGAAAAAGGAATCGAGGTGGATCCAGCAAAGGTTAAAGCCATTCAAGAAATGCCGGAGCCAAGAACAAAAAAACAAGTTCGTGGATTTTTGGGAAGACTGAATTATATTGCAAGATTTATATCTCATCTTACCACGACTTGTGAGCCAATATTCAAACTATTGAGAAAAGATCAATCAATCCGGTGGAACAATGACTGTCAAAAGGCCTTTGATAAAATAAAAGAATATTTGCAAAATCCTCCAATTCTCATGCCTCCGGTTCCTGGGAGGCCACTGATTATGTATCTCTCTGTACGTGATGGATCAATGGGTTATGTTCTCGGTCAACACGACGAGACAGGTAGGAAAGAGCATGCTATATATTACTTGAGCAAAAAATTCACCGATTGCGAGTCTAGGTACTCGATGCTTGAGAAGACATACTGCGCACTAGCATGGGCTGCTAAGCGATTGAGACAATATATGCTAACTCATACAACCCTAATGATTTCAAAAATGGATCCAGTCAAGTACATTTTTGAGAAGCCAGCTCTTAATGGAAGGGTCGCTCTGTGGCAGATGGTTTTGACTGAGTATGATATACAATACACTTCCCAGAAAGCTATCAAAGGGAGTGTGTTGTCTGATTATCTTGCCGAGTCGCTTATTGATGATTATCAGCCGATGAGGTTTGACTTTCCTGATGAAGACATCATGTTTCTCAAGGCTAAAGATTGTGAAGAGCCTCCGGTTGACGAAGGGCCGGATCCTGATGAAAAATGTAAACTGATGTTCGATGGGGCCGTTAACATGAATGGAAGTGGTGTTGGGGCAGTCCTTATCACTCCGAAAGGATCACATATACCTTTCACTTCCAGGTTGACTTTTGATGTTACCAACAATTAAGCGGAATATGAGGCTTGTATCATGGGTATTGAAGAAGCCATTGATTTAAGGATCAAGACTCTTGAGATATTTGGGGACTCTGCTCTAGTGATCAATAAGATCAATGGAGATTAGCATACCAACCAGCAGAACTTGATTCCTTACAGAGACTATGCGAGAAGACTGTTGACTTTCTTTACAACAGTAAAATTGTGCTATATACCTCGTGATGAGAATCAAATGGCTGATGCTTTAGCAATATTATCTTCCATGATTCAGGTGAATTGGTGGAACATATACCCAAGATTGATGTGATGAGGCTAGACAGACCCGCTCATGTGTTTGCTGCCGATACGACGATTGATGACAAACCTTGGTATTTTGATATCAAGCATTTCTTGAAGAGTCAAGAGTATCCGGCTGGGGCATCAAACAATGATAAGAAGACTCTGAGGAGGTTAGCAGGAAGTTTCTTCTTGAATGAGGTTGTGCTTTACAAGCGAAACTTTGACATGGTCTTGCTCAGATGCGTGGATAGACACGAAGCAGACCTGTTAATGCAGGAAGTGCACGGAGGATCTTTCGGTACCCATGCTGGTGGATATGCTATGGCGAAGAAGTTATTGCGAGCCTGGTATTACTGGCTAACTATGGAGGCTGATTGCTTTAAGTACGCCCAAAAATGCCACAAATTCCAAATCTATGCTGACAAGGTGCATGTGCCACCAAATCCGCTGAATGTGATGAGTTCTCCATGGCCCTTTGCCATGTGGGGCATTGATATGATTGGGAAGATTGAGCCTACAGCTTCCAACGGACATCGATTCATTTTGGTGGCTATTGATTACTTTACTAAGTGGGTGGAAGCTGCCTCTTTTGCAAATGTCACCAAGCAGGTGGTAGCCCGATTCATTAAGAAGGAGATTATTTGCCGATATAGGGTGCCCGAAAGGATCATTACTGACAATGGTTCTAATCTCAACAATAAGATGATGCAAGAGCTATGCCAGAGCTTCAAAATTGAACATCACAATTCTTCTCCTTATCGCCCGAAGATGAATGGTGTCGTTGAGGCAGCCAACAAAAATATCAAGAAGATTGTGCAAAAGATGGTGGTGACGTATAAGGATTGGCATGAAATGCTGCCTTTCGCTTTGCATGGGTACCGTACTTCTGTTTGTACATCTACCGGGGCAACCCCGTTTTCTCTTGTATATGGTATGGAAGCAGTGCTACCGGTTGAAGTTGATATCCCTTCTTTAAGGGTCATGATGGATGTTAAACTTGACGAGGCTGAATGGGTTCGAGCGAGGTTCAACGAGTTGAGTCTCATCAAAGAAAGACGGTTGGCTGCAGTATGTCATGGACAATTGTATAAGAGGAGAATGAAATGGGCATTTGACTAGAAAGTGCGTCCTCGGACTTACCAGACGGACGACTTGGTATTGAAAAGGATTCTTCCTCCGAATACAGATCACAGGGGCAAATGGACTATGAAGGTCTATATGTTGTTAAGAAGGTTTTCTCGGGCGGAGCCTTGATGTTTACAACAATGGACGGTGAAGATTTTCTGTCACCTGTGAACTCAGACGCAGTTAAAAAATACTTCGCATAAATAGACCCGCTAGACAGTAAAAAGAGAGTCCAGGCAAACAAGGGCATCCCGGCGAACCAAAAAAAAAAAAAGAGGTTCGGGCAAAAATTATGGATAAAAATAAAAAAGGAAAGTACACCCGGTAAGTTGAAAACCCGCAAGGGCAACTTAGGCAAAAAAGGGTATCTCGATGGATTAAAAACCCGTAAAGGGCGATCCAGGCAAAAGAGAGATTTAGCGAAAACTGCGATCTGAGTAATCTGTATCATCTCGTCTCAATCAATAAGCACTCCGAAGGATAGGAATCAGTTCAATCGTCCCCCTTTGAAGGCAAAGCTATTGGAGAGTCTTGAAGATATATGAACCATAGCAGGGTTGAAATTCAATGAAGTTCCAGTTTCACATTGCCATTAGGACAGTTTCTTTTCCGTTTTGGCAATTACCTCTTTCCAGGAATTGCTTCTTGATGTAAATGCCTATTTTCAGGCTCTTCAATTAATAAAATGGTCGTTATTCAGAATAATTCTATCTGTTTGTTTTGTTTTTATGATTTGTCTTGTTTACACAAATGTCCAAAATTTTTGATAAACATTTGCATGTGAAAACATTGGGATTCTACAATAACATGCCTAAAAGGAAAACATTTAAAACTGCTTTAAATGACGGGTGTGCTTGGGTGAATACTACAAAACCCATGTTACCCTGGGGCATATGTGCGCATTCTTTTGTTTGCAGGTGTTGAGAGTTCACTGGATAGCTATTCAAAGATGTATGACGTTTTCAAGCTTCAGGCCAAAATCCTTTATGAAGCGCAAATGATAGTTCCTCCCCAAGCAGAGACGGTTCCTCAGCAGGAAAGCTATTCTTGGAGGTGCTCATCCCTAGCGTATTTACAGAGCTTCATGATCCCCAGCAACATCGTCAAATGGTAGTACTGTAGCCATCATGTTCAGAAAAAAGATTCTCATTTCACTCTTTTGTCACAACGTTTACTGCTTGAATCCATCGTTTGGCCGATGGTCACGCACGACGATTCGATATTAACAAGTCAGTTTCAAATGGGTAGTGTTGTATCTTATTAAGTCGATTCTCCCATTCAATACTTCCAACAGCTACAGCTACAAGCTTTTCTGTGTCGATAACGGTTGTGAATCCCCAGTGAAGTCGCCATCCCAAGCATGGAGCATTTCGAAAATTCCCCAGCAGGAGGTGTTCCAAATCTATTATCCCCAGTAGAGTTTGAAGAGGTGTGGTCTTCTGTAAAATCCTCTCAAGGGACATTTCCAGCACGAGACGCTCTGAAGTGGTTCTCCCCAGCAGAGTTTGTTGTAAGCTCATTTCCCCAGCGGAGTTCTATGGTTATAGTTATTCCCCAAGCAGACTGGTTCAGATGATGCCTCCCCAGCAAAGTTATCATTTCCTACAATAACCTCAACAGGTTTGTCAGGTCAGTGCCCAGATCAGGAGATCATGTCAGTTTGTCTTCCCCAGTACGGTTTGCGACCACGAAGTCAATCCAGCTTGTTATCCCCAGCGGAGTTGCCTTCCTTTCCTCAGCATTTATTTTGCTAAGGACCTCTTTGCATTTTGCATATAGTATGCATGGCATCCTCAAAATGCATAGCATTTCCATCGAGATGGAGCATTACGCCATGGAAAAATTCAAACATATGCATGTGAAACATAGACCAGTTTTGATAACTCGTGCGAGAGCCCAAAACTTTGCTCCTTATATCATTGACAAATCCAGAAAGAATGTCTCGTTCATTCCCCAACAGATATCTCAAAGCAACGCAAAGGGTTTCATCATTTTTCTCCCCACAGAGTCATATCTCTCAGCTTACAAGTTTTTTGGAACCATTCCCGATAGGATTCCTGTAGCCGTCCCCGACAACACCTTTGAGTTTTAACCATACCAGTTCCCGACAGATCCATTTACCCATCCCCGATAGGTAAGCCCTTGGTTATAAACTATAGCCGTCCCCGACAACACCTTTGAGTTTTAACCATACCAGTTTCCGACAGGTCCATTTACCCATCCCCGATAGGTAAGCCCTTGGTTATAAACTGTAGCCGTCCCCGACAACACCTTTGAGTTTTAACCATACCAGTTCCCGACAGGTCCATTTACCCATTCCCGATAGGTAAGCCTTGGTTATAAACTGTAGCCATCCCTGACAGCCCCCTTTAGTTTGAACCTTACCAGTTCCCGACAGGTCCACTTACCCATTCCCGATAGGTAACCCAGGTCCAAGCTCACCAGTTCCCGACAGGTAGTTCACCAGTTCCCGACAGGTAGTTCACCAGTTCCCGACAGGTTTCCTATGGGGTCCAATGGTTCCAAATTCTTTCTCATAAATTTTTCTTCCTTACCATTGCTTCATTTACAACATTCTCTTTATCCACACAGTGCAAATTTTCTCGGTTATTTTTTGTATTCAATCCCAATGTATCTTGAATTCCTGATAGCCTTTGCTTTTATCCATTCAGATTCACATTGATTGAATAGGGGCAGCTGTAATACCTCAAAATTTTCCCTCATGTTTTCTCAATAAATTGGTCTATGCTTTACTCATTTTGCATTCTATAGTAGGTCATAAATTGCATATCATTGGTTGCAAGGCATGGTATCTAGTGCTTCAAAGTGTGAACAATTGAAAGCCAAAGAAAATCAAGAGAACAAGAGCCAAGGGTCTTCAAACAAGCCTCAAAGATCCCCTACATCATATATCATCCCATGTGATCCCACAAGTCATTGGAAGATGGGAATTCATCAAGAAGATTGAGCAGTGCATTATCTCCTAACAAGACAGTCAAAATTAGGGTTTTTGGTTCAAGCAGTCTCCTGATGAAATTTTGATCCAAACTTGATCTCAATGTTTTCTACATGATGTCAATTATCTAAGGATGGAAGATTGGCCATTGGTTCATTTCAGAAGAGGTTCAATTGATCAGTTGCTTGAGAATTAAGAAATTGGGGAAAAAGTCAACTGTGCAGTGAAAAAAGGTCAACTCCTGACTTTTTAAGGTCAAATTCATGAAATTCAAGTTACATATGTTCATTGGACAAGATTTGATCAAGAAATGATGGAGGAATCATGAAAAATCAAGGAATGCACAAAGTTTCCTTTTTTGGAAATTTAGGGTTTCCAAAAATGGCAAGTTTACACTATTTTGCACCACACTTTGAGGCTTTCTTTCTCCAAGATAAAAGCTTCAAACTTCAGGCCCAAGTTGGGCCAATTAAAGATGATATTCCAAGCTTCAAATCCATATAAAGAACTCTTCCATTGGATCAAAATTGAGTGAGTTATGATCAATCAAAGTTTGACAAAACTAGGTCACAAACCAAGTCATGACCAAGCAAGACCAGGCCCATGCGCCATAATTTTGTCAAACACATGGTGGGCAGAATGTCAAGCCATTTTTCTCATTGAAGGAAGCTTCAAATGAAAAAATGTTGAACATAAAAGTTGTTCATTTCAATGTCCTCTTCAACTTTTATGTTGGACATTTTTCCATTTGAGCAATGTATGATATAGTTATAATGGTCCCAAGTTGAGGTGTTCATGCTGAAAATTCATAGGTCACATTGCCATGCCATGCCAAGGTTGCCACGCCCACAAATCAGTTTGGATTCATTGAGTTCATGGCCATTTTCAAGTGTGTTTGAGGTCCCATTTCAATTCAATTTCCACACCAATCTTGTTCTATGATGAATCCTCTTTCATTTGACATCAAAATCTCACCAAACCATGCACTAACATGAGAGAATTTCACCACCAAACTTCCATATTTGCATGCTGCCAAGATGCCAAGGTTGTAACATTTATGTTGTTAATTCACACCAGCCACGCATACACCACACCATTTAATCATTTCCTCTTCAAGTCCAACATATTCCCTTACATCATACACGTACATGATCCATCATACATGAAAAAGGAAAGGAATAAAACTTGATGTGCAAGTTTCTTCTGCAGCAGCCTCACCACACACTTCATGAATCAACCCTCACCGTATCCCAACTTCACCTCACTCGCCCTAACTAACTTGACTCAGTTAGTTAGAGGCAACTCACTTAACCCACCTTGAACTCACTAAACTAACTCATTTAACCATGGTTCAAGCTACCAAACTCAACATATATAATTCAAAATCACTCACAATTTCATGCTAACTCTCATTTTCCACTCTCACTCCAAAGACACTTTCAAAACTCTCTCTGAACTTTTTCTCTTTCTGCACACGATTTCACCATCATCTTCATCTGAATTCAGTTTCAAGCTCCATTATCAAGCAACATTGAAACTTGGAAGCATTGAAGAGCTGAAGTATCTTCCACTGCAGGTTCATCTTCATCTATATTTTCAAGGTTTTGAGCCTTTATTTGGCCAATTCAAAGCTCAAAGAGGAAGCACACTTCTCTGGTTTTCTTTGGTAGAAAGACTTCATCAGTTCCAAGTTTTAATCTCTCAAACTTTCTCAGCACGATTCATTTTGTTTTAAGTTTTTTTTACTAGTTTTGAGCTCAGTAGGAGCAATATAGTAACCGGCTAGTTGATAGAGCTGGAGCTTAGATTAAAAATTAGGGCAAAGATGTTTGTGGATGTTCCTTGCTGTGTGTGCATGGTTTGATGATTCTAATTGCATATTCATGATCTCCTTCACTTCCTCTTCATTTTGATATGTGGTTTGGTGATTTTTGGAAGTTTGGAAGGTTGCAGGTGGTGGCGTTTTGCCGGAGAAGACGACCGGAGGTCCTTCTCCGGATGGTAAGTGCCCGTTAGGGTTTTAGAGCCAGTTTAAATCTTGGTCGTTTGATCTTGCGCATCCTGTGGTTGTTATGTTGCCAACGCATTAAAATCATTTTGTGACCTGAGTGTTTGTGTGTGTGTGCATCATGCTTGTTATTGTGTGTCTCTAATTTGAACCACTCATCTTGTATGCTTGATCACCATGAGATTAATCCAATGCTTAATATTTGGCCAACGCATAAATGAGGGAGGGTCTATATCACGTGCCTTGTTTTTTGATTCTGAGACATTGCATGTGGGTGCGTGCGTGGTAACTATAGTGAGCGTGCATGGTGATGCGTTGGATTCACTTAATTTTCTTGTTGACTGTTGACTGTTCAATCTAATGGCCATGATTGCATCTTCATGTTAACTGCACATGCACACTATCACACGCACACACATTTGTAATGGACTGGATTGAATGATTGATATTTGTACCCCCATACTGTGCCCAATGCATATTTTGAATGTGCCTTTTACTTCTCTTGCACCCCAAGTCCATTTTCTCTTGTTTTTTTATTTTATTTTCCATATCTGTTTAGTTTTCTTATTTTAAAAATAGTAAAACACTTCTAAAAATCCCAAATTAATTCATGTGTGTTATTTATGCATTTAATTAATTTTCTATTATTTTTAATTCTGACTTTTTGAATTTTTGTATATAATTACATTATTTTCTTTTAATTTCTTTCTAATTGATGTTCTTCATTGATACTCAAATTTGTGCATTTTATTTCTCTCATCTCACACAACATTTTTAACTCATTCTTTTTGAATTGATTAGATAACACATTGAATCATGTAATACAATTTTCATTTGATTTTTAAAGATATTTCATCATGTGTTTTGATGTTCTTATTTGAGCATTCTTTTGGTTTGATCAATGTGCTTTTGTGAATGCTTTGAGGCATGTTTTCTCTTGAGTGTTGCCACGTATCTTTTGGACATGTTTTTGCCTATGGCTTGGATTGTTTAGGACTTAATTTTTCAATTTTATCATATGCTTTGATGATGGTTGATGCCTTGCGTTTGAAGTTACTTTTTGTGCACATTATTCTACCTCGTTCTCACATGTTTTGTTTAGGCACTTGTGCCACTTTTTAGTGTTTACTTTGCATGATTGTTTGTGCATCTTTTGTATGTCATTTGCATGATATTATTGGTCATCTTAGTTTCATTATAGGTCACTTTGACTTGTGTTTGAATTTAATATGAGTTTGTGTGTTATGACTTGAACTTTGATATGTTTCCATTTCTTATCTCCTCTTATGCTCTACATGTCACATGTGTACATTTTGTATGACATTTCCTTACTTCCACTTGCATTACATCAATGTTATGCCACTGCCCATATGCATTCTTTAATCATGTTACATGTTATGCATCTCTAATATGTCACTTTGTGCACCTAATTGAACATGTTTCTCTTATGCTCACTTCTCCTTCATCTTACTTCTTCTAGCTGAACTCTTTTATTCTTGATTTGTATGATGACTCATGAGTATTAGAAGACATTTGTAAATGGTATAAGGTTCTGAATTTGGCCTTTTATGAAGTATTATTGCATGATCACTTTGCATATTCACTCATTCTTCATCTATTTCTTCCATGATTCACTTCTTGGATGTTTAAGACATTTGATTGTGTATAGTTCATTGGTGTTTGATATCTTAGGATTATAGAACACCTTTAGATGTAGGTTCTGACTTTGATTGAGTCTAATCTCTTAGGATCCTTATTCATTGGTTCTTAATTTGTTAGATCATTATTTGGTATTTTTTCCTTATTCCACTACTGGTAAATAGTTTTTGAACTAACCTTTTCATGTAGGTGCAAATGGTAAGTAAGTGTGTGGATATACTTCCATACACATTTCTTTCTTTCATCTTCTCTTATTTCTTTTAATAATTCAATTTGTGATCATGATAAGCATTCATATGCTTTCCTTGATTAACTTCTTCTCCATCCTTCTTTAAGATCAACTTAACTTCCATCTTGGAAGTAAGTTGCTTCTTTTGCTCTTCTCCTTTCTTTTAGGATTAGGTTTCTTAAACCACATTAACCATTGGAACATCCATGTATGATAACATTAGGGTGAGTCTTAGTCCCCTCTAGTTTTCACCCTTTGCTCCCATTTGAGTCTCTTCTTCTCATCTCGAAACAAAAGTAAAAAACACTTAATAAAGGCATAACAAATATTGTATTTGAGCCTTTCATATGAGAATAAGGAGGTGAGGGGTCTTCTCTCACTTTCTTAGAATGTTTAGCGTACGTCCCGTCTTGGGTCGATATGCGAGGCATTCGATCTTACATGAGGAACTTAAATACAATATGTGTTGCAAAACACCAAATAAACAAGACACTTCTTTCTTAAAAGACAAAAACAAACAAACAACTCTCTTCTCATCTCCTTCATTCTATTCCTTAAGGATGCGTCATTTTCGTTCTACCGCAAACAGGTAACGCCTAATTCTCCATACAGTGAGCTGCAACACCTAACTGCTAGGACACGAACATTGACGTATTCCACTAAAAAACACAAACAATTTTCCCTTAGCTGAGGGGAACTACGTTGCTCTGATTCTCATGCTCCCGATGAGATACGTAGGCAGTGGGGTAGGGCCCATTCGAGCACTTCTTTTATTTTCCCTACATTTGTTTCTCTTTCTCTCTCTTTTCCTTTTCCAGTCCTCCAGCTAGCAGTTCCTTTTCCAGTATCCTTTCTTTACACCCTTTGATCGAAGCAGCAAGCGTGGATCCCATCGGGTACGATGGATGCGTGGGGGTGCTAATACCTTCCTCGAGCGTAACCGACTCCCGAACCCAATTCTCTTGGTCACAAGACCATGCTCTATCCTTCTTCTCAAGTTTACGCAGTGTTTCCTTTCCCTCTCTTGGGATAAATACACATTGCTGGCGACTCTGTTTCGGTGCCACTTTCGCGTTTGTACCTGGATGAAAATCCTGGGAGCGACAGGCGGTTAAAGGAATGTGGGTACCTGAGGTGTTACGTTGATTTCTCCAATTCTGTTTCCATAAGTGTTGACAGCTCCGTCAAATATTAGTCCCCATTGGGATCCTGGTTCTGGCCCTTCACTGGGTAGAGGTTCATCGCAATCTTTCATTTTTAAGTACATGACATCTTCGTCTGGGAAGTCGAATCCGACTGATTCCTGATCCTCAATCGATTGATGAGCCAAATAATTGGCTAAAATGCTCCCTTTGACGGCTTTCTGAGCATGGTACTCTATGTCATATTCTGATAACAACATCTGCCAACGGGCAATCCTTCTTGTGAGAGCAGGCTTTTCAAAGACGTACTTGATTGGATCCATTTCTGAGATTAACCAAGTAGTGTGACAAATCATGTATTGGCGAAGACGTTTGGCTACCCAAGCCAGAGCACAGCAAGTTTTCTCGAGCATAGTGTACCGAGTCCCACAGTCAGTGAATTTCTTGCTTAAGTAGTAGATACCAGACTCTTTTATTTTGGTCTCGTCTTGTTGGCCGAGTACATTACCCCTAGAGTCTTCCTAGACTGTTAGGTAAATGATCAGTGGTCTTCCCTCCACTAGAGGAGACATAATTGGTGTATTCAACAGATATTCCTTGATACTGTCGAAAGCTTTTTGGAAGTCTTCTGTCCATACACAGCTTTGATTCTTTCTGAGTAGTTTAAAGATTAGCGCGCATGTCGCGGTCATGAGGGATATGAACCTTGAGATGTAATTCAGACGTCCAAAAAATCCTCTGACTTATTTTTAGTCTTTGGAGAAGGCATTTCTTGAATGGCATTGACCTTGTCAGGATCAACCTCAATTTCTTTCTGGCTGACGATGAACCCTAAGAGTTTTCCTGAGCGGACACCGAACGTGCATTTGTTGGGATTCAAGTGGAGTTTGTATCTTCTCAGACACTTGAATAACTTTGATAGGTGTGTCACATGCTCTTCTTCTATTTTAGATTTGGAAATCATGTCATCGACATACACTTCGATTTCTTTGTGAATCATGTCATGAAACAGAGTCGTCATGGCCCTTTGATAGGTTACCCTAGCGTTGTTTAAACCGAATGACATTACCTTGTAACAAAAGATGCCCCATGGGGTGATGAATGAAGTTTTCTCCATATCTTTCGGCGCCATTTTTATTTGATTATAGCCCGAGAATCCATCCATGAAGGAGAAGATTTTGAATTTTGTTGTACTGTCGACCAACATATCAATGTGTGGCAGGGGGAAGTCATCCTTCGGAGTTGCTTTGTTCAGATCCCTGTATTCTATGCACATTCTGACTTTTCCTTCCTTTTTCAGAACTGGCACTATATTGGCTAGCCATTGAGGATATTCTAAGGTGGCGAGGAAACTAGCGTCGATCTGTTTCTGCACTTCCTCTTTAATCTTGATAGCCATATCTGGATGAGTCCTTCTCAGTCTTTGTTTTACCGGCGAACATTTTGATGTCAATGGTAAATGATGTTCCACGATGCTGGTATCCAACCCTGGCATGTCCTGATAGGACCAAGATAATACATCAGGAAACTCTTTGAGAAGTTTTATCAAGTTTTCTTTGACAGCTGATTGAGTAATGCTCTAATCTTAACTTTTTTCTTTTCTTCTTCTGAACCCAAATTGACTGTTTCCAACGGCTCTTTGTGAGGTTCAGTAGACCTTTCCTCTTGCCTGAGTAATCGGGAGGTCTCTTCTGGAACTTCTGCGTCCTCTTCTTCTTTAGCTTCAAATACCGAGAATTCAAAGTTGGGAGGAGGCATTGGATCGTATATTTCAATGGGGTTTAAAACAAGCAATCTGTATGTGTAATACCCCAAATTTTGACCACTAGAGTTTCCCATCATTATGCAAATCATCATCACAATATGGATGAATCATCATGCCTCGTTAGTCTCCCCAAAGATGGGTGAGCATCTACTACAATCAAAATTAGGGTTTCAAGCCCTCTCTGAGCTTTAGACAAAGGCTCAATCAAGAAATGACATGATCTTCAACTTGTCTAATCTCTTAAACATCCATAATGGATCAAAAAGGACTCCCACTTCAAGGATTAAGCACAAGGTTGCTCCCTTCTAAGTGGATCAAGTCTCAAGATCGATAGTGTCACCAAATTAGGGTTTTGGTCGACCAGGGCCTCCAGATGGAAATTTTCATCTGGGCACAAGGCAATGATCCAAAACATAACCTAATATACTTCATGGAACCTCATGAACCCATGCATCAAGTCAATTTTGCCTCAGGGGATGCATTCATCAAAAATCAGGAATTAGGGTTTCTTGACCTAATTCACCCCTAAGTTGACTTTTGGGACAAACCATGAGCCAAGACCTCAAGACATGATTTGAAGGTCTCTAATATAACATATTGATCCTTTTGGAACAATGGATTAATCCAAGAAGCTTGAGCAACAAGTCTCAATTTCATCTGCACCACAATTAGGGTTTTAAGAGAAAAGTCAACTGTAACTTTGACTTTTGACCAAGACATGCTCCCAAACCCTAATACATGATTGAATATACCCTATGACACCCATGGAACATGTCCATCAAGTTTGATTTAGGTCAAGGACATGATTTCCTGAAGAATTGCACAGTTTGGAATTCATCTGATAAAAAGTCAACTGTGCACAAAAGTCAACTTTGACTTTTTGAGATTTTTCACCAAAATGGATTTTTAACCCTAAAATGATGTTAATGTATGATTTGAATCATCATTCATCAAGAAAAATCAAGAAAAGTGAGATAACTTGTAAAAGGGGTAACCATAAAACTTAGAAATTTTTCTAAGTTAAAAATAAAGTGGCAAAGGTACCAACTTTGGAGGACCATAACTCCTAAACCACAAGGCCATTTTTTCTCATCCAAAGATGGATTTGTAGCCCTCATTATCACATACAAAAACTTCAACTACAAGTCATTCCAATTCATTAAGGATTTTGAGTTATGGAGTGATCAAAGTGGCTGAAAAGTGAAAATGTCACTTTTTCCAACACTTAGTGAAATTTTCACTAAGTCAGATTCTGCCTCACTTTTTGCCAAATGTAGGGGGATTTTTCACTTGGAATCAAAGAGATCAAAACCAAACTTGTTCAAACAGTTGTTGTATCATGTAAGAGCTTTCCAAAATGGCCAAGAACATTGCCAAATTCAACTTACACCATGAGATATGACATTGGCAAGTTGCCTTGCTAAAATCTGTCAAGGCAAGGCAGAATTTGCAACTTTGGTCGATTTGCCAAAATCAGCCAAATTCAATTGCTCCTATCCACTTGGACACCTCAGAGGATTGAACCTAGAGGGGACAATCACTGAGCCAAGTCTCCAAAGTCCATGGAACAAGAAATAGCATGTTGAACCTAGAATGGCCAAAATAGGGACAAAACTTCAAATTTGGAATGAGGCATTCAATGGAACCATCAAGGTGGCATGGACTGAGCCATTCTCATCTGAAATCAGTCAAGACTTATCCCAGACCAAGGGAACCAAAGCTCTGTGCCCTAACCCCTAGTCAATGGCTAGAGGAGACTTGGATTTTCATTTGCCAACATTGGCCAAACCTACTTACCAGCTGCCATGCACTATTCCTTGCAAAAGAAACTTGCTCTACTATAAATAGAGCTCAATTGTGGTCAGTTTGAGTACACCAAAGCCATCTAACAGATGCTTTCCTCAAAATCTCTTCTTTCACTCCAATTATGCCTTCTAAAGCAAGTCACTATCGGGTTTTGAGTTTGAGAGCAATTCCAATCAAACCAATCACTCACACACCTCACATACATCACATATGAGCTGATCAAACACTTAGATTACTTCTGAAACATCAATTTCACAAAATCACCAGCTGGTTGCTCAAGGTTTTAACCAAAGTGCAGCTGAGGTACCACAAAATGATCCAGCCAATTTCAATCAAGTCCAACCATCCAAACACAATCCATAGGGTGTAGGGAAGCTGTTCAGATCATCACCACTCATCTGTAACACCTCCAAATCAAAAATCACTTTGAACTTGCTGTCACGGCCTAGAGGTAAGCACATGCTTGGTCATCTCTCAATCTATGCATATTTCCTCGCACAATAATTTGGCCATATGTTCATAATCATGCATGGAATGTTTTCCCTCAATTAATTGCATTGTTTGAATCGTGTATCAAAAATCCTAGCCTTCATGCAGAAATTAGGGTTCTTGAGGTCTCTTCGTGATTTCTTGTTGTATGTTTAATTTAAATGAAATTAAAGTACATAGACATGATCGTGAGGTTGAGACGAGCATAATGATATGTGGATTGCATGATATGATTACGTATTCATGGAGATTGGATGGAAAATGCAAATCTGAGAAACCAAGAACACGCGCGTGTTCTTCAGCTTGTTCTTGGCGCCATTTTTGAATAATTTGAATATTTGAATTTTGTGATTTTGTTTAATTGATTCAAAAAATTAATTTCTCTCTGAGTTTTAATGATTTTGAGTTGATTCTTTTTTTAATAATTCACAAAAATGTTAAAATATTTTATTTTCCCAAAAAATCCCAAAAATATTATTTATTTCATATAATTGATATTTTTGTAAAGAATTAATGTTTTAATTGTTTTTGGCATTTTAAATATTTTTTCTACATTGATTTTGCAACTTTTAATGCTTTCTAATTATTTTGTAGGTGAATACTTAATTTTTGAAGCATTAATCCAAGATCACAATTTGTTTTCCATGTGTTAAACAATTTTTGATCATTTTAATTGAATTTTTATTCAATTAAATACATTTTGAAAACAAATTAGGGTTTTGGATTAATTCAACCCTCACCAATCATTTTCAAACACTTTGGGCCTCTTGAGAGAGTGTAAGACCCATCCCCCCTTGTACAAAAACCTTTTGGGCCTCACTCATTGTATAAGTCCCTCTGTACAAGTAAACGACGCGATTGTCGCCCGTTTAAAATAAAAAATCATTTGGGCCTCTATTAGAGTGTAATACCCAATCCCCCTTTTAACCAAAACATCTTGGGTCTCACTTATTGTATAAGTCCCTCTGCGTTAAAAAGAAAACCTCGGCGCGATCGCCATTTTAACGAAAAATCATTTGGGCCTACCCTCGTGTTATAAGCCCCACTCTTTTCTTTAAACATTTTTTTGGGCTTCTTGAGAGAGTGTAAGACCCATCCCTTTGTACAGAAAACCATTTTGGGCCCCAGTCACTTGTATAAGTCCCTCTGTACAATGTCAAATAGTGCGCTCACTGATAAAACCCTGGGCCTCTCCTTGAGCTGTAAGCCCCAAACCTTTCTTTTGCAAAGCACTTTCTCCTATGATTTTGAATATACTGTTGTTTTCAATCTTTCTTTGTTGAACAACTAACCAAACAGCATGGAAGCACTCCAACCGAGTAAGTGGTTATCGCTTTCGTTTACTGCTTTCATATTATAAACTGTATTGTGGGGCTGCTCACTGTAAGTCTCCTTTCATAAACTCATATCTACTGTGTAATAATAGTATAGATATTTCGAGTTTCCCCGGCAACTACGTCTAGAACTAGGTGACGCCGTTTCATTCATTCGTAGAAATAGACGCCTAGATCCCCAATAGGAGCACCAGATACAGTCTTCTCTTTGGTTGTCCTCCTTAGGAATCGTCAAGAAACTCTACTCCCCAAGATGAATGTATTCTCCGTGAATGGCATCTTTGAGTTTCTTCCAAATTCTTGAACTGTCCTGACTTTGATCTATTCTCGGTGAATAGCATTGCCTTGACTTTCTCGGGGTTTGGGTACCTACTACGGTCATAATCTTGGACCTTAACTACGGAACCCTCTTTAAAAGTTAAAAGTCGCTGGATAGTAAACCTCGCACGTTTACCAGTGGTTTTT
Organism: Lathyrus tuberosus; assembly: GCA_022829125.1. Lineage (NCBI taxonomy): Eukaryota > Viridiplantae > Streptophyta > Magnoliopsida > Fabales > Fabaceae > Lathyrus > Lathyrus tuberosus. The sequence goes on from JALAZF010000304.1 coordinate 6,165,102, forward strand.
ATCTTTAAAAGAGTTATCTCTCCTAATGGAAAGGAGATGATAGACCCACGGGCTTCTTAAAAGCATCGGCCTCCTCTTGGGCATTATTCAAGGACCCGTCGGCTTCTTAGAAGTATTCACAACCTCCTCTTAGGCTTCGTATAATGATCTCTTCCTCCGGGAATGATAACCTCCTCTTGGGCTTCGTACAAGGACCCGTCGGCTTCTTAAAAGTTTCCAGCCTCCTCTTGGGCTTCATACAAATTGTCCCGACGACCTCCTAGAGGTATAGGAATAGAACTTAGTCATCTTAATAGAACAGTCCTTTCATAGAGTCTACTACTGTTTCTCAAAGCATAGTACAAAAAGATGAAACTCTAGACTTGGACAATCTAACTCCCTTGAGTCTCAAAGACATTCTCAAGCACCCTTCGTTAAATAGGAAGGAAACCCGCAGACTCGGACAGTCTCAATACCCTTTGGATTTCCAGTTTCCTCAAAGAAATGGGAACAACCCTGATCCTCAGATCTGACCCTTGAGTACAGTGTTGCTCATATAAGAACTGATTTTCTCTTTCAAAATCAGTATACTAAACCTGTCACTTAACTGAAACAGTTACCATAGCCTCCTCTTGGGCTTTGTACAATGATTCTCCCCAGCAGAGTCAAACAACATTTAGCCTCTCTCTCGGGCTTTGTACGAGACACATAAGAGACTCCCTCGTTGAGTCAATCACCCCTTTCGCCTCCATCTCGAGCTTTATACGAGATACAAAAAGGTTCTTAATTGAGCCAAACAAACAACAGCCTTCATCTCGGGTTTTATACGAGATACCAAAAGACTCCCTCGTTGAGTCAAAAACCTTTTAGCCTCTCTCTCGGGCTTTGTACGAGACACATATTAGCCTCCTCTTAGGCTTTGTATAAGAAAACCACTGGTTGATCCAATCAACCTTTTTAGCATCAAAGTTGTGCCTCGTTCACAGTACACAAACGTCAACAACTCCTTTCCCTTCATCTAATCGCTGTAAGCGGCAAGCCTCTGGATCATCTATATCCACGCCACTGTCCCTCTTTTAGCATGAGAAATTCCTAAGGAAAGATGGCATTGCTCTACACTGAGTTAAAGTCTTCTCCTTCAGGTTAAAACCCTTTCTTCGGAAATTATGGCATTGCTCGGATCCGCGTATCCCAGTTAAAGTAATTCTCCTTCTCCCCTATTTAGAGATGACAAATTCTCTCTAAAGCCGAGGTCTTTCAACTTCACGTCTTGGGCTTTGAACAAGACACAAATAGACCTTTCAGCTTCACATCTTGGGCTTTGAACAAGATACAAATCACCTTTCGCTTCACGTCTTGGGCTTTGAACAAGACACCAAAAACACCCATTTCCTCCCATAGAATAGGAGGAACTACGAACGCTCTGATTTCCCTATTTCGGTAAACGGGAATTCGTAGGCATAAGATCGAAAGAAAAGATCTTAGCGAGCGCAATCAACAAAAAACCCAAATCCCATATCTCCATCAATCCAAAGCAGTAATTCAAAAACGTCATTCCTAATGTCCTAATCCTTGTTCCCCGCCAGAAACCTTCTGCCCAGGTAAAAAGAAAGAAAACCGTACTGGAAAAAATACAAATAACAAGTACAAAGGCCCCCCCACATTGATAGCATTCGTAACCTAACAGACCGCTGTTTAAACTCAGTATGCAAAGCAGGGTTAATTGGAGACATCTATTTCCCTTCCTTATTCAGCTCACAATAGGATAAAAAATGAATCGACCTGTAGTTTAAGCTCAAACCGCAGAGAGCGACCAGCGCTTAAGAACCGTGTCCAAAATCGCTCGCTACAGAAAAAATGGCGCCCACCGTGGGGCCAAATCTTCTTTCTTAAGCGTTTAAGGTGAAAACCTTGGACAAACCTTTTTTCTCTTCACTTGTGTGAATACCACAGATTGGGGCTTCCGCCGGGGAACCCATTTTCTGTCAGGAACTTAGGATTCATAGCTTTATAAGTCTAGGATGGTTAGGACAAATATATATAATGCTTTTCCTAATTGCTATACGTGTTTATTTTTCTGCTACTGGGAATGCGCGTGATGCCGCATGTGGTGAGAATGAGTATACACTTAAGATAAGTGATGGCGACGGGGTCGACCATCAACCTCAGTGGAGGCTGACCAACGCAACCCATTCACTCTTCTAGCCAATGGGCCGGTTGTTAAGTCTGAGAAGCTGAGGAGCCAAACCCTTTCGTAGTGCAGAAACTATCGGAAATAGTTGTTACGCGATACTACCCTCATTTGAGGCTGGTGATCTATTCTCGGTGAATGGCACTTACTCTAAGATTGCTTTACAACTCGCTGGCGATCCGCTTGTTGTCTTGCTTTCCTGGGAGGAGCTGATGATAATGAGTACAGGTACAAAAATCACCCTAGTATAAACCTTTGGGGATGGGTAGAGCCTTGAATTCATGACAACGACCCTTTGACCCCATGTTTTTTCTATGTTTTTGTATGCTGCATTCATGCATCCATTTAATAAAACATTAAAACATTCAAAAAACTTCTCTTCTAGTCTCTCTGTTTTTCAAATTAAACTAAGACTGTGATTGCAAATATCAGAGAAAAAGATTGCATTAATGGATTTCGGTAGAAGGAGAACTCGTCAGTATACCTTCAAGGTTCCAAAGCTAGAGGATTTGAGAAGGTTAGCAAGGATGATCGTTAACCCAGAGGCTTTCAGAGCCAAGCACGGTGGTTTGCTACCACTGTTAAGAGTCCATGTGATTAAGGGGATCATGGACGCGCTCATTCAGTTCTACGATCCAGTTTATCACTGTTTCACATTCCCGGATTACCAGCTATCACCAACGCTGGAGGAGTATTCTCATCTGACTGATTTACATATCACTGATCGAGCTCCATTTTCTGGACTGGAAGAAATTCCAAAGAATCAGACTATTGCAATAGCAATTCATTTGGACGAGTCTGAGGTCAGGACTCACATGACCACTAAGGGTGGCATCCAAGGTTTGCCAGCCCAGTTCTTGACAAAGAAAGCTCTATACTTCGCCAGTATCGGGAACAGGACGGCTTTTGAAAGCATCTTTGTCTTACTCACCTACGGATTATTTTTGTTTCCCAACATCAATAATTTCGTCGATATCAACGCTATTAAGGTTTTTCTCATTGGAAACCCTGTGCCGACTTTGCTCGCAGATGCGTATCATTCTGTACACTTAGGAAATTTGTACAGTGGAGGGGAGATCACATGCTGTGTACCTTTGCTCTACAAATGGTTTATCTCTCACTTGCCTAAGTCTGCTGCTTTTTGGGATTGCAAGAGTGTCTTACGTTGGTCGCAGAAGATCATGTCTCTCACCAATTCCGATATAGATTGGTGTAATAGGATTTATGAGGGAATCAGAATCATTACCGTTGTGGAAACTTCCCCAGCGTACCCCTCATAGGAACTAAAGGAGGAATCAACTATCATCCGATATTAGTTCTTCGTCAATTTGGATACCCGACGAGACACATCCCACTGGGTGTTCATCTGGAAGGTCTTTTCTTCAAAGAAGGAGAAAATGACAGAGCACTAAAGATGGAAATAGTGCAAGCTTGGAAACATGTTCATAAGAAAGGACGAGAGTCTCTGGGAAAACCGGACTGTGTCTCGGTGGAGCCCTATCTCCACTGGGTACAAACTAGAGCTCTCAAGTTAAAGATGCCTTATCCTCGTTACGAAATTCTTCCACCGAGGGGAACTGTCATGTACTTCATGACGGAAACTGAAAAGCTTCAGGTTACTCTCAACAAAGTTCAAAAGGAATGAAGATCTTGGAAGAACAAGTACCGCACCCTCGACGTAGAGTGTATCCAAATACAACAACTACTAAAAGAGAAAGATGCTCTGATTGAAATTTTGGAGCAGCATGCTGTAGAGAATCAAGATGACCAAAGGAATTTGCTTGCTCCTTTCACTTGGCAAAGGAATGACAACCCGACAACGGCCCAAGCGCCCCGGTCGAAGAAGAGGACTCGGGACCCATTAGTTTAGGTTTCTGCTTCTGCACTTTGTAATCTACTGTATTTCCATTTCTGTAATCCTTTGGAATTCAATAAAAAGGGGTTTCCCCACTGTTTGATATTTACAATCTAATTGTCGAAGTTTATTTTGATTAAACCAAACAACGATTAATATAATAATTGCATTCATCATTCTCACATCGCGTATTCTTCTTCCCTACGAATCTCACGTTTGTGTCTTGCTTCTAGAGTCAAACTGTCTCATTCGTATAATACTCGGGCCAATCGTCAGAAAAAGATGGATGATCTTGAGGAAGAAAACAGAGAGTTGAAAGAAGAGATCGACGCTCTGAGAGAGGATATGAGAAAGCTTCGTAACGACATGCAAGCCATGGCAGAAGCTCAGCTACAAAGAACTGTGATCTCAGAGATCACCTCAACGCCCATCATAGAGAAGTATGATCCTAGGTATCAAATACCGAAAGATCGTCCTTGGGGCATGCCTGTTAACTATATCCCGGAAGGATATGTTCCGCCGATCACTGAAGATCTGGGAATCGCAACAGAAGCCGCTGGGCCTGAAGGTTACAAACTTCGGGAAAGCGAAGATGCCAGGGGCATACTCAAGAGTCCTGAAGGTTACAAACTTCGGGAGGCGCCAAGACTTACTGCCGTAGTCACGGTACCACCCCCTGTGGTGCACACTGTCCCGGAAGGACAGATTCCACCAACACCTGCTGGTAAAAGGGAAACTATGTTTGACAGAATGGATGAATTCCAGGAGCAGTTCTTGGAAATGCAGAAAGAGCTGCAAGCCATTCGCGGTCAGGATCTATTTGGAAAGGACGCCGCAGACCTCTGCTTAGTCCCAAATGTGAAAGTTCCGCACAAGTTCCAAGTGCCCGACTTTGAAAAATACAAGGGTAACTCTTGCCCTCAGAGCCATCTGGTGATGTACGCTCGGCGGATGTCAGCTCAGACGGAGAATCAGGACCTGCTGATTCACTACTTTCAGGATAGTTTAACCGGTGCCGCACTCAAATGGTACATGGGTTTAAACCGTGCTACAATCAGCACTTTCAGAGATCTTGGTACTGCCTTCGTCCAACAATACAAGTATAATTTGGACATGGCACCCGACAGAGATCAACTCAGGTCAATGTCACAAAAGGACAAGGAAACCTTTAAGGAGTATGCTCAAAGGTGGCGTGAAATTGCCGCTCAAATTTGTCCACCTCTTGAGGAAAAAGAGATGACAAAGATCTTCTTAAAGACCTTGAGCTCATTTTACTACGGCCGAATGGTCGCCAGTGCACCCAGTGATTTCACCGAAATGGTCGGCATGGGTGTACGTCTTGAGGAAGTCGTCCGAGAAGGACGTTTGGTAAAAGACACTGGATCAACGAGCGGTACTAAAAAATACGGTAGTGCTCTCCCTAAGAAAAAAGAGCAAGATATTGGGAATATCTCTCTCGGAAAGCAAAGGCGACGTTATCAGCCAGTAGCAGCTGTAACTCCTGTTATCGGCCCCGCGCCTGTTCCTATGTATCAACCTCAGGTTCCACAGAGCCAACCTGACCAACAAAGGACACAATAGCCTCTTCAGCAGGCTCGTCCTCCATACAATAACAACCGTACAACACGACCATCAGGGTTTGATCCTATACCCATGTTGTACGCAGAATTATTTCCGTTACTACTGGCTAAGGGGCACATCCAGACTAAGTCTCCCCTTTCAGTTCCAGAAAATCCGCCTTTTTGGTTTAAAGCGGATCAAACATGCCCTTATCATCAAGGAGGTTCAGGGCATAACATTGAGACTTGTCTCAATTTCAAATCCGACGTGCAAAAGCTTGTTAGGAGCGGGCTCTTATCTTTCAAAGATACGAATCCTAATGTTCTTACGAACCCGCTGCCTCAACATGAGAAAACTACAGTCAATCTGATTGAGAAAGAGACTAATAATGTCTATCAAATTCACGATGTACTCTCATTGGGGACCAATCTGGTCAAGATGCATTGTAGACAGAGTGGATATGGCCATGTGCCACCTCATAATTATCACCAGTGTGATATCTGCTATAAAGACAACCAGGGATGTTCTGTAGTGCAAGCAGCTCTACAGGAACAAATGGATCTTGGATGGATCCAAGAGCACCGAGTTCGTGGAGTTAACATGGTCTATACGAACTCCAACGTCATTCAAAACCACGACATCCGTGCGATGAATGTCAACTTGGTGGCGATGCATTCAAGGCAAAGCCAGTATCATAATCTGCTGCGGCACGATTACAGCTCCTGTCTGATTTGCTCGGTAAACAAACAGGGATGCTCTTTCATACAAGAGGCCCTCCAGCGTCAGATGGATCTTGGATGGATCCAAGACTACCATGATAGGAACTCCTATCAAATCAACATGGTTCAGATCTTTGACATTCGCGTGATGAATACCAACTTGGTAGAGTTACACGCTGAGGAAGTCCGACTTGGATTCTTAATATCACATGACTATCAAAACTGTAAAGCAGGTTGCGAAAACGATCGAGGTTGTACCCTTGTCCAGGAGGCACTTCAGCACTTGTTAAATCATTGGTGGATGCCAATCTATATGGACGAAGATACTCAGCAGATTAGTATCAATAACAGGAATCCTACTCGTCGTCAAAGTCAGGATGTCTGATCAATGGAAGGTAACCTAGTGAGGTTACATTGTATTCAAAGTGGGCGTGGCCAGGTGCCACTACACAACTATGACAGTTGTAGCGTCTGTTCGGAAAGTAACCAAGGGTGTTACCTTGTGAGAGCAGCTCTTCAGGGTCAAGTCTATCATGGAGAAATTCGTCCATATCCAGGTCCAGGACCCCTCATTTGGTCGCCGAACTACCTTGCCGAGCAAGTTGAGGATGTTGTCACGATCTCTGGTCATCACAGGACCAGGGATGTTTTTGCCATCATCCCTCTACTTGACGAATCTAGAGTTCCCAACCGGGAACGGATCAAGGTTACTTATGATGGTCAGAAAAATCAGAAGGTTCCCATAGTCATCTATCTACCGGGGCCACTACCGTATGAATCAGCTAAGGCAATACCTTAAAATACGGTGCAACAATAATCGAGAATGGAAAGGAAATTCCATTACCCTCCGTCGTGAATATTGCAGACATCAGTCGTGTAACACGGAGCGGTCGAATCTTCAACCGAGGGGTTGGAGAATCCAACAAAGAAAAGGAACTTCAGGCAGAAATTCCTGATCCACCAGTCGGTCAATCTAGTAATCCCGACTTTTCAAAAGACAAAGATGAGATGCTAAAGCTCATCCAAAGGAGTGAATATAACATTGTTGATCAACTATTACAGACTCCTTCAAAGATCTCAGTATTATCACTGTTACTCAGTTCAGAAGCACACAGAGAGGCTCTACAGAAAGTCTTAGAGCAAGCCTTTGTGGAACAGGATGTAACAATCAGACAATTCGATAGCATTGTCTCTAACATCACTTCCTGCAATAATTTGGGATTTAGTGATGAAGAATTACTTGAAGAGGGTCGCCGTCATAACATGGCACTCAACATTACAGTTAACTGCCAGGGTGATGCTTTAGCGAACGTACTGGTAGACACAGGGTCAGCCCTGAATGTTATGCCGAAGTCCACTTTGATGTAATTATCATTTAAGGGCCCTCCGATGAGAACCAGCGAGGTCGTCGTCAAAGCATTCGACGGATCCAGAAAAACAGTTATCGGCGAAGTTGATCTTCCCATAACTATTGGTCCTCACACTTTCCAAATCACTTTCCAGGTCATGGACATCCGGGCAACATACAGTTGTTTATTAGGAAGACCTTGGATACATCAGGCTGGAGCGGTTACTTCAACCCTCCACCAAAAGCTAAAGTTCGTCAAGAACGATCAACTTGTCACGGTTTGTGGGGAACAAGCCTTGCTTGTAAGCAACTTGTCATCATCTGCTGGTATAGAACCCGAGGAGGTTATTGGAACTCAGTTCCAAGCACTATCGGTGAGCAAGGACAATCAGTTCAAAGAAGGAACTTCAATTTCTTCATACAAAGATGCTATCAAAGCGGTTGAGAGTACCGATACGACAGGATGGGGACGGCTTGTCATTCCTACTGACAATAAAACAAAGAAGGGTGTTGGTTTTTCTGTAACCTGTACCCGGACAGCTGCTAACGGCGAAAGTCTTCATCCCCTTTAAAACTTCTTTCACAGTGAAGGTTTTCTTCACCCAGTGTCTCAGACAGTTCATGCTATCAATGAGGAAGATCCCTCTGACACAGATGAAGAATGGAAGTCCTACCTTAACAAGGACGGCTATATGTCTCAGGAAGAGGTACCTATGCCTTTTTGCTTTCCTACAGAAAGTCCGAGATTTATACCAAGATCAGATGTTGAAATGATCTACGGAGATTGTGATCCGGAAGGATGCCGTGCTCCGCCAAATTCATTAGAGGAGGACACTCTGATGAAAGACAACTTTGATTACAATTACTATGGCCCGATGGATGGACTGCCAATGTGGCAGCCCTACCCAGGAAACTTGGGGAAAGAAAGTCAGCCGAGTAATGAAACTCAGCTGAGCATCATTGAACAGAATACCCGTGTCCCCGCCATGTCATGGGATCAACACTCAGGTCATTCAGAAACTATTCAACATGAAGATGAATTCGCAACGTTTGCAAGACTAGAATTCATCAACTATGCTTTTCCCGAGGTCAACGTCATCGAGAGAGATGACTTCTCCAGTTCCAAAGAAGTTTGGGACACTCTGGGACAACCAAGTGGAAAATACGACTTTATGGTCAAGTACACTGCTCCCGAAAGCTCTCGATCAGGCTCGAAGATATCCAGCCCACTGGATGGGGAGATACAGATGAGAGTACCAATGCTATGCAAAGTACAACAGAGGAATCCTCCTACGACAACTCTGCCTGGGAGACAGATTCCAATGATCCTACTCCACCAGAAATCAGTGTCATTTCTGAAGACAAATCAAGGAAGGTGCCAGACTTTGTGATTCACCGAGGAGTTCGCCGCCAATGGGTTGCCGTCAAGGTTCCGAAGGTCGTTCGCCAGTCAAAGTAATTGCCATCTTTAACCTTTCACCCTGCCCAGGTGAAACGGATGTTTTGATAGGGCTCGCTTTCTGTAAATTTCCCTCTTCGCTTTGCCCAAAGCGACAGAGTTTTGTTTTATAGGGCTGTAGTTTCAAGAGTCGATTTGTTCATTAATAAAATAACGTCGTTCTGTAATTTCCGCATTAATTGCTGTTTTCTCTTTTTACTTTTTCAGAAAATGTAATCCTAAAAAAACAATTCAAAAATAAAAACAAGCAGTAAAATAAATACACTGCACACACTTGCATTTTCTCTATCTCTTCTAAACACGAATCATCACGTCATGCAAATTGCTTGTTTTAAACCCAGTTGAAACATACGATTCGATGCCTTCTCCCAACTTTGAGTTCCCGGTATTCGAGGCTGAAGAAGAAGTTGACAACGAAATTCCAGAAGAGATCTCCCGATTAATCAGACAAGAGGAAAGGTCCATTGAACCTCACAAAGAGCCGTTGGAAACGGTAAACTTGGGTTCAGAGCAAGAGAGAAAAGAAATCAGGATCGGAGCACTGCTCAGTCCAACTGGCAGAGAAGATCTGATAAAGCTTCTCAAAGAATTCCCCGATGTGTTCGCTTGGTCCTATCTGGATATGCCAGGGTTGGATACCAGCATCGTGGAACATCACTTACCGTTGAGATCAGAATGTCCACCAGTAAAGCAAAGGTTGAGACGGACTCACCCGGACATGGCCATCAAAATCAAGGAGGAGGTACAGAAACAGATCGACACGGGTTTCCTCGCTACATCTGAATATCCTCAATGGTCAGCCAACATCGTACCCGTTCCCAAAAAGGACGGAAAGGTCAGAATGTGTGTTGATTACAGAGATCTGAACAAGGCAAGTCCAAATGACGACTTTCCTTTACCACACATTGACATGCTGGTTGACAGCACAGCAAAGTTCAAAGTTTTCTCCTTCATGGATGGATTCTCGGGCTATAACCAGATCAAAATGGCGCCGAAAGACATGGAGAAAACTTCGTTCATTACCCCATAGGCTACCTTTTGTTACAAGGTAATGCCGTTCGGTTTGAAGAATGCCGGGGCAACCTATCAAAGGGCCATGACTACTCTGTTTCATGACATGATACGCAAAGAAATCGAGGTATATGTCGATGATTTGATTGCCAAATCAAGAACAGAGGATGAGCACGTTGAACATCTGTCAAAATTGTTCGAACGTCTAAGAAAATTCAAACTCCGCTTGAATCCCAACAAGTGCACCTTCGGTGTCCGTTCAAGGAAACTACTAGGGTTCATCGTCAGCCAGAAAGGAATTGAGGTTGATCCTGACAAGGTCAAGGCCATTCAAGAAATGCCTTCTCCGAAAACTGAAAAACAAGTCAGAGGATTCTTGGGACGTTTGAACTACATCTCCAGATTCATATTCCTTATGACCGCGACATGCGCGCCGATTTTCAAATTACTAAAAAAGAACCAGGATTGCGTTTGGTCAGAAGATTGCCAAACCGCCTTCGACAGTATCAAGGAATATTTGTTGAATCCTCCGATTTTATCACCTCCAGTGGAAGGGAGACCACTGATCATTTACCTCACAGTCCTAGAGGACTCAATGGGATGTGTACTTGGCCAACAAGACGAAACTAAAAGGAAAGAGTCTGCCATTTACTATCTAAGCAAGAAATTCACCGACTGCGAGACTCGGTACACAATGCTTGAGAGAACTTGTTGTGCTTTGGCTTGGGCAGCCAAACGTCTTCACCAATACATGATTCGTCATACTACTTGGTTGGTCTCCGAAATGGATCCAATCAAGTACGTTTTCGAAAAACCTGCTCTCACGGGAAGGATTGCCCGTTGGCAGATGTTACTATCAGAATATGACATAGAGTATCACGCTCAAAAAGCCGTTAAAGGAAGTATTTTAGCCGATCATTTGGCTCATCAACCGATTGACGATCAAGAATCAATCGGGTTTGACTTCCCGGACGAAGATGTCATGTATCTAAAGATGAAAGATTCCGATGAACCGCTACCCAGTGAAGGGCCAGAACCAGGTTCCCAGTGGGGACTTATCTTTGACGGAGCAGTCAATCATTATGGAAATGGAATTGGGGCAATCATTGTTACCCCTCAGGGTTCCCACATTCCTTTCACTGCCAGACTTACGTTCAAATGTACGAACAACGAGGCCGAATACGAAGCATGTATCATGGGTCTCGAGGAAGCAATTGATTTAAGGATCAAAAACTTGGACGTATACGGCGACTCAGCCTTGGTTATTAACCAGATAAAAGGAGATTGGAACACATACCAATCAGGACTGATTCCTTACAAAGACTATGCAAGAAGGTTGTTACCCTTCTTCAACAGAGTCGACTTTCATCACATCCCTCGTGATGAGAATCACATGGCTGATGCATTAGCCACTCTCTCTTCCATGATTAGTGTAGGTCAATGGAATGACATACCTAAGATTGACATCATGCGCCTTGAACGGCCCACTTACATCTTCGCGATTGAAGCAGTCATAGACGACAGACCTTGGTATCACGATATCAAATGCTTCCTTCAGAAACAAGAGTACCCACCTGGGGCACTCAGAAAAGATAGGAAAACCCTCAGAAGATTGGCTGGAAACTTCTTCCAGAGCGGTGACACTCTTTATAAAAGAAATTTTGACATGGTCTTGCTCCGATGCGTCGACAGACCAGAAGCAGACATGCTTATGAAAGAAATTCATGAAGGATCCTTTGGCACTCATGCCAACGGACACACAATGGCCAGAAAAATTCTGAGAGCAGAGTATTATTGGTTGACCATGGAATCCGACTGCTACAAGTACATGAGGAGGTGTCACAAGTGTCAGATATACTCCGACAAAATTCATGTACCGCCATCACATCTCAAAGTTCTTTCTTCCCCGTGGCCATTTTCCATATGGGGAATCGACATGATTGGCATGATTGAGCCCAAGGCTTCAAACGGACATCGGTTCATCCTGGTAGCCATTGACTATTTCACCAAGTGGGTCGAAGCAGCGTCATTCGCCAATGTAACCCGACAAGTGGTGGTCCGATTTATCAAAAACAATATCATCTGCCGTTATGGTGTTCCAAGCGAGATCATTACTGATAATGGATCTAACTTGAACAATAAGATGATGAAAGAGTTGTGTGCAGAGTTCAAGATCGAACACCATAACTCATCTCCCTACCGACCCAAGATGAACGGAGCGGTAGAAGTGGCTAACAAGAACATCAAGAAGATCGTTCAAAAGATGGTTGTAACCTATAAAGATTGGCACGAAATGCTACCCTTTCCTCTTCACGGTTATCGAACATCTATCCGCACTTCAACAGGGGCAACCCCTTTCTCTCTAGTATATGGCATGGAGGCAGTTCTCCCCATAGAAGTAGAGATCCCATCAATCCGGGTATTGATGAAAGCTAAGCTCACCGAAGCTGAATGGTGTCAAAGTCGACACGACGAACTGAACCTGATCGAAGAGAAGCGAATCACGGCACTATGCCACGGTCAGTTGTATCAACAGAGAATGAAGAGGGCGTTTGACAAAAAGGTCCGACCTCGTGTCTTCAGAAAAGGAGACCTCGTGCTCAAGAAGATACAATCATTTCTCACTGATTCTCGGGGCAAATGGACCCCAAATTATGATGGCCCCTATGTGGTCACGAAAGCTTTCTCAGGCGGCGCCTTGAGACTTGCAACCATGGACGGAGAGGAATTTACCTACCCCACGAATGTTGATGTAGTTAAGAAATACTTCGCCTAAAACTAAAAAAAAAAACGTCTCGGTGGATTGAAAATCCGAAAGGGCGGTCCAGGCAAAAGTTAGAGACATGAAAAAAAAAATCATCCCGATGGATTGGAAATCTCATAGTACAATCCAGGCAAAAGTTAGGGATAATGGCAAGTAACTATGTTCAACAGAGGCAAGTCCCTCAATAGCAGTTGCATCATCTATCGGAGGAAATCTCCAGTCAAAGGTCATCTTCGACGGAAGCTCAGGATGTCCCGAATTCAAAGTTGGTAGAAGGATAGTGGTCGTTATGTTTCAACGTAGCCCTTTTCCCTGTAAATTACCATTTTCTAACTTTGTATATACTCTTTGGAATCACGCGTTTGGCTGATCTCCATCTTATCAATAAAATTTGAGCCCTTGTGCTTTTGTTTGTAATTCTTTACTTGTTTTAGCTTTACAGAACGACGTTGTTTAAACTTAATCAGCGATTCTTGAAATAAAACAAAAATAAATTTACTTGTTAAAACTTTTTCTGCTTTTAAATTAAAGATGGCATTTCTTTTGACTGTTGAACATCAGAAGAACATCGATCGCTTCTCCCGAAGTAAGCGAACTTCAAAGTGCAGAATCAAAGTACTCCTTCTAAGCCAGTATGCCTGAATGAAGGGATCAACTGTGTCAGAGACCTTGTTTCGTCTGACACACCTCGGCCGAGTTCTCATCTCCTAAGCTCGATCAACATAGCTCCCAACGGGACTATCTCTCCTAAACAAGGTGGAATTGCTATTTTGAATCAACGGTACTTCTTCCCCCCGCGATGGCCGAGTATCCAATTGTGTTCATCCATTAGTCTGTATGTCGCGTCTGTTTTGTCGGCATATACATACGTACTTCATGCATTTTTTATTTGCATTTACATTTCATATTGCATCGTTATCACTCTAGTCGGTCTTGTCCCCTAGTGATCAACAGTTTTTTCAATCGAGTTTGTCAGTTCTTTCCTCGTCAGGAAGTGTTGCGTCTGCACAATCTCACCACCAGTGTATCTTTAGATCAGAGTCGGCACTTAGCCACTTTGATAATTTGAACCTCTGAAAGATCAGAGAACCTTCAACAGATGTCACTCTTCGCCATCGAAGATGATATCCTTGCTTTCCCGGATTAAGGAAAATCCACAGAGAAAGCCTCGTGATCAGAGATTCGGCAGCACGCCAGTTTTGCTCAGAAAAACCACTGATGAGAAGGTCATTGGCACCTCAAAATTGGATCCCATCATATGGTATTTCTCTGGGAAGATCCCGAGAAAAGTATGATGTAACCCCAAAAGAAAACAGCCTCTCAAGAGACTTGCTTTCTCCAGTAGAATCGACAAATGGCGTCTCCAAAACAGAGAAGTTTGTGTACCCCTACAATTCAGACGAATGGGTTCCCCAGCAAGTCTGACATCAAATCTTTTCCCACTCAAATGGCGTCTCCCCAGGAAAATTCGGCGAGAAGTTTGAGGGAAAACCACTACACTTAGCGTCCCTTGTCAATAAAGTTTATTGACAAAAGAAACTTAGACCAGTTCCTTGGTAGGAAACCAGGATCGAGGGGAAGTTTATATCAGAAACTAAGACCAGTTCCTTGGTAGGAAACCAGGATCGAGGGGAAGTTTATTTCTGAAACTTAGACCAGTTCCTTGGTAGAAAACCAGGATCGAGGGGAAGTTTATATCAGAAACTAAGACCAGTTCCTTGGTAGGAAACCAGGATCGAGGGGAAGTTTATAAAAGAAACTAAGACCAGTTCTTGGTAGGAGACCAGGATCGAGGGGAAGTTTACCTTTTCTAAGCATCATTGCTTAGCTAAAGAAGATGAATGCGTAAGCTACCATTCATAACCACCCTCAAAATTTCGGGTATTCTGATATTTAATCCTCTTGCACCCCGAATGCCCGAACACCTTCGTCATTCACACCTTCGGGTCCAAGAAGATTAAATAGGGGCATCTGTAATACCCCAAATTTTGACCACTAGAGTTTCCCATCATTGTGCAAATCATCATCACAATATGGATGAATCATCATGCCTCGTTAGTCTCCCCAAAGATGGGTGAGCATCCACTACAATCAAAATTAGGGTTTCAAGCCCTCTCTGAGCTTTAGACAAAGGCTCAATCAAGAAATGACATGATCTTCAACTTGTCTAATCTCTTAAACATCCACAATGGATCAAAAAGGACTCCCACTTCAAGGATTAAGCACAAGGTTGCTCCCTTCTAAGTGGATCAAGTCTCAAGATCGACAGTGTCACCAAATTAGGGTTTTGGTCGACCAGGGCCTCCAGATGGAAATTTTCATCTGGGCACAAGGCAATTATCCAAAACATAACCTAATATACTTCATGGAACCTCATGAACCCATGCATCAAGTCAATTTTGCCTCAGGGGATGCATTCATCAAAAATCAGGAATTAGGGTTTCTTGACCTAATTCACCCCTAAGTTGACTTTTGGGACAAACCATGAGCCAAGACCTCAAGACATGATTTGAGGGTCTCTAATATACCATATTGATCCATTTGGAACAATGGATTAATCCAAGAAGCTTGAGCAACAAGTCTCAATTTCATCTGCACCACAATTAGGGTTTTAAGAGAAAAGTCAACTGTAACTTTGACTTTTGACCAAGACATGCTCCCAAACCCTAATACATGATTGAATATACCCTATGACACCCATGGAACATGTCCATCAAGTTTGATTTAGGTCAAGGACATGATTTCCTGAAGAATTGCACAGTTTGGAATTCATCTGATAAAAAGTCAACTGTGCACAAAAGTCAACTTTGACTTTTTGAGATTTTTCACCAAAATGGATTTTTAACCCTAAAATGATGTTAATGTATGATTTGAATCATCATTCATCAAGAAAAATCAAGAAAAGTGAGATAACTTGTAAAAGGGGTAACCATAAAACTTAGAAATTTTTCTAAGTTAAAAATAAAGTGGCAAAGGTACCAACTTTGGAGGACCATAACTCCTAAACCACAAGGCCATTTTTTCTCATCCAAAGATGGATTTGTAGCCCTCATTATCACCTACAAAAACTTCAACTACAAGTCATTCCAATTCATTAAGGATTTTGTGTTATGGAGTGATCAAAGTGGCTGAAAAGTGAAAATGTCACTTTTTCCAACACTTAGTGAAATTTTCACTAAGTCAGATTCTGCCTCACTTTTTGTCAAATGTAGGGGGATTTTTCACTTGGTATCAAAAGATATCAAAACCAAACTTGTTGAAACAGTTGTTGTATCATGTAAGAGCTTTCCAAAATGGCCAAGAACATTGCCAAATTCAACTTACACCATGAGATATGACATTGGCAAGTTGCCTTGCTAAAATCTGTCAAGGCAAGGCAGAATTTGCAACTTTGGTCGATTTTCCAAAATAAGCCAAATTCAATTGCTCCTATCCACTTGGACACCTCAGAGGATTGAACCTAGAGGGGACAATCACTGAGCCAAGTCTCCAAAGTCCATGGAACAAGAAATAGCATGTTGAACCTAGAATGGCCAAAATAGGGACAAGACTTCAAATTTGGAATGAGGCATTCAATGGAACCATCAAGGTGGCATGGACTGAGCCATTCTCATCTGAAATCAGTCAAGACTTATCCCAGACCAAGGGAACCAAAGCTCTGTGCCCTAACCTCTAGTCAATGGCTAGAGGAGACTTGGATTTTCATTTGCCAACATTGGCCAAACCTACTTACCTGCTGCCATGCACTATTCCTTGCAAAACAAACTTGCTCTACTATAAATAGAGCTCAATTGTGGTCAGTTTGAGTACACCAAAGCCATCTAACAGATGCTTTCCTCAAAATCTCTTCTTTCACTCCAATTATGCCTTCTAAAGCAAGTCACTATCGGGTTTTGAGTTTGAGAGCAATTCCAATCAAACCAATCACTCACACACCTCACATACATCACATATGAGCTGATCAAACACTTAGATTACTTCTGAAACATCAATTTCACAAAATCACCAGCTGGTTGCTCAAGGTTTTAACCAAAGTGCAGCTGAGGTACCACAAAATGATCCAGCCAATTTCAATCAAGTCCAACCATCCAAACACAATCCATAGGGTGTAGGGAAGCTGTTCAGATCATCACCACTCATCTGTAACACCTCCAAATCAAAAATCACTTTGAACTTGCTGTCACGGCCTAGAGGTAAGCACATGCTTGGTCATCTCTCAATCTATGCATATTTCCTCGCACAATAATTTGGCCATATGTTCATAATCATGCATGGAATGTTTTCCCTCAATTAATTGCATTGTTTGAATCGTGTATCAAAAATCCTAGCCTTCATGCAGAAATTAGGGTTCTTGAGGTCTCTTCGTGATTTCTTGTTGTATGTTTAATTTAAATGAAATTAAAGTACATAGACATGATCGTGAGGTTGAGACGAGCATAATGATATGTGGATTGCATGATATGATTACGTATTCATGGAGATTGGATGGAAAATGCAAATCTGAGAAACCAAGAACACGCGCGTGTTCTTCAGCTTGTTCTTGGCGCCATTTTTGAATAATTTGAATATTTGAATTTTGTGATTTTGTTTAATTGATTCAAAAAATTAATTTCTCTCTGAGTTTTAATGATTTTGAGTTGATTCTTTTTTTAATAATTCACAAAAATGTTAAAATATTTTATTTTCCCAAAAAATCCCAAAAATATTATTTATTTCATATAATTGATATTTTTGTAAAGAATTAATGTTTTAATTGTTTTTGGCATTTTAAATATTTTTTCTACATTGATTTTGCAACTTTTAATGCTTTCTAATTATTTTGTAGGTGAATACTTAATTTTTGAAGCATTAATCCAAGATCACAATTTGTTTTCCATGTGTTAAACAATTTTTGATCATTTTAATTGAATTTTTATTCAATTAAATACATTTTGAAAACAAATTAGGGTTTTGGATTAATTCAACCCTCACCAATCATTTTCAAACACTTTGGGCCTCTTGAGAGAGTGTAAGACCCATCCCCCCTTGTACAAAAACCTTTTGGGCCTCACTCATTGTATAAGTCCCTCTGTACAAGTAAACGGCGCGATCGTCGCCCGTTTAAAATAAAAAATCATTTGGGCCTCTATTAGAGTGTAAGACCCAATCCCCCTTTTAACCAAAACATCTTGGGTCTCACTTATTGTATAAGTCCCTCTGCGTTAAAAAGAAAACCTCGGCGCGATCGCCATTTTAACGAAAAATCATTTGGGCCTACCCTCGTGTTATAGCCCCACTCTTTTCTTTAAACCTTTTTTTGGGCCTCTTGAGAGAGTGTAAGACCCATCCCTTTGTACAGAAAACCATTTTGGGCCCCAGTCACTTGTATAACTCCCTCTATACAAAGTCAAACAGTGCGCTCACTGATAAAACCCTGGGCCTCTCCTTGAGCTGTAAGCCCCAAACCTTTCTTTTTCAAAGCACTTTCTCCTTTGATTTTGAATATACTGTTGTTTTCAATCTTTCTTTGTTGAACAACTAACCAAACAGCATGGAAGCACTCCAACCGAGTAAGTGGTTATCACTTTTGTTTACTGCTTTCATATTATAAACTGTATTGTGGGGCTGCTCACTGTAAGTCTCCTTTCATAAACTCATATCTACTGTGTAATAATAGTATAGATATTTCGAGTTTCCCCGGCAACTACGTCTAGAACTAGGTGACGCCGTTTCATTCATTCGTAGAAATAGACGCCTAGATCCCCAATAGGAGCACCAGATACAGTCTTCTCTTCGGCTGTCCTCCTTAGGAATCGTCAAGAAACTCTACTCCCCAAGATGAATGTATTCTCCGTGAATGGCGTCTTTGAGTTTCTTCCAAATTCTCGAACTGTCCTGACTTTGATCTATTCTCGGTGAATAGCATTGCCTTGACTTTCTCGGGGTTTGGGTACCCATTACGGTCATAATCTTGGACCTTAACTAAGGAACCCTCTTTAAAAGCTAAAAGTCGCTGGATAGTAAACCTCGCACGTTTACCAGTGGTTTTTATCTTTAAAAGAGTTATCTCTCCTAATGGAAAGGAGATGATAGACCCACGGGCTTCTTAAAAGCATCGGCCTCCTCTTGGGCATTATTCAAGGACCCGTCGGCTTCTTAGAAGTATTCACAACCTCCTCTTAGGCTTCGTATAATGATCTCTTCCTCCGAGAATGATAGCCTCCTCTTGGGCTTCGTACAAGGACCCGTCGGCTTCTTAAAAGTTTTCAGCCTCCTCTTGGGCTTCGTACAAATTATCCCGACGACCTCCTAGAGGTATAGGAACAGAACTTAGTCATCTTAATAGAACAGTCTTTTCATAGAGTCTACTACTGTTTCTCAAAGCATAGTACAAAAATATGAAACTCTAGACTTGGACAGTCTAACTCCCTTGAGTCTCAAAGACATTCTCAAGCACCCTTCGTTAAATAGGAAGGAAACCCGCAGACTCGGACAGTCTCAATACCCTTTGGATTTCCAGTTTCCTCAAAGAAATGGGAACAACCCCGATCCTCAAATCTGGCCCTTGAGTACAGTGTTGCTCATATAAGAACTGATTTTCTCTTTCAAAATCAGTATACTAAACCTGTCACTTAACTGATACAGTTACCATAGCCTCTTCTTGGGCTTTGTACAATGATTCTCCCCAGCGGAGTCAAACAACGTTTAGCCTCTCTCTCGGGCTTTGTACGAGACACATAAGAGACTCCCTCGTTGAGTCAATCACCCCTTTCGCCTCCATCTCGGGCTTTATACGAGATACAAAAAGGTTCTTAATTGAGCCAAACAAACAACCGCCTCCATCTCGGGCTTTATACGAGATACCAAAAGACTCCCTCGTTGAGTCAAAAACCTTTTAGCCTCTCTCTCGGGCTTTGTATGAGACACATATTAGCCTCCTCTTAGGCTTTGTATAAGAAAACCACTGGTTGATCCAATCAACCTTTTTAGCATCAAAGTTGTGCCTCGTTCACAGTACACAAACGTCAACAACTCCTTTCCCTTCATCTAATCGCTGTAAGCGGCAAGCCTCTGGATCATCTATATCCACGCCACTGTCCCTCTTTTAGCATGAGAAATTCCTAAAGAAAGATGGCATTGCTCTACACTGAGTTAAAGTCTTCTCCTTCAGGTTAAAACCCTTTCTTCGGAAATTATGGCATTGCTCGGATCCGCGTATCCCAGTTAAAGTAATTCTCCTTCTCCTCTCTTTAGAGATGACAAATTCTCTCTAAAGCCGAGGTCTTTCAGCTTAACGTCTTGGGCTTTGAACAAGACACAAATAAACCTTTCAGCTTCACATCTTGGGCTTTGAACAAGATACAAATCACCTTTCGCTTCACGTCTTGGGCTTTGAACAAGACACCAAAAACACCCATTTCCTCCCATAGAATAGGAGGAACTACGAACGCTCTGATTTCCCTATTTCGGTAAACGGGAATACGTAGGCATAAGATCGAAAGAAAAGATCTTAGCGAGCGCAATCAACAAAAAACCCAAATCCCATATCTCCATCAATCCAAAGCAGTAATTCAAAAACGTCATTCCTAACGTCCTAATCCTTGTTCCCCGCCAGAAACCTTCTGCCCAGGTAAAAAGAAAAAAAATCGTACTGGCGAAAATACAAATAACCAGTACAAAGGCCCCCCACATTGATAGAATTCGTAACCTAACATACCGCTGTTTAAACTCAGTATGCAAAGCAGGGTTAATTGGAGACATCTATTTCCCTTCCTTATTCAGCTCACAATAGGATAAAAAATGAATCGACCTGTAGTTTAAGCTCAAACCGCAGAGAGCGGTCACCGCTTAAGAACCGCGTCCAAAATCGCTCGCTACAGTATGATGTAATGATTCATTTTTTTAGAAGAAATAGAGAGAATACAAGTGTGTGTGCAGTGTATTTTCTGAAAAATGCTTGTTTTTTTTTTAATTTGTTTTGGGTTGTTTTAGGATTGCCATTTTCTGAAAAAATGAAAAGTGAAAACAACAATAAATGCAGAAATTATAGAATGACATTATTTATTTATGATTTTGTCGATTTTTGAAACACAACTGTATAAAACAAAACTCTGTCGCTTTGGGCTAAGTGAAGAGGGACATTTACAGAAAAGCGAGCCCTATAAAGACATCCGTTTCACCTTGGCAGGGTGAAAGGTTTAAAACAAAGATGACAATTACTTAGACTTATGGACGACTTTCGAGACATTGAAAGCAACCCATTGGCGACGAACTCCTTGGTGAGTCACAAAGTCTGGTACCTTCTTCCTTGGTTTATCCTCAGAAATAACGTTGATTTCTGGCGGAGCAGGATCGTTGGAGTCTTCCTCTCAAGCAGAGTTATTGTAAACGAACTCTTCTGTTGTTTCTTCCTTAGTGTTTTCACTCTCAAGATAATCCCCCCATCCAGTTGGCTGGATGTCCTCGTATCTGATGCCAGAGCTTTCAGGAGCGGTGTATTTGACTAAGAAGTCGTACCTGTCACTCGGCTGTCCTAAGGTGTCCCACTTCTGTGGGTGTGGTCGAGTCACCTTCCTCGATGACGTTGACCTCAGGAAAAGCATAGTTGATGAACTCTTGTCCTGCATTCTTTGCAAATTCATCATTACGGTGCTGGTTATTTTCGGCATATCCTGAGTAATGATCTTAAGACTGGGTGGGGACATGAGTATTCTTTTCAATATTACTCAGCTGATAGGTATCGTTGGGCTGACTCTTTTGCCCCAAGTTTTCTGTGTATGGCTTCCAGATAGGAAAGTCATCCAGGGGGTCATAATAATCTTGATCGAAGTGATCTTTCATTAGCTCATCTTCTAATGAGTTAGGTGGAGCACGACATCCCTCAAGATCACAATCTCCATAGTTCATCCGGACGTCTGATCTTGGTATATATCCCGGGCTCTGCTTTGGAAAACAGAATGACATGTGAGCTTTTTCCTGAGACATATAACCGTTTTCGTTGATATAAGATTTCCATTCTTCATCTGTATTGGAGGAGTCACTCTCATTGATGGTGTGTACTTCTTGAGACACTGGGTGGAGGAAGCCTCCACTGTGGAAAAAGTCCTGAATGGGATGAAAACTTTCATCTTTCTTGGCAGTCTGGGTATAGGTTGAAGAGAAACCAAGACCTTTCTTTGTCTTGTTATCCGTAGGAATTACAAGCTGTCCCATCCCTTTACGTTATCACTCTTGATCACTTCGAGAGCGTCCTTGTATGAGGCAATCGACGTCCCTTTTTCTGGTTGATTCTCATCGCTCACTGAGAGTGCTTGGAACTGGGTTCCAACAGCCTCCTCTGGTTTTAAGTAGGAGAATGATGATAAGTGGTTCACAATTAAGGCTTGCTCTCCGCAGACTGTGACTAGCTTGTCATTCTTGACGAACTTCAGCTTTTGGTAAAGTGTCGAAGTGACTGCCCCAGCTTCGTGTATCCAAGGTCTTCCTAATAAACAGTTGTATGCTGCCCGGATATCCATGACCTGGAAAATGACTTGGAAAGTGTGAGGACCGATGGTTATGGGAAGATCGACTTCGCTGATAACTGTTTTTAGAGATCCGTCAAAGGCTTTGACGATGATCTCACTGCCCCTTATCAGAGCTGCTTGAAATGATAGTTGTATCAGAGTCGATTTTGGCATAACATTCAAAGACGATCCTGTGTCCACCATTACGATGGCTAAAGCATCGTCTTGGAAGTTGACTGTAATGTTAAGCGCCATGTTATGATTCTTGCCTTCTTCTGGCAGTTCTTCATCACTGAATCCTAAATTGTTACAGGAAGTGATGTTGGAGATGTTATTGTCAAATTGTCCTACTGTCATATCTTGTTCCACGAAAGCTTTCTCCAAGACTTTGTGCAGAGCTTCCCTATGAGCTTCGGAACTAAGTAAGAGAGACAGTACAGAGATTCGAGACGGAGTTTGCAATAATTGGTCTACAATGTTGTACTCTCTTTTCTGGATGAGCTTCAGCATCTCATCGTTGTTCTTCGTAAATTCGGGATTACTGGACTGTCCAACTTGTTGATTTGGAACTTCTGTTTGAGGTTCTTTTTCTTTGGCAGGTTCTCCAACTCCTTTGTTGAAGATTCGACCGCTCCGAGTGACTCGACTGATGCCGACAATGTTCAAAACGGAGGGTAATGGAGTTTCCTTTCCATTTTTGATTGTCGTTGCACCGTACTTGTAAGGGATAACCCTTTCTGATTTGTACGGTATCGGCCCTGGCAGGTAAATAACCACAGGAGCTTTTTGATTTCTCTGACCGTTATAAGCAACATCAATCAGTTCCTAGTTGGGAACTTTTCTACCATTAAGAGAGATTCTTGATTCGTTGAGTAGAGCGATTATGGCGAACACATGCTTGGTTTTCCCATGATCAGAGATTACGACAACGTTCTCACTTTGATGAGGGAGAGAATCTTGTACCATGTTAATCGACCCAGAACTTGAACATGGTCGAATCTCCTTCTGGTCCAACTGATTTTGAAGAGTTGCTCATACGAGATAACATCCTTGATTGTTTTCTGAGCAAACTCTACAACGCTCATAATTGTGGGGTGGCACCCGGCCTCGCCCGCTTTGTATGCAGTGCATTTTTACTAGACCTGTTTCCATCGAGCTGATATCCTGACTTTGATGTCTGCTAGGATTCCCGTCAGTCATGCTGATCTGTTGTGTGGATTTATCCAAGTAGATTGAAAGCCACCAGTGGTCCAACAGATGTTGAAGTGTTCTTTGTACAAGTGCACACCCTTGGTCGTCTTCACGACACTCTTCATAGTCTTGGTAATTGTGTGAAGCCAGAAAGCTGAGTCTGACTTGTTTAGCATGTAGTTCTATCAAACTGGTATTCATCAAGCGTATGTCAAATATCTGGACCATATTGACTTGATGGTTATTTCCTTCACCGTAATCCTGGATCCATCCGAGATCCATCTGACGTTGGAGGGCCTCTTGTATGAAAGAGCATCCTTGATTGCTTGTTGAGTAGATCAGACAGGTGTTGTAATCATGTCGTGGTAGATTATGATATTGACTTTGCCTCGAATGCATCGCCACCAAATTGACATTCATTGCGAGAATGTTGCGATTTTGAACAATGTTGGGATGTGCATGGGCCATGTTGACTTCCCGGATCCTGTGATCCTGAATCCAACCTAGATCCATTTGTTCTTATAATGTTGTTTGCACTACGGAACACCCCTGATTATTCTTTGAGCGGATATCACACTGGTGATAATTGTGAGATGGTATGACCGTGCCCGCTGTGTCCGCAATGCATCTTCACCAGATTTGTTCCTAGTGAGAGTACATCGTGAATTTGATAATTGTGGATAAATTCTTCCTCTATTAAATTTACTGCAGCCTTTTCATGTTGTGGCAACGAGTTCATTTGAACATTCGGATTAGTATCTTTGAAAGATAGGATCCTGTTCCTGACAAGCTTTTGTACGTCAGGTTTGAAGCTGAGACAACTCTCAATGTTATGTCCCGGTCCTTCTTGATGGTAAGGGCAAGTTTGATCTGCTTTGAACCAAAAAGGTGGATTTTCCAGTATTGTAAGAGGAGTCCTGGTTTGGACGTGCCCCTTGGCCAGTAGAAGTGGAAATAGTTATGCGTACAACATCGGTATAGGGTCAAACCATGATGGTCGTGTCGTACGATTGTTGTTGTTGTACTGAGGACGAGCCTACTGAAAAGGTTGTTGTGTCCTTTGCTGATACTGTTGTTGACTTGGTTGGCTCTGAGTAACCTGAGGTTGGTAAGTCGGAGCTAGCGCGAGGTTAATAGCGTGAGTTATTACCACTACTGGTTAATACCTTCACCTTTGCTTTCCCAGAGAGATATTATTGATCTTCTGTTCTTTCTTCTTTTGGAAAGCACTACCATATCTCTTAGTACTGCTAGATGGCTCTGCATCTTTGACCAATCGTCCTTCTCGGACTGCTTCTTCAAGGCGTACTCCCATGTTCACCATTTCAGTGAAGTCACGCCATCTCTTTTTCCGAAAGATCTTGGTCATCTCTTTTTCCTCAAGAGGGGGACAAATCTGAGCGGCAATGTCACGCCATCTCTTAGCATATTCTTTGAAAGTTTCTTTGTCTTTTTGTGACATTGCTCTGAGTTGATCCCTATCCGGTGCCATGTCCAAATTGTATTTATACTGCTGAACGAAAGTTGCACCGAGATCTCTGAAAGTACTGATCTTAGTGCGGTTTAAACCCATGTACCATTTGAGTGCGGCACCGGTTAAACTGTCTTGAAAGTAATGGATCATTGATTTTTTGTCTGAGTTGACATTTTTCGAGCATACATCACCAAATGACTTTGAGGGCAAGAGTTGCCTTTGTATTTTTCAAAGTCAGGCACCTTGAATTTGTGCTGTATATTTTCATTAGGGACCAAACAGAGGTCTGCGGTGTCCTTTCCGAATAATTCCTGACCATGAATGGCATGCAGTTCCTTCTACATTTCCAAGAATTGTTCCTGGAACTCATTCATCCTTTCATACATGTCTTTGTTTCCACCAGAAATTACTTGTGGAATCTGTCCTTCCGGGACAGTGTGTACCACTGGCTGTGGTATAGACATTATGGCGGTAACTCTTGGCGCTTCTATGCCCTGAAGTTTGTAACCTTCAGGAGTTGCTGTCGTAAACCTTGCATCTTCACTTTCCCGAAGTTTGTAACCTTCAGGTCCAGTGGTTCCTGCTACAGCTTCTGGGTCTTCAGTGAGCGGTGGGATATATCCTTTAGGTACAAAGTTGAGAGGCATGCCCTAGGGACGACCTTTGGGCATGTTGTACCGAGGATGATTCTCATGTGCCTCCATTATGGGCGTAGATGTGATCTTCGAGATTACAGTCTTTTGATGCCGCTGCTCCTGAGCTGCTGCCAGGGATTGCATGTCACTGTGAAGTTTTTCCAAACTTTCCTTTAGAGCGTCGATTTCTTCTCTCTGCTCTCTATTCTCTTCCTCGAGATCATCCATTTTCTTTTGTCGATTGGCCCGAGTATTGTATGAGTGAGACAGTTTGACTCTAGAATCGTGACACATATGTGAGACTCGAAGATAAGAAGAATACGTTATGCGAGAATGATGAATGATATGCAATCACTTATTTTTTTAGTTTTTGTTTTAATCAAAAAGAAACTTCAACAAATAGATTGCAAATATCATACAGTGAGGGGAAACCCCTTTTATTGAACTCGAAGGATTGCAATATTTTACAATGAAAAGTAGAGTATTTTACAAAGTGTTGTAAAAGGAAATGTCTAAGCTCATGGATCCCGAGTCCTCTCTGAAGAGAGCTCAGATGCTGGTTCCAGTAGTTTCCTTTTCATTGGTCGGGGCTCTTCAGCCGTTGTCGGGTTGCCAGTCCTTTGCCAAGTGAAAGGAGCAAGCAAATTCCTTCGGTCTTCCTGACCCTCTATAGCATGCTGTTCTAATATCTCGATCAGAGCATCCTTTTCTTTTAACAGTTCCTGAATCTTGGTACACTCTAAATTGAGAATTTGGTATTTGTTTTTCCAAGAGCTCTTTTCACGCTGAACTTTGTTGAGAGCGACTTGGAGTTTTTCCGCATCAGACATGAAATAAAGGACAGATTCCTTTAATGGAAAAAATTCTTGGCAAGGGTAAGGCATCCTCAGCTTGAGGGCTCTAGTTTGCACCCAGTGGAGATAAGGTTCCATGGAGGTACAATTTGGTTTTCCCAGAGACTCTCTTCCTTTCTTGTGAATGTGTTACCAGGCATGCACTATTTCTTTCTTTAGTGCCCTGTCATTTTCCCCTTCCTTGAAGAAAAGACCTTCCAGATGAACGTTATGTGGAATATTCTTCATCGGGTATTCGAGTTGACGGCGATCTAAAATTGGATGGTAGTTGATTCCTCCTTTAGTTCCAATGAGGGGTACGTTAGGGAAGTTTCCACATCTGTCAATGATCTCGATTGCCTCGTAAATCCTATTGTACCAATCTATGTCAGATTTGGTAAGAGACATGATTCTCTGTGACCAACATAAAGTACTCTTGTGATCCCAAAAAGCAGCAGATTGGGTAAATGGGAAATGAACCATTTGTAGAGTAAGGGTACACAGTAGGTGATCATTCCTCCGCTGTACAAATTCCTTAAGTGTACAGAATGATAGGCATCTACGAGCAAGGTTGGTACGGGGTTCCCAATCAGAAATATCTTAACAGCATTGGTGTCGACGAAGTTGTCGATGTTGGGAAAAAGGAATAACCCATATATGAGCAGGACAAAGATATCCTCGAAAGAAGTTATGTTTCCTATACTGGCAAAGTATAGAGCTTTCTCTATCAGGAATTTAGCTGGTAAACCCTGGATTCCTCTTTTAGTGGTCATGTGAGTCCTAACTTCTGACTTGTCCAAATAGATTGCTCTTACAATGGTTTGTTCCTTTGGAATTTCTTCCAGTCCAGAAAACGGAGCTCGGCCAGTGATAGGTAAATCAGTCAGATGAGAGTACTCTTTCAGCGTTTGTGCTAGTTGGTAATCCGGGAAAGTGAAGCAGTGGTAAACCGGATCGTAGAACTGAATCAACGTAGATAGGATTCCTTCAACCATATTAACACTTAACAGAGACAACAATCCTCCGTGCTTAGCTCTGAAAGCCCCAGGGTTGGTAATCATCCTTGCTAACCTCCTTAAGTCCTCTAGTTTTGGAGCCTTGAAGGTGTACTTGTGTGTCTTTCTTCTACCAAAATCCATAACGCAATATCTGATATTTGTAATTATTGTTTTAGTTTATTTTGAAAAAATAGATTTTTTTTCTTGTTTGAAAAGAGTTTTTTTTAGATGAATGCATGAATGCAGCACACAAAAACATTTGAAAACATAGGTTCAAGGGTTCAACGTCACGAGCATGGAGTCATGTCTCTAACCATCCCCAAAGGTTGTACTATTTTAGTTAATTTTTGTACCTGTAGAACGGGTTCAAAGGTTCCCAAAATCATTGACCCCCTAGGGATATTAACAGCAAGCTGATTCACTCGAGCAAGCTGTAATATCCTAGGATGAATCTCATTTGAGTGTAGTATCACGTATCAACTATTCCCGATAGTCACCTCCCTACCAAATGGCCATATGGTTCAAGTCGACTAAATTCTCAAGGTCACGGGTACCGCACTGGGATAAACAATGCTTTCACGACAATCGGTCGTTCAACATCAATATTTCCACACGGATACCTAGCCTGATTCGGCGGGCTACCAAGATAGCTTGTTCGGGATTCACTCCCTATAAGTTTCTCTTGTCTATGCCGCCCATATCTTAATGTTTTCTCAAACTTTCCACATGCGTATCAATCACATTCCCATTTGACAGAAAAATAAACACGGGTATCAAGTAGGAATAACAGTAAATATATATATAGTATAGAGCATAGAAAATGCTAAACAACCTAGACCTCTTAGGAATTCTAATCCTAGTTTGGCTCCCCAGCAGAGTCGCCATTTTTCTGTAGCGTGCGATTTTTGTCGGTGATGCGACCACCTTATCGCAGTTGTTTGGAATTGGGTGCTACTTTCTGATTTCTTATTTATCCTATGAAGCTGGAAAGGAAAGGGAAGCTATCTAAAACTAACCTTGCACGCAAATGTTTTTCTTTAACAAATGCTAAGAGATTGAGGGGTCCGAGGTCAGGTTATACAATGGAGAGTTGTCAATTACCCATCCTATATATGGTTATCCATAAATTGTTTGCCATTTTCTTCTGTTATCTACTTACTAGTGTTTGTCTGTTATGGGTTTGGGAAAGTTTCTCCTTTGGGAGTATTGAGAGAGAGTATTTTTGTTGATTTTCGGGTTTTTCGATGTTTTTGGTAAGGTACTGGACCTAAGGTTTTTGTTATGTGTGCTCGCTAAGATTTCGCAATCTTATGCCTACGTATTCCCGTTAAGTAAAACAGGGAAATCAGAGCAATCGTAGTTCCTCCTATTCTATGGAAGGATAGATATTTGGTGTCTTGTTCAAAGCCCAAGATTGAAGCTGAAAGGTTATTTGTGTCTTGTTCAAAGCCCAAGATTGAAGCTAAAGGTTTGTATGAGAGAGAATTTGTCATCTCTAAAGGGAGATATCTCATATGTTTATCATAGTTGTTGGGTAATTGGTTATAGAGGATAATTACTTTAACTGGAATGTATGGAATCCAACAAGGCCATAATTTCCTTTATAAGGGATTTGTCCTGAAGGAGAAAAATTTAACTCTGTGTAGAGCAATGCCATTTTTCCTTAGGAGTCTTTCATGCTTAAGAGAGGGACATTGGCTTGGATGTAAATAATCCAGAGGCTTGCTACTTACAACAATTAGATGAAATTAGGGATTTACCAAGATAAGAGATGATCTATAACTTGGATTTTTGAATCAACAAGTGTGTCACTTACAGCAGTTATCTGGGATTAGGGTTTTTTTACTGTCTGTTTTGATGTGTGATTGTACAGAGAAGTGTCTTCCTACAGAGAGATTTTTGATTTCCTCTGAGGGGATGTTTGATTTTTGTGTGCCTTGATCAAAGCCCAAGGTTGAAGCTAAAAGGTTGACTCTATTTAGGGACTTTTATATCTGTCTTGTACAAAGCCCAAGATTGAGGCTAAAAAAGGAGATTGACTCTTTTGGGGAATATTTTGTCTGTCTTGTACAAAGCCCAAGATTGAGGCTAAAAGAAATTGACTCCACTGGAGAGGTTTTATATGTCTTGTACAAAGCCCAAGATTAAGGCTAAAAGTTTTTGACTGACTCAATTGGAGAATATTTATAGGTGTCTTGTACAAAGCCCAAGATTGAGGCTAAAAGAAAGTTGACTCCACTGGGGAAGTTTTATTTGTGTCTTGTACAAAGCCCAAGATTGAGGCTAAAAAAATGCTGACTCAGCTGGAAAATATTTAGGTGTCTTGTACATAGCCCAAGATTGAGGCCAAAAAAATGCTGAGGGGAGAATCATTATACAAAGCATAAGAGGAGGATGGTTGGGGAATTTCTTATATGAAGCCTAAGAGGAGGCTAACTTCTGCTGAGGATTATTGAGATCCAGAGACAGGTCCAAATTGGGGAATCAACTCTTGCTGAGGGATGAAGAAGAGTTGAGATATCAGATGCCTTGAGGTTCTGATTTAGGGTTTATTGATGATAATTTGACCTTAGCTGGGGAAATTTAAAGTGAGGATTTTAAGGTTGAGTTTTAAAACCTGTGGAGGTCTTAACTCTATTGGTGATTTGATGAAGGTTTTTTCTGTGTTTTGAGGAAATTTGAGGGTTTCTTTTGAGATCCAAAAGGAGGTGAGATTGTCCATCTTATCATTCCTTGAAGTAACTGTGGACATTCCTTTTAACGTTCACAAATCAAAGGAAAACGTTTTTGTTGTTTTAAAAAATATCATTATTAATTACTTTTTGTTTTAAAAATTATTATAAAAAATAAATGAAATTTTGCAAACAGAAACAAATATAAGAATTGCAAACAAAGGGACAAAGGCCCAAATTTTATTGATAGGATGGTAGTTCGCAAATGGCATGACTCCATGGATCATTACAAAGAGGGAAAATGGTAAATACATGGAAAGGGTTACACTGAAATAAAATCTCCACTACTCTCCCTAACAACTCTGAATTCCACTGTGCATTACACTTCTGTCGAGAATGACGAGGATGAAAATCCTTGATGAACAATGTTGCTTTAATTAATCAAGTCTGGCCTGATGCAGTTACTTTCCTTAATTCCTAACTTTTTCCTAGATTGCCCTTTCAAGTTTTCAATTTACTGGGATAACTATTTCTGTTTATGTCTCTAACTTTTGCATGGACCGCCCTTTCGGGTTTTTAGCCCACCGAGACGCTCATTTTTGCCTAAGCTGCCATTTTGGGTTTTCAACTTAGTGAGCTGTTCTTTTATTTTTTAGGCGAAGTATTTCTTGACTGCATTGGCATTCACAGGATGAGTGAAGTCTTCACCATCCATAGTGGCAAGAGTTAATGCACTGCCAGAGAAGGTTTTCTTAACAACATATGGACCTTCATAATTAGGAGTCCACTTGCCCCTAGAATCAGTGCTAAAAGACGAGATCTTTTTGAGCACGAGGTTGCCTTCTCTGAACACACGAGGTCGAACCTTCTTATCAAAAGCTTTCTTCATTCTCTATTGATCTAACTGGCCATGACACAAGGTTGTCATTCTCTTTTCTTCAATCAGATTCATTTGGTCATATCTACTCTGACACCATTCAGCCTCAGACAGTTTAGCTTCCATCAAGACTCTCATTACCGGGATCTCGACCTCTATAGGGAGCACTGCTTCCATACCATATACAAGCGAGAAAGGGGTTGCCCCTATTGAAGTGCGGACGGATGTACGACACCTATGTAAACCAAAAGGGAGCATCTCATGCTAGTCCTTGTATGTGACAACCATCTTTTGAATAATCTTCTTAATGTTCTTATTAGCAGCTTCAACAATCCCATTCATCTTTGGTCTGTAGGGAGAAGAATTATGATGCTTAATCTTGAACTCATCACACAACTCTTTCATCACCTTATTTTTCAGATTCGACCTGTTATCAATGATAATCTTACTGGGAAAGCCATACCGACATATAATTTGGTTCTTGATAAACCTGGTCACCAATTTCCTGGTCACATTAGCATACGATGCTGCTTCAACCAACTTGGTAAAATAATCAATGGCCACTAAAATTAAATGGTGTCCATTCGAAGCCTTGGGCTCAATCTTCCCAATCCTGTCAATTCCCCATATAGAGAAAGGCCATGGAGATGATATAACATTGAGAAGAGTTGGTGGCACATGAATTTTATCAGCATAAATATGGAACTTATGGCACTTCTTCACATATTTGCAACAGTCAAATTCCATTGCCAGCCAATATTAACCTGCTCTCAACATTTTCTTAGCCATAACATGTCCATTGGCATGGGCACCAAAGGATCCTTCATGAATTTCTTTCATCAGCATGTCTGCTTCATGTCTATCCACGCATCTGAGTAAGACCATGTGTCATACCCCAAATTTTGACCACCATGATTTCCCATCATTATGAAAATCATCACCACAATATGGATGTACCATCAGGCCTCATCAATCTCCTCAAGGATTGTTGAGCCTTCACTACAATCAAGAATTAGGGTTCTCAACCCTCTCAGAGCACTCAGACAAAGGATCAATCAAGAAATGACATGATCTTCAACTTTTCTAACCTCTCAAACATCCATAAAGGACCAAGAGGTCTCCCATATTAAGAATCAAGCACAAGAGTGCAACATCTCAAGTTGATCAAGCCTCAAGATCACCAATGTCACTAAATTAGGGTTTTGGTCGACCAAGGCCTCCAGATGAAAATTTGCATCTAGGCATGAACCAATACCTCAAAACATGATCCAAGAAGCTCCAAGAGACCTTATGGATCCAATCATCAAGTCAAAACAACCTCAGGGGGAGCATCCATCAAAAATCAGGAATTAGGGTTTTTTGACCTAATTCACCCCTAAGTTGACTTTTGAGGCAAGGCATGAACCAAGACCTCAAGGCATGATTTGAGGGCCTCAAACACACTACATTGATCCATTTACAACAATGGATTGATCCAAGAAGCTTGATTCACAAGTTTCAAATTCATCTGGACCACAATTAGGGTTTTGAAGAAAAAGTCAACTGTACCTTTGACTTTGGACCAAGACATGTTCCCAAACCTTGGGACATGATTCAAGACACCCTAAGACACCTATGGAATCCATCCATTAGGTTTGAATTAGGTCAAGAACTTGATTGCATAGAGGATCACACAGTTTGGAATTCATCTGACAAAAAGTCAACTGTGCCCAAAATCAAGTTTGAATTTTTGGAAATTTTCACAAATATGGCTCCCCAAAGTGACAAACAATGTTAATATATAGTTTTGATCATCATTCATCAAGAAAAATCAAGAAAATTGAGGTTTCTTACAAAAGGAGCAACCATAGAAAACTTAAAATTTTCTAACTTATGAAACAAAAGTGATTTGGTACCAACTTTGCAAGGTCATAACTCCCAAACCACAAAGCCATTTGATTCCATCCAAAGCTTAAATGGAAAATCACATGAAATACTTCAAATATGTCAACTACATCTCATTCCAAATCATCATGGATTCTGAGTTATGGTTGAATCAAAATCACTAAAACATGAAAATGCTTCATTTTCCAACACTTAGAAAAAATTCTGTCCAAGACAGATTTTAGGTAAAACACCAAAACTTGGGAGATGTTTACACCTAGTTACAAGAAGAATCAATCCCAAATGTAAACATCAAATTTGTTATACATGTTGTCAACAATCCAAAAAGATCATTGGTATGAAACAACTTAACTTGAGCCAAGAGTTATGGCTGCCACAAGAGGCATTGTTGCAACTGTTTTCATGATAGTTTGGATGTTTTCTTGCAATCCATGATTTTTGAGTCA
The DNA here is from genome assembly GCA_022829125.1 of Lathyrus tuberosus. Taxonomy (NCBI): domain Eukaryota; kingdom Viridiplantae; phylum Streptophyta; class Magnoliopsida; order Fabales; family Fabaceae; genus Lathyrus; species Lathyrus tuberosus. The sequence continues at coordinate 6,198,483 of JALAZF010000304.1, forward strand.
AACACAATGATCACTATGCCAAACCAATTCAATGTTATCAGAGTGACTCCTCACAAACCTGCAGGATAGTGCCAAAGAGCCAAGGAAAAATCTCATGAGAATGATGAAGTTTTATCATGGAAGCCTTGAATTCAAAGGGTAATTATGAGCAAATAATGCATATTCAAGATTCCTATCCCTTGTAGTCAAGATGCTCTAATAAACAACATTTAAGAGGTCTGCAGAATGTGGATTGAGTCAACACATAACTGAGCTATTTGGGACTGCTATTGTACCTTGTGTAAGAAGTAATTATGCCAAGCCAAGACCATTGAATTCAGTTCTTATCCTTCAAGTTCCAACTGTTCATGCTTGACAAATCTATTCACCTATAAATAGAGCTCACTTCTGATGTTTGAAACTACACCAAAGCAACTTACAACATAGCTTTCTCTCATTTCCTTCTTAAACACAAAAACTTCATTTTCTTGAGAATGCACTATCGGGTTTTGAGTTGGAGACCAATGAAACTCAAACCAAGGGTTCACACACCTCATATACAACATATAGGAGTGATCTAAACACTTACATTCAATCTATAACATCAAAATCTTCAAGTCATCATCCTTTTGCTCAACTTTGCCTCAAAGCTGCAGGTTGAGTCGTGTCAAGTAATTCAGAAGGTTTCAATCCACTCTCCACATTGGAACACCATCCTTGAGGGTCAAGAAAGCTATCCAGGTCATCAGAACACATTTGTAACATCTTTAACAGAGAATTCAATTCTCACTTGCAAGGTTAGCTTCCTCAAAACTGAACTCATTAATTCATGCATCATAAACATCCTTTCAAGTTACCAATGCATTTATGATAGTTTATAGATCATTTTCCCTCAATCAATTTCTTAATATCTTGCACATATGGAATTTCATTTTAAATTCTATTTTTAGGGTTCATATGATTTCAAACCATTTTCTTTCATTTCTTTGAATTTAAATAAAATTGAGTGATGCCATTCAATTCCTAGTTCAAAAATAGACAAGTTTCATTTTTGAATCATCCAAAATGGTTGCGTATTAATGGAGATACGATTTCAAAATTTTGAAGAAGATGATGAAGATGAAGGTGGTGGGCATGGCGCCATTCTTCAGAATCAACATAGTTTAACTATATATTATTCAGTTGCCAATATATGTTTGAATTGGCATTGCACCCTAGTGGAAACACTAGTATTTGTGTGTGTGTAGCGAGCGAGAGGTCTGGGGTTCGAATCCCCCTCGCCCCAGACCTTTTGGTATTTTTTTGAACCATTTTCCAAAGGGAGTTTCACATATTATTTACTCTTCCATTCTCTATCAGCCAACGCACTTGGTCAGTTGGTAAAGTTTTAAACCCTCCACCCCAAGGGCGTGGGTTCAAACCTTGGGAGGACCATCCCATTCATACCACTTATTTCTTTCACATTTTTTCACAATCTCTTAATAACTTCAAAAATTAATTTCTCTCTCATTTTTTATCATTTTTTATTGGTTCTTTTTTTTTAAAAAAAGTCACAAAAATGTTAAATTATTTTATTTAAAAAAAAATCCAATTTATATTATTTATTTAATATAGTTAGAATTTTTTGTAATTAATTTCATTTTATTTGTTCTTAAACATTTTAGAATTAAATTCTCACTTTGATCTTTTCACTTCAAATGAATTTTAATCTTTTATGAGATTAAACATGATTTTTCAAACCTTTATCCAAGATGACAACTTATTTTTTACACATGTTTGATAATTTTGATCATTGAAAATGTTTTTTTATTCAAATTAAAATACATTTTTTAATCAAATTAGGGTTTTGAGTATTTTCACCTTTACAAACATTTTTTAAACACTTTTGGGCCTCTAATAGAGTGTAAGACCCATCCCATGTTACACACAAACTTTTTTGGGCCTCGGTCATTGTATAAGTCCCGATACGTTTTAAAAAATCTTGGCACGATCGTCGTTTTCAAAACAATTTTCACTTGGGTCTCTCCTTGAGTTGTAAGTCCCATTTTTTCTTCTTTTTCAAACTTTTGGGCCTCTAATAGAGTGTAAGTCCCATCCCTTTGTAAATAAACCTTTTTGGGCCTTAGTCATTGTATAAGTCCCGATACAATTTTCAAAATAACGGTGCAATCACCGTTTTTCTTCTGGGCCTCTCCCTGAGTTGTAAGCCCCATCTATTGTATAAAGATAAACTTTGGGCCTCTAAATAAAGTGTAAGACCCATCCTCTTTGTACATAAATAATTTTGGTCCTCAGTCATTGTATAAGTCCCTCTGTGATTTTCAAAACTACGACGCTATCGTCCCCTTTTCAAAAGAGTTCATCTGGGCCTCTCCTTGAGTATAAGCCCCAAACTTCCTTCTATAAAAACTTTCCTTTTGATTTAGATTCAAATTCATAGTTGTATCAAAACTTTCTTCAATTTCTTGAATAACTAACCATACAGCTGTGTTTATAATGCTGGAAGCTTGCACAACTGTAAGTTCTACCCTTTTTCTATACACTTGCTTATATATTTCATCTGTATATGTATGCCTGTATATACTTGTTTAGAGATTTCCCCAACAATTAGGTCTAGGTCTAGACCAAACCAGGGGTTACTCTTTTAACACAGTCAAAACTAGTTCCCTATAGTAAATTCCAGATACAGTATTGCCTCCTCTTGGGCTTATACAATATGGAACAGAGAAAGGCATTATTCCCGAAAAAACTTTTCTCAAGACTGTCACTACTTAGAAATTTGTACAAGAAATTCATTTCCCCATAGAGGATTAATTCCCGGTGAAAAATCTCTTGAATTTCTTCAAACCTTAGAACTGTTCACTAAAGAAAGGATTACTCCCGGTGAAACCTTTCTTGAACTTTTCTTAGGCTTGGACCCACAGGCTTCCTAAAAGCATCCCCATCCTCCTCTTGGGCTTTGTACAAGGACCCTCAGGCTTCTTAGAAGTTCTCAGCCTCCTCTTGGGCTTAGTACAAGGACCCAAAGACGTGCTACAGGTATAGGACAGAACTTAGTCATTTTTTGATAGTTCAATCCTCCAGAGAGTCAAAACATCAGACCATTTTAGGGTTGATTCTCATCCCTTAAAACATCAGCCTCTTCTTGGGCATCATACAAAGATCAACCTTCTCATACCAGTAGACTTGGAAAGTCTCATCTCCTCTTGGATCTCAAAGAAACCCTCAAGTTTCCTAAAAGCACAGGAAAAATCCTGATCATTTCATTAATTTCCAGCAGAGTTAAAACTTCTATATGTTTTAAATTTCAATCTTTAAACTTTCACTCTAAATTCCCCATCTAGGGTCAAATTACCACCAATAAACCCTCAGAAAAATCAAAACCTCAAGGCATCTGATATTTCAACTCTTCCTCACTCCTCAACACGAGTTAATTCCCCAATTTGGACCTGCCTCTGGATCTCAAAAATCCTCAGCAGAAACTAGCCTCCTCTTAGGTGTCATACCCCAAATTTTGACGACTAAGATATCCCATCATTGTGCCAATCGTTACCATAATATGGATGAAGCATCATGCCTCATCAATCTCCTCATGAATTGTTAGGCATTCTCTACAATCAAAGGTTAGGGTTTTGAGCCCTCTCAGAGCACTTGGATAAAGGATCAATCAAGAAATGACATGATATTCAACTTGTCTAACCTCTTAGACATCCATAAAGGATCAAGAGGGCTCCCACATTAGGAATCAAGCACAAAGTTGCAACATTCCAAGTGGATCAAGCCTCAAGATCGTCAGTCTCACCAAATTAGGGTCTTGGTCGACTGAGGCCTCCAGATGGAAATTTTCCTCTGGGCATGATCCATTGCTTCAAAGCAAAACCCAAGATACTCCAAGGGACCTCATGGACCCAATCATCAAGTCAATTTAACCTCAGGGGATGCATTTACCTAAAAATCAAGAATTAGGGTTTCTTGACCTAATTCACCTCTAAGTTGACTTTTAGGACAAAACATGAGCCAAGACCTCAAGACTTGATTTGAGGGTCTCCAATACACTACATTGATCCATTTGCAACAATGGATTGATCTAAGAAGTTTGATCTACAAGTTTCAATTTCATCAGGACCACAATTAGGGTTTTGAAGAAAAAGTCAACTGTACCTTTGACTTTTGACCAAGACATGCTCCCAAACCGTGGGACATGATTCAATACACCCTATAACACCTATGGAATATATCCATTAGGTTTGATTTAGGTCAAGGACTTGATTTCATAAAGGATCGCACAATTTGGATTTCATCCTATAAAAAAGTCAACTGTGCACAAAATCAAGTTTGGCTTTTTGGAATTTTTCACAATTATGGTTCCTTGACCCTAAAATAATGTTAATATGTGATTTGAATCATCATCCATCAAGAAAAATCAAAGAAAGTGAGTTAACTTGTAAAAGGGGTAACCATAAAAAAACTTAGAATTTTTCTAAGTTATGGAACAAAGTGGCTAGGGTACCAACTTCCAAGGACTATAACTTGAGATCCAAGCAACCATTTTGGCTGGTCCAAAGCTAGATTTGTAGCTCTCATTACCCTCTACAAAAGCTTCAACTATAGCTCATTCTAATTCCTCATGGATTTTTAGTTATGGAGTGATCAAAATGGCAAAAAACATGAAAATGACACTTTTCCAACACTTAGCGAAAAACTGCCTAAGTTGGCAGTCTTGAACATCAATGTTCATGATGATTTTTCAATTGGATCCAAATAGTTTCAAGACAAACTATGATCACACGTGTGTTGTATCATATGAGGGCTTTCCAATGAGCCCAAAAACATGAGAAAACTTCACCTGAGCTAGGAGTTATGACAGCTGCAACATGCCTTGCTGCAAACTTTCTTGGCAAGGCAGATTTATGCATAAGGGCTCGATTTGATCAAATTGTGCAACAACAAACATGGTTATTCATCTGTACACCTCAAGGGGGAACAACCAAGGGACAAACACTAATATACCAGCCTCACAAGTCCATGGAGCTATGTTTAGGCATGACACTCCTAAATTCAAAGATGCTTCAAATATTCAATTTTGTTTCAAAGCATTTAACTGATGCATAGAGGTGGCATTCATCAAGACAATGTTATCCAAGTTCAGTCAAGACTTATCCTTGAACCAAAGAACCTTAGGCCTGTGCTCTAACCTCAAGTCAATGGCTAGAGGAGACTTGAGATTCAATTTGATCACAATTGGCCACAGACTTGTACCAGTTGCCATACACTATTGCAGCCAAAACAAACTTGTTGCACTATAAATAGACCTCATTTGTGATCAGTTTGAGTACACCAAAGCACCCAAACTGATGCTTTCCTCGAAATCACCTCTTTCACTCCAATTTTTCCTTCTAACTCAAGTCACTATCGGGTTTTGAGTTTGAGAGCAATTCCAACCAAACCAATCACACACACACACCTCACATATAACATATAGAAATGATCCAAACCCTCACATAACATCTGGAACACCAATTTCACAAAATCACCAGCTATCTGCACAAGCTTTTGACAGATTTGCAGTTGAGGTGTCAAATCAAGTTCCAGCTCAATTTAATCCACTGCAAGCATTCAGACACACTCCATAGCACAAGCTGTTCAGATCATCACAACTCATCTGTAACACCTCCAACTCAAAAATCAAATTGCTCTTGCTGCCACGACATTCAAGTAAGCCTAAACTTGGTCATCTCATGATTCATGCATATTTCCTCGCACAATAATTTTGCCATATGTTCATAATCATGTATGGAGTGTTTCCCCTCAATTGATTGCTTTGTATGAATCATGTATGGAATTTCTTAGCCTTCATGCAGAAATTAGGGTTCTTGAGGTTTCTCTTTGATTTCTCATTCCATACTTAAAATAAATGAAATTAAAGACCATAGACATGACCGTGAGTTAAAATCGAGCAGATTGATATGTGGATTGTGTGATTTCATCAAGTATTCAGTGAGATTGATGAGAAAATGCAAATCAGACAAAATTTTAATGATTTTGAGCTGATTCTTTGTTTCAAAATTCACAAAAATGTTATAATATTTTATTTTACAAAAAATTTCCCAAAAATATTATTTATTTCATATATTTGATATTTTTGCAAAGAATTAATTTTTATTTGTTTTTTAACATTTTAAAAATTTTCTTTCTCTTGATTTTCCAAACTTAAATGGTTTTCAATCATTTTGTGGATAAAAACATGATTTTTGAAACATTGACCCAAAATCACAACTCATTTCTCACATGTTTTCAATGATTTTATTAATTTTTAATCAAAATTAATTCCATTTTTAACAAAATTAGGGTTTTGATTGATTTCACCCTCATCAATCTTTTTTCAAACACTCATGGGCCTCTAATAGAGTGTAAGACCCAATCCCTTTTTGAAACCATTTTGGGCCTCAGTTATTGCATAAGACCCACTGTAATTTCAAAAATCTTGGCGCGATCGTCGTTTTCAAAACATTTTCATCTGGGCCTCCCCTCGTGTTGTAAGTCCCATCTTTCCTTTTCAAAATCTTTTTGGGTCTCTCCTTGAGTTGTAAGACCCATCCCTTTGTACAGTAAACCTTTTTGGGCCTCAGTCATTGTATAAGTCCCGGTGCGACATTCAAACAACGATGCGATCACTGTTAAACTTTGGGCCTCTCCTTGAGTATAAGCCCCAACAATCTTTTCTAAAACAACTTCTCTTTTGATTTAGGTTCAAATATACTGTTGTTATCAAAACTTTCTTTAATTTCTTTGAACAACTAACAATACAACATGGAAGCTTGCTCACCTGTAAGTTTTAACAGCTTTCTTTTACTCGCTTTAATATATATAACTGTATTGTGGGAAGCTGCACACGGTAAGTCTTCTTTCATATCCTTTTCAATACTTGTCATATATCAACTGTATATATACTAGTATAGTTATTTAGAGTTTCCCCCGGCAACTAGGTCTAGAACTAGGTAAAGCCATGTTGGTCAGTCTTGAATACAGTAAGAACTAGATCCACATAGGATTTCCAGATACAGTCTTGCCTTCTCTTGGGCTTAAACAATATGGAACAAAGAGAAAGGAAGTATTCTTTGTGAACCTTTTCTCAGACTGTCACCCCTAGAAATTGTCAAAGAAATTCTACTCCCCAGAGTTGATCTATTCTCGATGAATAGAATCTCTTGAATTTCTTTAAACCTCAGGACTTTCACTAAATGATCTATTCTTGGTGAATAGCATTTCTTGAACTTTTCTTGGTTTGGGACCCACAGGCTTCCTAAAAGCATCCCCGCCTCTTCTTGGGCTTTGTACAAGGACCCTCCGGCTTCTTAGAAGTTCTCATGCCTTCTCTTGGGCTTAATACAAGGACCCTGACGATCTCTTAAAGGTATAAGATAGAACTTAGTCATCCTTTGCTAGAGCAGTCTTTCCAGTGTCAAACCTCAGACTAATTTAGGGTTGATTCTCATCCCTTAATACACCTGCCTCCTCTTGGGCATCATACAAAAGATAAAACTCTTCCACACCAATAGGCTTGGACAGTCTAAACCCCCTTGAGTCTCAAAGACATTCTCAAGTTCCCTACAAACCTAGGAGAAACCCTGGTTACTCTGGACAAATCTCCAGCAGAACTAAAACCCCATCTCTCTCCTAAAAATCCCCAAACCAGGGTCAGTTTATCATCAGTATAACACTATCCCAAATCAGAACCTTAAGGCATATGATATCTCAACTCTTCTTGAACCCTCAACAAGAGTTGAATCCTCATTTGGACCTGCTTTAGGATCTAAGTAATCCTCAGTAGCAAGAGATAACCTCCTCTTAGGCTTTGTATAAGGACCTTTCCTCAGCATAAAGCCAGCCTCCTCTTGGGCTTTGTACAATGATTCTCCCCAACGAAGCTAACCTTTTCAGACTCTCTAGTTGAGTCAATAACTTTTCAGACTCTCTTGTTGAGTCAATCACTTTTCAGACTCTCTTGTTGAGTCAATCACTTTTTAGACTCTCTTGTTGAGTCAATCACTTTTCAGACTCTCTTGTTGAGTCAATCAACTTTCAGACTCTCTTGTTGAGTCAATCACCTTTGCAGACTCTCTTGTTAGGTCAATCTCCTTTTCAGACTCTCTTGTTGAGTCAACCTTTTTTAGCCTCAATCTTGGGCTTTGTACAAGACAGATGAAAATACTCTCTTGTTGAGTCAATCGTTTTCCCGCCTTATCTTAGGCTTGGTATAAAGATTTCCCCTAGCAGGAGCTAGCCTCCTCTCAAGTTGCGTAGAATAATTTCTCCAGCTTGTTCAGTCACAATCTTGGGCTTGGTACAGGACAGATAAAAGCACTCTCTTGTTGAGTCAAACCCTTTTAGCCTCAATCTTGGGCTTTGTACAAGACATAAATCTTCATCTCTTAAGGTTGGGACATATATCTTCCCCGACAAAGCCATTTCCTCCCAACCTTCTTTTAGGCCTCGAGGAATGATTTTCCAAGCAGAGTCAAACTCTTTTCAGCCTCAATCTTGGGCTTTGTACAAGACACATAAAATATCCTTGACAAAATCAGTTAAATAAACCTTTTTCAGCCTCCTCTTAGGATTTGTATAATGACATCCCAAAAGAGTCAGTCTCTTTTTTCCTCAATCTTGGGCTTTGTACTAGACACCAATATATACCCTCTCTTGTTAAGTCGGTCTTATCCAGCCTCCTCTTAGGTTGTGGGTAAGGACTTCCCCAGTGGAGTCAATTAACCTCTTAGCTTTAACCTTGGGCTTTGATCAAGGCACACAAAAATCAACAATCCCTCTTTAGAGATGACAAATTCTCTCTCAGTCAAAACCTTTTAGCTTCAATCTTGGGCTTTGAACAAGACACCAAACATATTTCCTCCCATAGAATAGGAGGAACTGCGATTGCTCTGATTTCCCTGTTTCATTTAAACGGGAATACGTAGGCATAAGATTACGAAATCTTAGCGAGCATACCAAACAAAAACTCTAGGTCCAATACCTTCACACATCAAGCAAAACTTAGGTCTAGTACCTTACCAAAAACATCGGGAAAACCCGAACATCAACAAAAACTCACTCACTCACTCATATTTCCCAAGAAACTTTCCCAACCCATTAACGGATAAACACCATCAAGTATAAAGCAAAACCTAAAGCTAATATCCTGTGGATAACCACATATAGGATAGGTAATTGACAACTCCCCATTGTATAACCTGACCCTGAACCCCCCAATCTCTTTAAAGCGTTTGTTCGGTTAAACATTCGCGTGCAAGGTTAGTTTTAGATAGCTTCCCTTTCCCTTCCAGCTTCATGGGATAAATAAGAAATCAGAAAGTAGCTCCCCCTCCTACCATTGCGGTGAGGAAAAACCTGGCGATAAGGTGGTCGCGTCACCGACAAAAATTGCTCCCTACAGTAAAATGGCGACTCTGCTGGGGAGTCATTGACTGTATAGGACTAGGATTATATCTCCTAAGAGGTCTAGGATGTTAGTTTTAGGAATAAATATATATATCGCTTTTCCTACTTGATATCCGTGTTTATTTTTCTGCTAATGGGACTGCGGGTGATGCCGCATCTGGAAAGATTGAGTGACACCAAAGATAAGTGATGGAATTAGACGGGTAATCTTACAGGGAGTGACTCCCAAATAAGAGACCCCGATCAACCATCGAATCAGTGGAAATACCCTTTGTGGATTCAATGCCTATACGACTTCAGTTGTTGAAAGCAGATTGTTCGATTGTGGTGTCCATGAAACTGAGGATTTAGTAGACTGAGACCTTGTTACTATTTTGTAGTGCGGAAGCTATCGAAAATAGTTGTCACGTGATACTACTCTCATTTGAGATTACTCAAAGATACTGCAGCTCGCTCGAGTGAACCAGCCTACTGTTGTTATCCCAAGAGGGGTCAATGATTTTAAGGACATGTACAAAAATCACCAGTACAACCTTTGGGGATGGGTAGAGCCATGACTTCATGACACCAAACTTTTGAGCCCATGTTTTTTCTATGTTTTTGTGTGCGGCATTCATGCGTTATTTCATTAAAAAACTTTAAACAAAGAAAAATTTTCTCTTCTAGTCTCTCTTTTTCAAATTAAACTAAGACAGTGATTGCAAATGTCAGAGAGAAAAAGATTGCGTTATGGATTTCGGTAGAAGGAAGACTCATAAGTACACCTTCAAGGTTCCAAAACTAGGGGATTTAAGAGGGTTGGCAAGGATGATCACCAACCCTGATGCTTTCAGAGCTAAGTACGGAGGACTGCTGTCTCTGTTAAGGGTCCATGTAATTGAAGGAATCCTGGCTACGCTAATCCAGTTCTATGATTCGGTCTATCACTGTTTTACATTCCCGGATTACCAATTTGCACCAACACTGGAGGAGTACTCTCACCCGGCTGATTTGCCCATCACTGACCAAGCTCATTTTCTGGACTGGAAGAAATTCTAAAGGATCAAACCATTGCAAGAGAAATCTATTTGGACGAGTCAGAAGTCAGGACTCACATGACCACTAAGGGTGGAATCCAAGATTTTCCAGCCAAATTTTTTATAAAGAAAGCCCTGTACTTTGCTAGTATAGGGAATGTGGCTGCTTTCGAGAGCGTCTTTGTTCGGCTCACCTATGAGTTATTTCTGTTTCCTAACATTGATGACTTTGTTGATATCAATGCCATTAATATTTTTCTGATTGGAAACCCCATACCAACCTTGCTCTCAGATGATTATCATTCTGTACACTTAAGGAATTTGTACAGCGGAGGAATGATCACATGCTGTGTACCCCTGCTATATAAATGGTTCACTTCCAATCTACCAAAGTGTGCTGCCTTTTAGGATCATAAGAGTACTTTACGTTGGTCGCAGAGAATCATGTCTCTTACCAACTCTGAAATAGACTGGTACAATCAAATCTATGATGGGATAAGAATCATTGACCATTGTGGAAACTTCCTTAATGTACCCCTCATAGGAACTAAAGGACGAATCAATTATCATCCAGTTTTAGTTCGTCGTCAATTTGGATACCCGATGAGACATGTCCCGCGTAATGTTCATCTGGAAGGTCTTTTCTTCAAGGAAGGAGAAAATGACAGATCACTAAAGACAGAAATAGTGCATGCCTGGAAACATGTTCACAGGAAAGTAAGAGAGTCTCTAGGAAAACCAGACTGTGCCTCAGTGGAACCTTATCTCCACTGGGTGCAGATTAGAGCTCTCAACCTGAGGATGCCTTACCCTCGTCAAGAAGTTCTTCTGTTAAAGGAATCTGTCCTTTATTTTGTGTCTGATACGGAAAAACTTCAGGTTACTCTCAACAAAGTTCAACAGGAGAAGAAGTCTTGGAAGAACAAGTACCGCATTCTCAATGTGGAGTGTAACAAAATACAACAACTATTAAAAGAAAAAGATGCTCTGATCGAGATTTTAGAGCAACATGCTGTAGAAAATCAAGAAGACCAAAGGAATTTGCTCGCTCCTTTCACTTGGCAAAGGAATGACAACCCAACAACGGCTCAAGAGTCCCGGTTAAAGAAAAGGAAAATACCAGAACCAGCACCTGAGCCCTCCTCAGAGAGGACTCAGGATCCATAAGTTTAGACATTTCCTTTTTCAACACTTTGTAAATTACTGTATTTCCATTTCCGCAATCTTTGAATTCAATAAAATGGGGTTTCCCCACTGTATGATATTTGCAATCCAATTGTCGATGTTTCTTTTGATTAAAAAAAAATTTAATATAATCATTGCATATCATTCATCATTCTCGCATAACGCATTCTTCTTACCTACGAATCTCACGTTTGTGTCTCGATTCTAGAGTCAAACTGTCTCATTCGTACAATACTCGGACCAATCGACAAAAGAAAATGGATAATCTCGAGGAAGAGAACAGGGAGTTGAGAGAAGAACTCGACGCTCTGAAATAAGATCTAAGGAAACTTCACAATGACATGCAAGCTCTAGCAGCAGCTCAGATACAAAGGACTGTGATCTCAGAGATCGCCTCGACGCCCATAGTGGAAAAGTATGATCCTTGGTATAACATGCCTAAAGATCGTCCTTGGGGCATGCCACTTGTAACGCCCCGATTTTGATTATTCCATTATTCTTGAGTCTTTTAATTTAATTGGGTGATAAATTATTTTATTTGTTAAATTGGTGTGTTAAATGTTATTTTACCATTTTCGAGAGTTTTCGGGGAAATTAGAATGGAGGGTATTTTAGTCTTTTCTCAATTAATTATAAGTTAGAAATTTTTGTGGAATTAGAATTGTGTGAGAAAAAAATGAATTAAATTGATTTAGTGGAAAATGAGAGAAAAGAAATAGAGAAGAAAGAAAATAGAAAAGAAAGAAAATAGAAAGAAAAGAGAAATAGAGAGAAATAGAAAAAGATAGAAAGAAAAAGGAGAGAAAGAAAGAAGAGGAAGAGAAAAGAAGAGGAAAGGAGGAAAAACTTAGAAATTCATCAAGATCAATCAATTAGCAAGCTTGGAATCCGGGTAAGGGTGTGAAACATTGTTATCTTATCAATGTATATGATTATGTATGAATTGTTGTTGTTGTTGATGAATTTTGTGAGTTTTAGGGTATAACCCATTTTTGAGAAATTGATTAGAAATTGATCCAAATGTATTAAAACTTATGTTGATTGTGTTCATAGTTGTTTATACATGATTGGTATGTATTGTTATACATCAAATTGGCATTTTTCTGAGTATTAGGTGAAGATTTGGATGATTGGGGAGTGGAAAACGCAGAACTTCGTTCTGCAGAATTTTTCTGGGTATGCTCTGGCCATACGCGTAAGGGGCATGTCCATACGCGTATGAGCCAAGGCAATACGCGTATCATTGGCTTATTTTTGGGCCAATACGCGTATGAATATTGGCATTACGCGTAACAGGGGCGAGCCATGGGCCAATACGCGTATGGGATTTGGAACGAGGAATTTGTGAAGGAAATGGGTTCTGTCCGTACGCGTATGGACATGGGTGATACGCGTATGGACAGGAGGAATGTAAAAATGGGATTTTTCAAAATGTCGTTTTCGGTTTCGTCCGTAACTTTTGTTCCGAGTATCCGATTTTTACATTCTTGGTGTCGTTGGAAAGGTATTGAGCTGTACTTTCTTATTATGATGTTTTGAAAATCGTTAGCCGATTTAATTATGTCGGAAGGTCGGGAATAGTGCTAATTAGCGACTTTCACCGTTTTGACTGTGTTTGAATGTGAATCATACAATAGTGCATTGATGTGAATGTATATAGATTGTATGTGATTGTAAGAGATGAATGCATGAATATATTGTGAATATGTATGCATTTCAAGAATGTCTTTTGAGTCATTTTGCATGTGAAGCATCATGATGTGCATTCTTGTGTTGTGCGATTCTAATGAGAATCCGTCGTAACGTCGTGTGCCCATGTGGGGTGTGAGCGATGATTACGAATGATTGTGTGCCCATGTGGGGTGTGAGCAATCGGATTGTGTGCCCATGTAGGGTGTGAGCAATCGGATCGTGTGCCCGTGTGGGGTGTGAGCGATCGGGTCGTGTGCCCATGTGGGGTGTGAGCGATCCATAAACATTGTGTGCCCATGTGGGGTGTGAGCAATGGGTGAACATCGTAGGCCCGACGGGGAGTTACTTCGGTAACGAGCGATGGTTCCAGCAGAGTTCCTGAGTGAACTAGTGATGATTGAGTCGGTACCGCATTGCATTTGCATAGAGTCGTGAGTCGGTCTCTATGATTTGCATTTATCATCTTTATAATGATGTGTTGTTGAATGAACATAATTGTGTATGTTTATACGGAATGATTGAGAAATGTGAAAGTGTGCATGATGAATATACTTGTTATATATATACATATATATACATTGTGAGGTATATAGATGAAAATGTGATGAATTGTGGTGAGAATGGGTAATATGTGTATTTTTATGTTAAGATATATATATAATTGTATGCATTGTTATTATGATAATATTTCTCACCCTTCTGCTGTTTTATGATGCTCTATGAGGCATTGCAGAGTAGGTATGCTGGAAGTCTTTTTGTGAAGCGTGTCTTCATTCTTTTGGTCGGTTGGCTCTGATATGTAGCACCGGGTAGCTAGGATGTATATTATTCTTTTGTGATACATTTGCATATGTATCTTGCTGATGAATTTGTGTATAAACATGATGTAGCTAGTGATTCATACTGGATGATGTACATATGTGTTGTTCTTCAATATTTTAGATGTTTCCGCTTTTATTCTAAATATTGAGATGTGGGTGTAAGGACAAAGTTCCTCTGTAGCAAGTTACCCCACTGTTGCATATCAATATAATGAGCAGGTGTTGTATGTATTAATTGTGTGTATGATGTGACATGCCTCTTTTATACCATGTTTTAATCGTACTCTGGCGAATTTTTATATTTTTTTTTTATATGTGCCTGAATGATTTATGTGATTATTTGGGGGTATAGAAAGGGGGTGTTACATTAAGTGGTATCAGAGCCAGAGTTGAGTCAGTTGCGTCTGTCTTGTTGTTGTGTTGGTTGAACTGTTGTTTAACCTTGTTGTCATTTTTGGGAATAATCAGAAGATGGCTGGTAGAAACGACAATGCGATGGCTGCTGCTTTGGAAGCAATGGCTAGGGCGGTGCAAGGTGCACCTAACATGAATGCTAATGACGAGTTCAGGAAGAATCAACCACCGGTTTTCAAAGGAAGATTTGATCCCGATGGAGCTCAATTGTGGTTGAAGGAGATTGAAAGAATCTTCAGAGTGATGGGCTGTGCGGAGGAGAATAAGGTGAGGCTTGGGTCTCACATGCTGAAGGAAGAAGCCGACGATTGGTGGGTCGGTATGCGTGAAGTTCTTGAGGTGGATGATGAAGAGGTAACTTGGAATTTATTTCGTACTGAATTTTTGAGGAAGTATTACCCTGAGAGTGTGAAGGGAAAGAAGGAGATGGAGTTTCTTGAACTGAAACAAGGTAGTATGTCTGTGGTGGACTATACTGCTAAATTTGTGGAGTTGGTTCAATTCCATCCTCATTATGCTGCGATTACTGCTGAGTTCTCAAAGTGTATTAAATATGAGAATGGTTTACGTCCTGAGATCAAACAAGCTGTGGGATATCAAAGGATAAGGAGGTTTGCGGATTTGACGGAATGTTGTAGAATCTTCGAAGAAGATAGTAAGGCTCGTTCTACACATTACAAAAGTTTGAATGAGAGGAAGGGGAAGCAACAAGCTAGAAGTGGACCTTATGTGACACCCATTGATAAGGGTAAGCATAGGGGAAGCTTTGATAGGAGGTCTGGAGGAGGAGGTTCCGGTGTTGTTAGGTGTTACAAATGTGGTGATATAGGTCATAAATCTTTTGAGTGTGGGAAGCCTGTAGCGAAATGTTCTAATTGTGGTGGTCTTGGGCATGCGGCTACAGATTGTAGAAGAAATATGGTGAAGTGCTATAATTGTGGAGAAGTGGGTCACATTAGTACTAAGTGTACTAAGCCGAAACAAGCTCAAGCGGGCGGAAAGGTGTTTGCATTGGCGGGGACTCAAACTACGAATGCGGACCGTTTGATTAAAG
The DNA here is from genome assembly GCA_022829125.1 of Lathyrus tuberosus. Lineage (NCBI taxonomy): Eukaryota > Viridiplantae > Streptophyta > Magnoliopsida > Fabales > Fabaceae > Lathyrus > Lathyrus tuberosus. Next base: position 6,214,097 of record JALAZF010000304.1, read on the forward strand.
GTACATGCTTTATTAATAGTACACCTTTAGTTGCTGTTATTGATACGGGAGCGACTCATTCGTTTATTTCGTCTGAGTGCGCGAAGCGTTTGAATCTTGCGTTAACTGTGATGGGTGCTGAAATGGTTATTAAGACTCCTGCTTCAGGGTCGGTAATTACATCTTTGGTGTGTAGGAGTTGTCCTTTGACCATGTATGGTAAAGACTTTGTTATGGATTTAGTATGTTTGCCGTTGGAGGGATTGGACGTAATCTTGGGTATGAACTGGTTGCAATTTAACCGAGTTCATATAGATTGCTATCACAAGTTAGTAAGGTTTCCTTCTTTGGAAGATGATGAATTTGAGAGTTTCCTATCCACTAAAGAGTTGAAGAAACTTTTAGCGGACGAAGCTCAATTGTTTGGTTTGTTTGCATCATTGTCGGTGGAGAGTAAAGTTGAGCTTGATGTGTTCCCAGTGGTGTGCGAATTTCCAGAAGTGTTTCCGGAAGATATTACGGATGTACCGCCGGAAAGAGAAGTTGAATTTTCTATTGATCTAGTTCCGGGTACTAGACCGATTTCGATGGCACCGTATCGTATGTCGGCATCGGAATTGGTAGAATTGAAAAAGCAATTGAATGACTTGTTGGACAAGAAATTTGTAAGGCCAAGTGTTTCTCCTTGGGGTGCTCCGGTATTGTTGGTAAAGAAGAAGGACGGGAGTATGCGGTTATGCATTGATTATCGACAGTTGAACAAGGTGACAATTAAGAACAAGTATCCGCTTCCAAGGATCGATGATTTGATGGACCAATTGGTTGGTGCGAATGTTTTTAGAAAGATTGATTTGAGATCAGGATACCACCAGATTCGTGTGAAAGGAGAGGATATTCAAAAGACGGCATTTAGGACACGGTATGGTCATTACGAATACTCCGTGATGCCATTCGGGGTTTCTAACGCGCCGGGTGTGTTTATGGAATACATGAATCGTATTTTTCATGAACAGTTGGATCGTTTTGTGGTTGTGTTCATCGATGATATTTTGATTTACTCTAAGTCTCAAGAGGAGCATGAAGAGCATTTGAGAATTGTGTTGCAAATTTTGAAAGAGAAACAATTGTATGCTAAGTTGTCGAAGTGTGAATTTTGGTTGTCGGAAGTAAGTTTCCTTGGACATGTTATTTCCGGTAGTGGTATTAGTGTTGATCCATCCAAGATAGATGCGGTGATGCAATGGGAGGCTCCTAGGTCGGTTACGGAGATTCGAAGCTTTTTAGGCTTGGCGGGTTATTATCGGAGGTTTATTGAGGGATTTTCGAAATTGGCACTTCCTTTAACGCAATTGACTTGTAAAGGAAAGGCTTTCATTTGGGATATTCATTGTGAAGAGAGTTTCAATGAGTTAAAGAGAAGGTTGACAACGACTCCGATCTTGATTTTGCCTAATCCTAATGAACCATTTGTTGTGTATTGTGATGCTTCATTGACAGGTTTAGGTGGTGTTTTGATGCAAGATAGAAAAGTGGTGGCATATGCTTCTAGACAATTGAGAGTGCATGAAAAGAATTATCCTACACATGACTTGGAGTTAGCGGCGGTGGTGTTTGTTTTGAAAATATGGAGGCATTATCTTTATGGTGCGAGATTTGAAGTTTTTAGTGATCACAAAAGCTTAAGATATTTATTTGATCAGAAAGAATTGAACATGAGACAAAGGAGGTGGCTAGAACTTTTGAAGGATTATGATTTTGGTTTGAATTACCATCCGGGTAAGGCAAACGTGGTGGCCGATGCCTTAAGTCGGAGGTTGTTACATATGTCCGCATTGATGATGGAAGAATGGGAACTTTTGGAAGATTTCAGAGATTTGAGTTTGGTTTGTGAAATGACGCCGAGGAGTGTGCGACTTGGTATGTTACATGTTACGAATGATTTTCTTGCAACGGTTAGTGAAAAGCAAAAGTTGGACTTGAAATTCGTTGATTTGATGTTGAATGAGAATGAGGATTTCAAGGTTGATAATTATGGAGTTTTGAGATTCCGTGGGCGTATTTGTATTCCCGACGACGCGGAGTTGAAAAAGATGATTCTAGAGGAAGGACACCGAAGTAATTTGAGTATTCATCCGGGTGCGAATAAGATGTATCAAGATTTGAAGAAGATCTTTTGGTGGTCCGGTTTAAAGAGGGATGTGGCTCGATTTGTGTATGCATGCTTAACTTGTCAAAAGTCTAAGGTGGAACATCAAAAACCAAGTGGATTTATGCAACCGTGGGATATTCCGGAATGGAAATGGGATAGTATATCGATGGATTTTGTTACGGGATTGCCAAATACGCAAAGAGGTCATAATGCTATTTGGGTAATTGTTGATAGGCTTACTAAATCTGCTCACTTTATTCCAATTGATATTAGTTATCCTTTGGAGAAGTTAGCCGAGATTTATGTTCTTGTGGTTGTGAAGTTACATGGAGTTCCTAAGAGTATTGTATCGGATAGAGATCCAAGGTTTACATCGAGGTTTTGGGAGAGTTTACAAAAGGCTTTGGGTTCTAAGCTAAGATTGAGTTCGGCTTATCATCCGCAAACGGACGGTCAAACCGAGAGGACGATTCAATCGTTGGAGGATTTATTGCGTGCCTGTGTACTCGAGCAAGGTGGTGCTTGGGATGGTTATTTGGCGTTAATTGAATTCACTTACAATAACAGTTTTCATTCGAGTATAGGTATGGCACCATTTGAGGCTTTGTATGGCCGGAGATGTCGAACACCTTTGTGTTGGCATGAAACCGGCGAGAGGACGATAGTTGGACCGGAAATGGTACAACAAACAACGGAGAAAGTGAAGTTTATTCGGGAGGAGATGAAAGCTTCTCAAAATAGACAAAAGAGCTATCATGACAAGAGAAGGAAGGATCTTGAGTTTCAAGAAGGTGACCATGTGTTTTTGAGAGTTACACCAGTTACTGGTGTGGGTCGTGCTTTGAAGTCGAAGAAGTTGACTTCTCGTTTTATTGGTCCGTATCAGATTACTTCACGAGTTGGTGTTGTGGCTTACCGTGTGGCGTTGCCTCCGAACCTTTCGAATTTGCATGACGTATTCCATGTTTCGCAACTTCGGAAATATGTTCCGGATCCGTCACATGTTATTCCTATGGACGAGGTTGAAGTGAGAGATAACCTTACGGTGGAAGCTTTACCGGTTAGGATTTTGGACCGCGAAGTTAAGAAACTAAGGGGCAAGGATATTGCGCTTGTGAAAGTAGCGTGGGGAGGCGCTGCGGAAGGCAATATGACGTGGGAACTAGAGAGTGGGATGCGAGAGTCGTATCCAGAGTTATTTGAGTCAGGTATTATTTTCGAGGACGAAAATTTCTAAGTGGGGGAGAGTTGTAACGCCCCGATTTTGATTATTCCATTATTCTTGAGTCTTTTAATTTAATTGGGTGATAAATTATTTTATTTGTTAAATTGGTGTGTTAAATGTTATTTTACCATTTTCGAGAGTTTTCGGGGAAATTAGAATGGAGGGTATTTTAGTCTTTTCTCAATTAATTATAAGTTAGAAATTTTTGTGGAATTAGAATTGTGTGAGAAAAAAATGAATTAAATTGATTTAGTGGAAAATGAGAGAAAAGAAATAGAGAAGAAAGAAAATAGAAAAGAAAGAAAATAGAAAGAAAAGAGAAATAGAGAGAAATAGAAAAAGATAGAAAGAAAAAGGAGAGAAAGAAAGAAGAGGAAGAGAAAAGAAGAGGAAAGGAGGAAAAACTTAGAAATTCATCAAGATCAATCAATTAGCAAGCTTGGAATCCGGGTAAGGGTGTGAAACATTGTTATCTTATCAATGTATATGATTATGTATGAATTGTTGTTGTTGTTGATGAATTTTGTGAGTTTTAGGGTATAACCCATTTTTGAGAAATTGATTAGAAATTGATCCAAATGTATTAAAACTTATGTTGATTGTGTTCATAGTTGTTTATACATGATTGGTATGTATTGTTATACATCAAATTGGCATTTTTCTGAGTATTAGGTGAAGATTTGGATGATTGGGGAGTGGAAAACGCAGAACTTCGTTCTGCAGAATTTTTCTGGGTATGCTCTGGCCATACGCGTAAGGGGCATGTCCATACGCGTATGAGCCAAGGCAATACGCGTATCATTGGCTTATTTTTGGGCCAATACGCGTATGAATATTGGCATTACGCGTAACAGGGGCGAGCCATGGGCCAATACGCGTATGGGATTTGGAACGAGGAATTTGTGAAGGAAATGGGTTCTGTCCGTACGCGTATGGACATGGGTGATACGCGTATGGACAGGAGGAATGTAAAAATGGGATTTTTCAAAATGTCGTTTTCGGTTTCGTCCGTAACTTTTGTTCCGAGTATCCGATTTTTACATTCTTGGTGTCGCTGGAAAGGTATTGAGCTGTACTTTCTTATTATGATGTTTTGAAAATCGTTAGCCGATTTAATTATGTCGGAAGGTCGGGAATAGTGCTAATTAGCGACTTTCACCGTTTTGACTGTGTTTGAATGTGAATCATACAATAGTGCATTGATGTGAATGTATATAGATTGTATGTGATTGTAAGAGATGAATGCATGAATATATTGTGAATATGTATGCATTTCAAGAATGTCTTTTGAGTCATTTTGCATGTGAAGCATCATGATGTGCATTCTTGTGTTGTGCGATTCTAATGAGAATCCGTCGTAACGTCGTGTGCCCATGTGGGGTGTGAGCGATGATTACGAATGATTGTGTGCCCATGTGGGGTGTGAGCAATCGGATTGTGTGCCCATGTAGGGTGTGAGCAATCGGATCGTGTGCCCGTGTGGGGTGTGAGCGATCGGGTCGTGTGCCCATGTGGGGTGTGAGCGATCCATAAACATTGTGTGCCCATGTGGGGTGTGAGCAATGGGTGAACATCGTAGGCCCGACGGGGAGTTACTTCGGTAACGAGCGATGGTTCCAGCAGAGTTCCTGAGTGAACTAGTGATGATTGAGTCGGTACCGCATTGCATTTGCATAGAGTCGTGAGTCGGTCTCTATGATTTGCATTTATCATCTTTATAATGATGTGTTGTTGAATGAACATAATTGTGTATGTTTATACGGAATGATTGAGAAATGTGAAAGTGTGCATGATGAATATACTTGTTATATATATACATATATATACATTGTGAGGTATATAGATGAAAATGTGATGAATTGTGGTGAGAATGGGTAATATGTGTATTTTTATGTTAAGATATATATATAATTGTATGCATTGTTATTATGATAATATTTCTCACCCTTCTGCTGTTTTATGATGCTCTATGAGGCATTGCAGAGTAGGTATGCTGGAAGTCTTTTTGTGAAGCGTGTCTTCATTCTTTTGGTCGGTTGGCTCTGATATGTAGCACCGGGTAGCTAGGATGTATATTATTCTTTTGTGATACATTTGCATATGTATCTTGCTGATGAATTTGTGTATAAACATGATGTAGCTAGTGATTCATACTGGATGATGTACATATGTGTTGTTCTTCAATATTTTAGATGTTTCCGCTTTTATTCTAAATATTGAGATGTGGGTGTAAGGACAAAGTTCCTCTGTAGCAAGTTACCCCACTGTTGCATATCAATATAATGAGCAGGTGTTGTATGTATTAATTGTGTGTATGATGTGACATGCCTCTTTTATACCATGTTTTAATCGTACTCTGGCGAATTTTTATATTTTTTTTTTTATATGTGCCTGAATGATTTATGTGATTATTTGGGGGTATAGAAAGGGGGTGTTACACCACTCAACTATATTCCAGAAGGATATATTTCGTCGATCACAGAAGATCCAGAAACCGCAGCAGCAGCCGCTGGGCCTGAAGGTTACAAACTTCGGGAAAACGAAGATGCAAGGGGCATGACAGCAACTACTGAAGGTTACAAACTTCGGGAGAGGAAAGCACCAAGAGTCATTGCCGTAATGACTGTACCACCACCTGTGGTACACACTGTCCTAGAAGGACAGATTCCACAGATACCTTCTGGTGGAAACGAAACTATGTACGACAGAATGAATGAGTTCCAGGAGCGATTCCTGGAGATGCAGAAGGAACTGCAAGCCATTCACGGTCAGGATCTATTTGGAAAGGACGCCGTAGACCTTTGTTTGGTCCCCAATGTGAAAGTTTCGCACAAATTCAAGGTGCCCGGATTTGAAAAGTACAAGGGTAACTATTGCCCTCAAAGTCACTTGGTGATGTACGCTCGGAGGATGTCAACTCAGATAGAGAACCAACAGCTACTGATCCACTATTTCCAAGATAGTTTAACCGGTGCCTCAAATGGTACATGGGGTTAAACCGCACTAATATCGTCACTTTCAGAGATCTTGGTGCTGCCTTTGTTCAACAATATAAGAAGTATAATCTGGACATGGCACCAGACAGAGATCAACTCAGACCCATGTCGCAGAAGGATAAGGAAACCTTCAAGGAATATGCTCAAAGATGGCGTGAAATTGACGCCCAGATTTGTCCACCTCTTGAGGAAAAAGAGATGACAAAGATCTTCTTAAAAACCTTGAGCTCATTTTAGTACGATAGAATGGTCGCCAGTGCGCCCACTGAATTCACTGAGATGGTGGGCATGGGAGTTCGTATTGAGGAAGCAGTCCGAGAAGGACGTTTAGTTAAAGACGTTGGATCATCAAGTAGTACCAAAAGATACGGTAGTGCTCTCCCTAAGAAAAAAGATCAAGATATTGGTAATATCTCTCTCGGAAAGCAAAGGCGGCGGTACCAACCAGTAGCAGCTGTAACTCCTGATATCAACCATGTGCCTGTTGCTACGTATCAACCTCAGGTTGCGCAGAGCCAACCGAATCAACAACAATATCAGCAAAGGACACAACAACCTCTTCAGTAGGCTCGTCGTCAGTACAACAACAACCGTACAACGCGACCACCTTGGTTCGACCCTATACCAATGATGTACGCAGAACTGTTTCCACTACTATTGGTCAAGGGGCACGTCCAAACCAGGGCTCCTCTTACAGTACCAGAGAATCCGCCTTTTTGGTTCAAAGCGGATCAGACTTGCCCTTACCATCAAGGAGGACCAGGGCATAACATAGAAAACTGTCTCAGCTTCAAATCCGATGCGCAGAAGCTTGTTAGGAACGGGGTCCTATCTTTCAAGGATATAAATCCAAATGTTCAGACGAACCCGTTGCCTCAAAATGGGAAAGATGCAGTAAATTTGATAGAAGAAGAGTCTAAGCATAACTATCAAATTCACAATGTACTCTTATTGGGAACCAACCTGGTCAAGATGCATTGTAGACAGAGCGGATATGGTCACGTACCGGCTCACAACTATCACCAGTGTGATATCTATTCTAAAAGCAATCAAGGATGTTCTGTGGTGCAATCAGCTTTACAGGAACAGATGGATCTCAGATGGATCCAAGATCACCGAATTCGTGAGGTCAACATGACTTATACGAATTCCAACATCATTCAAAACCACGACATCCGTGCGATGAATGTCAACTTGGTGGCAATGCACTCAAGGTAAAGCCAACATCATAATCTGCCACGACACGATTACGATTCCTGCCTGGTCTGCTCGGTAAATAATCAGGGATGCTCTTTTGTACAAGAGGCCCTCCAGTGTCAGATGGATCTTTGATGGATTCAATATTACCGCGATAGAAGTTAGTATCAAGTTAATATGATTCAAATCTTTGATATTTGCTTGATGAATACAAGCTTGGTGGAATTACACGCTAAGCAAGTCCAGCTCGGTTTTCTGACTTCGCACGATTATCAGAACTGTAAAGTGTGTCGTGAGAGTGACCAAGGATGTGCAATCGTTCAAAGAACATTGCAACACTTGTTAAACCACTGGTGGCTTCCGATCTTTCTAGATGAAGACACACAACAAGTCACTATGACTAACGGGAACCCTATTAGGCATCAAAGTCAGGATGTTCGATCAATGGAGACAGATCTAGTAAGGTTACACTGCATACAAAGCAGACGTGGCCGGGTGCCACCACACAACTATAAGCGCTGTAGAGTTTGCTCAGAGGATAACCAAGGATGCTACCTCGTGCGAGCAACCCTTCAAAGTCAGTTGGACCATAAAGAGATTCAACCATGGTCAAGCTCTGGTTCAATGTCAGACTATCATCCTAATCGAGGCAAAGATGTTGTCTTAATCCCTAAGCGAGAAGTGGCCAAAGATGTGTGCGCCATAATCCCTTTACTCCATGAATCAAGAGTTCCTTTTGATAGTGGAAAGGTTCTCAACCTTGAACCAATTGAGGTCGGCTAAGATGGTCAGAAAAATCAGAAGGCTCCTGTAGTTATCTATCTACCGGGACCAGTACCGTACAAATCCGATAAAGCTATCCCTTACAAGTACGGTGCAACAACAATTGAGAATGGAAAGGAAACTCCATTACCCTCTGTCGTGAATATTGTAGACATCAGTTGAGTAACACGGAGCGGTCGGATCTTCAACCGAGGAGTTGGAGAACCTAGCAAAGAAAAGGAACCTCAAACAGAAGTTCCTGGTCAACCAGTCGGTGAATCCAGTGATCCCGACCTTTTAAAGAACAACGATGAGATGCTAAAGCTCATCGAGAAGAGTGAGTACAACATAGTTGATCAGTTGTTGCAAACTCCTTCAAAAATCTCAGTGCTATCTTTTTTACTCAGTTCCGAAGCTCACAGGGAAGCTCTATAGAAAGTCTTAGAGCAAGCCTTTGTGGAACAAGATGTAACAATAAGACAATTCGACATCATCTTCTCCAATATCACTTCCTGCAATAACTTGGGATTTAGTGATGAGGAACTGCCGGAAGAAGGCCAGAATCATAACATGGCGCTCAATATTACAGTCAACTGCCAGGACGATGCTTTAGCCAGCGTACTGGTAGACACCAGATCAGCTCTAAATGTTATGCCGAAGTCCACTCTAATGCGACTATCATTTAAAGGATCTCTGATGAGAGGCAGTGAGGTCATCGTCAAAGCATTTGACGGATCCCAAAAAGCAATTATCGGCGAAGTCGACCTTCCCATAACTATAGGTCCTCACACTTTCCAAGTTACTTTCCAGGTCATGGAAATCCGGGAAGCATACAACTGTTTGTTAGGAAGACCTTGAATACACGAGGCTGGGGCAGTCACTTCGACACTTCACCAAAAGCTGAAGTTCGTCAAGAACGACCAACTAGTCACAGTCTGCGGAGAGCAAGCCTTGATTGTAAGCAACTTATCATCGTCCACTTATGTAGAACCAGAGGAGGTTGTTGGAACCTAGTTCCAAGCACTTTTGGTGAGCAACGACAACCAATCAGAAAGAGGAATATTGATTTCCTCTTACAAAGATGCTCTCGAAGTGATCAAAAGTGACAATGCCAAAGGATGGGGACATCTTGTCATTCCTACTTATAACAAAGCAAAGAAAGGTCTTGGTTTTTCCTCAACCTGTTGTCATACCCCAAATTTTGACCACTAAGATTCCCATCATTGTGCAAATCATGATCACAATATGGGTGTATCATCATGCCTCATTAGTCTCCCCAAAGATGGGCGAGCATCCACTACAATCAAACTTAGGGTTTCAAGCCTTCTCAGAGCTTTTAGACAAAGGATCAATCAAGGAATGACATGATATTCAACTTGTCTAACCTCTCAAGCATCCACAAAGGATCAAGAGGACTCCCACCTCAAGGATTAAGCACAAGGCTGCTCCCTTCTAGGTGGATCAAGCCTCAAGATCGCCAGTGTCACCAAATTAGGGTTTTGATCGACCAGGGCCTCCAGATGGAGATTTTCCTCTGGGCATGAGCCAATACTTCAAAGCATAACCTAATATGATCCATGGACCCTCATGGACCCAATCATCAAGTCAATTTAACCTCAGGGGATGCATACATAAAAAATTAGGAATTAGGGTTTCTTGACCTAATTCACCCCTAAGTTGACTTTTGGGACAAAACATGAGGCAAGACCTCAAGAGATGGTTTGAGGGTCTCTAATATACCACATTGATCCATTTGTAACAATGGATTGATCCCAGGAGGCTTGAGCAACAAGTCTCAATTTCATCAGTACCACAGTTAGGGTTTCGCGAGAAAAGTCAACTGCATCTTTGAATTTTGACCAGGACATACTCCCAAACCCTAGGATATGATTCAATACACCCTATAACTCCTATGAAATCAATCCATCAAGTTTTATTTAGGTCAAGGGCTTGATTTCATAGAGGATCGCACAGTTTGGAATTCATCCGATAAAAAGTCAACTGTGCGCAAAAGTCAACTTTGACTTTTTGAGATTTTTCACAAAAATGGATTTTTAACCCTAAAATGATGTTAATGTATGATTTGAATCATCATTCATCAAGAAAAATCAAAGAAAGTGGGATAACTTGTAATAGGGGTAACCATAAAAACTTAGAAAATTTTCTAAGTTATGAACAAAGTGGCAAGGGTACCAACTTTGGAGGATCATAACTCCTAAACCACAAAGCCATTTTTCCCCATCCAAAGCTTGATTTGTAGCTCTCATGACCCTTTACAAAAGCTTAAAACTGACCTCCTTCCAAATTCCTCATGGATTTTGAGTTATGGAATGATAAAAAATCACAAAAAGTGAAAATGTAGGGGGATTTTTCACTTGGATCCAAAAGGTATCAAAACCAAATATGATCAAACAGTTGTTGTATCATATGAGGGCTTTCCAAAATGGCCAAGAACTCCATCAAATTCCACTTAAGCCATGAGATATGACCATGCCAATATGCCTTGCTGAAAACTGCCAAGGCTAGGCAGAATTTTGCATTTTTGGTTGATTTGGAAAAATTAGCCAATTCCAAGCCTTGTCATCATTTTGGACACATCTGAGGATCAAATCCAAAGGGGACAAACACTGAACCAAGCCTCCAAAATCCTTGGAACAAGAAGTAGCATGCCAAACCTAGAAATACCTAAAAGAGCGACAAGACTCCAATATTGGATTGGAGCATTTAATAGATGCTTCAAGGTGGCATGGACTGACACATTTGCAACTGAATTCAGTCAAGAATGATCCAATAACTAGGGAACCAATGCTCTGTACTCTAACCTCTAGTCAATGGCTAGAGGAGACTTGGATTTCTATTGCTCAACATTGGCCAAACCTCTGCTGTATTTTCCATTCACTATTGATCCCAAAACAAACTTGCTCTACTATAAATAGAGCTCATTTGTGCTCAGTTTGAGTACACCAAAGCCATCAAACAGATGCTTTCCTCAAAATCCATTTCTCTTGGCCAAAATGCCTTCTTTAGCAAGGTAACTCTGTGTTTTTGAGTTAGAGAGCATTTCTAATCAAACCAATCACACACACACCTCACAAACATCATATGTAGGTGATCCAAACTCTCACAAGTGACCTGTAACACCAAAATCACAAAGTCACCTCTCAAAACCTCAAAATAGGCCTTTTGTGCATTTTTCAAGCCATGTCTAGATTCAGTCAATTTCCAAACCAGATAAAACATCAAACACACTCCAAATATCACCCTTGAACTGTCCCAAATGGTTCCCACCATCTGGAACACCATTTGAGAGAGTTGCTATTTTGGCCATTTTAACCCCTTTTGCAAGAAAGGGCCAGTTTGTGTTTTTGCAGGTACCAGCTGATTCCACTCATCCTAAAAGCTTCTAAGGGATCATTTGAGTGTGTCCAAAGCATCAAATCATTTCTGGAACAAGTGGTTTGACAGATTGCACAAAAACTCCAAAAAGCTCAAAAGGAGGTAAGCCTCATGACTTGAACTTTCCAAAATATGCATTGTTTTGAGGTCCACTGAGCATGCATCTCTTATACATGTCATATATGTTGTGTTTGAATCAATTGATCATGTAATTCATGCATGTGTCAAAGTGTAGCATAGAAAATGCAATTATAGGCCTTTTTCAAAACCCCTACCGGATTTTGAGGAGGGAGTATGATCTGAAAAAAATACCACCACCATTAGATTCTTTGTGAAATTCTAGGCCAGATGCATATAAATTTTGTCTCAAAACATGGAGAAATGAGAAAGTTATGACCTTCACGTTTTTGACCAAAAACTTGCCTTGCCTTGCCTTGACCAAGCCTAGAAAACAAGGCAAGCCTTGTATATTTGTGATTTCACTTCAAACAATGGATGTATCACCACCCCAGTGGTAAGGCGCGCCCTATAACCTTGAGGTCGTGGGTTCAAACCACACCCATGCCATTTTGTGTTTTTTTCACATTTTTGCTATTTTTCCAATACTTTTATGTTTTATTAATTAATTGGAAAATTAATAACTCACTCAATTTTAATTATTTTTTATTGGTTCTTTTTGCAGAAAATCACAAAAATATTGAAATATTTTATTCCACAAAAAAATTAGACTTATATTATTTATTTAATATAGTTAGTATTTTTGTGAATAAATTCCTTTTTAGGTGTTTTTAAATATTTTAAAAATGAATATTTACTTTGAAAATCAAAACCAAATGAGTTCTAATATCTCTTGTGATTAAAATATCATTTTTCAAACCTAAAACAAAAATCACAAGTGGTTTATTCAAACTTATTTGGTATTTTTATCATTTTTATTTGATTTTCTTTAAATATTTACTTTTAAAGGAAAACAAATTAGGGTTTCTTTGATTTTCACCCTCACAAATCATTTTCAAACAATTTTGGGCCTCTAATAGAGTGTAAGACCCAATCCTTTGTAAATACAAACTTTCATGGGCCTCACTTATTGTATAAGTCCCGTTGTATTTCAAAAAGTTCGGCGCGATCGTCACTTGATTAAAAAACAAACCTTGGGCCTCTCCTCGAGCTATAAGACCCATTCAAAACTTTTGGGCCTCTATTAGAGTGTAAGACCCAACCCCTTTGAAAACCAAATCATTCTTGGGCCTCAGTCATTGTATAAGACCCACGACGTTTTCAAAATCTCGGCGCGATTGCCATTTCAAGCAAAAAAAAGTCATATGGGCCTACCCTCGTGTTATAAGCCCCATTCTTTAAAAATAAATCTTTGGGCCTCTTGAGAGAGTGTAAGACCCATCACTTTGTACAGAAAACCTTTCTCGGGCCTCAGTCACTCGTATAAGCCCATCTGTATAAATGCGAAACAACGGTGCGATCGCTGATAAAACCTTGGGCCTCTCCTTGAGCTGTAAGCCCCAATTTTTCTTTTCAAAGCACTTTCCCTTTTGATTTTGAATATAATATTATTATCAAAGTTTTCTTTGTTGAACAAACTAACAACACAGCATGAAAGCTCTACGACCGAGTAAGTGTTTACCCGCTTTCATTTACCGCTTTCATATGTATATAACTGTATTGTGGGGCTGTTTCACTGTAAGTCTCCTTTCATAAACTCATATCAACTGTGTAATAATAGTATAGATATTCAGAGTTCCCCCGGCAAATACGTCTAGAATTAGACAGAGCATTACAACAATATTAGATAACTAGATCTAGGAAATCTTCCCCTTTGAACAATTCATATACAGAAGGCCATTGTTCCATGTGAAACCCCTTCTGGAACTGTTCATCAGCCTCCTCTTAGGCTTAGTGCAAGGACCCATAGGCTTCCTAAAAGCATCCCGCCTCCTCTTGGGGGTTGTACAAGGACCCGTCGGCTTCTTAGAAGTATTCACAGCCTCCTCTCAGGCTTCGTATAATGATTCTTCCTCCGGGAATGATAGCCTCCTCTTGGGCTTCGTACAAATTGTCCCTCGGCTTCTTAAAAGTTTCCAGCCTCCTCTTGGGCTTCGTACAAATTGTCCCGACGACCTCCTAGAGGTATAGGAACATAAATTAGTCATCTTAATAGAACAGTCTTTCAAAGAGTCTAGATCCTACTGCTACTGTTTCTTACGCATAGTACGAAAGATAAAACCCGTAGACTCAGACAGTTTAAAGCTCCTTTGGACTCCTCGTTTCCTTAAAGAACATGAAATAATCCTGATCCTCTCATCAAATCTATGAGTACAACATTACTCATATAAAAACTGATTTTCTCTTTGAACCAATAGACTGCTCACTCAGCTGAAACATTAAACCTTTAGCCTCCATCTCGGGCTTCGTACGAGATACAAAAAGACTCTCTTCTTGAGTCAAACATCTTTAGCCTCCATCTCGGGCTTCATACGAGATACAAAAAGACTCTCTTGCTGAGTCAAACATCTGCAGCCTCCATCTCAGGCTTTATACGAGATACAAAAAGACTCTCTTGTTGGGTCGATCACCTTTAGCCTCCATCTCGGGCTTCGTACGAGATACAAAAAGACTCTCTTGTTGAGTGAAACATCTGTAGCCTTCATCTCGGGCTTTATACGAGATACAAAAAGACTCTCTTATTGGGTCGATAACCTTTAGCCTCTGTCTCGGACTTCATACGAGACACCAAATCACTCTCTTGTTAAGTATAAAAGATTCTCTTATTGAGTCAGACAAACTTTTAGCCTGCATCTCGGGCTTCGTACGAGATACATCCAAAATGACTCTCTTGTTGAGTCACTACCCTTTTAGCCTCTATCTCGGGCTACGTACGAGACACATAAAAACCACCCTCTTGTTGGGCCAACAGCCTCCTCTTAGGCTTTGTATAAGAAAACCCCGGTTGAGCCAATCAACCTTTTAGCATCAAAGATGTGCCTCGTTCACAGTATACAAACATCAACAACTTCTTCATCTAACTGCTATAAGCGGCAAGCCTCTAGATTATTTACATCCACGCCACTCTCCCTCTTTTAGCATGAGAAATTCCTAAGGAAAGATGGCATTGCTCTACACTGAGTTAAAGTCTTCCCCTTCAGGTTAAAATCCCCTATTAAGGAAATTATGGCTTTGCTGGATTCACATATCCCAGTTAAAGTAATTCTCCTTTATAATCAGTCACCCAACAGTTGTGACAAATAGACCAGACAACCCCTTTAGAGATGACAAATTCTCTCTAAAGCCAACCAATTTTAGCTTCATATCTTGGGCTTTGAACAAGATACAAATAGACCCTTCAACTTCATATCTTGGTGTAGCGAGCGCTTTTGGACGTGGTTGCGAAGCACTACCGCTCTTTGGTATCTACAGCTCGATTCATTTTTTATCCTATTAAAGCCGATGAAGGAATGGAAATAGATGTCTCAAATTAACCCTGCTTGCAAACTGAGGTTAAACAGTCAAAACTAATGGTTTACAGATGCTACAAAGATTCAGGGTCTCTCTTAGGTGTATTTTTTTAAAAGTGGTGTTCGGTCGATTGGTGGGAGGTTGGGATGTTAGGACGGATGTATGGAAGTATGGGATTTTGGGTTTTTGTTTAGTGTGCTCGCTAAGATCTTTTCTTTCAATCTTATGCCTACGTATTCCCGTTTACCAAAACAGGGAAATCAGAGCGTTCGTAGTTCGTCCTATTCTAAGGGAGGAAATGGTTGTTTTGGTGTCTTGTTCAAAGCCCAAGACGTGAAGCGAAAAGTAGTTTGTATCTTGTTCAAAGCCCAAGATGTAAAGCTGAAGAGTCTATTTGTATCTTGTTCAAAGCCCAAGATGTGAAGCTAAAAGGTCTCAACTTTAGAGAGAATTTGTCATCTCTAAAGAGGGGTTTGTTTGTCACAACTGTTTATAAAGGAGAATTACTTTAACCGGGATATGTGAATTCGACAATGCCATAATTTCCTTTATAGGGGATTTCCAACCTGAAGGAGAAGACTTTAACTCAGTGTAGAGCAATGCCATCTTTCCTTAGGAATTTCTCATGCTAAAAGAGGGACAGTGGCATGGATGTAGATGATCCAGAGGCTTGCCGCTTACATCAATTAGATGAAGGGGAAGGAGTTGTTGATGTTTGTGTACTGTGAACGAGGCACAACTTTGATGCTAAAAGGTTGATTGGATCAACCAGGGTTTTCTTATACAAAGCCTAAGAGGAGGCTAATATGTGTCTCGTACAAAGCCCAAGAGAGAGGCTAAAAGGTTTTGACTCAACGAGGGAATCTTTTGGTATCTCGTATAAAGCCCAAGATGAAGGCTGTTTGACTCAACAAGAGAGTTTTTGTATCTCGTACAAAGCCCGAGATGGAGGCTAAAATTTGTTTGGCTCAATAAGAACCTTTTTGTATCTCGTATAAAGCCCGAGATGGAGGCGAAAGGGGTGATTGACTCAACGAGGGAGTCTCTTATGTGTCTCGTACAAAGCCCGAGAGAGAGGCGAAAAGTTGTTTGACTCAACGAGGGAGTCTTTTGTATCTCGTACGAAGCCCGAGAGAGAGGGTAAACGTTTGCTTTGCTGGGAAGAATCATTGTACAAAGCCTAAGAGAAGGCTATTGTAACTGTTTCAGTTGAGTGACAGATCCAATATACTGATTTTAAAGAGAAAATCAGTTCTTATATGATTAACACTGTACTCAAGGATTTGATTCGAGGATCAGGGTTATTCCCTATTCTTTAAGGAAATGGAAAATCCAAAGGGTATTGAGACTATACGAGTCTACGGGTTTTCTTCCTATTTACCGAAGGGGTCACTTGAGAATGTCTTTGAGACTTAAGGAGATTAGACTGTCCGCGTCTAGATTTTCATCTTTTGTACTATGCTTTGAGAACCAGTAGTAGACTCTTGGAAAGACTGTTCTATTAAGATGACTGAGTTCTGTTCCTATACCTCTAGGAGGTCGTCGGGACAATTTGTACGAAGCCCAAGAGGAGGCTAGAGACTTTTAAGAAGCCGAGAGGTCCTTGTACGAAGCCCAAGAGAAGGCTATCATTCCCGGAGGAAGAGATCATTATACGAAGCCTAAGAGGAGGCTGTGAATACTTCTAAGAAGCCGACGGGTCCTTGTACTAAGCCCAAGAGGAGGTGGGGATGCTTTTAGGAAGCCTGGGGGTCCTTGTATGATGCCCAAGAGGAGGCCGATGCATTTAAGAAGCCCGTGGGTCCCCAAACCCCGAGAAATTCAAGACAGGCTATTCACAAGGAATAGATCAAGCCAGGAAAGTCCGAGAATTTGGAAGAAACTCAAAGATGCCATTCACGGAGAATACATTCATCTCTGGGAGTAGAGTTTCTTGACAATTCCTAATGAGGACAGCCGAAGAGAAGACTGTATCTGGTGATCCTATTAGGGATCTAGCTGTCTATTTCTACAAATAAACGAAACGGCTTTACCTAGTTTTAGACGTAGTTGCCGGGGAAACTCTAAATATCTATACTATTATTACACAGTTGATATGAGTTTATGAAAGAAGACTTATAGTGAAACAGCCCCACAATACAGTTATATGTATATGAAAGCGGTAAATGAAAACATATAAACACTTACTCGGTTGTAGAGCTTCCATGCTGTTTGGTTAGTTGTTCAACAAAGACATATGGAAAACAACAGTATATTCAAAATCAAAGGAGAAAGTGCTTTGAAAAAGAAAGATTTGGGGCTTACAGCTCAAGGAGAGGCCCAGGGTTTTATCAGTGAGCGCACTGTTTGAATTTGTACAGAGGGACTTATACAAGTGATTGTGGCCCAAAAATTGTTTTTTTGTACAAAGGGATTTAAGTCTTACACTCTCTCAAGAGGCCCAAAAAGGTTTAAAGAAAAATAGTGGGGCTTATAACACGAGGGTAGGCCCAGATGATTTTTCGTTTAAAATGGCGATCGCGCTGAGATTTTCTTTTAACGCAAAGGGGCTTATACAATATCTGAGGCCCAAAAATGGTTTTGGTTAAAAGGGGATTGGGTCTTACACTCTATTAGAGGCCCAAAAGTTGTGAATGGGTCTTATTGCTCAAGGAGAGGCCCATATGGTTTATTTTTAAACTGGCGACGATCGTGCCGAATTTAAAAATGTACAGAGGGACTTATACAATAAGTGAGGCCCAAAATACTTCTGTACAAGTGGGTTGGGTCTTACACTCTAATAGAGGCCCAAAAGTGTTTGAAAATGATTTGTGAGGGTTGAATTAATCAAAAACCCTAATTTATTTCCAAAATGTATTTTAATTGAATAAAAATTCAATTAAAATGATCAAAAATTATTTAACGTGTGGGAAACAAATTATGATCTTGGATTAATACTTCAAAAATCAAGTATTGACCTACAAAATAATTAGAAGTCTTTAATCTTTACAAAATCAAGAGGGAAAAATATTTTTAAATGTAAAAAACAATTAAAATATTAATTCTTTGCAAAAATATCAATTATATGAAATAAATAATATTTTTGGGATTTTTTGGGAAAATAAAATATTTTAAAATTTGTGTGAATTATTAAAAAAAGAATCAACTCAAAATCATTAAAACTCAGAGAGAAATTAATTTTTGAATCAATTAAATAAAAATCACAAAATTCAAATATTCAAATGTTAGAAAATGGCGCCAAGAACAAGGGCAAGAACACGCGCGTGTTCTGAGTTTCCCATATTTGCATTTTCTATCCAATCTCACTGAATACTTAATCATATCATGCAATCCACATACCAATTAACTCGTTTCAACCTCACGATCATGTCTATGACAATTAATTTCATTTAAATTAAACATAAAACAAGAAATCATGAACAATCCTCAAGAACCCTAGATTCTGCATGAAGGCTGGGATTTTTGATACACGATTCAAATAATGCAATTAATTGAGGGGAAACATTCCATGCATGATTATGAACATATGGCCAAATTGTTGTGCAGCAAAAATTGCATGGATCATAGAGTTAGAAGAGCTCATGCTTACCACTTGCAGCTGGTGATCGTGATTTGTGTTGGAGGTGTTACAGATGAGTTGTGATGATCTGAACAGCTTCCCTACACCCTATGGAGTGTGTTTGAATGCTTGGAGTTAATTGAAGTTGGCTGGATCACTTCATGGCATCTTAACTGCAACTTGGTTAAAACCGTGAGCAATTGACTGGTGATTCTGAGAAACCAGTGTTCCAGTTGTTTATTTAAGTGTTTGATCAACTCATATGTGATGTATATGAGGTGTGTGTGTGATTGGTTTGATTGGAAAAGCTCTCAAACTCAAAACCCGATAGTGACTTGCCTTAGAAGGCAAAATTGGAGTGAAAGAAGAGATTTTGAGGAAAGCATCTGTTTGATGGCTTTGGTGTACTCAAAATGATCACAATTGAGCTCTATTTATAGTAGAGCAAGTTTGTTTTGCAAGGAATAGTGAATGGCAACTGTTGAGTAGGTTTGGCCAATGTCGGCAAATGAAAATCCAAGTCTCCTCTAGCCATTGACTAGAGGTTAGGTCACAGGCTGCTGGTTCCCTTGGTCTTGGATAAGTCTTGACTGAATTCAGTTGCTAAGAGCTCAGTCCATGCCACCTAGATGCTTCCATTGAATGCTCCAATCCAAAATTGGAGTCTTGTCCCTATTTTAGGCAATTCTAGGTTCAACATGCTATTTCTTGTTCCAAAGACTTTGGAGGCTTGGCTCACTGATTGTCCCCTTTAGATTTAATCCTCAGATGTGTCCAAAGTGATGACAATGCTTGGAATTGGCTAATTTTGGTAAATCGACCAAAAGTGCAAAAATCTGCCTTGCCTTGGCAGATTTCAGCAAGGCATCTTGCCAATGTCATATCTCATAGCTCAAATTGAATTTGGTAATGTTCTTGGCCATTTTGGAAAGCCCTTACATGATACAACAACTGTTTGAACATGTTTGGTTTTGATCTCTTTTGAATCCAAGTGAAAAATCCCCCTACATTTGGAAAAAAGTAAAGGCAGATTCTGACTTAGTGAAATTTTCACTAAGTGTTAGAACAAAGTGACTTTTCTTGATTTTGATTACTCCGTAACTCAAAATCCATGAGGAATTTGGACATAGGTCAGTATGAAGCGTTTGTAGAGGGGAATGTGATCTACAAATCAAGATTTGAATGGGGAACAATGGCCTTGTGGTTTAGGAGCTATGGTCCTCCAAAGTTGGCACATTAGTGTCACTTTTTCCATAACTTAGAAAGTTTTCTAAGTTTTTATGGTTACCCCTTTTACAAGTTATCCCACTTTCTTTGATTTTTCTTGATGAATAATGATTCAAATCATACATTAACATCATTTTAGGGTTAAAAATCCATTTTGGTGAAAAATCTCAAAAAGTCAAAGTTGACTTTTGTGCACAGTTGACTTTTTATCAGATGAATTCAAAACTGTGCAATTCTCCAGGAAATCATGTCCTTGACCTAAATCAAACTTAATGGACATGTTCCATGGGTGTCATAGGGTATATTGAATCATGTCCTAGGGTTTGGGAGCATGCCCTAATCAAAAGTCAAAGTTACAGTTGACTTTCCTTGTGAAACCCTAATTGTGGTGCAGATGAAATTGAGACTTGTTGCTCAAGCTTCTTGGACTAATCCATTGTTGAAAATGGATCAATATATTATATTAAAGACCCTCAAATCCTCTCTTGAGGTCTTGGCTCATGATTTGCCCCAAAAGTCAACTTAGGGGTGAATTAGGTCAAGAAACCCTAATTCCTGATTTTTGATGTATGCATCCCCTGAGATCAAATTGACTTGATGATTGGGTCCATGAGGTTCCATGGAGTATATTAAGTTATGTTTTGGATCATTGGCTTGTGCCCAGAGGAAAATTTCCATCTGGAGGCCCTGGTCGACCAAAACCCTAATTTGGTGACACTGGCGATCTTGAGGCTTGATCCACCTAGAAGGGAGCATCCTTGTGCTTAATACTTGAAGTGGGAGTCCTTTTTGATCCTTTGTGGATATTTTAGAGGCTAGACAAGTTGAAGATCAAGTCATTCCTTGATTGATCCTTTGTCTAAGGCTCTGAGACGGCTTAAAACCCTAATTTTGATTGTAGTGAATGCTCACCCATCTTTGGGGAGACTGATGGGGCATGATGGTTCATCCATATTGTGATGATGATTTTCACAATGATGGGAAATCTTAGTGGTCAAAATTTAGGGTATGACAGATGCCCCTATTTAATCTTCTTGGACCCGAAGGTGTGAATGACGAAGGTATTCGGGCATTCGGGGTGCAAGAGGATTAAATATCGGAATGCCCGAAATTTTGATGGCTATGAATGGCAGATCGCATTCATCTTCTTTTTCTAAGCAATGATGCTTAGAAAAGGTAAATTTCCCCTCGATCCTGGTTTCCTACCAAGGAACTGGTCTCAGTTTTTTTTGTCAACTTCCCCTCGATCCCAGTTTCCTACCAAGGAACTGGTCTACGTTGTTGTTTTAAACGTCTTCTCGATCCCGGTTTCCTACCAAGGAACTGGTCTCAGTTTCTTCCGTCAATAAACTTTATTGACAAGGGATGCTATTTGTAGCGGTTTTCCTCAAACTTCTCGCCGGATTTTCCTGGGGAGATGCCATCTGATGGAAAAAATTGACGTCAGACTTGTTGGGGAACCCATTCGTCTGAGTTGTAGAGATGCACAAACTTCTTTGTTGGAGACGCCATTTGTCGACTCTATCTGGGGAAAATGAGTCTCTTGAGAGACTGCTTCCGCTTGGGGTCTTACATCATACTTTTCTCGGGATCTTCCCGGAGAAATGCCATATGATGTGATCCAATTTTGAGGTGCCGATGACCTTTTCATCAGCGGTCTTTCGGAGAAATGCAGCTGTACTGCCAAATCTCTGCTTAGGAGGCTTTCTCTGGGGATTTTTCTTTAATCCGGGAAAGCAAGGATATCATCTTCAATGGCGAAGAGTGACATTTGTAGAAAGCTTCTCTGGCTTTTCAGAGGTTCAAGTTATCAAAGTGGTCGAGTGTTGACTCTAATCCAGAGATACACTGGAGGTGAGATTGTTCAAACGCAGCATTTCCTGACGAGGCAAGAACTGACAACTCGATTGAGAAGACTGTTATCACTAGGGGACAAGACCGACTAGAGTGATAGTGATGCAATATGAATATGAATGTAAATCAAATGCATGATGTATGTATATATGCTGACAAAATTGACGTGACATACAGACTGACGAGTGAACATGACTGGGTACTCGGCCATCGCAGGGCGAAGAAGTACCATTGGTAAAAAAAGTAGCAATTCTACATTGCTTAGGAGAGATAGTCCCTGTGGGGAATACCGTTGATCGGGCTTAGGAGATAAGAACTCGGTCGAGGGTATCAGATTGGAAAGCCGCATCTCATACAGTTGATTCTTCGTTCAAGCGTACTGGCCTAGAAGGAGTACTTTGATTCTGTACTTTGAAATTCAAACGCCTTTGGAGACGTAATCGACATTCTTCCGATGCTCAACAGTCAAAAGCAATTGCCATCTTTAATTTAAAAGCAGAAAAAGTTTTAACAAGTAAATTCATTTTTGTTTCATTTCAAGAATCGCTAATCATGTTAAAACGCCATTCTGTAAAGCTAAAACAAATAAGAATTACAAACAAAAGCACAAGGGCTCAAATTTTATTGATAAGATGGAGATCAGCCAAACGCGTGATTCCAAAGAGTATATACAAAGTTTGAAAATGGTAATTTATAGGGAAAAGCTCTACGTTGAAACATAACTACCACTATCCTTCTACCAACTTTGAATTCGGGACATCCTGAGCTTCTGTCGAAGATGACCTTGACTAGAGTTTTCCTCCAATGGATGGTGTAACTGCTGCTGAGGGACTTGCCTCTGTTGAACATAGTTACTTGCCATTATCCCTAATTTTTGCCTGGATTGTACTTTGATGTTTCCAATCCACCGGGATGATTTTTTTCACGTCTCTAACTTTTGCCTGGACCGCCCTTTCAGGTTTTCAATCCACTGAGACGTTTTTTTTTTAGTTTAGGCGAAGTATTTCTTGACTACATCAACATTTGTGGGGTAGGCAAATTCCTCTCCGTCCATGGTTGCAAGTTTCAAGGCACCGCCTGAAAAAGCTTTCGTGACCACATAGGGGCCATCATAATTTGGGGTCCATTTGCCCCGAGAGTCAGTGAGAAACGATTGTATCTTCTTGAGCACAAGGTCTCCTTTCCTGAAGATGCGAGGTCTAACCTTTTTTTCGAACGCCCTCTTCATTCTCTATTGATATAACTGACTGTGGCATAGTGCCGTGATTCGCTTTTCTTCGATCAGGTTTAATTCGTCGTGTCGACTTTGACACCATTCAGCTTCTGAAAGCTTAGCTTCCATTAATACCCGGATTGATGGGATCTCTACTTCTATAGGGAGAACTGCCTCCATGCCATATACTAGAGAGAAAGGGGTTGCCCATGTTGAAGTGCGGACAAATGTTCGATAACCGTGAAGCGCAAAGGGCATCATCTCTTGCCAGTCTTTGTAGGTTACAACCATCTTCTGAACAATCCTCTTGATGTTCTTGTTAGCCGCTTCTACCGCTCCGTTCATCTTGGGTCGGTAGGGAGATGAGTTATGGTGTTTGATCTTGAACTCTGCGCACAACTCTTTCATCATCTTGTTGTTCAAGTTAGATCCATTATATGTAATGATCTGGCTCGGAACACCATAATGGTAGATGATATTGTTTTTGATAAATCGGACCACCACTTGTCGGGTTACATTAGCGTACGACGCTGCTTCGACCCACTTGGTGAAATAGTCAATGGCTACCAGGATGAACTGATGTCCGTTTGAAGCCTTAGGTTCGATCAAGCCAATCATGTCGATTCCCCATATGGAAAATGGCCACGGGGAAGAAAGAACTTTGAGATGTGATGGGGGTACATGAATTTTTTCGGAGTATATCTAACACTTGTGACACCTCCTCATGTACTTGTAGCAGTCGGATTCCATGGTCAACCAGTAATACCCTGCTCTCAGAATTTTTCTCGCCATTGTGTGTCTATTGGCATGAGTGCCAAAGGATCCTTCATGAATTTCTTTCATAAGCATGTCTGCTTCTGGTCTATCTACGCATCGGAGCAAGACCAAATCAAAATTCCTCTTATAAAGAGTGTCACCGCTCAGGAAGAAGCTTCCAGCCAATCTTCTGAGGGTCTTCCTGTCTTTTCTGAGTGCCCCAAATGGGTACTCTACGGCTAAAACACTTCCTTTAACGGATTTCTGAGCATGGTACTCTATGTCATATTCTGATAATAACATCTGCCAACGGGCAATTCTTCCTGTGAGAGCAGGCTTTTTGAAGACATACTTGATTAGATCCATCTCAGAAACCAACCAAGTAGTATGACAAATCATGTATTGGCGAAGACGTTTGGCTGCCCAAGCCAAAGCACAACAAGTTTTCTCAAGCATCGTGTATCGAGTTTCGCAGTCGGTGAATTTCTTAGATAGTAGATGGAAGACTCTTTCCTTTTGGTTTCGTCTTGCTGGCCAAGTACACACCCCATTGAGTCCTCTAGGACTGTGAGGTAGATGATCAGTGGTCTTCCTTCCACTGGAGGTGATAGAATCGGCGGATTCAACAGGTATTCCTTAATACTGTCGAAGGCGGTTTGGCAATCTTCTGACCAAACGCAATCCTGGTTCTTTTTGAGTAGTTTGAAAATCGGCGCACACGTGGCGGTCATAAGGAATATGAATCTGGAGATATAGTTCAAACGTCCCAAGAATCCTCTGACTTGTTTTTCAGTTTTTGGAGAAGGCATTTCTTGAATGGCCTTGACCTTGTCAGGATCGACCTCAATCCCTTTCTGGCTGACGATGAACCCTAAGTGTTTCCCCGAATGGACACCGAAGGTGCACTTGTTGGGATTCAAGTGGAGTTTGTACTTTCTCAAAAGCTCGAATAGTTTTGACAGGTGGGTCACATGCTCCTCTTCTGTCTTGGATTTTGCAATCATATCATCGACATATACCTCGATTTCTTTGTGTATCATGTCATGAAACAGAGTAGTCATGGCCCTTTGATAGGTTGCTCCGGCGTTCTTCAGGCCGAACGACATCACCTTGTAAAAAAAGGTACCCCGTGGGGTAATGAACGAAGTTTTCTCCATGTCTTTCGGCGCCATTTTTATCTGATTATAGCCCGAGAATCCATCCATGAAGGAGAAAACTTTGAACTTTGTTGTACTGTCAACCAGCATGTCAATGTGTGGTAAAGGAAATTCGTCCTTTGGACTTGCCTTGTTTAGGTCTCTGTAATCGACACACATTCTGACCTTTCCGTCCTTTTTCGGAACGGGTACGATATTGGCTAACCATTGAGGATATTCTGATGTGGCGAGGAAACCTGCGTCGATCTGTTTCTGTACCTCTTCTTTGATCTTGATGGCCATGTCCGGGTGAGTCCGTCTCAACCTTTGCTTTATTGGCGGCCATTTCGATCTTAACGGTAAGTGAAGTTCCACGATGCTGGTATCCAACCTTGGCATGTCCTGATAGGACCAAGCAAATACATCGGGGAACTCTCTGAGAAGCTTTATCAAACCCTCTCTGGCAGTTGGACTAAGCAGTGCCCCAATCCTGATTTCTTTTCTCTCTTTTTCCGAACCCACATTGATCGTTTCCAACGGCTCTTTGTGAGGTTCAATGGACTTTTCCTTCTGTCTGAGCAGTCGAGAGATCTCTTCTGGAATTTCGTTGTCAACTTCTTCTTCAGCCCCAAATACCGGGAACCCAAAGTCAGGAGAAGGCATTGGATCGTATGTTTCAACTGGGTTTAAAACAAGCAATCTGCATGACGTGATGATTCGTGTTTAGAAGAGATAGAGAAAATGCAAGTGTGTGCAGTGTATTTATTTTACTGCTTGTTTTTATTTTTAATTGTTTTTTAGGATTACCATTTTCTGAAAAAGCAAAAAGAGAAAACAAAAATTAATGCGGAAATTACAGAACGACGTTATTTTATTAATAAACAAGTCGATCCTTGAAACTACAGCCCTATAAAACAAAACTCTGTCGCTTTGGGCAGCGTGAAGAGGGAAAATTTACAGAAAGCGAGCCCTATCAAAACATCCGTTTCACCTGGGCAGGGTGAAAGGTTAAAGATGGCAATTACTTTGACTGATGAATGACCTTCGGAACATCGACTGCGACCCATTGGTGGCGAACTCCTCGGTAAATCACAAAGTCTGGCACCTTCCTTGATTTGTCTTCAGAAATGACGCTGATTTCTGGTGGAGCGGGATCATTGGAATCTGTCTCCCAGGAAGAGTTGTCGTAGGAGAATTCCTCTGTTACATTTTGCATAACATTTGTGCTCTCAGCTGTATCTCCCCATCCAGTTGGCTGGATGTCTTCAAGCCTGATACGAGAGCTTTCGGGAGCGGTGTATTTGACCATATAGTCGTACTTTCCACTCGGTTGTCCCAAGGTGTCCCACACTTCTTTCGAACTGGAGGAGTCATCTCTCTCGATGACGTTGACCTCGGGAAAAGCATAGTTGATGAATTCAAGTCCTGCAAATGTTGCAAATTCATCGTCATGTTGAGTAGTTTCTGAATGACCTGAGTGTTGATCCCATGACATGGTGGGGACACAGGTATTCTATTTAATGACAGTCAGCTGATTTTCATTGTTCGGCTGACTCTCTTTCCCCAAGTCTCCTGGATAAGGTTGCCACATTGGCAGCCATCCATTGGGCCATAGTAGGTGTAGTCAAAATTGTCTTTCATCAGAGTGTCTTCCTCTAATGAATTTGGCGGAGCACGGCATCCTTCCAGATCACAATCCCCGTATATCATTTCGATGTCTGACCTGGGTATAAATCTCGGACTCTCTGTAGGAAAGCAAAAAGGAGTTTGTGTTTCGTCCTGAGACATATAACCATCCTTGTTAAGATAGGATTTCCACTCTTCCTCTGTGTCAGAGGGATCTTCCTCATTGATAGCATGGACTGCTTGAGGGACTGGGTGAAGAAAACCTCCACTGTGGAAGAAATCCTGAATAGGATGAAGACTTTAATCGTTAGCAGCTGTCCGGTTACAGGTTGCAGAAAAACCAAGACCCTTCTTTGTTTTATTGTCAATAGGAATGACAAGCTGTCCCCATCCGGTTGTATCGGTACTCTCGACCGCTTTGATAGCATCTTTGTATGAGGAAATCGAGGTTCCTCCTTGGGATTGATTGTCCTTGCCCACCGACAGCGCTTGGAACTGCATCCCAATAACCTCCTCGGGTTCTACACCAGTAGATGATGATAAGTTACTCACGAGCAAGGCCTGTTCTCCACAGACTGTGACAAGTTGATCATTCTAAACGAACTTTAGCTTTTGGTGGAGGGTCAAAGTGACCGCTCCAGCCTGATGTTTCCAAGGTCTTCCTAATAAACAACTGTATGTTGCCCGGATGTCCATGACCGGGAAAGTGACTTGGAAAGTGTGAGGACCGATAGTTATGGGAAGATCAACTTCGCCGATAACTATTTTTCTGGATCCGTCGAACGCTTTGACGACGACCTCGCTAATTCTCATCAGAGGGCCTTTGAATGATAATTGCATCAAAGTGGACTTCGGCATAACATTCAGGGCTGACCCTGTGTCTACCAGTACGCTGGCTAAAGCATCGTCCTGGCAGTTAACTGTAATGTTGAGCGCCATGTTATGACGGCGACCCTCTTTGGGTAATTCCTCATCACTAAATCCCAAATTATTGCAGGAAGTGATGTTAGAGACAATGCTATCGAACTGTCTGATTGTTACATCCTGTTCCACAAAGGCTTGCTCCAAGACTTTCTATAGAGCCTCCCTGTGGGCTTCTGAACTGAGTAACAATGATAATACCGAGATCTTTGAAGGAGTCTGTAACAGCTGATCCACAATGTTATATTCACTCCTTTGGATGAGCTTCAGCATCTCATCATTATTTTCCGAAAGGTTGGGATTACTGGATTGACCGACTGATGGATCGGGAGCTTCTGTCTGAAGTTCCTTTTCCTTGTTAGGTTCTCCAACTCCTCGGTTGAAGATTCGACCACTCCGTGTTACACGACTGATGTCTGCAATATTCACGACGGATGGTAATGGAATTTCCTTTCCATTTATAACTGTCGTTGCACCGCATTTGTAAGGGATAACCTTAGTTGATTCACACGGTAGTGGTGCCGGTAGATAGATGACTATGGGAACCTTCTGATTTTTCTGACCATCATAAGTAATCTCGATTCGTTCCCAGTTGGGAGCTCTAGATTCGTCAAGTAGAGGGATGATGGCAAAAACATCCCTGGTCTGGTGACGACCAGAGATTGTGACGACATCCTTGACTTGATTGGCAAGGTAGTTCGGCGTCCAATTGATGGGTCTAGAACCCAGATATGGGAAAATCTCTCCACGATCCACCTAACCTTGAAGAGCTGCTCTCACAAGGTAACACCCTTGGTTACTTTCCGAACAGACACTACAAAGGTCATAGTTGTGTGGTGCTACCTGGCCACGCCCACTTTGAAAACAATGTAACCTCAGTAGGTTAACTTCCATAGATCGGACATCCTGACTTTGACGTCGAGTAGGATTCTTGTTATTGATACTAATCTGCTGAGTATCTTCATCCATATAGATTGGCATCCACCAGTGATTTAACAAGTGCTGAAGTGCCTCCTGTACAAGGGTACAACCTCGATCGTTTTCGCAACCTGCTTTACAGCTTTGATAGTCGTGTGATATTAAGAATCCGAGTTGGACCTGCTCAGCATGTAACTCTACCAGGTTGGTATTCATCACGCGAATATCGAAGATCTGAACCATGTTGATCTAATAAGGGTGCCCATCATGGTAGTCTTGGATCCATCCAAGATCCATCTGACGCTGGAGGGCCTCTTGTATGAATGAGCAACCCTGTTTGTTTACGGAGCAAGTCAGACAGGAACTGTAATCGTGTCGTGGCAGATTATGATATTGGCTTTGCCTTGAGTGCATCGCCACCAAGTTGACATTCATTGCACAGATGTCGTGGTTCTGAATGACGTTGGAGTTCGTATAGACCATGTTAACTCCACGAACTCGGTGCTCTTGGATCCATCAGAGATCCATCTATTCCTGTAGAGCTGTTTGCACCACAGAACATCCTTGATCATTTTTAGAGCAGACATCACACTGGTGATAATTATGAGGTGGCACATGGCCGTACCCACTCTGTCTACAATGCATCTTGACCAGATTGGTTTTCAACAAGAGCACATCGTGAATTTGATAGATATTGTTAAATTCTTTCTCAATTAGGTTAACTGCAGCTTTCTCGTGTTGAGGCAGCGGGTTCGTGAGAACATTGGGATTCGTATCTTTGAAAGATAAGAGCCCGCTCCTAACAACCTTTTGCACATCAGATTTGAAATTGAGGCAGTTCTCTATGTTATGCCCCGATCCTCCTTGATGATAAGGGCATGTCTGATCCACCTTAAACCAAAAAGGCAGATTTTCCGGTACTGTAAGAGGAGACTTAGTCTGGATGTGCCCCTTAGCCAGTAGTAACAGAAATAGTTCTACGTACAACATGGGTATAGGATCAAACCTTGATGGTCGTGTTGTACGGTTGTTGTTATATGGAGGACGAGCCTGCTGAAGAGGTTGTTGTGTCCTTTGCGAATTAGGTTGGCTCTGCGCAACCTGAGGTTGATATGTAGGAATAGGCGCAGCGCTGATAGAAGGAATTACAGCTGCTACCAGTTGATAACGTCGCTTTTGCTTTCCGAGAGAGATATTCCCAATATCCTGCTCTTTTTTCTTAGGGAGAGCACTACCGTATCGTTTTGTACTGCTTGATGGTCCAGCCTCTTTTGCCAAACGTCCTTCTCGGACGGCTTCCTCAAGACGAACTCCCATGCCCACCATCTCGGTGAAATCACTGGGCGTACTGGCAACCATTCTGTTATAGTAATATGAGCTTAAGGTCTTTAAGAAGATCTTTGTCATCTCTTTTTCCTCAAGAGGTGGACAAATCTGAGCGGCAATTTCGCGCCATCTCTAAGCGTACTCCTTAAAGGTTTCCTTGTCCTTTTGTGACATTGATCTGAGTTGATCTCTGTCCAGTGCCATGTCCAAATTGTATTTGTATTGTTGGACGAAGGCAGTACCAAGATCTCTGAATATTCTAATCGTAGTACGGTTTAAACCCATGTACCATTTGAGTGCGGCACCAGTTAAACTATCTTGAAAGTAGTGAATCAGTAGATCCTAATTCTCAGTCTGAGCTGACATTCGCCGAGCGTACATCACCAGATGGCTCTGAGGGAAAGAGTTACCCTTGTACTTTTCAAAGTCGGGCACTTGGAACTTGTGCGGGACTTTCACATTGGGGACCAAGCAGAGGTCTGCGGCGTCCTTTCCAAATAGATCCTGACCACGAATGGCTTGCAGTTCCTTCTGCATTTCCAAGAACTGTTCCTGGAATTCATCCATTCGGTCAAACATAGTTTCCTTTTTACCAGAAGGGATCTGTGGAATCTGTCCTTCCGGGACAGTGTGCACCACACGGGGTGGTACCGTGACTACGGCAGTGAACCTTGGCGTTTCCCGAAGTTTGTAACCTTCAGGAGTCTATAATATGCCTCTGGCATCTTTGCTTTCCCGAAGTTTGTAACCTTCAGGCCCAGCGGCTTCTGTTATGATTCCCTGATCTTCAGTGATCGGCGGAACATATCCTTCCAGGATATAGTTAACAGGCATGCCCCAGGGATGATCTTTCGGCATCTGATACCTAGGATCAAACTTCTCCACCATGGGCGCTGAGGTGATCTCTGAGATCACAGTCCTTTGTAGCTGAGCTTCTGCCATGGCTTGCATGTCGTTACGAAGCTTTCTCATATCCTCTCTCAGAGCGTCAATCTCTTCTTTCAACTCTCTTTTCTCTTCCTCAAGACCATCCATCTTTTTCTGACGATTAGCCCGAGTATTGTACGAATGAGACAGTTTGACTCTAGAACCGAGACACAAACGTGAGATTCGTAGGTAAGAAGAATACGCGATGTGAGAATGATGAATGCAATGATTATATTAATTGTTTTTTTTATTTAATCAAAATAAACTTCGACAATTAGATTGCAAATATCAAACAGTGGGGAAACCCCTTTTTATTGAAATTCAAAGGATTGCGGAAACGAAAATACAGTAGATTACAAAGTGCAGAAACAGAAACCTAAGCTAATGGGTCCCGAGAGAACTCGGGTGCTAATTCTGATATCTTCCTTTTATTTGACCGGGGCTCTTGAGCCGTTTTCGGATTGTCATTCCTTTTCCAGGTGAAAGGAGCGAGCAAAATCCTTTGGTCATCCTGATTTTCTACAGTATGTTGCTCCAAAATCTCGATCAGAGCATCCTTATCTTTCAGTAGTTGCTGTATTTTGATGCACTCCACGTTGAGGGTGCGGTACTTGTTCTTCCAAGACCTCTTCTCCTGTTAAACTTTGTTGAGAGTAACCTGAAGCTTTTCAGTTTCCGTCATGAAGTACATGACAGATTCCCTCGGCGAAAGAATTCCGTAACGAGGATAAAGCATCTTTAGCTTGAGAGCTCTAGTTTGTACCCAGTGGAGATAAGGATACACCAAGACACAGTCCGGTTTTCCTAGAGACTCCCGTCCTTTCTTATGAACAAGTTTCCAAGCGTGCACTATTTCCGTCTTTAGTGCTCTGTCACTTTCTCCTTCCTTGAAGAAAAGACCTTCCAAATGAGCATTCCGGGGAACATGTCTCATCGGGTATCCAAACTGACGGCGAACCAATATCGGATGATAGTTGATTCCTCCCTTAGTTCCTATAAGGGGTACGTTGGGGAATTTTCCACAACGGTCAATGATCCTGATTCCATCATAAATCCTATTGCACCAATCTATGTCAGAGTTAGTGAGGGACATGATTTTCTACGACCAGCGCAAGGCACTCTTATGATTCCAAAAAGCAGCAGACTTGGGCAAATGGGAGATAAACCATTTATAAAGCAGAGGTACACAACATGTGATCTCCCCTCCACTGTACAAATTTCCCAAGTGTACAGAATGATACGCATCTGCGAGCAAAGTCGGCACAGGGTTTCCAATGAGAAAAACCTTAATGGAGTTGATATCGACGAAGTTATTAATGTTGGGCAACAAAAATAACCCGTAGGTGAGTAAAACAAAGATGCTCTCGAAAGCAGTCCCGTTCCCGATACTAGTGAAGTACAGGGCTTTCTTTGTCAAGAACTGGGCTGGCAAACCTTCTATACCACCCTTAGTAGTCATGTGAGTCCTGACCTCAGACTCGTCCAAATGAATTGCTCTTGCAATGGTCTGATTCTTTGAAATTTCTTCCAGTCCAAAAAATGGAGCTCGATTAGTGATATATAAATTGATCAGATGAGAATATTCCTCCAGCGTTGGTGCTAGCTGGTAATCTGAGAATGTATAGCAGTGATAAACCGGATCGTAGAATTGAACGAGCGCGTCCATGATTCCCTCAATCACATGGACCCTTAACAGAGGTAGCAGACCTCCGTACTTGGCTCTGAAGGCCTCTTGGTTTGTGATCATTCTCGCCAAACCTCTCAAATCCTCTAGTTTTGGAATCCTGAAGGTGTACTTATGAGTTTTCCTTCTACCGAAATCCATTAGCACAATCCTTTTCTCTGATATTTGTAATCACAGTCTTAGTTTAATTTGAAAAATAGAGAGACTAGAAGAGAAATTTTTTGAATGTTTTAATGTTTTTTAAATGAATGCATGAATGCAGCACACAAAAACATAGAAAAAACATGGGGTCAAAGGGTCGTTGTCATGAAGTCAAGGCTCTACCCATCCCCAACGGTTTATACTAGGGTGACTTTTGCACCTGTACTCAAAATCATCAGCTCCTCCCAGGATAACAAACAGTAAGCGGATCGCCAGCGAGCTGTATGAAATCTTAGAGTAAATGCTATTCACCGAGAATAGATCATCAGCCTCAAATGAGGGTAGTATCGCGTGACAACTATTTCCGATAGTTTCCGCACTACAAAAGGGTTGGCTCCTCAGCTTCTCAGAAGTCACAATCAGCCCATTGCCTATGAGAGGGAATGGGTTGCATTGGGAAGTCTCCACTGAGGTTGATGGTCGACCTCATCGCCATCACTTATCTTAAGTGTATACTCGATCTTTCCACATGCGGCATCACACGCATTCCCATTAGCAGAAAAATAAACACATATATCAATTAGTAAAAGCAGTATATATATTTGTCCTAATCATCCTAGACCTTTAAAGCTATGAATCCTATGTTCCTGACAGAAAATGGGTTCCCCGGTGGAAGCCCCAATCTGTGGTTCTCACACAAGAGAAGAGAAAAAAGGTTAGAAGAGCCCCACGGTGGGAGCCACTTTTAAATTTTCCACCTAATAGATGGGAAGAGAACAAGATCTCGCTACAAAGGTGAGATAGATCCTAAGGACCATTCCACAGCAGAGTCGCCATTTTTCTGTAGCGAGCGGTTTTGGACGTGGTTGCGAAGCACTACCGCTCTTTGGTATCTACAGCTCGATTCATTTTTTATCCTATTAAAGCTGATGAAGGAAGGGAAATAGATGTGTCAAATTAACCCTGCTTGAAACTGAGGTTAAACTGTCAAAACTATTGGTTTACAGATGCTACAAAGATTCGGGGTCTCTCTTAGGTGTATTTTTTTAAAAGTGGTGTTCGGTCGATTGGTGGGAGGTTGGGATGTTAGGACGGATGTATGGAAGTATGGGATTTTGGGTTTTGTTTAGTGTGCTCGCTAAGATCTTTTCTTTCAATCTTATGCCTACGTATTCCCGTTTACCGAAACAGGGAAATCAGAGCGTTCGTAGTTCCTCCTATTCTAAGGGAGGAAATGGTTGTTTTGGTGTCTTGTTCAAAGCCCAAGACGTGAAGCGAAAAGTAGTTTGTATCTTGTTCAAAACCCAAGATGTGAAGCTAAAGAGTCTATTTGTATCTTGTTCAAAGCCCAAGATGTGAAGCTAAAAGGTCTCAACTTTAGAGAGAATTTGTCATCTCTAAAGAGGGGCTTGTTTGTCACAACTGTTTATAAAGGAGAATTACTTTAACCGGGATATGTGAATCCGACAATGCCATAATTTCCTTTATAGGGGATTTCCAACCTGAAGGAGAAGAATTTAACTCAGTGTAGAGTAATGCCATCTTTCCTTAGAAATTTCTCATGCTAAAAGAGGGACAGTGGGATGGATGTAGATGATCCAGAGGCTTGCCGCTTACAGCAATTAGATGAAGGGGAAGGAGTTGTTGATGTTTGTGTACTGTGAACGAGGCACAACTTTGATGCTAAAAGGTTGATTGGATCAACCAGGGTTTTCTTATACAAAGCCTAAGAGGAGGCTAATATGTGTCTCATACAAAGCCGAGAGAGAGGCTAAAAGGTTTTGACTCAACGAGGGAATCTTTTGGTATCTCGTATAAAGCCCGAGATGAAGGCTATTTGACTCAACAAGAGAGTTTTTGTATCTCGTACAGAGCCCGAGATGGAGGCTAAAATTTGTTTGGCTCAATAAGAACCTTTTTGTATCCCGTATAAAGCCCGAGATGGAGGCGAAAGGGGTGATTGACTCAACGAGGGAGTCTCTTATGTGTCTCGTACAAAGCCCGAGAGAGACGCGAAACGTTGTTTGACTCAACGAGGGAGTCTTTTGTTTCTCGTACGAAGCCCGAGAGAGAGGCTAAACGTTTGCTTTGCTGGGAAGAATCATTGTACAAAGCCCAAGAGAAGGCTATTGTAACTGTTTCAGTTGAGTGACAGATCCAGTATATAGATTTTAAAGAGAAAATCAATTCTTATATGAGTAACACTGTACTCAAGGAATTGATTCAAGGATCAGGGTTATTCCCTATTCTTTAAGGAAATGGGAAATTCAAAGGGTATTGAGACTGTCCGAGTCTACGGGTTTTCTTCCTATTTACCGAAGGGGTCACTTGAGAATGTCTTTGAGACTCAAGGAGATTAGACTGTCCGCGTCTAGATTTTCATCTTTTGTACTATGCTTTGAGAAACAGTAGTAGACTCTTGGAAAGACTGTTCTATTAAGATGACTGAGTTCTGTTCCTATACCTCTAGGAGGTCGTCGGGACAATTTGTACGAAGCCCAAGAAGAGGCTAGAGACTTTTAAGAAGCCGAGAGGTCCTTGTACGAAGCCCAAGAGAAGGCTATCATTCCCGGAGGAAGAGATCATTATACGAAGCCTAAGAGGAGGCTGTGAATACTTCTAAGAAGCCGACGGGTCCGTGTACTAAGCCCAAGAGGAGGCGGGGATGCTTTTAGGAAGCTTGGGGGTCCTTGTACGATGCCCAAGAGGAGGCCGATGCTTTTAAGAAGCCCGTGGGTCCCCAAACCCCGAGAAATTCAAGACATGCTATTCACAAGGAATAGATCAAGCCAGGAAAGTCCGAGAATTTGGAAGAAACTCAAAGACGCCATTCACGGAGAATACATTCATCTTTGGGAGTAGAGTTTCTTGACAATTCCTAATGAGGACAGCCGAAGAGAAGACTGTATCTGGTGATCCTATTGGGGATCTAGCTGTCTATTTCTACGAATAAACGAAACGGCTTTACCTAGTTCTAGACGTAGTTGCCGGGGAAACTCTAAATATCTATACTATTATTACACAGTTGATATGAGTTTATGAAAGAAGACTTACATCGAAACAGCCCCACAATACAGTTATATGTATATGAAAGCGGTAAATGAAAACATATAAACACTTACTCGGTTGTAGAGCTTCCATGCTGTTTGGTTAGTTGTTCAACAAAGACAGATGGAAAACAATAGTATATTCAAAATCAAAGGAGAAAGTGCTTTGAAAAAGAAAGATTTGGGGCTTACAGCTCAAGGAGAGGCCCAGGGTTTTATCAGTGAGCGCACTGTTTGAATTTGTACAGAGGGACTTATACAAGTGACTGTGGCCCAAAAATTGTTTTTTTGTACAAAGGGATTTAAGTCTTACACTCTCTCAAGAGGCCCAAAAAGGTTTAAAGAAAAAGAGTGGGGCTTATAACACGAGAGTAGGCCCAGATGATTTTTCGTATAAAATGGCGATCGCGCTGAGATTTTCTTTTAACGCAAAGGGGCTTATACAATATCTGAGGCCCAAAAATGGTTTTGGTTAAAAGGGGATTGGGTCTTACACTCTATTAGAGGCCCAAAAGTTGTGAATGGGTCTTATAGCTCAAGGAGAGGCCCAGATGGTTTATTTTTAAACTGGCGACGATCGTGCCGAATTTAAAAATGTACAGAGGGACTTATACAATAAGTGAGGCCCAAAATATTTCTGTACAAGTGGGTTGGGTCTTACACTCTAATAGAGGCCCAAAAGTGTTTGAAAATGATTTGTGAGGGTTGAATTAATCAAAAACCCTAATTTATTTCCAAAATGTATTTTAATTGAATAAAAATTCAATTAAAATGATCAAAAATTGTTTAACATGTGGGAAACAAATTATGATCTTGGATTAATTCTTCAAAAATCAAGTATTGACCTACAAAATAATTAGAAGTCTTTAATCTTTACAAAATCAAGAGGGAAAAAATATTTTTAAATGTCAAAAACAATTAAAATATTAATTCTTTGCAAAAATATCAATTATATGAAATAAATAATATTTTTGGGTTTTTTTGGGAAAATAAAATATTTTAACATTTTTGTGAATTATTAAAAAAAGAATCAACTCAAAATCATTAAAACTCAGAGAGAAATTAATTTTTGAATCAATTAAATAAAAATCACAAAATTCAAATATTCAAATGTTAGAAAATGGCGCCAAGAACAAGGGCAAGAACACGCGCGTGTTCTGAGTTTCCCAGATTTGCATTTTCTATCCAATCTCACTGAATACTTAATCATATCATGCAATCCACATACCAATCAACTCGTTTCAACCTCACGATCATGTCAATGACAATTAATTTCATTTAAATTAAACATAAAACAAGAAATCATGAACAATCCTCAAGAACCCTAGATTCTGCATGAAGGCTGGGATTTTTGATACACGATTCAAACAATGCAATTAATTGAGGGGAAACATTCCATGCATGATTATGAACATATGGCCAAATTATTGTGCAGCAAAAATTGCATGGATCATAGAGTTAGAAGAGCTCATGCTTACCACTTGCAGCTGGTGGTCGTGATTTGTGTTGGAGGTGTTACAGATGAGTTGTGATGATCTGAACAGCTTCCCTACACCCTATGGAGTGTGTTTGAATGCTTGGACTTGATTGAAGGTGGCTGGATCACTTCATGGCATCTCAACTGCAACTTGGTTAAAACCGTGAGCAATTGACTGGTGATTCTGAGAAACCAGTGTTCCAGTTCTTGTTTAAATGTTTGATCAGCTCATATGTGATGTATATGAGGTGTGTTTGTGATTGGTTTAATTGGAAAAGCTCTCAAACTCAAAACCCGATAGTGACTTGCCTTAGAAGGCAAAATTGGAGTGAAAGGAGAGATTTTGAGGAAAGCATCTGTTTGATGGCTTTGGTGTACTCAAACTGATCACAATTGAGCTTTATTTATAGTAGAGCAAGTTTGTTTTGCAAGGAATAGTGAATGGCAACTGTTGAGTAGGTTTGGCCAATGTTGGCAAATGAAAATCCAAGTCTCCTCTAGCCATTGACTAGAGGTTAGGGCACAGGCTGCTGGTTCCCTTGGTCTTGGATAAGTCTTGACTGAATTCAGTTGCTAAGAGCTCAGTCCATGCCACCTAGATGCTTCCATTGAATACTCCAATCCAAAATTGGAGTCTTGTCCCTATTTTAGGCAATTCTAGGTTCAACATGCTATATCTTGTTTCAAAGACTTTGGAGGCTTGGCTCAGTGATTGTCCCCTTTAGATTCAATCCTCAGATGTGTCCAAAGTGATGACAAGGCTTGGAATTGGCGTATTTTGGAAAATCGACCAAAAGTGCAAAAATCTGCCTTGCCTTGGCAGATTTCAGCAAGGCATCTCGCCGATGTCATATCTCATAGCTCAAATTGAATTTGGTAATGTTCTTGGCCCTTTTGGAAAGCCCTTACATGATACAACAACTGTTTAAACATGTTTGGTTTTGATCTCTTTTGAATCCAAGTGAAAAACCCCCTACATTTGGAAAAAAGTAAAGGCAAATTCTGACTTAGTGAAATTTTCACTAAGTGTTGGAACAAAGTGACTTTTCTTGATTTTGATCACTCCATAACTCAAAATCCATGAGGAATTTGGACATAGGTCAGTATGAAGCTTTTGTAGAGGGCAATGTGATCTACAAGTCAAGCTTTGAATGGGGAACAATGGCCTTGTGGTTTAGGAGTTATGGTCCTCTAAAGTTGGCACATCAGTGTCACTTTTTCCATAACTTAGAAATTTGTCTAAGTTTTTATGGTTACCCCTTTTACAAGTTATCCCACTTTCTTTGATTTTTCTTGATGAATGATGATTAAAATCATACATTAACATCATTTTAGGGTTAAAAATCCATTTTGGTGAAAAATCTCAAAAAGTCAAAGTTGACTTTTGTGCACAATTGACTTTTTATCAGATGAATTCCAAATTGTGCAATTTTTTAGGAAATCATGTCCTTGACCTAAATAAAACTTGATGGACATGTTCCATGGGTGTCATAGGGTATATTGAATCATGTCCTAGGGTTTGGGAGCATGTCCTGGTCAAAAGTCAAAGTTACAGTTGACTTTCCTCGCGAAACCCTAATTATGGTGCAGATGAAATTGAGACTTGTTGCTCAAGCTTCTTGGATTAATCCATTGTTGAAAATGGATCAATATATTATATTAAAGACCCTCAAATCCTCTCTTGAGGTCTTGGCTCATGATTTGCCCCAAAAGTCAACTTAGGGGCGAATTAGGTCAAGAAACCCTAATTCCTGATTTTTGATGTATGCATCCCCTGAGATCAAATTGACTTGATGATTGGGTCCATGAGGTTCCATGGAGTATATTAGGTTATGTTTTGGATCATTGGCTTGTGCCCAGAGGAAAATTTCCATCTGGAGGCCCTAGTCGACCAAAACCCTAATTTGGTGACATTGGCGATCTTGAGGCTTGATCCACCTAGAAGGGAGCATCCTTGTGCTTAATCCTTGAAGTGGGAGTCCTTTTTGATCCTTTGTGGATATTTTAGAGGCTAGACAAGTTGAAGATCAAGTCATTCCTTGATTGATCCTTTGTCTAAGGCTCTGAGAGGGCTTAAAACCCTAATTTTGATTGTAGTGAATGCTCACCCATCTTTGGGGAGACTGATGAGGCATGATGGTTCATCTATATTGTGATGATGATTTGCACAATGATGGGAAATCTTAGTGGTCAAAATTTGGGGTATGACACATAGGCTTTGAACAAGATACAAATCACCTTTAGCTTCACGTCTTGGGCTTTGAACAAGACACCGAAACACCATTTCCTCCCATAGAATAGGAGGAACTACGATCGCTCTGATTTCCCTGTTTCCGTAAACGGAAATACGTAGGCATAAGATTGAAAGAAAAATCTTAGCGAGTACACTAATAAAAAACCCAAAATCCCATACCGTCATACATCAATCGAAAAACATCAGTCCTAACACCCTACCCATGAACAGTCCCAGGTTTTTCACTCTAAACAAAGTAAGAAGAAAGAGACCCCACTTCCATATAGCATCTGTAACCTAACAGACCACTGTTTAAATTCAGTATGCAAGCAGGGTTAGTTGGAGACATCTATTTCCCTTCCTTCATCAGCTTCAATAGGATAAAAAATGAATCGACCTGTAGTACCCCCAAAAGAGCGACAGTGCTTAAGAACCACATCCAGAATCGCTCGCTACACCTGTACCCAGACTCCTATTAACGATGAGAGTCTTCATCCCATGCAGAACTTCTTCCATAGTGGAGTTTTCCTTCACCCAGTGTCTCAAGAAGTACATACCATCAACGAGGGTGATTCCTCCGATACAGATGAAGAATGGAAGTCCTATCTTAACGAGGACGGTTATATGTCTCAGGAAGAGGTGCCCACACCATTTTGCTTTTTGGCACAGATCCTGAGATATATACCAAGGTCAGATGTCAAGATGATATACAGAGATTGCGATCCAGAAGGATGCCGTGCTCCACCAAACTCATTAGAGGAGGACACTCTGATGAAAGACAACTTTGACCACGACTATTATAGCCCAATGGATGGCCTGCCTATCTAGCAGCCGTACCCAGGAGACTCAGGACAAAAGAGTCAGCCGAACAATGCATATCAGCTGAGCATCATTGAAAAGAATACATGCGTCCCCATCGAATCATGGGATCATTACTTAGGGAATTAAGAAAATATCCAGTACAACGATGAATTCGTAACAGTTGCAGGACAAGAGTTCCTAAATATGCCTTTCCTGAGGTCAATGTTATCGAAAGGGATGACTCCTCCAGTTCCAAAGAAGTGTGGGACACCCTGGGACAACCGAGTGGCAAATACGACTTCATAGTCAAGTACACTGCTCCCAAAATCTCTCGTATCAGCCTCGAAGATATCCAGCCAACTGGATGGGGAGATATACCTGAGAGTGCAAACGTTGTGCAAGATACGGCTGAAGAATCCTTCTACGACAACTCTCCCTGGGAGACGGATTCCAATGATCCTGCTCCGCCAAAACTCAGTGTTATTTCTAAAGACAAATCAAGAAGGAAAGTACCATACTTTGTGATTCACCGAGGAGTTCACCGCCAAAGGGTTGCTGTCAACGTTGCGAAAGTCGTTCATAAGTCTAAGTAATTGCCGTCTTTATCTTAACCTTTCACCTTGCCCAGGTGAAACAGATGTATTGATAGGGCTCACTTTCTGTAAATGTACCTCTTCGCTTTGCCCAAAGCTACTGAGTTTTGTTTTATAGGGCTGTAGTTTCAAGAATCGACAAAACCATAAATAAAATAACGTCGTTCTATAATTTTCACATTTATTGTTGTTTTCTCTTTTCGCTTTTTCA
Organism: Lathyrus tuberosus; assembly: GCA_022829125.1. NCBI lineage: Eukaryota > Viridiplantae > Streptophyta > Magnoliopsida > Fabales > Fabaceae > Lathyrus > Lathyrus tuberosus. The sequence goes on from JALAZF010000304.1 coordinate 6,254,919, forward strand.
GAAAATGGTAATCCTAAAAACAACTCAAATAATAAAAACAAGCAGTTTTAAGAAAATACACTGCACACACTCTTGCATTTTCTCTACCACTTCTAAAAACAAATCATCACGTCATGCAGATTGCTTGTTTTAAACCCCATTGAAACATACGATCCAATGCCTTCTCCCACCTTTGAATTCCCGGTATTTGAAGCTGAAGAAGAAGATGACGAGGAAATTCCAGAAGAGATCTCCCGATTACTTAGACAAGAGGAAAGGTCCATGAAACCTCACAAAGAGCCGTTGGAAACAATCACCTTGGGTTCAGAAGAAGAGAGAAAAGAGGTCAAGATTGGGGCACTGCTCAATCCAACTATCAAAGAAGGTTTGATAAAGCTTCTCAAAGAGTTTCCCGATGTATTCGCTTGGTCCTATCAGGGCATGCCAGGGTTGGATAACAGCATCGTGGAACATCATCTACCGTTGAGATCAGAATGTCCGCCGGTGAAACAAAGACTAAGATGGACTCATCCAGACATGGCCATCAAAATCAAAGAGGAAGTACAAAAACAGATTGACGCAGGTTTCCTCATCACATCAAAATATCCTCAATGGTTAGCCAACATCTTGCCAGTTCCAAAAAAGGACAGAAAGGCCAGAATGTGTGTAGATTACAGGGATCTGAACAAAGCAAGTCCAAAGGACGACTTTCCCTTACCTCACATTGGCATGCTGGTACGCAGTACATCAAACTTCAAAGTATTCTCCTTCATGGACGAATTCTCGGGCTATAATCAAATCAAAATGGCGCCAAAAGAAATGGAGAAAACTTCATTCATCACCCCATGGGGCACTTTTTGTTATAAGGTAATGCCGTTCGATTTGAAGAATGCCGGGGCAACCTATCAAAGGGCCATGACTACTCTGTTTCATGACATGATACACAAAGAGGAGCATGTGACCCACCTGTTAAAACTATTCTAGCGGTTGAGAAAGTACAAACTCCAATTGAATCCCAATAAGTGCACGTTCAGTGTCCGTTCAGGAAAACTGCTAGGGTTCATCATCAGCCAGAAAGGAATTGAGGTTGATCCTGACAAGGTCAAGGCCATTCAAGAAATTCCTTCTCCAAAGACTGAGAAACAAGTCAGGGGATTCCTGGGACATTTGAATTACATTTCTAGATTTCTATTCCTCATGACCGTGACATGTGTGCCAATCTTCAAATTACTCAAAAAGAATCAGGACTGCATTTGGACAGAAGACTGCCAAACCGCCTTCGACAGTATCAAGGAATACCTTTTGAACCCACCGATTCTATCACCTCCAGTGGAAGGAAGACCACTGATCATCTACTTAACAGTCTTGGAAGACTTAATGGGTTGTGTACTTGGCCAACAAGACGAAACCAAAAGGAAAGAGTCTGCCATTTACTATTTGAGCAAGAAGTTTACAGATTGTGAAACTCGGTATACTATGCTTAAGAAAACTTGTTGTACTCTGGCTTGGACAGCCAAATGTCTCCGCCAGTACATGATTCGTCACACTACTTGGTTAATCACCGAAATGGATCCTATCTAGTATGTCTTTGAAAAACCTGCTCTCACGGGAAGGATCGCCCGTTGGCAGATGCTGTTATCACAATACGACATTGAATACCACGCTCGGAAAGCCGTTAAAGGAAGTATTTTAGCAGATCATTTGGCTCATCAACCAATTGACGATCAAGAATCAGTCGGATTTGACTTCCCAGACGAAGATGTCATGTATTTGAAAATGAAAGACTGCGATGAACCGCTACCCAGTGAAGGTCCAGAACCAGGTTCCCAATGGGGAATAATCTTTGACGGAGCTGTTAATCATTATGGAAATGGAATTGGGGCAATCATCATAACACCTCAGGGTACCCACATTCCTTTCACCGCCCGACTGACATTCAAGTGTACAAACAACGAGGCCAAATACGAAGCTTGTATCATGGGTCTCGAAGAAGCGATCGACTTATGGATCAAGAACTTGGATGTATATGGAGACTCAACCCTGGTTATCAATCAGATCATAGGAGATTGGAACACATACCAATCATGATTGATTCCTTACAAAGATTACGCGAGAAGGTTGTTACCATTCTTTAACAGAATCGAGTTTCATCACATCCCTCGTGAGGAGTATTATATGGCTGATGCATTAACCACTCTCTCTTCCATGATTAGTATAGGTCAATGGAATGACATACCTAAGATTGACATAATGCACCTAGAACGGCCCGCTTATATCTTCGTAATTGAAGCGGTCATAGATGACAAACCTTGGTATCACGATATCAAATGCTTCCTTCAGAAACAAAAGTACCCACCTGGGGCATCCAGAAAAGACAGAAAGACCCTCAGAAGGCTAGCAGGCAGTTTCTTCCTGAGTGGTGATACACTCTATAAGAGAAATTTCGACATGGTTCTGCTTTGATGCGTAGACAGACCAGAAGCAAACATGTTGAAGAAAGAAATTCACGAAGGCTCATTTGGCACTCATGCCAACGGGCACACAATGGCGAGAAAAATTCTAAGAGCAGGGTACTATTGGTTAACAATGGAATCCGATTGCTACAAGTACATGAGGAGGTGTCACAAGTGTCAGATATACTCGGACAAGATCCATGTACCGCCAACAAATCTCAAAGTTCTCTCTTCCCCATGGCCTTTTTCCATTTGGGGAATCGACATGATTGGCATGATTGAACCCAAAGCTTTAAACGGACATCGGTTCATCCTAGTAGCCATTGATTACTTCACCAAGTGGGTCGAAGCAACGTCATACGCCAATGTAACCCGACAAGTGGTGGTCCGATTTTTCAAAAACAATATCATCTGCCGTTATGGTGTTCTAAGACAGATTATTACCGATAATGGATCCAAATTGAACAACAAGATGATGAAAGAGTCGTGCGCTGAGTTCAAGATCGAACACCATAACACATCTCCCTACTGACCTATGATGAACGGAGCGGTAGAAGTGGCTAACAAGAACATCAAGAAGATTGTTCAGAAGATGGTTGTAACCTATGAAGACTGGCATGAGATGCTACCCTTTGTTCTTCATGGTTATCGCACGTATGTTCGTACTTCAACAAGGGCAACCCCTTTCTCTCTAGTATATGGCATGGAGGCAGTACTTCCCATAGAAGTAGAGATCCCATCAATCCAGGTATTGATGGAAGCTAAGCTAACAGAAGCTGAATGGTGTCAAAGTCGACACGGTGAACTAAATTTGATCGAAGAAAAGCGAATAACGGCTCTATGCCACGACTAGTTGTATCAGCAAAGAATGAAGAAAGTGTTTGACAAAAAGGTCCGACCTCGCGTCTTCAGAAAAGGAGACCTTGTGCTAAAAAAGATACAATCATTCCTCACTGATTTCTGGGGCAAGTGGACTCCGAATTATGACGGCCCCTATGTGGTCAAGAAAGTTTTCTCAGGCGGCGCCTTGAGACTCGCAACCATGGATGGAAAGGAATTTGCCTACCCCACAAATGTTGATGTAGTCAAGAAATACTTCGCCTAAATAATAAAAAAAAATGTCTCGGTGGATTGAAAACCTGAAAGGGCGGTCCAAGCAAAAATTAGAGACATATTCAAAAATCATCCTGATGGATTGGGAATCTCAAAGTACAATCCATGAAAAAGTTAGGGATTAATGGCAAGTAACTACGTCCAACAAAGGGGCAAATCCCCCAGCAGCGGTCATGCCATTCGTCAGGAAAACACCAGTCAAGGTCATCTTCGATGGAAGCCCAGGATGCCCAATATTCAAAATTGGTAGAAGGATAACGGTCGTTATGTTTCAATGTAGCCCATTTTCCCTTAAATTACCATTTTCTAAACTTTGTAAATGCTCTATGGAATCACACGCTTAACTGATTTCCATCCTATCAATAAAATTTGAGCCCTAGTGCTTTCATTTGCAATTCTTATTTGTTTTAGCTTTACAGAATTACATTTATAACATGATCAACAATTCTTGAAATAAAACAAAAATGAATTTACTTGTCAAAATTTTTCTGCTTTTAAAAATAAATATGGCAATTCTTTTGACTATTGAACATCGTAAGAACGTCGATTGCTTCTCCAGAGGTAATCGAGCTTTAAAGTGCAGAATCAAAGTACTCCTTCTAAACCAGTACGCCTGAACGAAGGATGAGCTGTGTCAGGTATGAATATTCCATCCGACATCCCCGACCGAGTTCTTATCTCCTAAGCCCGACCAACGGTTTTCCCCACAGGGACTATCTCTCCTAAGCAAGGCAGAATTGCTATCTTGAACAAATGGTATTTCTTCGTCCCCTGCAATGGCCGAGTATCCAGTCGTGTTCATCTATTAGTTTGTATGTCGCGTCAGTTTTGTCAGCATAAACATACATACATCATGCATTATTGATTTACATTCATATTTATATTGCATCACTATCACTCTAGTCGGTCTTATCCCCTAGTGATAAAAGTCCTCTCAATCGAGTTGTCAGTTCTTTCCTAGCCAGGAAATGTTTCGTCTGAACCATCTCTCTTCCAGTTTATTTCTAGATTGGAGTTAGTCCCTTGACCACTTTTATAACTTGAACCTCTGAAAGGCAAGAAGACATTCGACAAACGTCACCCTTCACCATTGAAGATGATATCTTCGCTTTCCTGAATTAAGGAAAACCCCTAGGGAAAGCCTCACAATTAAGGACTCTCAGTAGCACATTGGTTTTTCTCCCAAGAGAGACAATGATAATGAAGTCATCAGCACCTCAAAATTGGATCACACTTTGGCGTTTCTCCGAGAAGATCTTGAGGAAAAGTATGATGTAATATCCCTGAACAGAAAGCAGTCTCTCAAGAGACCCGTTTTCCACAGTAGAGTCAACAAATGGCGTCTCCAACAGAGAAGTTTGTACACCTCTACAACTTAGACGAATGGGTTCCCCCAGCAAGTCTGACAAAAAAAACTTTTTCCCATCAAATGGCATCTCCCCAGGAAAATTCGGAAGGAAGTTTGAGGAAAACCGCTAACAAATATCGTCCCTTGTCAAGAAAGTTTATTGACAAAAGAAACTGAGACCAGTTCTGTGGCTAAAGACCGGGTTCTAGGGGAAGTTTATTTCAGAAACTGAGACCAGTTCTTTGGCTGAAGACCAGGATCGAGGGGAAGTTTATTTTAGAAACTGAGACCAGTTCCTTGGCTGAAGACCAGGATCGAGGGGAAGTTTATATCAAAAACTGAGACCAGTTCCATGGCTGAAGACCAGGATCGAGGGGAAGTTTTTACCTTTTAGAAGCATCATCGCTTAACAAAAGAAGATGGATGAGCAAGCTGCCATTCATAACCACCATCAAAATTTCGGGTATTCCGATATTTAATCCTCTTGTACCCCGAATGCCCGAATACCTTCGCCATTCACACCTTCGGGTCCAAGAAGAATAAATAGGGGCATCTGTCATACCCAAAATTTTGACGACTAAGATTCCTGTCATTGTGCCAATCATTACCAGAATATAGATGAACCATCATGCCTCATCAATCTCCTCAGGAATTGTTAGGCATTCTCTACAATCAAAGATTAGGGTTTTGAGCCCTCTCATAGCACTTGGATAAAGGATCAATCAAGAAATGACATGATATTCAACTTGTCTAACCTCTCAAACATCCATAAAGGATCAAGAGGGCTCCCACATCAGGAATCAAGCACAAAGTTGCAACATTCCAAGTGGATCAAGCCTCAAGATTGTCAGTCTCACCAAATTAGGGTTTGGGTCGACTGAGGCCCCCAGATGGAAATTTTCCTCTAGGTATGAGCCATTGCTTCAAAGCACAACCCAAGATACTCCAAGGGACCTCATGGACCCAATCATTAAGTCAATTTAACCTCAGGGGATGCATTTACCCAAAAATCAGGAATTAGGGTTTCTTGACCTAATTCACCTCTAAGTTGACTTTTGGGACAAACCATGAGCCAAGACCTCAAGACTTGATTTGAGCGTCTCCAATACACTACATTGATCCATTTACAACAATGGATTGGTCTAAGAAGCTTGATCTACGAGTTTCAATTTCATCAGGACCACAATTAGGGTTTTGAAGAAAAAGTCAATTGTACCTTTGACTTTTGACCAAAACATGCTCCCAAACCTTGGGACATGATTTAGTACACCCAATAACACCTATGGAATATATCCATTAGGTTTGATTTAGGTCAAGGACCCGGTTTCACAAAGGATCGCACAATTTGGATTTCATCCGATAAAAAAGCCAACTGTGCACAAAATCAAGTTTGACTTTTTGGAATTTTTCACAATTAAGGTTCCTTGACCCTAAAACAATGTTAATATGTGATTTGAATCATCATTCATCAAGAAAAATCAAAGAAAGTGAGTTAACTTGTAAAAGGGGTAACCATAAAAAACTTATAATTTTTCTAAGTTATGGAACAATGTAGCTAGGGTACCAACTTCCAAGGACCATAACTTGAGATCCAAGGAACCATTTTGGATGGTCTAAAGCTAGATTTTTAGCTCTCATTGCACTCTACAAAAGCTTCAACTACAGCTCATTCCAATTCCTCATGGTTTTTTAGTTATGGAGTGATCAAAATGGCAAAAAAATGAAAATGACACTTTCCAACACTTAGTGAAAATCTGCCTAAGTTGGCAGTCTTGAACATCAATGTTCATGATGATTTTTCAATTGGATCCAAAAATTTTCAATACAAACTATGATCACACATGTGTTGTATCATATGAGGGCTTTCCAATGAGCCCAAAAACATGAGAAAACTCCACCTGGGCTAGGAGTTATGACCGCTGCAACATGCCTTGCTGCAAACTGTCTTGGCAAGGCAGATTTGTGCATAAGGGCTCGATTTGATCAAATTGTACAACAACAAGCATGGTTATCCATCTGTACACCTCAAGGGGGAACAACCAAGGGACAAACACTGATCTACCAGCCTCACAAGTCCATGGAGCTATGTTTAGGCATGACACTCCTAAACTCAAAGATGCTTCAAATATTCAATTTTGTTTCAAAGCATTTAACTGGTGCATAGAGGTAGAATTCATCAAGACAATGTTATCCAAGTTCAGTCAAGACTTATCCTTAAACCAAAGAACCTTAGGCATGTGCTCTAACCTCAAGTCAATGGCTAGAGGAGACTTGAGATTCCATTTGATCACAATTGGCCACAGACCTGTACTAGTGGCCATACACTATTGCAGCCAAAACAAACATGTTGCACTATAAATAGACCTCATTTGTGATCAGTTTGAGTACACCAAAGCACCCAAACTGATGCTTTCCTCAAAATCACCTCTTTCACTCAAATTTTGCCTTCTAACTCAAGTCACTATCAGGTTTTGAGTTTGAGAGCAATTCCAACCAAACCAATCACACACACACACCTTACATATAACATATAGAAGTGATCCAAACCTTCACATAACATCTGGAACACCAATTTCACAAAATCACCAGCCATCTACACAATCTTTTGACAAATTTGTAGTTGAGGTGTCAAATCAAGTTCCAACTCAATTCAATCCACTCCGAGCATTCAGACACACTCCATAGCACATAAGGAAGTTGTTCAGATCATCACAACTAATCTGTAACACCTCCAACTCAAAAATCAAATTGCTCTTGCTTCCACGACATTCAAGTAAGCCTAAACTTGGTCATCTCATGATTCATGCACATTTCACACAATAATTTTACCATATGTTCATAATCATGTATGGAGTGTTTCCCCTCAATTGATTGCTTTGTATGAATCATGTTTGGAATTTCTTAGCCTTCATGTAGAAATTAGGGTTCTTGAGATTTCTCTTTGTTCAAATCAGACAAAAACAGGGCACGCGGGAAAGAACAAGGTGTTCTTGGCGCCCTTTTTCAAACTTTTGAATTTTTGAATTTTTATTATTTTATTTAATTGATTCAAAAATTAATTTCTCTCTGAATTTTAATGATTTTAAGCTGATTCTTTTTTTCAAAATTCACAAAAATGTTAAATTATTTTATTTTACAAAAATTTCCCAAAAATATTATTTATTTCATATATTTGATATTTTTACAAAGAATTAATTTTTATTTGTTTTTTAACATTTTAAAAATTTTATTTCTCTTGATTTTCCAAACTTAAATGGTTTTCAATCATTTTGTGGATAAAAACATGATTTTTGAAACATTGACCCAAAATCACAACTCATTTCTCACATGTTTTCAATGATTTTATTAATTTTTAATCAAAATTAATTCCATTTTTAACAAAATTAGGGTTTTGATTGATTTCACCCTCATCAATCTTTTTTCAAACACTCATGGACCTCTAATAGAGTGTAAGACCCAATCCTTTTTTGAAACCTTTTTGGGCCTCAGTTATTGTATAAGACCCACTGTAATTTCAAAAATCACGGCGCGATCGTCGTTTTCAAAACATTTTCATATGGGCCTCCCCTCGTGTTGTAAGTCCCATCTTTCCTTTTCAAAATCTTTTTGGGCCTCTCCTTGAGTTGTAAGACCCATACCTTTGTATAGTAAACCTTTTTGGGCTTCAGTCGTTATATAAGTCCCGGTGCGATATTCAAAACAACGGTGCAATTTAGGTTAAACTTTGGGCCTCTCCTTAAGTATAAGACCCAACAATCTTTTCAAAAACAACTTCTCTTTTGATTTAGGTTCAAATATACTATTGTTATCAAAACTTTCTTTAATTTCTTTGAACAACTAACAATACATCATGGAAGCTTGCTCACCTGTAAGGTTTAACAACTTTCATTTACTCGCTTTAATATATAAAATTGTATTATGGAAAGCTGCGCACGGTAACTCTTCTTTCATATCCTTTTAAATACTTGTCATATATAAACTGTATATATACTAGTATAGTTATTTAGAGTTTTCCCCGACAACTAGGGCTAGAACTAGGTAAATCCATGTTGGTCACTCTTGAATACAACAAAAACTAGATCCCCATAGGATTTCCAAATACAATCTTGCCTTCTCTTGGGCTTAAACAATATGGAACAAAGAGAAAGGCAGTATTCTTCGAGAACCTTTTCTCAGACTGTCACCCCTAAAAATTGTCAAAGAAATTCTACTCCCCAGAGTTGATCTATTCTTGGTGAATAACATCTCTTGAATTTCTTCAAACCTCAGGACTTTCACTGAATGATATATTCTCGGTGAATAGCATTTCTTGAACTTTTCTTGGTTTGGGACCCACAGGCATCCAAAAAGCATCCCCGCCTCCTCTTGGCCTTTGTACAAGGACCCTCCGGCTTCTTAGAAGTTCTCATGCCTTCTCTTGGGCTTAATACAAGGACCCTGACGACCTCTTAAAGGTATAAGACAGAACTTAGTCATCCTTTGCTAGAGCAGTCTTTCCAGTGTCAAACCTCATACTAATTTAGGGTTGATTCTCATCCCTTAATACACCTTCCTCCTCTTGGGCATCATACAAAAGATAAAACTCTTCCACACCAATAGGCTTGGACAGTCTAAACCCCCTTGAGTCTCAAAGACATTCTCAAGTTCCCTACAAACCTAGGAGAAACCCCGGTTACTCTGGACAAATCTCCAGTAGAACTAAAACACCGTCTCTCTCCTAAAAATCCCCAAACCAGGGTCAGTTTATCATCAGTATAACACTATCCCAAATCAGAACCTTAAGGTATCTGATATCTCGACTCTTCTGGAACCCTCAATAAGATTTGAATCCCCATTTGGACCTGCTTCAGGATCTCAATAATCCTCAGTAGTAAGAGATAGCCTCCTCTTAGGCTTTGTATAAGGACCATTCCTCAGCAGAAAGCCAGCCTCCTCTTGGGCTTTGTACAAAGGTTCTCCCCAGCGGAGCTAACTTTTTCAGACTCTCTTGTTGAGTCAATCACTTTTCAAACTCTCTTGTTGAGTCAATCACTTTTCATACTCTCTTGTTGAGTCAATCACTTTTCAGACTCTTTTGTTGAGTCAAACAAAGTTTAGACTCTCTTGTTGAGTCAATCTCCTTTTCAGACTCTCTTGTTGAGTCAACCTCTTTTAGCCTCAATCTTGGGCTTTGTACAAGACAGATGAAAATACTCTCTTGTTGAGTCAATCGTTTCCTCCTCTCAAGTTGTGTAGAATAATTTCTCCAGCTTGTTCAGCCACAGTCCTGGGCTTGGTACATGACAGATAAAAGCACTCTCTTGTTGAGTCAAACCCTTTTAGCCTCAATCTTGGGCTTTGTACAAGACATAAGTCTTCATTTCTTAAGCTTGGGACAGATATCTTCCCCGACAGAGCCATTTCCTCCCAGCCTTCTTTTAGGCCTTAAGGAATGATTTCCCAAGCAGAGTCAAACTCTTTTCAGCCTCAATCTTGGGTTTTGTACAAGACACATAAAATATCCACGACAGAATCAGTTAAATAAACCTTTTTCAGCCTCCTCTTAGGCTTTGTATAATGATATCCCCAAACAGTCAGTCTCTTTTTGCCTCAATCTTGGGCTTTGTACAAGACACCAATATATACCCTCTCTTGTTAAGTCGGTCTTATCCAGCCTCCTCTTAGGCTGTGGGTAAGGACTTCCCCAGTGGAGTCAATCAACCTCTTAGCTTCAACCTTGGGCTTTGATCAAGGCACACAAAAATCAACAATCCCACTTTAGAGATGACAAATTCTCTCTCAGTCAAAACCTTTTAACTTCAATCTTGGGCTTTGAACATGACAACAAACATATTTCCTCACATAGAATAGGAAAAACTATGATTGCTCTGATTTCCCTATTTCATTTAAATGGGAATACGTAGGCATAAGATTGCGAAATCTTAGCGAGCATACCAAACAAAAACTCTAGGTCCAGTACCTTCACACATCAAGCAAAACTTAGGTCTAATACCTTACCAAAAACATTGGGAAAACCCGAACATCAACAAAAACTCACTCACTCACTCATATTTCCCAAGAAACTTTCCCAACCCATTAACGGATAAACACCATCAAGTATAAAGCAAAACCTAAAGCTAATATCCTATGGATAACCACATATAGGATGGGTAATTGACAACTCCCCATTGTATAACCTGACCCTGGACCCCCCAATCTCTTTAAAGCGTTTGTTCAGTTAAACATTCGCGTGCAAGCTTAGTTTTAGATAGCTTCCCTTTCCCTTCCATCTTCATGGGATAAATAAGAAATCAGAAAGTAGCACCCCCTCCTACCATTACAATAAGGAAAAACTCAGCGCTAAGGTGGTCGCATCATCGACAAAAATCGCTCGCTACATTAGGCTTCATATAAGAAATTCCTCAACCAGCCTCCTTTTAGGCTTTGTATAAAGATTTTCCCTCAGCAGTTTTAGCCTCAATCTTGGGCTTCGTATAAGACAGATAGAATATTCTCCAGCTGAGTCATTCAATTCTTTTAGCCTCATTCTTGGGCTTTGTACAAGACAAATAAAACCTCTCCCCGGTGGAGTCAATTATTTTAGCCTCAGTCTTGGGCTTTGTACAAGACAAACTAATTATTCCCCAAAAGAGTCAATTCTCTTCATCCTCAATCTTGGGATTTGTACAAGACAGAAATAAAACTCCTTAGTAGAGTCAACCTTTTAGCTTCAACCTTGGGCTTTGATCAAGGCACACAAAAATCAACATCCCCTCAGAGGAAATCAAAAGTTCTTTCTATAGGAAGACATTTCTCTATACATTACACATCAAAACAGACAATCAGAACCAAACCTTAATTCCAGATAACTGTTGTAAGTGACATACTTGTTGATTCAAAAATCCAAGCAGTAGTCCATCTCTTATCTTGGTAAACTCCATCTTTCATCTAATTGCTGTAAGTGGTAAGCTTCTGGATTATTAACATCCAAGCTAATGTCCCTCTCTTAGCATGGAAGACTCCTAAGGAAAAATGGCATTACTCTATACAGAGTTAAAGTTTTCCCCTTCAGGACATCACCCTTATAAAGGAAATTATGGCATTGCTGGATTCCATACAGTTCAGTTAAAGTAATTCTCCTTTATAATTAGTTACCTAACAACTATGATTAACAGGTGAGATACCTCCCTTTAGAGGTGACAAATTCTTTCTCAGTCAAACCATCTAGCTTCAATCTTGGGCTTTGAACAAGACACAAAATACCCATTTAGCTTCAATCTTGGGCTTTAAACAAGACACCAAACATCTTTACTCCCATAGAATAGGAGGAACTACGATTGTTCTGATTTCCCTGTTATCATTAAGGGAATACGTAGGCATAAGATTACGAAATCTTAGCGAGCACACACAAATAAAAAACTTTAGGTCCCATACCTCACCAAAAACATCGAAAAACCCAAAAACAACAAAAACATTCTCTCAAACACTCCCAAAGGAGAAACTTTCCCAATTTATGACAGATAAACACCAGTAAGTAGATAATAGAGAAACATGCCAGAAACGATCTATGGATAACCATATATACGTTGGGTAATTGACAACTTCCCATTGTATAATCTGACCCCGGACCCCCCAATCTCTTAGTATTTGTTAAAGAAAACATTTGCGTGCAAGGTTAGTTTTAGATATCTACCCTTTCCTTTCCAGCTTCATAGGATAAATAAGAAATCAGAAAGTAGCACACAATTCCAACCATTGCGGTAAGGTGGTCGTGTCACTGACAAAAATCGCACGCTACAGAAAAATGGCGACTCTGCTGGGGATTCCTAGGATTAGAGTTCCTAAGAGGTCTAGGTTGTTTGGCATTTTCTATACTATATATATATATATTTACTGTCATACTACTTGATACCCGTGTTTAATTTTCTGTCAACTGGGAATGCGATTAATACGCATGTGAAAAGTTTGAGAGAACATTAAGATAAGGGTGGCATATCCAGGAAATGCTTATAGGGAGTGAATCCTGACCAAGCTAACTTGGCAGTCCACCGAATCAGTCGAGGTAACCGTGCAAAAGTATCGATGTTGAACGACCTATTATCTTGAAGCACTGTCTTTCCCAGTGCAGTACCCATGACCCTGAGGATTTAGTAGACATTAACCATATGGCCATTTGGTAGTACGGTGACTATCAGGAATAGTTGATATGCGATACTACACTCAAATGAGATCATTCTAGGATATTACATCTCGCTCGAGTGAATCAGCTTGCTGTTGATTTTCCTAGGAGGGGTCAATGACTTTGGGAACCTTAGAACCCGTTCTAAAGGTACAAAAATTGACCAAAATAGTACAACCTTTGGGGATGGGTAGAGTCATGACTCCATGCTCGTGACGTTGAACCCTTGAACCTATGTTTTCAAATGTTTTTGTGTGCTGCATTCATGCATTCATCTGAAAAACTCTTTTCAAACAAGAAAAAAAATCTTTCTTTCAAAATGAACTAAAACAATAATTGAAAATATCAGAGGTTGCGTTATGGATTTCGGTAGAAGAAAGACGCATAAGTACACCTTCAAGGCTTTGAAACTAGAAGACTTAAGGAAATTGGCAAGGATGATTACCAATCCCGAGGCTTTCAGAGCTAAGCATGGAGGACTGTTGTCTCTGTTAAAGGTTAATGTTGTTCAAGGGATCCTATCTACACTGATTCAGCTCTACGATCCGGTTTATCACTGCTTCACTTTCCCGAATTACCAACTTGAACCAATATTGGAAGAGTACTCTCACCTGATTAATTTACCTATCACTGACCAAGCTCCATTTTTCTAAACTGGAAGAAATTCCAAAGGAACAAACCATTGCAAGAGTAATCTCTTTGGACGAGTCAAAAGTTAGGACTCACATAACCACTAAAGGAGGAATCCAGGGTTTACCGGCTAAATTCCTGATGGAGAAAGCTCTACACATTGCTAGTATAAGAAACATAACCGCTTTCGAAGACGTCTTTGTTCTGCGCATATATAGGTTATTCCTCTTTCCCAACATCGACAACTTCGTTGATACGGATGCTGTTAAGATCTTCTTAATAGGAAATTCCGTACCAACCTTGCTCGCAGATGCTTATCATTCTGTACACTTAAGGAATTTGTACAGCGGAGGAATGTTCACATGCTGTGTACCATTACTCTACAAATGGTTCATTTCCCATTTGCCCAAGTCTGCTGCTTTTTGGGATCACAAGAGTACTCTACGTTGGTCACAAAGGATTATGTCTCTTAACAACTCTGACATAGATGGTACAATCGGATTTACGAAGGGATAGAGATCATAGACAGATGTGGAAATTTCCCTAACGTACCCTTCATTGGAAGTAAAGGAGGAATCCACTACCATCCAATTTTAGCTCGCCGTCAACTCGGATACCTGATGAAGAATATCCCACATAACGTTCATCTGAAAGGTCTTTTCTTCAAGGAAGGAGAAAATGACAGGGCACTAAAGAAAGAAATAGTGCATGCTTGGCAACATATTCATAGGAAAGGCAGAGAGTCTCTGGGAAGACCAAACTGTACCTCCATGGAACCTTATCTCCACTGGGTGCAAACTAGAGCCCTTAAGCTGAGGATGCCTTACCCTCGCCAAGAAGTTTTTCCCTTAAAGGAATCTACCCTTTATTTCATGTCTGATGCGGAAAAACTCCAGGTCGCTCTTAACAAAGTTCAACGTGATAAAATCTCTTGGAAGAACAAATACCGAATCCTCAAATTGGAGTGTACCAAGATTCAGGAACTACTAAAGGAGAAGGATGCTCTGATTGAGATATTATGGTAGCATGCTGTAGAAAGTCAGGAAGACCAAAGAAATTTGCTCGCTCATTTCACTTGGCAAAGGGTCATCGACCCGACAACGGCTGAAGAGCCCCGATCAAAGAAAAGGAAAATACAGGAACCAGCATCAGAGCTCTCCTCAGAGAGGACTCAGGATCCATGAGCTTAGACATTTCCTTACAGCACTTTGTAAAATACTGTACTTTTCCTTGTAAAATACTGCAATCTTTCGAATTCAATAAAAGGGGTCTCCCCCCACTGTATGATATTTGCAATCTATTTGTTGAAGTTTCTTTTTTATTAAAACAAAAACTAAAATATGTCATTGCATATCATTCATCATTCTCACATAACACATTTTTCTTATATTTGAGTCTCACGTATGTGTCACAATTCTAGAGTCAAACTGTCTCACTCATACAATACTCGGGCCAATCGACAAAAGAAAATGGACGATCTCGAGGAAGAGAACAGAGAGCTGAGAGAAGAAATCGATGCTCTAAAAGAATGTTTGGAAAAACTTTACAGTGACATGCAATCCCTGGCAGCAGCTTAGGAGCAGCGGCATCAAAAGACTGTAATCTCAGAGATCACATCTACGGCCATAATGGAGACACATGAGAATCATCCTCGTTACAACATACCTAAAGGGAGCCCCTGGGGCATGCCTCTCAACTTTATACCTGAAGGATATATCCCACCGGTCACTGAAGACCCAGAAACCGTAGCAGGACCGCTGGACCTGAAGGTTACAAACTTCGGGAAAGTGAAGATGCAAGGGTTACGACAGAAACTCCTGAAGGTTACAAACTTCAGGGCACTGAAGCGCCAAGAGTCACCGCTGTAATGTCTATACCACAACCAGTGGTACACACTGTCCTAGAAGGACAGATTCCACAAGCAATTTCTGGTGGAAACAAAGACATGTACGAAAGGATGAATGAGTTCCAAGAACAATTCCTGGAAATGCAGAAGGAACTGCGTGCCATTCGCGGTCAAGACTTATTCGGAAAGGATGTCGCAGACCTCTGTCTAGTCCCTAACTTAAAGATACCGCACAAATTCAAGGTGTCTGACTTTGAAAAATACAAAGGCAACTCTTTCCCTCAAGGTCATTTGGTGATGTACGCTCAAAAAATGTCTACTCAGACAAAAAATCAATAGCTACTGATCCATTACTTACAAGATAGTTTAACCAGTGCCACACTCAAATGGTACATGGGTTTAAACCGCACCAAGATCAATACTTTCAGAGATCTCGTCACCGCTTTCGTTTAACAATATAAATACAATTTGGACATGGCACCAGATAGGGATCAACTCAGAGCAATGTCACAAAAGGACAAAGAAACTTTTAAAGAATATGCTCAGAGATGGCGTGAAATTGTCGCTCAGATCAGTCCCCCTTTTGAGGAAAAAGAGATGACCAAGATCTTTTTGAAAACCTTAAGCTCATTTTATTACGATCGAATGGTCGCCAGCGCGCCCAGTGATTTCACTGAAATGGTGAACATGGGAGTACGCCTTGAAGAAGCAGTCCGAGAAGGACGATTGGTCAAAGATGCAGAGCCATCTAGCAGTACCAAGAGATACGCTAGTTGTGACGCCCCCAATCTATACCCCCAAATAGCATGCAATTAAAGCACTAAAAGAAAATTCGAAAATTCGTCAGAGTATATTTGAATTCGCGGCATAGAAAGGGAGAAATCACATCAACTGTAACCAAACATACACATAACATGCAACACCTGCCCATAATGATATGCAACTGTGGGGTAGCAATCATATAGAGGAAACTTTGTTCCTTACACCCACTTTTCAGAAATAAGAATTAAAGCGGAAAATCTAAAATCTGATTAACATGTATACATATACACATATAAACAGTTTGTCATACGTCAGGTAGCATATGTACAGCCAAAATATATCATCAGATGTACAAAATAATAGCACGCGGCCACCCTAACTACCGGAGTCACATATCAGAGCCGACCGACCAAAATAATGAAGACGCAACGCTTCACAAAAAGGAATACCTCCAGCAGCTCTAATCTGCAACGCCTCATAGAGCGTTATAAAACAGCAGAAGGGTGAGAAAAACAACCATGATATAATTGAATAAAATTATATATAAACACAAAAATGTACAAGTAACACATTCTCACCACAACCACATATAACATAATACCGCACAATTCTCAATCATCAAATACCATTACACACCACACATATACCATACAATCATCAATCACATTCACAAATTCACACACAATTAATTCATGATTTATGCAATGCACATAGACCGACACAATGACTCTATGCACATGCCATGCAGTACCGACTTCCAATGTCTCATGTCTCATCATCAGTTCACTCAGGAGCTATTGGAACCATCGCTCGTTACTGAGAATCTCAAGTAACTCCCCGTCGGGCCTACGATGTTCACCCGTCGCTTTAGGTCCTCAGGCATCGCCTCATAATTTCGAGGCACACGACGTTAAGGATTGTTTTAAGTCTCCAAAGGAGCCCACAATCATCTATAACCACCGCTTTAGGTCCTCAGGCAGCGCCTCATATTTTTGAGGCACACGATCTTATAGCATATTCCCCTCGGGAATCAAACCGTCACTCAGGACGTTTCAACAATGCACATCATGATGCTTGGCATACAATGACTCATGACATTCACATTGCATGCACACATACATCCACAATCATGCATATATCATCAAATACCACACTTACCATTTCCTTGCCTTTCGGCCACAAATCATCGTCACAACAGCACATAAGGCATACCCATTCAAAGCACAAACATAATACACGTCAAATACGCACCATTAAAACGACAAAAGTCGAGATTCGACACTATTCATATTTTCCGACAAAATTTAATTGGCTAACAATTCTCAAAACCTCATAAACATAAAGTACAACTCGATACCTTTCTAACGACACCAAGAATACAAAAATCGGATAATCGGAACCAAAGTTACGGACAAAACCGAAAACAACATTTTGAAAAATCACATTTTTGCAATTCTCCTGTCCATACGCGTACCACCACTATCCATACGCGTATTGACAGAACAAATTTCCTTCACAAATCACGTTGCCAAAAACCATACGCGTATGCACCTCGCCCTTACGCGTATCACCAGAAGGCCGTGAAAACATGCATTTCATACACGTAATGCCCCAAAAACAACACAATGTTACGCGTAACGCCTTGGCCCATACGCGTATTGGCAAGTCCCTTACGCGTATTGCCAGGACAAACCCAGAAAAATTCTGCAGAACAATTTCTGCGTTTTCCAAATCCAATCAACCAATTTTTCACCTAAAACTCAGAAAATGACCAATTTGAATTGCAATAACACACAACCAACATGTATAGACAATCTTAAACACAATCAACACAAGTTTTGACACATTCAAATCAATTTCTAATCAATTATACCAAATATGGGTTTTACTCATTTTCTTCCAATTCAATCCAAAACAACAACAAATACACATACATAATCGTATACAATCATAGAATAATCGAGTTTCGCACCCTTACCCGATTTAATCGACTCTACAACTTGCTCTTGATGATTTTTCCACACTTCCTTTAATTTTCTCTCTTCTCCTCTTTTCTTCTCTTTTTCCTTCTTTCTCCTTTCTTTCTCTCTATTTTTCTTTCCCTTTTCTTTTCTATTTTCTTTTCTTTCTTACTAACTTAACAATTATCTATGAAATGCCCAAAATACCCCCACACTCAAATATCTTGCAAACGTTCCCAAAACGTGATAAAATATAATCACGACGAAAAATAACACATTTTCACATAAAAGTCGGAAATAAAATAAAATAATAATAAAATAATCAAAAGACTCAATAAAATAAAATTGGCAAAACTAGGGCGTTACACTAGTGCTTTCTAAAAGAAAAAAGAGCAGGATATTAGTAATATCTCGCTGGGAAAGCAAAGGTGAAGGTATCAACCAGTAGAGGCGGTAACTCCCGCTATCAACCCAGCGCCCGCTCCAACGTATCAACCTCAGGTTTCTCAGAGCCAACCCAGTCAACAACAATATTAGCAAAGGCCGCAACAACCTCTTTAGCAGGCTCGTCTACAGTACAACAACAACAATCGATGCTGTACGCAGAGTTATTTCCAATTCTACAGGCCAAGGGGCACGTCCAAACCCGGACTCCTCTTACAGTACCAAAAAATCCGCCTTTTTGATTCAAAGCCGATCAAACTTGCCCTTACCATTAAGGAGGATCAGGGCACAATATTTAGAATTTTCTCAACTTCAAGTCTGATATACAGAAGTTTGTCAGGAATGGGGTCTTATCTTTCAGAGATACTAATCTAAATGTTCAGACGCACCCGTTGCCGCAACATGAAAAGACTGCAGTGAATTTAATAAGGGAAAAATCTAGCCGCAATTATCAAATTCACGATGTACTCCTATTGGGAACTAATCTAGTGAAAATGCATTACAGACAGAGTGGGTACGGTCATGTGCCATCTCACAACTATAACCAGTGTGATATCTGCTCAAAGAACAATCAGGGGTATTCCGTAGTTCAAGCAGCTCTACAAGAACAAATGGATCTGGGCTGGATTTAGGATCACAGGATCCGTGAAGTAAACATGGCCCATGCACATCCCAACATTGTTCAGAACCACAACATTCTTGCAATGAACGTCAATTTGGTGGCGATGCATTCAAGGCAAAGTCAATACTATAATCTGTCATGGCACGATTACAACACTTGTCTGTCATACCCCAAATTTTGACCCCCAAGATTTTCCATCATTGTGAGAATCATCACCATAATATGGATGTACTTTCATGCCTCATCAATCTCCTCAAAGATGGTTGAGCATTCACCACAATCAAGATTTAGAATTTCAAGCCCTCTTAGAGCACTTAGACAAAGGATCAATCAAGAAATGACATGATATTCAACTTGTCTAATCTCTTAAACACCTATGAAATATCAATAGGACTCCCACATCAAGAATCAAGCACAAGATTGCAACATTCCAAGTGGATCAAGCCTCAAGATCACTAGTGTCACCAAATTAGGGTTTTGGTCGACTGAGGCCTCCAGATGAAAGTTTTCATCTAGGAATAAGCCAATTCTTCAAAGCACAACCCAAGATACTCCAAGGGACCTCATGGACTCAATCATCAAGTCAATCTAACTTCAGGAAATGCATTTACCAAAAATCAGGAATTATGGTTTCTTGACCTAATTCACCCCTAAGTTAACTTTTGAGGCAAGACATGAACCAAGACCTCAAGACATGATTTGAGGGCCTAAAATACACCAAATTGATCCATTTACAACAATGGATTGACCCAAGAAACTTGATTCACAAGTTTCAATTTCATTTGGACCATAATTAGGGTTTTGAAGGAAAAAGTCAACTATACCTTTGACTTTTGACCAGGACATGCTCCCAAACCTTGGGACATGATTCAATACACTCTATACCACCTATGGAATCCATACATTAGGGTTGATTTAGGTCAAGGACTTGATTTCACAAAGGATCACACAGTTTGGATTTCATCCGATAAAAAGTAAACTGTGCACAAAATCAAGTTTGACTTTTTGGATTTTTTCACAAGTATGGTTCCCTTAAGTCAAAAATAATGTTAATGTATGGTATTGATCATCATTCATCAAGAAAAATCAAGAAAAGTGAGGTTTCTTACAAAAGGGGCAACCTTGAGAAACCAAAATTTTTCTAAGTTATGGAATAAAAGTGGTTTTGGTACCAACTTCCAAGGACTATAACTTGAGATCCAAGCAACCATTTTGAGGGATCCAATGCTGGATTTGCAGGTCTTGCTACACTATACAAAAGCTTCAACTACCTCAGACTCTAATTCCTCATGGATTTTGAGTTATGGAATGATCAAAATGACAAAAACATGAAAATGACACTTTTTCCAACACTTAGTGAAAAACTGCCTAAGTTACCAGCCTTGAACATCAATGTTCATGATGATTTTTCATTGGGATCCAAATAGTTAAAAAAAACTATGATCACACATGTTTTGTATCATATGAGGGCTTTCTAAAAAGCACAAGAGCCTCCCATAACTCAACCTGAGCAGGGAGATCTGAATCCCTCAAAATCACCATTTCCAACTGTCTTGGACAAGGCAGATTTTGGCAGATTTTGGCAGATTTTGGCATTTTGCTCGATTTGGCAAAATTGAGCAACTCCAAGCCTTATCATACATTTGGACACATCCGAGGATAAAACAAAAGGAGAATGATCTGATCCCCAAGCCTCCAAAGTCCAAGAATCTACACTTAGCCATAACAAACCTAAAAAGGCTAAAAAGGTGCCAAGACTCCAATTTTGTTGCAATGCATTTAATGGATACACCAAGGTGGCATGGACTGACACATTCCTAACTGAATGAGTCAAGAATAAGCTCTGAATCAAAGGACCATAGGCCTGTGCCTTAACCTTAAGTCAATGGCTAGAGGAGACTTGAGATTCCTTTTGCTCAACATTGACCAAAAGCCTGCTGCAGCTGCCATTCACTATTGCTTGCAAAACAAACTTGCTCTACTATAAATAGAGCTCATTTGTGCTCAGTTTGAGTACACCAAAGCACTACAACACTTGCTTTCCTCAAAATCTCTTTCTTTAGGCCAAAATGCCTTCTTTTGCAAGGTATCTCTGAGTTTTTGAGTTAGAGATCAATTCCACCACAGCTCATGATCCAAACACCTCTAATATGTTCTATCTAAGCTGTTCAAACACTCACTTGTGACCTGAAACACCAAAATCACAAAGTCCACTTCCAAAACCTCAAAATTGGACTTTTCTGCATTTTTCAAGCCACGTCTTGATTCAGTCACTCCCAAAACCAAAAAAACCCTCAAACACACTCCAAATATCATCCACAAACTGTCCCAAATGGTTTCCCTCATCTGGAACACCATTTAAAAGAGTTTCCATATTGGTCACTTTTGCCCCTTTTGCAAGAAAGTGCCAAAACTTGTTCCTGAGGACTCCAGCTGGTTCTAATCATTCTAAAAGCTTCTAAAGGATCAATTGAGAGTGTCCAAAGCATCAAATTACTTCTGGCACAAGGAACTTGGAAGATAGCACAAAAAGCTCCAAGAGGTAAGTGCATGACAACTTGAACTCTTTGAATTATGCATTCCTTTGATGTCCATTGATCATAAACATCTCATACATGTTGTATATGTTGTGTTTGAACCAATTTTCCATGTAATTCTCGCCTGTACCATAAGATAGCATAGAACATGCAAAAATAGGCCTATTTTGAAATCACTATCGGATTTTGAGGAGGAAACATTTTCTGAAAATTCCAAGGGCACCATTGGATTCCTCAAGAATTTCTGGGTCAAATGCACCTAAATTTTGTCCCAATCCATGGAGAAATGAGAAAGTTAGAGGCTTCACGTAAATTGCCCAAAAGCTTGCCTTGCCTTGCCTTGCCCAGGCCTAGAAACAAGGCATGCCTTATGAATTAATGGGGCGGTTTTGATACACGGATGTATCACCACCCCAGTGGTAGCGCGCATGTGTGTTTGTTTCCAAGGTCGTGGGTTCAAACCCCACCCAGACCATTTTGCCATTTTTCTATGTTTTGCTATTTTTTCCATATTTTCATGTTTTTGTTAATTAATTGAAAAATTAATTTCTCTCTCAATTTTCATAACTGTATTGCTGGAAGCTTGCTCACCTGTAAGTCCTTCTTTCATATCCTTTTACATACTTGTCATATATCAACTGTATATATACTAGTATATCTGCTTAGAGTTTTCCCCGGCAACTAAGTCTAGAACTAGGTAAAGCTAGTTGGTCACTCTTTAATACAGTCAAAACTAGATCCCCATAGGATTTCCGGATACAGTCTTGCCTTCTCTTGGGCTTAAACAATATGGAACAAAGAGAAAGGCATTATTCCCGGTGAAACTTTTCTCAGACTGTCACTATTAGAAATTTTCAAAGAAGTTCATTTCCCCAAAAAGGATTAATTCTCGGTGAAACCTCTCTTGAATTTCTTCAAACCCTAGAATTGTTCACTAAAGATAAGATTATTCCCGGTGAAACTTTACTTGAACTTTTCTTAAGTTTGGACCCACAGGTTTCCTAAAAGCATCCCCGCCTCCTCTTGGCCTTTGTACAAGGACCCTCTGGCTTCTTAGAAGTTCTCATGCCTTCTCTTGAGCTTAATACAAGGACCCTGAAGACCTCTTAAAGGTATAGGACAGAACTTAGTCATCCTTTGCTAAAGCAGTCTTTCCAGAGTCAAACCTCAGACCAATTTAAGGGTTGAATTCTCATCCCTTAAAGCACCTGCCTCCTCTTAGGCATCATACAAAGATAAATTCTTCCACACCAATAGACTTGGACAGTCTAATCCCCTCTCGGATCTCAAAGACATTCTCAAGTTCCTTACAAACATAGGAGAAACCCTGGTCATTTTTAATAAATCTCCAGCAGAGTTAAAACCCATGGGTTCTAAAACCCAGTCTTTTCTCCTAAAAATTCCTCAGCCAGGATAAGCTTACTATCAGTATAACACTATCCCAAATCAGAACCTCAAGGCATCAGATATCTCAACCCTGATTTAAACCTTCAGCAAGAGTTGATTCCCCATTTGGACCTGCCTCTGGATCTCAATAATCCTCAGTAGAAGACAACCTCCTCTTAGGCTTTGTATAAGGATCTTTTTCTTTGTTCTTCCAAAACAAAGATGGCCTCTTCTTAGGCTTTGTATAATGACCCTTTCTTTCCTCAGCACAGTTAGCCTCCTCTTGGGCTTTGTACAAATGATTTTCCCCATCTGAGCTAACCTTTTCAGACTCTCTTGTTGAGTCAATCACCTTTCAGACTCTCTTGTTGAGTCAATCACCTTTCAATACTCTCTTGTTGAATCAACCCCTTTAGCCTCAATCTTGGGTTTGTACAAGACAGATAAAAACAGTCTCTTGTTGAGTCAATCTTTTTCAGCCTCCTCTTAGGCTTGGTATAATGATTTCCCCTAGCAGAAGTTATTCTCCTCTCAGGCTGTGTATAATAATTTCTCCCGCTTGTTCAGCCTCAATCTTGGGCTTTGTACAAGACACCATATAAATTTCCTAAGCAGAGTCAATTCTTCAGCCTCAATCTTGGGCTTTGTACAAGACAGATAATACTCTCCTTCAGAGTCAAACTCATTTCAGCCTCAATCTTGGGCTTTGTACAAGACACTTAAAATATCCTCAGTCGAGTCAGTAAAGTCTCTTTTTAGCCTCAATCTTGTTCTTTGTACAAGGCAGATAAAGATTTCTTTCCCACAGAGTCAGTCTTCTTTTCAGCCTCAATCTTGGGCTTCGTACAAGACACTTACAAATCCTCCCCAGCGGAGTCAAAATCTCTTTTAGCCTTAATCTTGGGCTTTGTACAAGACAACAAAACATTTCCCCGAAAAAGTCAAACTTTTAGCCTTCTCTTAGGCTTTGTATAATAATATCCCCCAAAGAGTCAGTCTCTTTTCTTAGCCTCAATCTTGGGCGTTGTACAAGACAGATAAACACTCTCTTGTTGAGTCAGTCCTTTCCAGCCTCCTCTTAGGCTTTGCATAAGGACTTCCCTAGTGGAGTCAATCAATCTCTTATCTTCAACCTTGGGCTTTGATCAAAGCACACAAAAATCAACATTCCCCTCAGAGGAAATCAGAATCTCTCTGTAGGAAGACATTTTCTCTGTGTTATCACACATCAAAATAGACATTCAAATCAAACCCTAATCCCAGATAACTGTTGTAAGTGGCACACTTGTTGATTCAAATATCCAATCTGTTGTCCATCTTTTATCCTGGAAAATCCTTTCTTTCATCTAATTGCTGTAAGTGGCAAGCCTCTGGATTATTTACATCCATGCCACTGTCCTTCTTTTAGCATGAAAGACTCCTAAGGAAAAATGGCATTGCTCCAACACTGAGTTAAAGTTTTCTCCTTCAGGATAACATCCCTCATAAAGGAAATTATGGCATTGCTGGATTCTCATATACCAGTTAAAGTAACCCTCCTTTATAAACAGTCACCCAACAACTGTGATAAATAGACGAGCTGTCTCCCTTAGAGATGACAAATTCTCTCTCAATCAAACCTTTTAGCTTCAATCTTGGGCTTTGAACAAGACACCAAAACATCATCTTTTTCCTCCCATAGAATAGGAGAAACTACGATTGCTCTGATTTTCCTGTTTCTTTAAACGGGAATACGTAGGCATAAGATTGCGAAATCTTAGCGAGCATACCAATCAAAATCTCTCTGGATCTCAATAATCCTCAGTAGAAGACAACCTCCTCTTAGGCTTTGTATAAGGATCTTTTTCTTTGTTCTTCCCCAACAAAGATGGCCTCTTCTTAGGCTTTGTATAATGACCCTTCCTTTCCTCAGCACAGTTAGCCTCCTCTTGGGCTTTGTACAAATGATTTTCCCCATCTGAGCTAACCTTTTCAGACTCTCTTGTTGAGTCAATCACCTTTCAGACTCTCTTGTTGAGTCAATCACCTTTCAATACTCTCTTGTTGAATCAACCCCTTTAGCCTCAATCTTGGGTTTGTACAAGACAGATAAAAACACTCTCTTGTTGAGTCAATCTTTTTCAGCCTCCTCTTAGGCTTGGTATAATGATTTCCCCTAGCAGAAGTTATTCTCCTCTCAGGCTGTGTATAATAATTTCTCCCGCTTGTTCAGCCTCAATCTTGGGCTTTGTACAAGACACCATATAAATTTCCTAAGCAGAGTCAATTCTTCAGCCTCAATCTTGGGCTTTGTACAAGACAGATAATACTCTCCTTCAGAGTCAAACTCATTTCAGCCTCAATCTTGGGCTTTGTACAAGACACTTAAAATATCCTCAGTCGAGTTAGTAAAGTCTCTTTTTAGCCTCAATCTTGTTCTTTGTACAAGGCAGATAAAGATTTCTTTCCCACAGAGTCAGTCTTCTTTTCAGCCTCAATCTTGGGCTTCGTACAAGACACTTACAAATCCTCCCCAGCGGAGTCAAAATCTCTTTTAGCCTTAATCTTGGGCTTTGTACAAGACAACAAAATATTTCCCCGAAAAAGTCAAACTTTTAGCCTTCTCTTAGGCTTTGTATAATAATATCCCCCAAAGAATCAGTCTCTTTTCTTAGCCTCAATCTTGGGCGTTGTACAAGACAGATAAACACTCTCTTGTTGAGTCAGTCCTTTCCAGCCTCCTCTTAGGCTTTGCATAAGGACTTCCCTAGTGGAGTCAATCAATCTCTTATCTTCAACCTTGGGCTTTGATCAAGGCACACAAAAATCAACATTCCCCTCAGAGGAAATCACAATCTCTCTGTAGGAAGACATTTTCTCTGTGTTATCACACATCAAAATAGACATTCAAATCAAACCCTAATCCCAGATAACTGTTGTAAGTGGCACACTTGTTGATTCAAATATCCAATCTGTTGTCCATCTTTTATCCTGGTAAATCCTTTCTTTCATCTAATTGCTGTAAGTGGCAAGCCTCTGGATTATTTACATCCATGCCACTGTCCTTCTTTTAGCATGAAAGACTCCTAAGGAAAAATGGCATTGCTCCAACACTGAGTTAAAGTTTTCTCCTTCAGGATAACATCCCTCATAAAGGAAATTATGGCATTGCTGGATTCTCATATACCAGTTAAAGTAACCCTCCTTTATAAACAGTCACCCAACAACTGTGATAAATAGACGAGCTGTCTCCCTTAGAGATGACAAATTCTCTCTCAATCAAACCTTTTAGCTTCAATCTTGGGCTTTGAACAAGACACCAAAACATCATCTTTTTCCTCCCATAGAATAGGAGAAACTACGATTGCTCTGATTTTCCTGTTTCTTTAAACGGGAATACGTAGGCATAAGATTGCAAAATCTTAGCGAGCATACCAATCAAAATCTCTCTGGATCTCAATAATCCTCAGTAGAAGACAACCTCCTCTTAGGCTTTGTATAAGGATCTTTTTCTTTGTTCTTCCAAAACAAAGATGGCCTCTTCTTAGGCTTTGTATAATGACCCTTCCTTTCCTCAGCACAGTTAGTCTCCTCTTGGGCTTTGTACAAATGATTTTCCCCATCTGAGCTAACCTTTTCAGACTCTCTTGTTGAGTCAATCACCTTTCAGACTCTCTTGTTGAGTCAATCACCTTTCAATACTCTCTTTTTGAATCAACCCCTTTAGCCTCAATCTTGGGTTTGTACAAGACAGATAAAAACACTCTCTTGTTGAGTCAATCTTTTTCAGCCTCCTCTTAGGCTTGGTATAATGATTTCCCCTAGCAGAAGTTATTCTCCTCTCAGGCTGTGTATAATAATTTCTCCCGCTTGTTCAGCCTCAATCTTGGGCTTTGTACAAGACACCATATAAATTTCCTAAGCAGAGTCAATTCTTCAGCCTCAATCTTGGGCTTTGTACAAGACAGATAATACTCTCCTTCAGAGTCAAACTCATTTCAGCCTCAATCTTGGGCTTTGTACAAGACACTTAAAATATCCTCAGTCGAGTCAGTAAAGTCTCTTTTTAGCCTCAATCTTGTTCTTTGTACAAGGCAGATAAAGATTTCTTTCCCACAGAGTCAGTCTTCTTTTCAGCCTCAATCTTGGGCTTCGTACAAGACACTTACAAATCCTCCCCAGCGGAGTCAAAATCTCTTTTAGCCTTAATCTTGGGCTTTGTACAAGACAACAAAATATTTCCCCGAAAAAGTCAAACTTTTAGCCTTCTCTTAGGCTTTGTATAATAATATCCCCCAAAGAGTCAGTCTCTTTTCTTAGCCTCAATCTTGGGCGTTGTACAAGACAGATAAACACTCTCTTGTTGAGTCAGTCCTTTCCAGCCTCCTCTTAGGCTTTGCATAAGGACTTCCCTAGTGGAGTCAATCAATCTCTTATCTTCAACCTTGGGCTTTGATCAAGGCACACAAAAATCAACATTCCCCTCAGAGGAAATCAGAATCTCTCTGTAGGAAGACATTTTCTCTGTGTTATCACACATCAAAATAGACATTCAAATCAAACCCTAATCCCAGATAACTGTTGTAAGTGGCACACTTGTTGATTCAAATATCCAATCTGTTGTCCATCTTTTATCCTGGTAAATCCTTTCTTTCATCTAATTGCTGTAAGTGGCAAGCCTCTGGATTATTTACATCCATGCCACTGTCCTTCTTTTAGCATGAAAGACTCCTAAGGAAAAATGGCATTGCTCCAACACTGAGTTAAAGTTTTCTCCTTCAGGATAACATCCCTCATAAAGGAAATTATGGCATTGCTGGATTCTCATATACCAGTTAAAGTAACCCTCCTTTATAAACAGTCACCCAACAACTGTGATAAATAGACGAGCTGTCTCCCTTAGAGATGACAAATTCTCTCTCAATTAAACCTTTTAGCTTCAATCTTGGGCTTTGAACAAGACACCAAAACATCATCTTTTTCCTCCCATAGAATAGGAGAAACTACGATTGCTCTGATTTTCCTGTTTCTTTAAACGGGAATACGTAGGCATAAGATTGCGAAATCTTAGCGAGCATACCAATCAAAAACTCTCTGGATCTCAATAATCCTCAGTAGAAGACAACCTCCTCTTAGGCTTTGTATAAGGATCTTTTTCTTTGTTCTTCCCCAACAAAGATGGCCTCTTCTTAGGCTTTGTATAATGACCCTTCCTTTCCTCAGCACAGTTAGCCTCCTCTTGGGCTTTGTACAAATGATTTTCCCCATCTGAGCTAACCTTTTCAGACTCTCTTGTTGAGTCAATCACCTTTCAGACTCTCTTGTTGAGTCAATCACCTTTCAATACTCTCTTGTTGAATCAACCCCTTTAGCCTCAATCTTGGGTTTGTACAAGACAGATAAAAACACTCTCTTGTTGAGTCAATCTTTTTCAGCCTCCTCTTAGGCTTGGTATAATGATTTCCCCTAGCAGAAGTTATTCTCCTCTCAGGCTGTGTATAATAATTTCTCCCGCTTATTCAGCCTCAATCTTGGGCTTTGTACAAGACACCATATAAATTTCCTAAGCAGAGTCAATTCTTTAGCCTCAATCTTGGGCTTTGTACAAGACAGATAATACTCTCCTTCAGAGTCAAACTCATTTCAGCCTCAATCTTGGGCTTTGTACAAGACACTTAAAATATCCTCAGTCGAGTTAGTAAAGTCTCTTTTTAGCCTCAATCTTGTTCTTTGTACAAGGCAGATAAAGATTTCTTTCCCACAGAGTCAGTCTTCTTTTCAGCCTCAATCTTGGGCTTCGTACAAGACACTTACAAATCCTCCCCAGCGGAGTCAAAATCTCTTTTAGCCTTAATCTTGGGCTTTGTACAAGACAACAAAATATTTCCCCGAAAAAGTCAAACTTTTAGCCTTCTCTTAGGCTTTGTATAATAATATCCCCCAAAGAGTCAGTCTCTTTTCTTAGCCTCAATCTTGGGCGTTGTACAAGACAGATAAACACTCTCTTGTTGAGTCAGTCCTTTCCAGCCTCCTCTTAGGCTTTGCATAAGGACTTCCCTAGTGGAGTCAATCAATCTCTTATCTTCAACCTTGGGCTTTGATCAAGGCACACAAAAATCAACATTCCCCTCAGAGGAAATCAGAATCTCTCTGTAGGAAGACATTTTCTCTGTGTTATCACACATCAAAATAGACATTCAAATCAAACCCTAATCCCAAATAACTGTTGTAAGTGGCACACTTGTTGATTCAAATATCCAATCTGTTGTCCATCTTTTATCCTGGTAAATCCTTTCTTTCATCTAATTGCTGTAAGTGGCAAGCCTCTGGATTATTTACATCCATGCCACTGTCCTTCTTTTAGCATGAAAGACTCCTAAGGAAAAATGGCATTGCTCCAACACTGAGTTAAAGTTTTCTCCTTCAGGATAACATCCCTCATAAAGGAAATTATGGCATTGCTGGATTCTCATATACCAGTTAAAGTAACCCTCCTTTATAAACAGTCACCCAACAACTGTGATAAATAGACGAGCTGTCTCCCTTAGAGATGACAAATTCTCTCTCAATCAAACCTTTTAGCTTCAATCTTGGGCTTTGAACAAGACACCAAAACATCATCTTTTTCCTCCCATAGAATAGGAGAAACTACGATTGCTCTGATTTTCCTGTTTCTTTAAACGGGAATACGTAGGCATAAGATTGCGAAATCTTAGCGAGCATACCAATCAAAAACTCTCTGGATCTCAATAATCCTCAGTAGAAGACAACCTCCTCTTAGGCTTTGTATAAGGATCTTTTTCTTTGTTCTTCCCCAACAAAGATGGCCTCTTCTTAGGCTTTGTATAATGACCCTTCCTTTCCTCAGCACAGTTAGCCTCCTCTTGGGCTTTGTACAAATGATTTTCCCCATCTGAGCTAACCTTTTCAGACTCTCTTGTTGAGTCAATCACCTTTCAGACTCTCTTGTTGAGTCAATCACCTTTCAATACTCTCTTGTTGAATCAACCCCTTTAGCCTCAATCTTGGGTTTGTACAAGACAGATAAAAACACTCTCTTGTTGAGTCAATCTTTTTCAGCCTCCTCTTAGGCTTGGTATAATGATTTCCCCTAGCAGAAGTTATTCTCCTCTCAGGCTGTGTATAATAATTTCTCCCGCTTATTCAGCCTCAATCTTGGGCTTTGTACAAGACACCATATAAATTTCCTAAGCAGAGTCAATTCTTTAGCCTCAATCTTGGGCTTTGTACAAGACAGATAATACTCTCCTTCAGAGTCAAACTCATTTCAGCCTCAATCTTGGGCTTTGTACAAGACACTTAAAATATCCTCAGTCGAGTTAGTAAAGTCTCTTTTTAGCCTCAATCTTGTTCTTTGTACAAGGCAGATAAAGATTTCTTTCCCACAGAGTCAGTCTTCTTTTCAGCCTCAATCTTGGGCTTCGTACAAGACACTTACAAATCCTCCCCAGCGGAGTCAAAATCTCTTTTAGCCTTAATCTTGGGCTTTGTACAAGACAACAAAATATTTCCCCGAAAAAGTCAAACTTTTAGCCTTCTCTTAGGCTTTGTATAATAATATCCCCCAAAGAGTCAGTCTCTTTTCTTAGCCTCAATCTTGGGCGTTGTACAAGACAGATAAACACTCTCTTGTTGAGTCAGTCCTTTCCAGCCTCCTCTTAGGCTTTGCATAAGGACTTCCCTAGTGGAGTCAATCAATCTCTTATCTTCAACCTTGGGCTTTGATCAAGGCACACAAAAATCAACATTCCCCTCAGAGGAAATCAGAATCTCTCTGTAGGAAGACATTTTCTCTGTGTTATCACACATCAAAATAGACATTCAAATCAAACCCTAATCCCAGATAACTGTTGTAAGTGGCACACTTGTTGATTCAAATATCCAATCTGTTGTCCATCTTTTATCCTGGTAAATCCTTTCTTTCATCTAATTGCTGTAAGTGGCAAGCCTCTGGATTATTTACATCCATGCCACTGTCCTTCTTTTAGCATGAAAGACTCCTAAGGAAAAATGGCATTGCTCCAACACTGAGTTAAAGTTTTCTCCTTCAGGATAACATCCCTCATAAAGGAAATTATGGCATTGCTGGATTCTCATATACCAGTTAAAGTAACCCTCCTTTATAAACAGTCACCCAACAACTGTGATAAATAGACGAGCTGTCTCCCTTAGAGATGACAAATTCTCTCTCAATCAAACCTTTTAGCTTCAATCTTGGGCTTTGAACAAGACACCAAAACATCATCTTTTTCCTCCCATAGAATAGGAGAAACTACGATTGCTCTGATTTTCCTGTTTCTTTAAACGGGAATACGTAGGCATAAGATTGCGAAATCTTAGCGAGCATACCAATCAAAAACTCTCTGGATCTCAATAATCCTCAGTAGAAGACAACCTCCTCTTAGGCTTTGTATAAGGATCTTTTTCTTTGTTCTTCCCCAACAAAGATGGCCTCTTCTTAGGCTTTGTATAATGACCCTTCCTTTCCTCAGCACATTTAGCCTCCTCTTGGGCTTTGTACAAATGATTTTCCCCATCTGAGCTAACCTTTTCAGACTCTCTTGTTGAGTCAATCACCTTTCAGACTCTCTTGTTGAGTCAATCACCTTTCAATACTCTCTTGTTGAATCAACCCCTTTAGCCTCAATCTTGGGTTTGTACAAGACAGATAAAAACACTCTCTTGTTGAGTCAATCTTTTTCAGCCTCCTCTTAGGCTTGGTATAATGATTTCCCCTAGCAGAAGTTATTCTCCTCTCAGGCTGTGTATAATAATTTCTCCCGCTTGTTCAGCCTCAATCTTGGGCTTTGTACAAGACACCATATAAATTTCCTAAGCAGAGTCAATTCTTCAGCCTCAATCTTGGGCTTTGTACAAGACAGATAATACTCTCCTTCAGAGTCAAACTCATTTCAGCCTCAATCTTGGGCTTTGTACAAGACACTTAAAATATCCTCAGTCGAGTCAGTAAAGTCTCTTTTTAGCCTCAATCTTGTTCTTTGTACAAGGCAGATAAAGATTTCTTTCCCACAGAGTCAGTCTTCTTTTCAGCCTCAATCTTGGGCTTCGTACAAGACACTTACAAATCCTCCCCAGCGGAGTCAAAATCTCTTTTAGCCTTAATCTTGGGCTTTGTACAAGACAACAAAATATTTCCCCGAAAAAGTCAAACTTTTAGCCTTCTCTTAGGCTTTGTATAATAATATCCCCCAAAGAGTCAGTCTCTTTTCTTAGCCTCAATCTTGGGCGTTGTACAAGACAGATAAACACTCTCTTGTTGAGTCAGTCCTTTCCAGCCTCCTCTTAGGCTTTGCATAAGGACTTCCCTAGTGGAGTCAATCAATCTCTTATCTTCAACCTTGGGCTTTGATCAAGGCACACAAAAATCAACATTCCCCTCAGAGGAAATCAGAATCTCTCTGTAGGAAGACATTTTCTCTGTGTTATCACACATCAAAATAGACATTCAAATCAAACCCTAATCCCAGATAACTGTTGTAAGTGGCACACTTGTTGATTCAAATATCCAATCTGTTGTCCATCTTTTATCCTGGTAAATCCTTTCTTTCATCTAATTGCTGTAAGTGGCAAGCCTCTGGATTATTTACATCCATGCCACTGTCCTTCTTTTAGCATGAAAGACTCCTAAGGAAAAATGGCATTGCTCCAACACTGAGTTAAAGTTTTCTCCTTCAGGATAACATCCCTCATAAAGGAAATTATGGCATTGCTGGATTCTCATATACCAGTTAAAGTAACCCTCCTTTATAAACAGTCACCCAACAACTGTGATAAATAGACGAGCTGTCTCCCTTAGAGATGACAAATTCTCTCTCAATCAAACCTTTTAGCTTCAATCTTGGGCTTTGAACAAGACACCAAAACATCATCTTTTTCCTCCCATAGAATAGGAGAAACTACGATTGCTCTGATTTTCCTGTTTCTTTAAACGGGAATACGTAGGCATAAGATTGCGAAATCTTAGCGAGCATACCAATAAAAAACTCTCTGGATCTCAATAATCCTCAGTAGAAGACAACCTCCTCTTAGGCTTTGTATAAGGATCTTTTTCTTTGTTCTTCCCCAACAAAGATGGCCTCTTCTTAGGCTTTGTATAATGACCCTTCCTTTCCTCAGCACAGTTAGCCTCCTCTTGGACTTTGTACAAATGATTTTCCCCATCTGAGCTAACCTTTTCAGACTCTCTTGTTGAGTCAATCACCTTTCAGACTCTCTTGTTGAGTCAATCACCTTTCAATACTCTCTTGTTGAATCAACCCCTTTAGCCTTAATCTTGGGTTTGTACAAGACAGATAAAAACACTCTCTTGTTGAGTCAATCTTTTTCAGCCTCCTCTTAGGCTTGGTATAATGATTTCCCCTAGCAGAAGTTATTCTCCTCTCAGGCTGTGTATAATAATTTCTCCCGCTTGTTCAGCCTCAATCTTGGGCTTTGTACAAGACACCATATAAATTTCCTAAGCAGAGTCAATTCTTCAGCCTCAATCTTGGGCTTTGTACAAGACAGATAATACTCTCCTTCAGAGTCAAACTCATTTCAGCCTCAATCTTGGGCTTTGTACAAGACACTTAAAATATCCTCAGTCGAGTCAGTAAAGTCTCTTTTTAGCCTCAATCTTATTCTTTGTACAAGGCAGATAAAGATTTCTTTCCCACAGAGTCAGTCTTCTTTTCAGCCTCAATCTTGGGCTTCGTACAAGACACTTACAAATCCTCCCCAGCGGAGTCAAAATCTCTTTTAGCCTTAATCTTGGGCTTTGTACAAGACAACAAAATATTTCCCTGAAAAAGTCAAACTTTGAGCCTTCTCTTAGGCTTTGTATAATAATATCCCTCAAAGAGTCAGTCTCTTTTCTTAGCCTCAATCTTGGGTGTTGTACAAGACAGATAAACACTCTCTTGTTGAGTCAGTCCTTTCCAGCTCCTCTTAGGCTTTGCATAAGGACTTCCCTAGTGGAGTCAATCAATCTCTTATCTTCAACCTTGGGATTTGATCAAGGCACACAAAAATCAACATTCCCCTCAGAGGAAATCAGAATCTCTCTGTAGGAAGACATTTTCTCTGTGTTATCACACATCAAAATAGACATTCAAATCAAACCCTAATCCCAGATAACTGTTGTAAGTGGCACACTTGTTGATTCAAATATCCAATCTGTTGTCCATCTTTTATCCTGGTAAATCCTTTCTTTCATCTAATTTCTGTAAGTGGCAAGCCTCTGGATTATTTACATCCATGCCACTGTCCTTCTTTTAGCATGAAAGACTCCTAAGGAAAAATGGCATTGCTCCAACACTGAGTTAAAGTTTTCTCCTTCAGGATAACATCCCTCATAAAGGAAATTATGGCATTGCTGGATTCTCATATACCAGTTAAAGTAACCCTCCTTTATAAACAGTCACCCAACAACTGTGATAAATAGACGAGCTGTCTCCCTTAGAGATGACAAATTCTCTCTCAATCAAACCTTTTAGCTTCAATCTTGGGCTTTGAACAAGACACCAAAACATCATCTTTTTCCTCCCATAGAATAGGAGAAACTACGATTGCTCTGATTTTCCTGTTTCTTTAAACGGGAATACGTAGGCATAAGATTGCGAAATCTTAGCGAGCATACCAATCAAAAACTCTCTGGATCTCAATAATCCTCAGTAGAAGACAACCTCCTCTTAGGCTTTGTATAAGGATCTTTTTCTTTGTTCTTCCCCAACAAAGATGGCCTCTTCTTAGGCTTTGTATAATGACCCTTCCTTTCCTCAGCACAGTTAGCCTCCTCTTGGGCTTTGTACAAATGATTTTCCCCATCTGAGCTAACCTTTTCAGACTCTCTTGTTGAGTCAATCACCTTTCAGACTCTCTTGTTGAGTCAATCACCTTTCAATACTCTCTTGTTGAATCAACCCCTTTAGCCTCAATCTTGGGTTTGTACAAGACAGATAAAAACACTCTCTTGTTGAGTCAATCTTTTTCAGCCTCCTCTTAGGCTTGGTATAATGATTTCCCCTAGCAGAAGTTATTCTCCTCTCAGGCTGTGTATAATAATTTCTCCCGCTTGTTCAGCCTCAATCTTGGGCTTTGTACAAGACACCATATAAATTTCCTAAGCAGAGTCAATTCTTCAGCCTCAATCTTGGGCTTTGTACAAGACAGATAATACTCTCCTTCAGAGTCAAACTCATTTCAGCCTCAATCTTGGGCTTTGTACAAGACACTTAAAATATCCTCAGTCGAGTCAGTAAAGTCTCTTTTTAGCCTCAATCTTGTTCTTTGTACAAGGCAGATAAAGATTTCTTTCCCACAGAGTCAGTCTTCTTTTCAGCCTCAATCTTGGCCTTCGTACAAGACACTTACAAATCCTCCCCAGCGGAGTCAAAATCTCTTTTAGCCTTAATCTTGGGCTTTGTACAAGACAACAAAATATTTCCCCAAAAAAGTCAAACTTTTAACCTTCTCTTAGGCTTTGTATAATAATATCCCCCAAAGAGTCAGTCTCTTTTCTTAGCCTCAATCTTGGGCGTTGTACAAGACAGATAAACACTCTCTTGTTGAGTCAGTCCTTTCCAGCCTCCTCTTAGGCTTTGCATAAGGACTTCCCTAGTAGAGTCAATCAATATCTTATCTTCAACCTTGGGCTTTGATCAAGGCACACAAAAATCAACATTCCCCTCAGAGGAAATCAGAATCTCTCTGTAGGAAGACATTTTCTCTGTGTTATCACACATCAAAATAGACATTCAAATCAAACCCTAATCCCAGATAACTGTTGTAAGTGGCACACTTGTTGATTCAAATATCCAATCTGTTGTCCATCTTTTATCCTGGTAAATCCTTTCTTTCATCTAATTGCTGTAAGTGGCAAGCCTCTGGATTATTTACATCCATGCCACTGTCCTTCTTTTAGCATGAAAGACTCCTAAGGAAAAATGGCATTGCTCCAACACTGAGTTAAAGTTTTCTCCTTCAGGATAACATCCCTCATAAAGGAAATTATGGCATTGCTGGATTCTCATATACCAGTTAAAGTAACCCTCCTTTATAAACAGTCACCCAACAACTGTGATAAATAGACGAGCTGTCTCCCTTAGAGATGACAAATTCTCTCTCAATCAAACCTTTTAGCTTCAATCTTGGGCTTTGAACAAGACACCAAAACATCATCTTTTTCCTCCCATAGAATAGGAGAAACTACGATTGCTCTGATTTTCCTGTTTCTTTAAACGGGAATACGTAGGCATAAGATTGCGAAATCTTAGCGAGCATACCAATCAAAAACTCTAGGTCCAGTACCTTCATACCAATCAAAAACTCTAGGTCCAGTACCTTCATACCAATATAAACTTAGGTCCAGTACCTACCAAAAACATCGAAAAACCCGAACATCAACAAAAACTCACTCACTCACTCTCTCTCTCTCTCTCTCTCTCATATTTCCCAAGAAACTTTCCCAACCCATCAACAGATAAACACCATCAAGTATAAAGCAGAACCTAAAACTAACAACCTGTGGATAACCACATATAGGATGGGTATTTGACAACTCCCCATTGTATAACCTGACCCCGAACTCCCCGAATCTCTTTCAGCGTTTGTTCAGTTAAACATTCGCGTGCAAGGTTAGTTTTAGATAGCTTCCCTTTCCCTTACAGCTTCACGGGATAAATAAGAAATCAGAAAGTAGCACTCCATTCCTACCATTGCGGTGAGGAGAAACCCAATCTGCCATAAGGTGGTCGCGTCACCGACAAAAATCTCACGCTACATTGTCTAGTCTATTCTACAAGCAATCAGGGATGCTCTTTTATACAAGAGGCCCTCCAACATCAGATGGATCTCAGATTGATCCAAGACTACCGTGAAGAATGCCATGAAGACGACCAAGGGTGTGCGCTTGTACA
The DNA here is from genome assembly GCA_022829125.1 of Lathyrus tuberosus. Taxonomy (NCBI): domain Eukaryota; kingdom Viridiplantae; phylum Streptophyta; class Magnoliopsida; order Fabales; family Fabaceae; genus Lathyrus; species Lathyrus tuberosus. The sequence goes on from JALAZF010000304.1 coordinate 6,292,074, forward strand.
AAGAAACCTTCAACATCTGTTGGACCACTGGTGGCTTCCAATCTACTTGGATGAAGCTACACAACAGATTAGCATGACTGATGGAAACCCTGATAGTCATCAAAGTTATGATATCCAGTCAACAGAAACCGATCTAGTAAAGATGCACTGTATACAAAATGGGTGTGGCTGGGTACCACCGCACAATTATGAGCATTGTAGAGTATGCTCGGAGAACAAACAAGGATGCTATCTCGTACGAACGGCTCTTCAAAATCAATTGGACGGGAAAGAGGTTCGACCATGTTCGAGTTCTGGGTCGATTAACATGATACAAGACTACTTCCCTGGTCAAAGCAAAAGCACTGTCGTAACCTCCGATCATGAAATGACCAAGGACGTATGCGCCATAATCCCCCTACTCGATGAATCATGAATCCCTCTTGATAGTAGAAAAGTTCCTAACCAGGAACTGATTGAGGTTGTTTATAACGATCAGAGAAATCAGAAAGCTCCTGTGGTTATCTACCTGCCAGGACCAATACCGTACAAATTAGAGAAGGCTATCCCTTACAAGTACGGTGCAACGACCATCGAAAATGGAAAGGAAACTCCATTACCCTCCGTCGTGAACATTGCCGACATCAGTCGAGTTACCCGGAGCGGTCAGATCTTCAACAGAGGAGTTGGAGAACCTGCCAAAGAAAAGGAACCTCAAACGGAAGTTCCTAACCAACAAGTCAGGAAATCCAGTAATCTAGAACTTATAAAGAATAACGATAAGATGATGAAGCTCATCCAGAAAAGCAAGTACAACATTGTAGACTAATTGTTGCATACTCCGTCTAGAATCTTTGTGATATCTCTCCTGCTTAGTTCTGAAGCTCACAAGGAAGCTCTGCAGAAAGTCTTAGAGCAAGCCTTCGTGGAATAAGACGTAATGGTAGGATAATTTGACAGCATCATTTCCAACATCACTTCCTGCAACAAATTAGGATTCAGTGATGAAGAACTGCCGCAAGAAGGCAAGAATCATAATATGCGCTTAACATTACACTCAACTGCCAAGTCAATGCTTTAGCCAGCTCACTGGTGGACACAGGATCATCTTTAAATGTTATGCAAAAATCAACTCTGATACGACTATCATTTCAAGGAGCCCCGATGAGAGGTAGTGAGATTATCGTCAAAGCCTTTGATGGATCTAGAAAAACAGTTATCGGCGAAGTCGATCTTCCCATAACCATCGGTCCTCACACTTTCCAAGTCACTTTCCAAGTCACTTTCCAAGCCATGGACATCAGGGCAACATACAACTGTTTATTAGGAAGTCCTTGGATACACAAAGCTGGGGCAATCACTTCGACACTTCACCAAAAGCTGAAGTTCGTAAAGAATGACAAGCTAGTCACAGTCTGCGGAGAGCAGGCCTTAATCTTAAGCAACTTATCATCATTCTCCGGTGTAGAATCGGAAGAGGTTGTTGGAACTCAGTTCCAGGCACTCTCGGTGAGCAATGAGAATCAACCAGAAAGAGGGACATCGATTTCCTCATACAAGGACGCTCTCGAAGTGATCAAGTGTAATGACACAAAAGGATAGGGACAGATTGTAATTCCTACGGATAACAAAACAAATAAAGGTCTTGGTTTCTCTTCAACCTGTACCCAGACTGCTAAGAAAGATGAAAGTTTTCATCCCATTTAGGATTTCTTCCACAGTGGAGGCTTCCTCCGTCCAGTGTCTCAAGAAGTACACACCATCAATGAGAGTGACTCCTCCGATACGGATGAGGAATGGAAATCTTATCTCAGCAATAATGGTTATATGTCTCAGGAAGAAACGCACGTGCCATTCTGTTTTCCAAAACAGAGCCCGAGATATATACCGAGATCAGACGTCCGGATGATCTATGGAGATTGTGATCCTGAAAGATGTCGTGCTACACCCATCTCATTAGAAGATAAACTAATGGAATACAACTTCGACCAAGATTATTATAATCCCCTGGATGACTTGCCTATCTAGAAGCCATACACAGAAGACTTGGGGAAGAAGAGTCAGCCGAACGATGCCTATTAGCTGAGTAATATTGAAAAGAATACCCATGCCCCCACCGAGTCATGGGATCATTACTCAGGACATTCCGAAGATATCCAGCACAATGATGAATCTCCAAAGATTGCAGGACAAGAGTTCATCAACTATGCTTTTCCTGAGGTCAACGTCATTGAGGAAGATGACTCGTCCACTCCCACAAAAGTATGGGACACTTTAGGATAGCCAAGCGGCAAGTATGACTTTCTAGTAAAATACACCGCTCCCGAAAGCTCTCGCGTCAGATACGAGGACATCCAGCCAACTGGTTGGGGAGATCCCCTTGAGAGTGAAAACACTAGGGAAGATACAATAGAAGAGTTCGCTTATGACAATTCTACTTGGGAGGAAGACTCCAATGATCCCACTCCGCCAGAAATCAGTGTTGTTTCTAAAGACAAACCAAGGAAGAAGGTACCTGACTTTGTGATTCATAGAGAAGTTCGTCGCCACTGGGTTGTTGTTGATGTCCTGAAAGTTGTCCATAAGTCTAAGTAATTACCATCTTTGTTTTAACCTTTCACCTTGCCCAGGTGAAACAAATGTTCTATAGGGCTCACTTTCTGTAAATGTCCCTCTTTGCCTCGCCTAAAGCGACAGAGTTTTTATTTTATAGGGTTGTATTTCAAGAATCGACAAATCATGAATAAATAATGTCATTCTGAATTCCCGCATTTATTGTTGTTTTCACTTTTCGTTTTTCAAAAAATGGTAATCCTAAAAACAGCCCAAAATAAAAATAAGCATTTTTCAGAAAATACACTGCACACACTCTTGTATTCTTTTTATCTCTTCTAAAAACGAATCATCACGTCATGCAGATTGCTTGTTTTAAACCCCATTGAAACATACGGTCCAATGCCTTCTCCCAACTTTAAATTCCCAGTATTTGAAGCTGAAGAAGAAGAGGACGAAGAAATTCCACAAGAGATCTCCCGATTACTCAGGCAAGAGGAAAGGTCTATTGAGCCTCACAAAGAGCCATTAGAAACGGTCAATTTAGGTTCAAAAGAAGAGAGAAACGAAGTTAAGATTGGAGCACTACTCAGTCCAACTGTCAGAGAAGACTTGCTAAAACTTCTAAAAGAGTTTCCACATGTGTTTGATTGGTCCTACCAGGACATGCCATGGTTGGATACCAGCATCGTGGAACATCACTTACCGCTGAAAACAGAATGTCTGCCAGTAAAACAAAGACTAAGACAGACTCATCCAGATATGGCCATCAAAATTAAGAAGGAAGTGCAGAAACAGATCGACACAGGTTTCCTCGCCACCTCAGAATATCCTCAATGGCTAGCTAACATAGTGCCAGTTTTGAAAAAGGACGGAAAAGTCAGAATGTGTGTAGACTACAGGGATCTGAACAAAGCAAGTTCAAAGGATGACTTCCCCTTACCACACATAGACATGCTGGTTGACAGTACATCAAAGTTCAAAGTCTTCTCCTTCATGGATGGATTCTTGGGCTATAATCAAATCAAAATGGCGCCGGAAGATACGTAGAAAACTTCATTCATCACCCCATGGGGTAACTTTTGTTACAAGGTAATTCCGTGGGGGCAACCTATCAAAGGGCCATGACAACTTTGTTTCACGACATGATGCACAAAGAAATTGAAGTGTACGTCGATGACATGATATCCAAATCTAAAACAGAAGAAGAGCATGTGGAACACCTGTCAAAGTTATTCAAGCGTCTGAGAAAATACAAACTCCGGTTGAACCCTAATAAGTGCACATTTGGTGTTTGCTCAGGAAAACTCTTAGGATTCTTTGTCAGCCAGAAAGGAATTAAGGTTGATCCTGACAAGGTCAAGGCTATTCAAGAAATTCCTTCACCAAAGACTGAAAAATAGGCCAGAGGGTTTTTAGGACGTCTGAATTACATCTCAAGATTCATATCCCTCATGACCGCGACATGCGCGCCAATCTTCAAACTACTCAGAAAGAATCAAAGCTGCGTATGGACAGAAGACTGCCAAAAAGCTTTCGACAGTATCAAAGAATATCTGTTGAATCCACCTATTCTGTCTGCCCTAGTAAAATGAGGACCACTGATCATCTACCTAACAGTCTTGGAAGACTCCATGGGCTGTGTACCTGGCCAGCAAGATGAAACAAAAAGAAAAGAGTCTGCCATCTACTACTTAAGCAAGAAGTTCACGGACTGTGAAACTCGGTACACTATGCTCGAGAAAACTTACTGCGCTTTGGCTTGGGCAGCCAAATGTCTTCGCCAGTACATGATTTGTCACACTACTTGGTTAATCTCCGAAATGGACCCGATCAAGTAAGTCTTTGAAAAGCCTGCTCTCACGGGAAGGATCGCCCGTGGGCAGATGTTGTTATCAGAATATGACATCGAGTATCATGCTCAGAAAGTCGTCAAAGGAAGTATTTTAGCTGATCATTTACCTTATCAACCAATTGACGATTAGGAATCAGTCGGATTTGACTTCCCAGACGAAGATGTCATGTACCTAAAAATGAAAGATTGCGATGAACCGCTAACCAGTGAAGGGCCAGAACCAGGATCCCAATGGGGACTAATATTCGACGGAGCCGTCAATACTTATGGAAACAGAATTGGCGAAATCATTGTAACACCTCAGGGTACCCATATTCCTTTCACCGCCCGACTGACATTCAAATGCACAAACAACGAGGCCGAATACAAAGCTTGTATCATGGGTCTCGAAGAAACAATTAACTTAAAGATAAAGAACTTGGATGTGTATGGAGACTCAACCCTGGTTATCAATCAGATCAAAGGAGAGTGGAATACATACCAATCAAGACTGATTCCTTACAGAGATTACGTGATAAGGTTGTTACCCTTCTTCAACAGAATCGAGTTTCATCACATCCCTCGTGAAGAAAATCACATGGCTGATGCACTAGCCACTCTCTTCTCTATGATTAGTGTAAGTCAATGGAACGACGTACCCAAGATTGACATAATGCGCCTTGAAATGCCTGCTTACATCTTTGCAATGGAAGCAGTCATTGATGATAAACCCTGGTGTCATGATATCAAATGCTTCCTTCAAAAACAAGAGGACCCACCTGGGCATCAAGAAAAGATAGGAAGACTCTCAGAAGGATAACAAGGATAACAAGGATAACAAGGAGCAGAATACAAACAACAGAAAATAGCCGTGTATCTTCACCGCCTATTATAAGTTAAATCCATCCTATTTATAACACTAAACAAAACTGGATTTGGGCTTCAGAATCACAGCAATTCAGCTCCACAGAATCTGCAACTTATTCTTCTCTAGAACAGTTTCTTCAATCCTAAGTTTCCTAAAATGTCTCCACACTTAGAAACAACATATTCCATTTAGAATCATAATCTCTGATTCCTCAATCTTAGACGCAACCTAGGAAAAGTTCACATTCCCATGAAAACTGGACATCAGATAACAGTTATCCCAAACTGTAATAGACAAAGATGTCGAATCAACATGATAGGATATCTTGTCTAACAACTTAATCTTCAGTCAGTTTGACATGTTAGGAAATCTTGTCCAACATCTTTCTGATAAGTTAGTTTTACCAAAATTGATGCCAACCTCAAAGGCTTAGACTCATCAATCCCCCCCTTTGGTGGATTTTGGCTAAAACTAACTACAATTAACCTACAGACAGAATTAATCAGAGGCAAGAAATAGATCATTCGAACAACACCAGAAAAAAGCATCAAACATCTTGTTGTCTCTCCCTCAACCAGTTCCTTCTTCTGCAAGGAGCACTACTCCCCCTCAATGGTTAGCAGCAGTCAGCAGTGGTTAGTAAAGTTAGTATTACTCCCCCTTTTTAGCCATAATATGACAAAGGCAGAAAGGCTAACTAAATAACCAAATAAACAGCATAGAGTATTTAAAGTACACACCAAGCACAAAAGTAAATTATCCTGGACATTAAGCCCTTACAAAACCAAAACAAAATAAAACTAGAGAGAAGTCTTAAAATCCCTCTCAAACTTGATGGGAATACTTATCCAGCTACTTGACTAGCATTCCCACACTCAGTGGTATGTTACAGATCTTCAGATAGGCAAACTCCAAGCTTGCCCCTCAACACTTCAAATTGATTCGCATCCAAAGCTTTAGTGAAGATGTCAGCTAACTGATTCTCTGTGGCAACATGCTCCAAGGTTATGACTTTGTCTTCCACAAGGTCTCTAATAAAGTGATGCCTGATGTCAATATGTTTAGTTCTGCTGTGCTGAATAGGATTCTTTGAAATATTAATTGCACTCAAGTTGTCACAGAAGAGTGTCATAACGTCTTGAATGACATTGTATTTAGTCAGCATTTGCTTCATCCACATCATTTGAGAACAACTACTACCTGCACCGATGTATTCAGCTTCACCAGTAGACAAGGAGACATAGTTTTGCTTCTTACTGAACCAAGAGATCAAGTTCTTTCCTAGAAAGAAGCATCCACCGGAGGTGCTCTTCCAATCATCTGCATTCCCGGCCCAATCAGCATCACAGTATCCTATTAACACATTGTTAAAATGCGTATAGAGCAGTCCATAGTCACATGTACCATTAATATAATTCATAATTCTCTTGACCTGATTAATATGGCTAACTTTAGGTTCAACCTGATATCTCGCACATACTCCTACTGCAAAAGTTATATCGGGTCTGCTAGCAGTAAGATATAGAAGATTTCTAATCATGCTTCTATACAAACTATGATCAACACTTACCCCTTTCTCATCTTTAGATAATTTCAAGTGAGTAGGACCAGGAGTCCTCTTGTGTTTTGCATTCTCCAAGCCAAACTTCTTAACAATATTTTTGGCATATTTCCCTTGACAGAGAAATATTGAATCTTCCATCTGTTTTACTTGGAGACTAAGAAAGTAAGTTAATTCACCAACTAAACTCATCTCAAACTCAGATTGCATTTGCTTGACAAAGTGTTGAACCATCTCTTCTGACATTCCCTGAAACACAATATCATCGACATAAATTTGTGCTATCATGAGCTTTCCTTCCCTTTCTTTGACAAAGAGGGTTTTACCAATTCCTCCTTTTCTGTAGCCGTGGGTGACAAGGAAATTAGTTAGCCTTTCATACCAAGCCCTTGGAGCTTGTTTCAACCCATACAAGGCTTTCTTCAGCTTGTATACATGATCTGGAAATGTAGGATCAACAAAACCTTTGGATTGTTCCACATAGACTTCTTCGTTTAAGTATCCATTCAGAAAGGCACTCTTGACATCCATTTGAAAAAGCTTGAATTTCAGCATGCAGGCTACTCCAAGTAGCAGTCTTACAGACTCCAATCTAGGAACAGGAGCAAAAGTTTCATCAAAATCCACTCCCTCAATCTGAGTGTACCCTTGGGCAACAAGTCTAACCTTGTTTCTTGTGACTACACCGTGTTCGTCAGACTTGTTTTTAAATACCCACTTTGTCTCAATCACATTTGACCCTTCTGGTCTTGGTACAAGATCCCAGACCTCATACCTCTTGAACTGCCACAGCTCCTCTTACATAGCATTAATCCAAAATTCATCAGTCAAGGCCTCCATGACATTCTTGAGTTCCATCTTTAACACAAAACAAGCGCCGGCAACCACATCTCGTGACCTGGTCATCCTTCCTCCATTTGGATCTCCTATTATGAGTTCCTTGGGATGATCCGTCTGGATTTTGATGGAGGGTCCCTTGTCAACCTTCTCAGTCATAGTAGGTACATGATTGACTTCATTGGATTCTGCAGTACCCTCAGAGTCATCTAGTGATGTTCCAATATCCTCTGTGACATCTTCATCCCCCATGGGAAAGAATGCTCCAATATCATTAGTATCTTCGGCTTCTATAAGTGATTCATCAACCACAACATTTATAGACTCCAGTACCACCTGAGTTCTTGAGTTGTCGACTCTGTAGGCTCTGCTATTTGTAGTGTATCTTAGGAAGATTCCTTCATCACTCTTGGGATCTATCTTCCTTCTTTGCTCATGGTCTGCCAGGATGTAACATTTGCTTCCAAAGACATGGAAGTACTTCACAGTTGGCTTTCAACCTTTCCACAGCTTATACAGTGTGGCAGATGTCCCAGATCTGATGTTTACTCTATTTAAGATGTAGCAAGCTATATTGCTTCAGCCCAAAAGTGATAAGGAAGTTTTTTGGCATGAAGCTTGACCCTTGTACATTCTTGAATTATTCTATTTTTTCTCTCAACCACACCATTTTGTTGAGGAGTGATGGGTGAAGAGAACTCATGATTGTTTCCTTCTGAGGAGCAGAACTCATTAAACTTACTGTTCTCAAACTCCTTCTAACGGTTGCTTCTGATTCTGACAATGCCATATTCCTTCTCTCTTTGAAGTTTTTGACATAGTTCTTTGAAAACTTCAAATACTTCTGACTTCTCTTTGATGACGTGCGCCCAGGTGTACCTAGAGAAATCGTCCACTACAACTTAAGCATACCTCTTTCCACCAAGGCTTTCAACCTGCATAGGTCCCATTAAGTCCATATGGAGAAGCTCTAAGTCTTTTATGTGACATCCTAGTCTATTTTCCAATTTGGCATTCCCCACATATTTTGCCTTCATCGATCTTTAGATTAGGAATACCTCTAACAGCCTCCTTGGATAAGACTTCTTTCATTCCTTTCAAGTGCAAATGGCCAAGTTTCTGATGCCATATCTTCACCTCATCTTCCCTTGACACTAATCAGGTGGAGGGACATTAAGTTTCATGGGGAGCCCACAAGTAAGAATTATCCTTCGATCTGGTACCCTTCATGATAAGTTCCTCTTTATCATTTATTATCGGACACTCAGATTGAGAGAAGTTAACCCTAAGGCCTTGGTCACACAATTGACTAATACTTATCAGATTAGCCGTCAATCCTTTGACATACAAGACTTTATCAAGATTAGGCTGACCAGCATACTTCAGCTTACCAACACCTTTTATCTCACCTTTTGAACCATCTCCAAAGGTGACATAGCTAGTGGAATGAGGTTTGATGTCAACCAAGAACTTCTTGACACCAATCATGTGTCTAAAACAGCCACTATCAAAATACCAGTCTTCTTTAGAAGAGGCTCTCAAAGAGGTTTGAGCTATGAGGGCGACAGTTTGGTTCTTAAGAATCCACTTCTTCTTTCCTTTAGTATTCTCCTTTCTTCTTTTGGGTAGAGTTGATGATTTTGGACAACCATTCAACTTATAGCAGTAAACCTTTAAGTGATCATACTTACCACAGTAATGACCATTCTTGTCCCGATTCTTTCTTCCCGGGAAGTTGTTCTGAGGCCTTTAATGATGTTGAGACATCCTACTTGACATCAATTGAACTGAGTTCGCACCAGATCTTTGTCCTTTGTTCTTAACTTGATCATTGTAGCCGAAACCTCTTCCTCTTCCAGTATTTCGTCTTGAATTAATAATTTCATCCAGCACATCTGAACTGCTATTGAGCATTCTTATATACTTGGTCATGTTGTTAAGTTTGGAGTTTAACAACACAACTTCATCCTCTATATCAGAGATGGTGCCCAAATGATTTATTCTTTTGTCACAAAGTTAGGCAATAAGATTCTGCTGATCTTGCCCTAATTTACATAATTCAGCACTTCTAATGCATACCTCCTTATAAGAGGCAGCTAGTTCACCCTAGGTGAGATCTCCAATATCTGTCTCCTTGTCCGAATCATATACTCCAATGAGTGCAGAAACACGTTTAACAGATTCTCCATCGCTCGAGGAGTCATCTTCAGACCACGAAGTGGATAAACATTTCTTCTCTTTCTTGTGGAAGGTGGGACATTCACCTCTTGTGTGCCCAAGCCCCTGCACTCAAAGCATTGAATTCCCTTACCTCGGTTGGGTTTCTTATCATATCTAGTTCTTCTTCCAAAGTTTTTCCTTCTATAGATGTCGGAAGTCTGAGCCTTGACATTGGTTCTAGACTTCTCATCCAGTTTCTTCAACAGTTGGTGATACTGTTTTTCAAGAAATCCCACAGCTTTGGACAGATCCTCATTAGAGTCACCCTCTTCTTGGTTAGTCACCAGGGCTAAAATTTTCTTTTTTTCATCCTTCTCACTAATAGCCATCTCAAAAAATTGGAGTGATCCCATGAGCTCATCTACTTTCATAGTATTTATATCCTGGGCTTCCTCAATAGCGGTCACCTTCATATCAAATCTCTTGGGGAGAGACCTCGGGATTTTCTGAACCAACTTGGCTTCTGGAATTTTCTCTCTAAGGCCACCTGATGTGTTGGCAGTATCAACAAGGTTCATATGAAAGTCTTGTATACTTTCATCCTCTTTCATCCTCAAGTTCTCAAACTTAGTGGTGAGAAGCTGAAGTCTTGAAGATTTTACTCTTAAAGTTCCCCCATGGGCAGTCTTCAAGATCTCCCATGCATCCTTGGCAACAGTGCAGTTCTTGATGAGCCTGAAGATGTTCTTGTCCACACCATTGAACAAGGCATTCAAGGCTTTGGAATTACCTTGAGCAAGCTTATCATCTTCACCATCCAGGTCTTCCTCAGGTTTCAGCTCATCAGTAATCTCCCCATCCTTGTCTTTGGTCTTTGGTGGATCCCACCCTTTGACCACAGACTTCCAAGCTTTACCATCTATGGACTTGATGAATGCCACCATTGCACTTTCCAATATTCATAATTGGAACCATCAAGTATGGGTGATCTATTTAAAATTCCTCCTTCTTTATCCATTGACCCAGAAAGTATCATCCCTGAATCTCACCCAGATAAAGAGCAGGATGCCTGCTCTGATACCAATTGAAATTCTAGTCAAGCAGATCACTAAGATGTCAGACAGGATGTCGTGACACTTGATCTCTGCTTCTCACACAAGGATAACAAGGAGCGGAATACAAACAACAGAAAATAAAGAGACACACAAGAATTGTTAACCCAGTTCGGTGAACAATAACACCTAGGTCTACGGGCTACCAAGCCAGGAATGAAATCAACTAAGCAGTATTAGTTCTAAGCTAAACTCCACCGTTTACAACTTGTCACCTAAACACTACCCGTGCTAGATTTCTACCTAAGACACTCCTAGGTATGAGACCCTTCTCAATTCCCTTTCAATCATAGCAGTGACTGAACAATTATAACTCAATTAGACTGTCCAACTCAGGTATTCACGCAATACAAGAGAGGCTCACAAAAGTACAACCCTAGTACTCACTAACATCCGTGTATCTTCACCGCCTATTCTAGGTTAAATTCATCATATTTATAACACTAAACAAAACTGGATTTGGGCTTCAGAATCACAACAATTCAGCTCCACAAAATCTACAACTTATTCTTCTCTAGAATAGTTTCTTCAATCCTAAGTTTCCTAAAGTGTCTCCACACTTAGAAATAACATATTCCATTTAGAATCATAATCTTTGATTCCTCAATCTTGGACACCACCTAGGACAAATACACATTCCCATAAAAACTGTACATTAGATAACAGTTATCCCAAACTGTAACAGACAAAGATGTCAAATCAACATGATAGGACATCTTGTCTAACAACTTAATATTCAGTCAGTTCAACATGTTAGGACATCTTGTCCAACATCTTTCTGATAAGTTAGTTTTACCAAAATTGATGCCAACCTCAAAGGCTTGGACTCATCAGTTTGTGTGATTACCCTGTTAATTTGAGTGAAAAATTAGTGAGTTTGGAGACAGGTTGAGTACTTATTCACATTACACTGTTCAAAAAGACTCTAAATAAGGAAATCTTAATTATCCGTGTATATGCTGATGACATAATTTTTGGTTGTACTAATGCATCTCTTTGCAAAGAATTTTCTGAGACCATGCAGGCTGAATTTAAGATAAACATGATGGGGAAATTGAAGTTTTTCCTTGGAATACATATCAACCAAAGTAAAGATGGAGTCAATGTTCACCAGTCTAAATATACTAAAGAACTTCTTAATAAAATCAAGCTTTAAGATTTCAAAGTCATGAACACTCTTTTGCATCCAACATGCCATCTGAACAAGGAAGAAGAAAGCTCCAAATTTTGTTAGAAGTTGTACAGAGGTATGATTTGTTCCTTACTCTACTTAATAACTTCTAGGCTAGATATTTTGTTCAGTGTGTGTAAGTGTGCAAGATTTCAGTAAGATCCTACGGAGACTCACTTAATTGCTGTTAAGAGAATCTTTAAGTATCTAAAGGGAACAACTAATATAGGGTTGCTTTATTAAAAAATCCCTATATTAAAAGCTAGTTGGATTCTATGACGCTGACTATGATGGTGATAGAATTGAAAGGAAATCCACTAGTGGAATTTGTTAATTCATAGGTGAAAACCTAATATTCTGGGCTAGTAAAAGACAAGTGATGAGAGTTTGTCATTACATATTTTTATGAGTATTTGAGATGAATTTGATGAAATATCAAGTTAAATATGAGCTAAACATGAAGAAATATGAAAAAAAATGAAGAAGTCCAAGAAATAGAGCAAAACCAAGAAATCGGGAAGAAATTATGAAGAAACTAGTATTTTTTAGCACAATCTACATCTTGATGTCTGTCAAATAAGTTTATCATATTCGGACTTTCGTAACTCGTTTTGACGTTGGACTTTTTTGCAAAATGAAGCTAAAAGAAATATCTACATTTGGGAATAATCACATGCACGGTGGAAAGTATCGTACGTGCGATGTAGCATGTTCAAAATCACGTGCGTAATGGAATAATCAAGCGCGCAATGGTACCTTTTAGGCCTTTTTTTTGACGTGTTTATGATCCATTTTGACTGCTTTAAAAGGGGAAATTTGGTACTTTTTCAAGGGTTCAGGAAGGTTACAAAAATTAGCACAAGAAGCACGAATGTTATAGCACCAAAAGGGATTTAGAGAGCATTTGGAGCCATTGGAGGCCAATCCTTTAAGGGAAATCATATGTTATTCTTCTTTATTAATTTTGGTATTGTAATCTGAATTATGAGTAGGTAAACTCCTCTAGGTTAGGTTGTGTGTGATGAACCTGTTTCAATATTGTTGGGTAATATGTTTGTTAGACTTTGCATGAATACTTTGATCTATAATTCTATTCAATTGCTTAATGTTCTCAATGCTTTTTATGTGAGATACTTTTTAAATTAGAATTTAGGCAAATAGAGAATACTGACCATTAGTCTATGTGTTGGGCTTAGGGTAATTGTTGTACTTACGTTGGTGGACTAGGGATAGGAAACTCCGAGTAGTGATTAGTGAACTATTTCACAAGGGGTTGTTTATAATAGTTTTGTTAATTCCCCGTAGGATTATAGTGATAAGAATATTCATGTAAGGCATCAAACATCAACAATAAAGAAATAGGGGATTCAATACACATTTGGACCGCTTTCGTAATTCTATCTAAACACTTATTTACTTTTCACATTGCAAACTCGAACCCCACCTGTCATACCCTGACTTTTACCCCTAAGATCCCACCTCATTTGCATCTTCAGAATGCATCAAGATCACAAACTTAGTTTTCCTCTAGCCCTCTCATCCTTGGGTTTGGCTTTGCAGAGATCACCAAACACCTTTTTTGTATCTTTTTCCTTTATGCTTACATGCTTTATATTTCACTAATCACTAATCAAAATATCAAAAAAATATGCTTTGTCCCTTTTGTTTCTTTGCAAGGTAGGGTTTTGTATTAAAAGCATCAAGCATGATTCCTCAGCTAGGGTTTTGGTCCCTCAAGCCAAAGTGTGGTCAACCATTGATTCCCAAGGGCTATCTCATCAAGTCATGGTCTCTAATCTCAAAATGTTTGGTCTCAAGCATCACTAAATCTCAATTTGATCAAGGATATCTCCAGGTTTAGTAGCTTGTTTTTCAAGAAAAGTCAAAGGTTCATGTGTTTATTTCCATGCCTTCGTCAATAAGTTACCTCAAGATTTGGTCAATTTAATCAAAGGAATTTCAAGGGAACATTATTTTAAGCTCATATAATCATCCATGTACCTTGAAGTGCAAGAAAAGTCCAAGACCACAAGTTGATTCCAAGGTGGTTTGACTTAAGATGTCAACTTTGAAAGTCAAAGTTCAAAGGATCGTAACTCCTTCAATTCTCAACAATTTTGAATGCTTTTTTCTGCATATGAGTCTTCTCAATATCCTCTTCAGCTTATCTTTATATGACAAGAGCCAATTATGCTTGGAGGATCATCAAAAGTTTGGAGACATTATATGTCATTTGGGGACTTAGTGAAATTTTGACCTAATTTTAAGTGATTTTTTCTCAACTTTTAAGAATCATAACTTCTTCAATTTTCAACATTTGAGGATGGTTCTTTTTGCTAATTACTCTTTGAAATTCCCTCTACAAGTTTTCCTCAAGGGTCAAGAGGTAATTGTGCTTGGAAGATCGTGGAATTCATTGATACATTATAGGTCATTTTCAGTCACTTTGGACTTAGAATTTTCATGATCACTTTGCTAGATTTTTGTGCCAACTTCAACATGCCATAACTTTTTGCTCAGATATCCAAATCAATAATTTCTTGTCATATTGTAATCTTTGTTATGATGTGAGATAATTTCAAGAAAAATGAGCCATAATGGTGATGTGTACAAGATTTCATGGTGGTTTGAAGTTGGGTGTTTGGAACTGCAATTTCTATTTTGGTCAGAATTTTCAATCAACCAAAACTCACTCTAATGATCAAATTACCACGAATTTTGGACCTAAACATGTTTAATCAAGTCTACAATGGTTAAATGACTCATAAAACGCATGATTTGGCTGAGTTTTGAGCAACCTCAAGTCACACTTTCTTCATGATGAGGGTACACACAAATTCAACAAAATCTGGATCATTCCACCCCTCTCAGCATTCCATCATTCTCTCCTATAAATAGAGGACACATTCCATTCATTTCCCAAGCTTTTGAGATCCAAAAACACCCTGTCTATATTACACTTGAATCCTCTATTTGTGAGATTTTGTTTTCATACTTAAAGGCCTTCTCAACACAATCTCTCATGCCTAATCTCTTCATTCTTCTTTGAAGCTGAGGGAACAAGAATCAAGGTCTGAGGTGCTCTGAACTGCTCACATGACTTGCTCCAATTTTCTCATTTCACATCTCTTCAAACAGGTAGTTAGAAGCATCCATTTGCTTCAAATTTGATACCACAATGTAGTCCTTAGCTTGCTGATGGTTTATGGATCCTCAATTGTGTTTGATTGTTGCATTTAGCCTTCATATTTTTGAAAATCCATTTTGCACTTTATTTCTTCTTCTTCAAAATTCTCTTCGCACAGTTCACATAAATGATTTTTGAAACCATAGTTACATTCGCCTTGATGAAACGGTCATGGTGATGTTGGTTTGGTACTTAAATGTAACCAAAACCTCCATCTCCGGTGAAGCACACCAGAGAAGATGACCGGAGATGGTGAATGACCTTCAAGTGTAATCTTTGAATCTCAGTCGTCCAGATGATGTCAGGTGTTTTAATCTGTTACATTGGACCTCATGCGCGCTTTTAAGTGGTGTCCACCATGCACCATGAGTCGAGAAGCGTTGGATCTGCCACGACAATTAATGAGGCTAGATCTAACGCTTGTTGTTTTTTCCAACTTTATTTATTTTTCTATTTTCGTTTTAAATTTGTTTTTATCTTTAAAAATTCATAATAATTTCATTTTTTATCCAAAAAATCTCAAAATAATTTCTAAATTTTTTTTTTAATTTTTCTTTATCTGGTTTTATTTTTGGAGATTTTTATTTAATGATTTTCTTTTTTTCTTGAATTTTCTTTTTTTTGCTTTGTTTTAATTTGTTTAAATAGTTTAAAGTCTTTAAAAATTCTGAAAAACTTTCCATATGCTCCTTGATTTATTTCTGACCTTCCATAATTTTCATGGCCATTTATTTGGTGATTTGAAGGACTTTATGGATTTTCCCTTTTATTTCCCTTTTAAAAATGATTTTAAAAATCTTTTTGATGCATTATATTTCATATTATTGCATTTTATCCTTGATTGACCTATGTTGACTGCTGTTGGCCTTGAATCTTGGTTGATTTGATCTTAAATTTCATCAGACTCAATGGATCTTGTGTGTTGATGGGGTAAAAACCCTAATCCACCAAAATGGATGATTGATTTTGATGATAACTTGATCAATGTCTTGATCCAATTTGGTTTGCTCTTTATTTTTGTTGTCTCATTCTATCTTCATCTCTTTCTTTTTTCTTTTTCACCTTTCCTGTTGATCAATTGAAGGATGTGTAGTACATCTTGTTCATGAGATCTTGATTGTTGCTTGACGAACTTTTATCATTTCAAATCTACCATTTGATTGATCAATGATCAATTGAGGTACATTGGATTGATGCATAAGTTTGTCCCAAGTATCATGAAAGGTTGGTTGATGTAATGGACATATCTTCCTTGACTTAGGTCTTGATCCTCCTTGTTTTGACTTGTGCTACATGTTTTAGGAGTATGATATCTATCATATCTCTAACATGTATGGTACATGAATTGTTATTGACCGGCCTCCCATAGTATGCTCTTCCTTATAGATTGTGCTACGATTGCTTAACATAGCGCTAAATTTGTCCCGAATCAGATTATTAATTCTAACACTAACATTAACCATATAATTGGGCTAACATTTATTTTTATGTCATTTACTTTTATGCACTTTTATCTTTAAGTTATTTACTTTCTTGCACCTTTTATATATTGCTCTATTATTTTCATTATCATATCATTTGGTATTTTTTATGTTTATGCCTTTTCTCTTTGTCCACTTCGACTTTCTTTTTCTTTTTCTTAAGACATTAATAAAGGTTTAAACCATTAAAAGACTCTTAATGGTTCCTTGGACTATTTGGTGACTATCCTTTGCTTGGATGATGGACTTACGGACTTAGAATTAGGTTCTTTGCCCTATGCTTTGGGGTAGTGTCTTGAGCCCTTGGATCTTATTTGGTACTTTGACCTTGAGATCACCTCTTATGAAGAGTTGTCTTAGATACTTGGTTTTCATATGATGCTTGGTTATTATTGCTTATCTGCTTGCTTATTGCTTGAATCCAAAGGATAGGATATCTTGGTATCTTGGTTAGATCCTTCCTTCCTTAGCTTTTATTTTATGCTTTAGGGTAGTCTCTTCATCTCCTCCCCTTCTTAAATTTTTAAAATCTTCTCCCTTTTTTCAAAACCTTCTAGTTTTTAAACATGAACCACTTTCATAATAAGCATTGACTTTGTCAAGTGATTTTCAAAGTCTTTTCTTGAATAAAATGCTAATCAATCTAAAGCATGTCAAGACCATTTTCAAAAGACTTAAAAAATACATAACTCATTCAAACCATTTTGTTCCTTTTGTGCACTTTTCCTTTTAACTTTTTTTTTAAGGTTTAGACATGAGTCATTTTCATAGTTGAGATGTAATTCTCATATCTCCATGAGTCATTTAGACATGATTCTTTTCTACTTGAGAGAGCTAGTGGCATAATTGTTATTTTAATCCAAGTTGGAACCCTTCTCAATAGTCATGCAAATGTCCATTTTCATACACTTGTGGGTGACTAGTTGAGTGTTCTCATTAAAGTGACAACTTGTCTTCCCATTTAAAATCAATCAAAATAAATTCTTTGTTATTTTTACCACGAACTACGAGGTTTTGATCCTCTATTTCACTTTGTGGGTATGTAGGCACGAGGCTCAAGAAGTCTTGTCAAACATAAAAATCATAAAAAAATACTTCTCTTCTTACCTCTACCATCTTTTGCAAACAACACCTTTTAAGCCAAACATAGATTTTCAAGATGTTCCTATAGAGTACTATAAATGTTTTAGGTGTTAACACCTTCCCATTACATAGCCAACCCCCTTACCCTTGTCTCTGTTTTTATTAGTTTTGTTTTAAAACTTCTTTGGGTTTTGTTTGTT
Source organism: Lathyrus tuberosus (assembly GCA_022829125.1). Classification (NCBI taxonomy): domain Eukaryota; kingdom Viridiplantae; phylum Streptophyta; class Magnoliopsida; order Fabales; family Fabaceae; genus Lathyrus; species Lathyrus tuberosus. Next base: position 6,310,100 of record JALAZF010000304.1, read on the forward strand.
CTTTTCCCCATTCCTTTGGAAAAATAGAATTGCGGTGGCGAATCTTGCATTATGAGTTCAGTTAATTAATAACTTAATCTCAAATTTTCCCGCTACACCCCCATTTACTATTTTATGCACATTGCACGATCTTTTGTCTTGTTAAAAAGCAATCTTTGTGGATTCGATCTTATTTATTACCGCAAAATTATCGGTACACTTGTCTAGAAGTCATCAACAAATAACTATTGTTTTGTCCACAACAGAAGCAGAATACATCTCAGCTACTAAATGTTGCACGCAACTCCTCTTGATGAAATATCAGTTAGAAGATTATCAGATTTGTTGAAACAATATTCCCATTTTCTATAATACTACTACTGCCACTTGTTTAACTAAAAATCCATTTCAAATTTCTAGAATCAAGCACATAGAAATAAAACATTCTTTTATTAGAGACTATGTTCAGAAAGATGTAATAGATATACAGTTCATTGATACAAATCATCAATGGGCTGATATATTTACCAAGCCTCTTACTATAGAAAGATTTGATTTCATTAAAAAGAATATGAACATGCATTTTATGGAAGATTAATGGTTTCTTTTGAATAGAGGAATGAAGTCTTATATGATCAAAAGCTAGTATGCTCAGAAGCTCTGAACAACTTCTGATGTTTGGTAGCCTCTGAAGCATATAAGCCTTTGATGCTCAGAACTTGGTTGGTTGTTTCTGATGGTATATGAGTGGTTTTTCTGTTGAAATTTTGTTATGACCACTTATGTGTCACAAATCTGAAAAATATTTTGACTTGGTCTTTTATCTTTTAAAATTTATGTTTCTGTTATGCTCTATCTTTGAGCTATACTAAATATGGGAAATCTTTATCTAATAAAATAATAGCATGTTTTGCAATCTTCTTGGACATCGATTAGTTTAAATATTTGCAATTTTTTTAATACACTACACACACATGACTTTTGTGGTTGAAAAGAAATATAGACAAAAATAGTTGGGACAAACAAATATCTGCTTTTATTTAATGGAAAAGAATTACATGATTCTGAAAATAAAAGGACAATACAAGAGGCTACTTGCTACAATCCCATCCTAGTGAAGTGAGTTAGTTCTTCCAGTCCTTTTCCCACTCATCTTCAGATATTTCAATGACTTCCTTCTCGGGGTTCCTCTTGGATTTCTTCATCTTGGTCTTTGTAGTTGTTCCAACTCTAGATGCCCCTGCAAAAAGTTTAGCCTTATGTTCATCCTTCTGATTTTTCACAACCTTATTCACTTCTTCAATAGAACCATTCTTGGAGTTTTCTTATGAGCTGCTCATTCTGATCAAGAAGTAGGTTTAACAAAAGAAGGAAGAAGGATTTTTTTGCATATTCTAAACTGATTTTATAAGAAAAATGGGAACAAGTGAAATCTGCCTAGTTTAATATCCTCCAAAAAAATCAAGAGATAGATGCATGCTTGGTCTTCAGATTCCCTTTCAAAGGTTTGACTGCTATATATCATTAGCCAAGAAGCAGGTTGGAATATCTCGTTAGATGTAGAACTTCTTACAACCACTCAAGTCATTTATTGTCATCACAATTTTTCTTGCATATTTTAAGAGATGACAAGGGGAGAGCCAAGCCCAATTATTAATTATTTTTACTCAAATCTGACTATTTCCCGTACATTATTTTTGTTTAGTATCTTTTCTTTCCATTATTTATCTTTTTGTTGATGACAAAAGGGGGAGAGAAAAATAGTATTTAAGCACCTGAATATGAGTATCATTATTACTGTGCTTAACTTCTGAAGGAATTTAATAAACCTAGATATGCCTTAGGGGGAGCTTACAAACCTCACCCACTAGACTATCAGACTCAAGGGGAGCTTACAAACCTCTGAGCCTTAAGTCAACAAGTTAATTAAATTGACAACCATTTTTCTTAAATACTTATGTTTGTCAACATCAAAATGGGGGAGATTGTTGTAACAAAATTGGTTAATACCATATCCCTTGGTTTTTTATGATAACAAAGTATTTAAAGAACAATTGGGCTTTCTAACATCTGTTCAGAGTATGCAGGATTATATGATTAAGAAAAGATGAAGATTTTCTTAAGGAATCTAATCTGAAGATCAGACTCTGGCTCTGAAGACTACTTCGGAAGACTCTAGCTTTGATGGAAGATCCAGACTCTGAAGAGATCAACTCTAATGAAAGTCACCCTTTGGTGACCCGGACTCTAAAGCTTCAGAAGACAAGAAGTGGACTCTGATTTGATCAGCCTTTGAAGAGTGAAGTCTGAAGAAAGTCAACCTCAGAAGCAGAAGCTCTTCAACCAAGGCAACTCTGATAGGCTCAAAAAATTTTGATCACGTGAAGACTTAAGGAAAAATCTCCTCTTGGGTGTTTAAGCTTCAATGGATAATTCCTTTTACAGAAAGGTGCTTTGTTGATATGTTTAATCAAGTACAAAGCTAGCCAAACCATCTGGTGAAAGGCTTTAATATATATTTTTCTCCTCTCTATAAAAGGAGCTTCAAACCTGAAGAAGAAGACTACCAAGCTTTAATACAACACTACATTAGACTTTGAACATTGAAATTCAAAGAGAAGCTACTCTATCAAAATTATTAGACTTAGAACATCTTAACACTTGTATATTTTAGAAGTTCTTAAGTTTTAGAGCCTTTCTATGTTATATTTTGTCTACACCTCTGAATCTATATCAAGTGTAGTTGTTACCCAAATCTCTTAATAGTTTGTTTAGAGTCAGAAGTCTCTTGCTTGTGTGCTTAAGCAACAAAGTCTCTTACTTGTAGGTTTCAGTAAAGGAAGTCTCTTGCTTGTGTTCTATAGCAAATAAGTCTCTTACTTGTGGTTTTGAGCAAAAGAAGTCTCTTGCTTGTGCTCTTAAGCAATTGGAAGTCTCTTGCTTGTGTGCTTGAGCATTTTTAATCGGTTTGGTTATAGTGGAAATTCCTTGGAAGTGCAACGGGACTTGACTACTCTCAGGTTATGAAAGGAATCAGGATAACTGCATGTGTTTCTTGTGCTTTTACTTTATTTGCTTCTATACCTAAACATTCCTCTATTATCAACTCTAATCCTTCAAGTCAGATTCTGGTTCAGAATCTGATAAGGACCTTCAGAAGTTATCCAAGCCTTTCGGAGTCAGACTAGAAACTAAATGTTTAGAATCTGCTTGAAAGCCATCAGAAGCAGAGGTAGAAAAAGATTAAAGGAGAAAAAGCAAACACAATTTAACCCCCATCCCTTCCTTATGTTTTTCTCACCTCCAGTCACATTTTTGGTTGTAACTCTACAAATAGTGAGGTAATTTCGTTTTTGGAATCTCAATCTCATGCTTATTTTTATGATTATTCTTTTTTATGTGTTGGCAGTAAAGCTAAAATGGACAGAAGTAATTTTTAAACTTCCCAGGACACGGAGACAGGACCTAGTCATATGGATGGATTAAGAGTTGTTGGACATTGTTTCTGTATTCGCTGGTAAAAAAGGCATAGATCATACTTTCACCGAGGTGGATTCCTCCTTAGATTGGGGGGTGCTCCCCCTAGAAGAAATCAAAAGGTTGTGTTTCAAGTATGAATGATGTGTCATTCCTCTTGACGAATGTTTATTTTCTCTTATAGGTTTATAGCTTCCCTTTCAATGATTTTGAAGCGTGTTTCCTCAATCCCTTGGAGATTTCCCCTTCACATCTCCATCAAGTAAGTTTGACCTACATCAAGGTCTTCCAATATTATGGTGAGTACAAAAAGAGTGTGCCAACCTTGATTCTTTTTTTCATCTTTCCAATATCCATTATAGTTTTACTGACTCAGAGTGAGGCCAATTTTTGTTCTCCTTTAGGCAAGGTAGGAAGATGTTCGAGGTGTACATTAGCAATATGAATAATTTTAAGGATAACCTGGTTATGCCCCCTCACTGAGGTTTCTCATGCATGTATAGATGGTTCTTATCTCAGTGTACCTTTTAGATGTTTTAACATATTACCAAAATTCTGGCGTCAAAACCATTTTAGTTGATTAAAAAACTTATGTCTATCTCCCTTATTATTTATCCCAGAAGAAGACTTATTTAAAGAACAAGTCGGTAGATTTTAATAAGGTTTAGGATTTTCTAAGGGCGTTAAGTCCTCTAGAGCGGCCACCAAATAGGAAAGGTGTGACATTTTTTGGCGACATGGTAAAAGATTTATTTGTCTTTGTTCTACCATTCAAAGGGAGTGTCTTATTATTTGTTTGCCTTTATCTTATTTATAAGATAGGTTGCCACAAAATTATACTCTAAATGAAGAGGACACACATAATTACTCATTTGACACTTAAAGTTGTTGTTTTTTCGATTCCGAATCGTGTTCATACTTCGGGGAGTCGTGTCAATCTGATCTATTTTGTTCATCTCGTTTCAATATTGTCCGAGGTGAAAAACCCTTTTGATCATTTTGTAGTGGAGAACTCTCTAAACCCGGTGACACGCCCAACTGAAAAGAGCCCCTCGAGGGGAGGATTTAAAGAGGTACACCCTTCTGAGGAGTTGTTCTAAAAAAGGTATGGAACAATGGAGTTGGGACATAGATCGGTAGGGTATTGGTGGGAGTTCATCTATGACTCCCACCATCTTGTCACCATTGTTCATGGCTTTCCCTAGTCATGTTTCGTCTATGAAAAGGAATATACTTATTTCTCTAGCAAATCCAGAGTTGTCCTTCTAGAAGAAATGACTGAAATATGGTACCGGATGTGTAAGACGTCGAACGCCTTGGCTTTTGGTGATGCAATTTAAAAGGTCATCTTTGTTCCGAGTCTCTTTTGAATGGAGAAAGAGGCGTTCGGGGAGAGAATTGGTGCCTTAGTTATAGAGAATGCTCGACTTCTTGACAAGCTCAATAAATCAGGAAACCTCTTAAGGGAAATCAATGATGATTACAAGCATTAGGGTATCCCCTACTAGCTAAGAAGGTGTAGTTGTTCACTCAAGGGATGTCGGAGAAGGATGATGCATTATTGTTGGTTCATAAAGCATAATCTAACACTAAGACAATCCTTGCTTATGCAAACGGGGCTTTAGATTATTCTTGCAAGACAATAAGAGGGCTGGACACATCCTTGAATGAAGTCCAGTAAGGCTAGAAGAAGGTTCAAAATGACTTCATAAAGATGCATTTTGAAAATATAAATGTGTGTAAAGAGTATGCAAAGTCGGTATAATATGGTTACTTGGTATTTATGGCCCTTTTTGAAAGTAATTTGAAGCATATGTAATTTTTCAACCTCGGGGTGCGTATTGTGGATTTATGCGCTTGGAGGTAACAAAGAATATCATCTGGAGTTTTGAGAACAAAAACGCAAGGCTATCATACCCCAAATTTGACCTGGCATTTTAAACTTTTATTCATCAGACTTTATTCTTGCTTTTCATCATCCGCATAGCATAATATGTGTAGCATGCGATTTTTGTCGGTGACGCGACCACCTTATCGCCATTTGGTGTAGCATAATATGTGTAGGAGTTGGGTGCTACTTTCTAATTTCTTATTTATCCTATGAAGCTGGAAAGGAAAGGGAAGCTATCTAAAACTAACCTTGCACGCAAATGTTCAACTGAACAAATGCTTAAGAGATTGGGGGGCCCGGGGTCAGGTTATACAATGGGGAGTTGTCAATTACCCATCCTATATGTGGTTATCCACAGGTCGTTAGCAATTTCTACACTGTTTTCTACTTACTGGTGTTTGTCTGTTGATTGGGTAAGTTTAGAGAGAGAGTTTTTGTTGATGTCAGGTTTTCCGATGTTTTTGGTAAGGTGTTGGACCTAAAGTTTTTTATTAGTGTGTGAAGGTACTGGACCAAAAGTTTTTTATTGGTATGCTCGCTAAGATTTTGCAATCTTATGCCTACGTATTTCCCGTTAAAGAAAACAGGGAAATCAGAGCAATCGTAGTTCCTCCTATTCTATGGGAGGAAAAATATATTTGGTATCTTGTTCAAAGCCCAAGATTGAAGCTAAAAGGTTGAGTATTTGTTTCTTGTTCAAAGCCCAAGATTGAAGCTAAAAGGATATTGGGAGAGAATTTGTCATCTCTAAAGGAAGATATCTCGTCTGTTTATCACAACTATTGGGTGACTGATTATAAAGGAGCATTACTTTAACCGGGATATGTGAATCCAGCAATGCCATAATTTCCTTTATGAGGGATGTTATCCTGAAGGAGAAAACTTTAACTCAGTGTTGAGCAGTGCCATTTTTCCTTAGGAGTTTTTCATGCTAAGAGAGGGATAGTGGCGTGGATGTAAATAATCCAGAGGCTTGCCACTTACAGCAATTAGATGAAAGAGAGGATTTACCAGGATAAGAGATGGACTACAACTTGGATTTTAAATCAACAAGTATTCCACTTACAGCAGTTGTAACACCCCCTTTCTACCCAGCGAATAATAATAAAATCAGAGTTACAAAATTTCTACATTAAAAAAGGATGTCACATTTTCAACTTAAAAAAAACGGCACTTAACCGCATAAACATGGATACATAGCACTTAATTATTCAGATGAACATAATTCAGTCTTGTCACAAAACAACTTTATTAATACGCAGCGGATTCATAAATTCAATTGAAAAGCCATAACAACTTGTTTGATCCAAAACAACTCTAAGACATCAAGTCTTTAATGAAAACAACTTAAAATTCAGCAACATAATAAACCCGACACTAAAGAAAACATGTGTTCATCCCCCCGAGTGCTACGTATCAGAGCGACGACACCGACTCGAACTAATGAAGGTAGACAACCTTCACTCTGGATTACCTGCAGGATGGCGTATAAACCATCACCAACCACAGAAGGGGTGAGATATCAAACCATATAATCAGATATATGATAAATAATATATTAGATCAGATTATAAAATCACCACTTCACAACTTTTTAGGCAACACAAAAATCCACATAAATCAGCAACACAACAACCTTGAAACCAATATTAATCCACAACGCAATAACAACGTAACAAAATCACATTCAATTAACAACATAACAACAACGATGCAACATGAAATGCGACTCAAAATGCACATGCATGTGGTACCATTTGAGCAGAACTCCCAGCTTAAAAATTTGAAAATTAATATTGACGTCAACAAGGCATAAGCCTTCCGCTTAATATTTTGCGACTCCAGGCCAGCTTAATGTTTTGCCAATCCAGGGCAGCTTAATGTTTTGCCAATCCAGGCCAGCTTAATATGTTATGCCATGTGACCCATCATGAACATCATAATAACAACACTGATAATTACATCTATCAGCACAACAGCAAATCAACATTGGCCATAGACCTACAACTTAAATCCTTGCCAATAATTAGAGGCAATTCAGCAAAGTCCACAGCTTGTAATCCTCAACAACCAGGATCACAGCAGCTAGAATTTATACTGCACCACTAAAGGGTACTAAAATCAATCGTTTATCTGCCAGCACTACAGAATTATATAACAACTTTTCAACTTGCAACAAGGAACACAACACAAGGAACAACCAATTATATCGCATTACTATTTGTATAACCTTCTAACTTAACCAATTAACCAACTTCTCTGCTAAACTCTATCATTTCCCCGTTAAATTTGGGTCAGCAACAACTTACCAAACATACTACTAAATTCTACAACACAGTTACTTAATTATCCTCCTATTGATTAGTCACAGTACTATTATCAGTTCCTTACAGTCTACACTGGTTTGTAATACTACTACTTCTTATACTGATGTTCAACTTAATTATGTTTCTTACTAATTCATTGCAACACAATTATTAATTATTTATAGTGGTTCTAATTCACTAATTAAGCCTCTGGTAATTATTTACTCATTTCAATTATGGCTCTATACTAAACTAAAGTATATCAGTAATCACGCCAGGCTACACAGACCAAAATACCATGAACCAGAATCTCCAAACTTCCTCACAACCCAGAATTTGCCCGCGTGACGCTCGTCACGAGAGTGTGACGGTCGTGATGTTGTTTGTGGGTGTGACGGTCGTCATACTTCCATGACGGTCGTCATGACTCCAAAACCTGCGTCCCAACTTAAACCTGCGTTCTCTCTATTTCTCTCATTCTTCTCCTCTGTTCACTCATGCAGTCCAGACTTTCCTCTTCGCTTAAGTTCCACAACAACATATTACAACAGTAACGTTGATAATTATATTCAAACAACATAATTTAATTATCCTACGATTAATTTGACAACATCAATTAATTCCTCCAACCTTTGGTATCACTTCTCATACCATCACAGTTCTACAACAATACAACAAAATCACAGAAAACCACAGCGATCAAATGATTCTATGACTAATTCAACCATATTAACCGAGTTAGGTAATCAACCATAACGAATCAACACACACATTGACAGAAGCAATTCTACAAATCCAATCCCACATACCATTTATCATAAACCTAATTATAGAGTCAGAACCCCACCCTTACCTTGGATTGAAGGTCGCTCTACTCTTCGATTGGATTTCCAGTTCTGCAATTTCCACGAAATTCTCCAAAACCTCTTGCTCCACTTTCTCTGCAACTTCTCGTATTCTCCAAAAACCTATTTTTCTCTCTTACTGATAACCTAATTCTTTTATTTTCCTGTAACTTCCTTTTTCCCACTAACTCCACTTATCTCTTATTTCTATTGGGCCAACTTACTACACCCCCAACATTGCTACTACCAACTAAGCCCACATACTTCTTATAATTCTTGTAAACTAACAACATATCATTTCTACAACTCAAATTGATATCACACAACTTCAACAATTAAAACGGGAAATATTCAAAACTATTTAATTAAATAAATAATTAAATAAGTGGGCGTTACAACCCTCCCCCACTTAGAATATTTTCGTCCTAAAAAATTTACCTGATTCGAATAACTCGGGATAGGATTCCTTCATCCTGCTTTCCTGCTCCCAAGTCATGCTTTCTCCGGCAGCTCCCAACTAGAAAACTTTCACCAACGCAATCTCCTTGCCCCTTAGAATTTTCATCTCACATTCTGCAATTCGTACAGGCATCGTTTCCACAGTAAGATTATCCCGTACTTGCACATCATCCATATGAATTACATGAGACGGATTTGGAACATACTTCCGGAGTTGTGACACGTGAAATACATCGTGCAAATTTGAAAGATTAGGCGGTAAAGCCACTATATAAGCAACATTTCCAACTCTGTCCGAAATCTGATACGGACCAATAAAACGAGGAGTGAGCTTCTTAGACTTCAATGCATGCCCAACACCTGTCACAGGTGTAACTCTTAAAAACACATGATCACCTGCTTGAAATTCTAAGTCTTTCCTCCGCTTGTCATGATAACTCTTCTGTCTACATTGGGAAGTTTTCATCTTTTCTCGAATTAACTTCACCTTCTCAGTAGTCTCTTGAACAATTTCAGGTCCAAGCACGACACTTTCCCCAGATTCATGCCAACATAAAGGAGTTCTACATCTCCGACCATACAACGCTTCAAAAGGTGCCATTCCAATATTCGAATGGTAACTGTTATTATAAGTGAATTCTATCAATGGAAGATAAGTATCCCACGAACCTCCCTGCTCGAGAACACACGCTCTCAACAAATCCTCTAATGACTGAATAGTCCTCTCCGTCTGACCATCAGTCTGAGGGTGATACGCCGAACTCAACCTCAACTTAGAGCCCAACGCCTCTTGCAAACTCTTCCAAAAATCAGAAGTAAACCTCAGATCTCTATCTGACACAATACACAAGGGAACACCATGCAACTTCACAATTACGTTAGTATAAACCTCCGCCAACTTTGATACTGGAAAAATGATGTTAATAGGAATGAAATGAGCCGACTTCATAAGCCTATCAACAATCACCCAAATCGAATCATATCCTCTTGAAGTGTTTGGTAATCCCGTTACAAAGTCCATTGAAATGCTATCCCATTTCCATTCTGGGACTTCTAACGGTTGCATCAACCCCGCAGGCTTCTGATGTTCAACCTTCGACTTCTGACAAGTTAAACATGCATACACAAATTGTGCTACATCACGCTTCATCCCAGGCTACCAAAACAAATTCTTCAAGTCTTGATACATCTTTATAGCTCCCGGATGAATACTCAATTTACTTTTATGACTTTCCTCAAGAATCGTTTTCTTCATTTCCGCATCATCAGGAATACAAATTCGATCACGGAATCTTAACACACCATGCGCATCCATCTTAAAATCGCTATTCTCAGACTGATCGATTCCAACCATCGAATCTACCAGTTTCACGTCTAACTTCTGAGCTTCTCTGATACTATCCAGAAAATCATTGTTAATCTTCAACATTCCTAACATAACACTCTGTGGTGTCACTTCGCAAACTAAACTCATATCTCTAAACTGTTCAATTAATTCTAACTCTTTAACCATCATCGCCGACATATGTAAAGTCTTTCGGCTTAAAGCATCAGCCACAATATTAGCTTTACCTGGATGATAATTCAAACCGAAATCATAATCTTTTAATAACTCCAACCACCTTCGTTGTCTCATATTCAACTCCTTCTGGTCAAATAAATACTTTAAACTTTTATGGTCACTAAATACTTCAAATCTAGAACCATAAAGATAATGCCTCCAAATTTTCAGCACAAAAACAACCGCAGCAAGTTCTAAATCATGCGTAGGATAATTCTTTTCATGAGGCCTCAACTGTCTCGACGCATAAGCAACTACCTTATCATTCTGCATAAGTACACCTCCTAAACCCATTTTGGAAGCATCACAATATACCACAAAAGGTTCTACTGGGTTAGGTAATGTCAAAATTGGAGTCGACGTCAATCTCTTCTTCAATTCCGTGAAGCTTTCTTCACATCGAACGTCCCACACAAACGCCTTACCTTTACACGTCAACTTAGTTAACGAAAGTGCTAACTTAGAAAAACCTTCGATAAACCTTCTATAGTAACCAGCTAGTCCCAAAAAGCTTCTAATCTCGGTAGCCGACTTTGGAATTTCCCATTGCAACACAGCGTCTACTTTAGATGGATCCACAACAATGCCACTACCTGAAATGACATGACCAAGAAAACTAACCTCCTTTAACCAAAATTCACATTTAGACAACTTTACATATAACTTCTTCTCTTTCAGGACTTGCAACACTAGTCTTAAGTGTTCTGCATGCTCTTCTTCTGATTTAGAGTAAATCAGTATATCATCAATGAACACCACCATAAACCGATCCAAGTAAGTATGAAAGCTACGGTTCATGTACTCCATGAATACTCCCGGCGCATTAGTAACACCGAAAGGCATCACCGAATACTCATAATGTCCATATCGCGTTCTGAAGGCTGTCTTCTGATTATCTTCATCTTTCACTTTAATCTGGTGATAGCCTGACCTCAAATCAATCTTGCTAAACACACAAGCACCTACTAACTGATCCATCAAGTCATCTATTCTCAGAAGCGGATACTTGTTCTTAATTGTCACTTTGTTCAACTGTCTATAATCAACACAGAGCCTCACACTCCCATCTTTCTTCTTCACCAACAACACTGGGGCTCCCCACGGCGATACACTTGGCCTTACAAACTTCTTTTCAATCAAGTCCTCCAATTGTTTCTTTAATTCTGAAAATTCAGGTGCAGACATCCTGTATGGTGCCATAGAAACAGGTCTGGTACCAGGTACAAGGTCAATTGCAAATTCAACTTCTCTCTCTGGCAGTACATCAGGAATTTCGTCAGGGAAAACTTCAGGAAATTTGCGCACCACCTGCAACACCTCAATTATAGCTTGGTTCTCAATAGATAACGTTGCCATCAATGAGAATACCCGAGCTTCTTCTTGCATCAACCGTTGCAACTGTCTAGCTGACAACAACCCAGCTTCCTCTTCAGGAGTGGAAAACCTCAAAGTCTTGTTATAACAATTTATATGAACATAGTTATATTCTAACCAATTCATACCTAAGATCACATCCATCCCAGTTAAAGGCAAACACACCAAATCAATATTAAAGTCTCTGTCGAAGATCGACAAAGGACACTTTAAACACACAAGAGAAGTAGTCACCGATCCCTTGGCCGGAATCTCGACAACCATCTCTCCATTCATAGAAGACAACATAAGACCCAATCTCTTAACACAATCAGCAGCGATAAAGCAATGAGTAGCACCAGTATCAATCATAGCGATTAAAAGAATACCATTAATGAAACATGTACCTCTGATGAGTCTGTCCTCGCTAGTTGTCTGAGTCCCAACCAACGCGAACACTTTCCCGCCAGTTTGCGTCTTCTTCGGTTTCTGACACTGACTACCAACGTGTCCTTCTTAACCACAGTTGAAGTAAATCCTCTCTTTATGCTTGCACTCAGATATCGCATGCCCAGTCTTACCACAACGGAAACACCTCTTCACCTCAGTTGTACACACATTACTCTTATGACCAGGTTTCCCACATTTGAAATAATTTATGCCAGCAGGAGCATCTCCCCCACTAGTTCTCTTGCCATCAGCCACTTTCTGTTTACCTTTTCCCGCCGGAGCATCATAAGGCTTGCCACGATTCTGTTGGTGCTTTCCCTTCCTCTCATTAATGATCTTATAATGAGCATTGTTATCCTCTTCAAAAATCCTCCAACTATCAATCAAATCCGAAAAAACATGAATCTTCTGATATCCAACTGCCTTCTTAATCTCTGGGTGCAACCCACTCTCAAACTTAATGCATTTTGAAAACTCAACACATCCCCATTGTAGTGCGGATAAAACTTAGCCAACTCAACAAACTTTGCAGCATAATCAGTAACCGACATGTTTCCTTGCTTCAGCTCAAGAAACTCGATTTGCTTCTTACCACGAACATCCTCTGGGTAATACTTCCTCAGGAACTCCCTTTGGAACATAGCCCAAGTGATACCTTCACCTGCAGCTTCCAACCTTTGACGAGTCTCTAGCCACCAGTCATCGGCTTCGAATGCTAGCATATGAGTCCCATATCGAACCTTCTGCACTGGAGTGCAGTCCATCACACAGAAGATTCTCTCCATCTCTTTCAACCAATCCAACGCTCCATCAGGATCATACTTGCCCTTGAAGGTAGGCGGATTCTCCCTCTGAAAAGTTACCAAACTACGAGATCCAACATTCTCGTCAGCGTTCAGCTGATTCTGCAAGGCTTGAGCCATTGCTTGCATCGCAGCAACAATTACAGCATCGTTCCTTCCCGTCATCTCAACTTATCACTACAACATAAACAAATGCTAGAACTAGTTAACAATACTCGATTGTCAAACAACTACGACTCGACAACTTGGCCGGACGGACCAACCTGCTCTAATACCACTAATGTAACACCCCCTTTCTACCCAGCGAATAATAATAAAATCAGAGTTACAAAATTTCAACATTAAAAAAGGATGTCACATTTTCAACTTAAAAACAACGGCATTTAACTGCATAAACATGGATACATAACACTTAATTATTCAGATGAACATAATTCAGTCTTGTCACAAAACAACTTTATTAATACGTAGCGGATTCATAAATTCAATTGAAAAACCATAACAGCTTGTTTGATCCAAAACAACTCTAAGACATCAAGTCTTTAATGAAAACAACTTAAAATTCAGCAACATAATAAAACTGACACTAAAGAAAACATGTGTTCATCCCCCCGAGTGCTACGTATCAGAGCGATGACACCAACTCGAACTAATGAAGGTAGACAACCTTCACTCTGGCTTACCTGCAGGATGGCGTATAAACCATCACCAACCACAGAAGGGGTGAGATATCAAACCATATAATCGGATATATGATAAATAATATATTAGATCAGATTATAAAATCACCACTTCACAACTTTTTAGGCAACACAAAAATCCACATAAATCAGCAACACAACAACCTTGAAACCAATATTAATCCATAACACAATAACAACGTAACAAAATCACATTCAATTAACAACACAACAACAACGATGCAACATGAAATGCGACTCAAAATGCACATGCATGTGCATGTGGTACCATTGGAGCAGAACTCCCAGCTTAAAAATTTGCCAATTAATATTGACATCAACAAGGCATAAGCCTTCCGCTTAATATTTTGCCAATCCAGGCCAGCTTAATGTTTTTCCAATCCAGGCCAGCTTAATATGTTATGCCATGTGACCCATCATGAACATCATAATAACAACACTGATAATTACATCTATCAGCACAACAGCAAATCAGCATTGGCCATAGACCTACAACTTAAATCCTTGCCAATAATTAGAGGCAATTCAGCATAGTCCACAGCTTGTAATCCTCAACAACCAGGATCACAGCAGCTAGAATTTATACTGCACCACTAAAGGGTACTAAAATCAATCGTTTATTTGCCAGCACTACAGAATTATATAACAACTTCTCAACTTGCAACAAGGAACACAACACAAGGAACAACCAATTATATCACATTACTATTTGTATAACCTTCTGACTTAACCAATTAACCAACTTCTTTGCTGAACTCTATCATTTCCCTGTTAAATTTGGGTCAGCAACAACTTACCAAACATACTACTAAATTCTACAACACAGTTACTTAATTATCCTCCTATTGATTAGTCACAATACTATTATCAGTTCCTTACAGTCTACACTGGTTTGTATTACTACTGCTTCTTATACTGATGTTCAACTTAATCATGTTTCTTGCTAATTCATTGCAACACAATTATTAATTATTTATAGTGGTTCTAATTCACTAATTAAGCCTCTGGTAATTATTTACTCATTTCAATTATGGCTCTATACTAAACTAAAGTATATCAGTAATCACGCCAGGCTACACAGACCAAAAAACCATGAAACAGAATCTCCAAACTTCCTCACAGCCCAGAATTTTCCCGCGTGACGCTCGTCACGAGAGTGTGACGGTCGTGATGTTGTTTGTGGGTGAGACGGTCGTCATACTTCCATGACAGTCGTCATGACTCCAAAACCTGCGTCCCAACTCAAACATGAGTTCTCTCTGTTTCTCTCATTCTTCTCCTCTGTTCACTCATGCAGTCCAGACTTTCTTCTTCGCTTCAATTCCACAACAACATATTACAACAGTAACGTTGATAATTATATTCAAACAACATAATTTAATTATCCTACGATTAATTTGACAACATCAATTAATTCCTCCAACCTTCGGTATCACTTCTCATACCATCACAGTTCTACAACAATACAACAAAATCACAGAAAACCACAGCGATCAAATGATTCTAGGACTAATTCAACCATATTAACCGAGTTAGGTAATCAACCATAACGAATCAACACACACATTGACAGAAGCAATTCTACAAATCCAATCCCACATACCATTTATCATAAACCTAATTATAGAGTCAGAACCCCACCCTTACCTTGGATTGAAGGTCGCTCTACTCTTCAATTGGATTTTCGGTTCTGTAATTCCCACGAAATTCTCCAAAACCTCTTGCTCCACTTTCTCTGCAACTTCTCGTATTCTCCAAAAACCTATTTTTCTCTCTTACTGATAACCTAATTCTTTTATTTTCCTGTAACTTCCTTTTTCCCACTAACTCCACTTATCTCTTATTTCTATTGGGCCAACTTACTACACCCCCAACATTGCTACTACCAACTAAGCCCACATACTTCTTATAATTCTAGTAAACTAACAACATATCATTTCTACAACTCAAATTGATATCACACAACTTCAACAATTAAAATAAGAAATATTCAAAACTATTTAATTAAATAAATAATTAAATAAGTGGGCATTACAGCAGTTATCTGGGATTAAGGTTTGTTTTGAATTTCTGTGTGATATACAAAGAAGTATCATCCTACAGAGAGATTTTGATTTCCTTTGAGGGGATTTTGGTTTTTTGTGTGCCTTGATCAAAGCCCAAGGTTGAAGCTAAGAGATTGATTGACTCCACTGGGGAGTTTATTATCTGTCTTGTACAAAGCCCAAGATTGAGGCAAAAAAAGAGACTGACTCTTTTGGGGAGATCATTATACAAAGCCTAAGAGGACGCTGTAAATTGACTTTCCTGGGGAAATATTTTGTCTATCTTGTACAAATCCCAAGATTGAGGCTAAAAAGGGTTTTTGATTCCACTGGGTAATATTTGTATGTGTCTTGTACAAAGCCCAAGATTGAGGTTAAAAAAGTTTTTGATTCCACTGGGGAATATTTGTATGTGTCTTGTACAAAGCCCAAGATTGAGGCTGGAAAGGGGTTTTTGACTCTGTTTAGGGAGATTTTATATGTGACTTGTAAAAAGCCCAAGATTGAGGTTGAAGGATATTTGACTGACTCAGCTGAGGTTATTTATGGGTGTCTTGTACAAAGCCCAAGATTGAGGCTGACTTTTGCTGAGGAAAAGAAGGATCATTATACAAAGCCTAAGAGGAGGCTGGGAGGTGATTAACTCAACAAGAGAGTGTTTTAAGGTGATTGACTCAACAAGAGAGTGTCTTTGTGTGTCTTGTACAAAGCCCAAGATTGAGGCTGAAAAGTATGATTGACTCAACAAGAGAGTGTTTATGATCCTTATATAAATCCTAAGAGGAGGCTAAAAGTGATTGACTCAACAAGAGAGTGATGAAAGATCTTTATACAAAGCCTAAGAGGAGGCTAGTTTCTGCTGAGGATTATTGAGATCCAGAGGCAGGTCCAAAGCGGGGAATCAACTCTTACTGAGGATTACAGAAGAGTTGGAATATCAGATGCCTTGAGGTTCTGATAAAGGTTTATTAATAGTGATTTGACCCTGGCTGGGGAAAATCAAAGTGAATGTTTAAAGGTTGAGTAAAAAAACCTATATAGGTTTTAACTCTGCTGGTGATTGATGAGATGATCAGGGTTTATCCTATGCTTTTGGGAAACTTGTGGGTTTCTTGAGATCCAAAAAGAAAGGGTGAGACTATCCAAGTCTACTGTTTCTTTATCTTTGTATGATGCCCAAGAGGAGGCAAGACTGTCCAAGTCTGCTTGTATAAAGTCCAAGAGGAGCCTAGCTATTTTAAGGGATGAGAATCAACCCTAAACTGGTTTGATGTTTTGACTCTTAGAAAGACTGCTTTATCAAAGGATGACTAAGTTCTGTCCTATCCCTGTAAGAGGTCTTTGGGTCTTTGTACTAAGCCCAAGAGGAGGCATGAGAACTTCTAAGAAGCCTGAGGGTCCTTGTACAAAGCCCAAGAGGAGGCTGGGATGCTTTTAGGAAGCCTGTGGGTCCAAACCTAAGAAAAGTTCAAGAAAGGTTTCACCAAGAATAATCCTTTCTTTAGTAAACAGTTCTAGGGTTTGAAGAAATTCAAGAGAGGTTTCACCGGGAATTAATCCTCTTTGGGGGAATGAATTTCTTTGACAATTTTCTAATAGTGACAGTCTAAGAAAAGTTTCACCGGGAATAATGCTTTTCTCTTTGTTCCATACTGTATAAGCCCAAGAGGAGGCAAGACTGTATCTGGAAATTCCTATGGGGAACTAGTTTTGACTGTGTTGAGAGAGTGACCAATGGCTTTATCTAGTTCTTGACCTAATTGCCGGGTAAAACTATAAGCAGATAATATACAGGCATATATACAGATGAAATATGTACTGTATGTAAAAGAGGGTAGGAGGACTTACAGGTGAGCAAGCTTCCAGCATAAACAAATATATATATATATATATATATATATATATATATATGTGTGTGTGTGTGTGTGCAAGTATGTAAAAGAAAGCCGTTTAAAACTTACAGGTGAGCAAGCTTCCATTGTAACAACTGTATGGTTAGTTGTTCAAGAAATTAAAGAAAGTTTTGATAATAACTATAAATTTGAACCTAAATCAAAAGGGAAAGTTATTTTGAAAAGATGATTGGGGCTTATACTCAAGGAGAGGCCCAAAAATAATAGTGATCGCACCGTTGTTTTGAAAACTGTACCGGGACTTATACAATGAGTGAGGCCCAAATTATTGTTTATGTACAAGGGGGTTGGGTCTTACACTCTATTAGATGCCCAAAGTTTTTGAAAAAAAGAAAAGAAATGGGACTTACAACACAAGGGTATGCCCAAATGATTTTGTTTAAAGGGTGACGATCGCACCGCGGTTTTAGAAAACACAGTGGGACTTATACAATGACTTAGGCCCAAGAAATGTTTATTTACAGGGGATGGGTCTTACACTCTATTAGAGGCCCAAAAGTGTTTTGAAAACAGATTTGTGAGGGTGAAAATCAACAAAACCCTAATTTAATTTAAAAATGTATTTTACTTGAATAAAATTCAATTAAAATGATCAAAATGATCAAACATGTGTGAGAAACAAGTTGTGATCATGCATTAATGTTTGAAAAATCATGTTTCATTCATAGAATGATTTGAAAATCATTTGAAGTTTCAAAATTAAGAGAAAGAAATATTTTTAAATGTTTAAAAACAAATAAAAACATAATTCTTTACAAAAATACCAAATATATGAAATAAATAATATTTTTGTGAAATTTTTGTGGAATAAAATATATTAACATTTTTGGGAATTTTAAAAAAAAGAACCAATAAAAAATAATTAAAATTGAGAGGGAAATTAATTTTGGAATTAATTAACAAAAACCATAAAAAAATATGAAAAATAGCAAAAAATATGAGAAATGGCAAAATGATCTGGGTGGGTGTTGAACCCACGACTTGCCAAACAAACACACATGCGCGCTACCACTGGGGTGGTGATACATCCGTGTATCAAAACCACCCCATTAATACATAAGGGTGACTTGGTTTTTAGGCCTGACTAAGGCAAAAAACCAAGTTTTGGTGGATTTGCATGAAGGCTCTAACTTCCTCAATTCTTCATGGATTTTGACAAAATTTAGGTGCATCCTGCCTAGAATTTCATGAGGAATCCAATGGTGCTTTTATATTTTTCAAAAGATGTCCGTATTTTAAAATCCGATAGTGATTTCAAAATAGGCCTATATTTGCTGTTCTATGCTATCTCATCATACAGGCAACAATAGCATGGCAAATTGGTTCAAACACAACATATACAATATGTATGAGATGTCCATGATCAATGGACCTCAAACCAATGCATGATTTAGAGAGTTCAAGTTGTGATGCACTTACCTCTTGGAGCTCCTTGTGCTATCTGTCAAGTTCCTTGTACCAGAAGTAATCCAATGCTTTAGACACTCTTGATTGATCCCTTAGAAGCTTTTAGGATGATCAAAACCAGCTGGAATCCTCAGGAACAAGTATAGGCTCTTTCTTGTAAAAGTGGCAAAAGTGACCAAATAGTAACTCTCTCAAATGGTGTTCCAGATGAGGGAAACCAATTGGGATAGTTTGAGGATGATAGTTGGAGTGTGTTTGAGGCCTGGTTTGGTTTTGGAAGTGACTGAATCAAGACATGGCTTGAAAATGCAGAAAAGTCATAATTTGAGGTTTTGGAGGTTGACTTTCTGATTTTGGTGTTTCAGATCAAGGGTGAGTGTTTAAACAACTTAGATATGATACATTTGATGTGTTTGGATCATGAGCTGTGGTGGAATTGCTCTCTAACTCAAAAACTTAGAGGTGACTTGCAAAAGAAGACATTTTGGCCTAATGAGAGAGATTTTGTGCAAAGCAAGTGTTGTAGTGATTTGGTGTACTCAAACTGATAAGAATTGGGGTCTATTTATAGTGCTACGAGTTTGTTTTGGCATCAATAGTGAATGGCAACTTGGACAGTCCCTTGGCCAATTGTAGCAAAAGGAATCTTTATTCTCCTATAGCCATTTACTTGAGGTTAGGGCACATGCCTATGGTCCTTTGATTCAGAACTGAATCTTGTCTCATTCAGTTAGTAATTTCTTAGTCCATGCCACCTTGATGCAGCCATTGAAGGCTTGGAGAAAAAATTGGAGTCTTGGCACCTTTTTAGCCTTTTTAAGGCACTTATGGCTACATGTAGTTCCTTGGACTTGGGAGGCTTGTGGATCAAATATTTTCTCTTAGATGTTATCCTCTGATGTGTCCAAATGGATGACAAGGCTTGGAATTGTCCAAATTAGTTAACTCGAGCAAAAATGTACAAATCTGCCTTGTAAAAATCAGTCAAAGATGCCATGTTTCAAGGGTTGTATCTCCCTACTCAAATTGGATTTGGAGATGATCTGGTACTTGTTGGAAAGCCCTCATGGCATACTTCAACTTTGATGTCCAACATTGGTCCTAGTTCTACTTGGATCAAGGTGAAAAATGTCCCTACATTTTGGAAAAAGTAAGGCAGATTCTAACTTATTGAAAATTTCACTAAGTGTTGGAAAAGTGGTCATTTTCATGTTTTTGTGATTTTGATCAATACATAACTAAAAATCCATGAGGATTTGGAATCTCTTGTAGTTGACACTTTTAAAGTATGTCAGATGGACTTTCATTTGATCTTTGAATGGGAGAAAAAGGCCTTGTGGTTTAGGAGTTATGACCTTGCAAAGTTGGTACAAAATCACTTTTGTTCCATAACTTAGAAAAATTTTGGTTTCTCATGGTTGCTCCTTTTGCAAGAAACCTCACTTTTCTTGATTTTTCTTAATGAATTATGATATATACCATACATTAACATTATTTTTTATCTAGGGGAACCATATTTGTGAAAAACTCCAAAAAGTCAAACTTGATTTTGTGCACAGTTGACTTTTTGTTAGATGAAATCCAAACTGTGCGATCCTTTGTGCAACCAAGTTCTTGACCTAATTCAAACCTAATGAATGGATTACATAGGTGTTTTAGGGTGTCTTGAATCATGTCCCAAGGTTTGGGAGTATGTCTTCGTCAAAAGTCAAAGATACAGTTGACTTTTTCCTCAAAACCCTAATTGTGGTCCAGATGAAATTGAAACTTGTGAATCAAGCTTCTTGGATCAATCCATTGTTTTAAATGGATCAATGTGGTGTATTTGAGGTCCTCAAATCATGTATTTAGGTCTTGGCTCATGCTTTACTCCAAAAGTCAACTTAGGGGTGAATTAGGTCAAGAAACCCTAATTCCTGATTTTTTATGAATGCAACCCCTGAGGCTAAATTGACTTGATGATTGGGTCCATGAGGTCCCTTGGAGTATTTTGGATCATGTTTTAAAGTATTGGCTCATGCCCAGATGAAAATTTTCATCTGGAGGCCTTGGTCGACCAAAACCCTAATTTGGTGACACTGGCGATCTTGAGGCTTGATCCACTTAGAATGTTGCAACTTTGTGCTTGATTCTTTATATAGGAGTCCTATTGATCCTTTATAGGTGTTTGAGAAGTTAGACAAGTTGAAGATCATGTCATTTCTAGATTGATCCTTTGTCTAAGTGCTTTGAGAGGGCTCAAAACCCTAATTCTTGATTGTAGTGAAAGCTCGACAATCCTTGAAGAGATTGATGAGGCATGAAGGTACATCCATATTGTGGTGATGATTCTCACAATGATGGGAAATATTGGTGGTCAAAATTTGGGGTATGACAGATGCCCCTATTTAATCTTCTTCGACCCGAAGGTTTGAATGGCGAAGGTATTCGACATTCGGGGTGCAAGAGGATCAAATATCGGAATACCCAAAATTTTGATGGTGGTTATGAATGTTAGCGGTTTGCTCATCCATCTTCTTTTGCTAAGCAATGATACTCAGAAAAGGTTAAAACTTCCCCTCGATCCTAGTCTTCAGCCACGAAACTGGTCTTAGTTTCTGAAATAAACCTACCCTCGATCCTGATCTTTAGCCACGGAACTGGTCTCAGTTTCTGAAATAAAATTCCCGTTGATCCTAGTCTTTAGCCACAGAACTGGTCTCAGTTTCTTCTTGTCGAGTTTCTTCCTTGACAAGGGACGCTATGTGTAGCGGTATTCATCAAACTTCTCACCGAGTTTCCTACAGGGGAGACGCCATTTGATGGAAAAGATTTGAGGTCAGACTTGCTAGGGGTACCCATTTGTCTGAGCGGTAGATGTGCGCAAACTTCTCTGTTGGAGATGCCATTTGTTGACTCTACTGGGGAAAATGAGTCTCTTGAGAGACTACCTTTCACTTGGGGAATATTACATCATACTTTTCTTCGAGATCTTCCAGAGAAATGCCATATGATGTAATCAAATTTTGAGGTGCTGATGACTTCATTAACATTGAATTTTTCGGGACAAAAACTGATGTGTTGCTGAGAGTCTTCGGTTAAGAGGCTTTCTCTGGGGATTTTCCTTAATCCGGGAAAGCAAAAAATATCATCTTCAATGGTGAAGAGTGACGTTTGTCGAATGTGTTCTTGCCTTTCATAGTTTCAAGTTATCAAAGTGGTCGAGGACCGTCTCCAATCCAGAAATAAACTGGGGAGAAATTGCTCAGACAAAACATTTCCAAATGAGGAAAGAAGTAACAACTCGATTGAAAATAGGATTTTTATCACTTGGGGGATGAATATGACCAAGGTGATAGTAATGTGATATGATTATGAATGTGAATCAATTATGCATGATGTATGTATGTTTATGCTGACAACGCTGACACAACATACAGACTAATAGATGAACACGATTGGATACCCGGCCACGGCGGGGGATGAAAAGTATCACTGGTTCAAGATAGCAATTCTGCCTTGCTCGGGAGAAGTAGTCCCTATGGGGAAGAGAGAATCGTTCAATCGATCTTAAGAGGTAAGAACTCTGCTAGGGATATCAGATGAGACATGGCATCTGAAATAGTTGATCCTTCATTTAGGAGTACTGGTTTAGAAGGAGTATTTTGATTCTGTACGTTGAGGTTCAATCATCTTCGGAGAAGCGATCGATGTTCTTTTCGATGTTCATCAGTCTAAAAGAATTGCCATCTTTATTTTAAAAGCAGAAAAATTTTGACAAGTAAATTCATTTTTATTTTATTTCAAGACTCGTTGATCATGTTAAAAAGTCATTTTGTAAAGCTAAAACAAATGAGAATTGCAAACAAAAGCACTAGGGCACAAATTTTATTGATAGGATGGAAATCAGCCAAGCACGTGATTCCATAGAGTATTTACAAAGTTTAGAAAATGGTAATTTAAGGAAAAAGGGCTACATTGAAACATAACGACCTCTATCCTTCTACCAACTTTGAATTCTGGACATCCTGAGCTTCTGTCGAAGATGACCTTGACTGGATTTTTCTGATGGATGGCGCGACTGCTGAGGAGTTGAACTGATCAGTCGTAGTTACTTGCCATTAATCCCTAACTTTTGCCTGGATTGTACTTTGAGATTTCTAATCCCTCGGGATATTTATTTTGCTTATGTCTCTAATTTTTTCCTGGACCGCCCTTTCGGGTTTTCAATCCACCAAGACGTTTTTTTTATTTAGGCGAAGTATTTCTTGACTACATCAACGTTTGTAGGGTAGGCAAATTCTTCTCCATCCATGGTTGCGAGTCTCAAGGTGCCGTCTGAGAAGGCTTTCTTGACCATCTTTTGAACAATCTTCTTGATGTTCTTGTTAACCGCTTCTACCCCTCCATTCATCTTAGGTCGGTAGGGAGATGAGTTATGGTGTTCGATCTCGAACTCAGCGCACAACTCTTTCATCATCTTGTTGTTCAAGTTAGATCCATTATCAGTAATGATATAGCTCAAAACACCATAACGGCATATGAGATTGTTTTTGATAAAGCGGACTACCACTTGTCGGGTTACATTGGCGTATGATGCTGCTTCGACCCACTTGGTGAAGTAGTCAGTGGCTACCAGGATGAATCGATGTCCGTTTGAAGCCTTGGGTTCGATCATGCCAATCATGTCGATTCCCCATATGGAAAAAGGCCATGGGTAAGAAAGAACTTTGAGATGCGTTGGCAGTACATGGATCTTGTCGGAGTATATCTGACACTTGTGACATCTCTTCATGTACTTGTAGCAATCAGATTCCATTGTCAACCAATAGTATCCTGCTCTCAGAATTTTTCTTGCCATTGTGTATCCGTTGGCATGAGTGCCAAAGGATCCTTCGTGAATTTCTTTCATCAGCATGTTTGCTTCTGATCTATCTACGCATCGGAGCAAGACCATGTCGAAGTTTCTCTTATAGAGTGTATCACCGCTCAGGAAGAAGTTGCCAGCCAGTCTTCTGATGGTCTTCTTGTCTTTTCTCGATGCCCCGGGTGGGTATTCTTGTTTCTGAAGGAAGCATTTGATATCATGATACCAAGGTTTGTCGTCTATGACTGCTTCAATTGTGAATATATAAGTGGGCCTTTCAAGGTGCATTATGTCAATCTTAGGCATGTCGTTCCATCGACCTACACTAATCATGGAGGAGAGAGTGGCTAATGCACCAGCCATGTGATTTTCTTCACGGAGGATATGATGAAACTCGATTCTGTTAAAGAATGGAAACAACCTTCTGTCATACCCCAAATTTTGACCACTAAGATTTCCCATCATTGTGCCAATCATCATCACAATATGGATGCACTTTCATGTCTCATCAATCTCCTCAGGAATTGTTAGGCATTCTCTACAAACAAGAATTAGGGTTTCAAGCCCTCTTAGAGCACTTAGACAAAGGATCAATCAAGAAAGGACATAATCTTCAACTTGTCTAACCTCTCAAACATCGATAAAGGATCAACAGAACTCCCACATCAAGAATCAAGCACAAGGTTGCAACATTCCAAGTGGATCAAGCCTCAAGATCGCCAGTGTCACCAAATTAGGGTTTTGGTCGACTGAGGCCTCCAGATGGAAATTTTCCTTTGGGAATGAGCCATTGCTTCAAAACACAACCTAAGATACTCCAAGGGACCTCATAAACCCAATCATCAAGTCAATTTAATCCTAGGGGATGCATTCATAAAAAAATCAAGAATTAGGGTTTCTTGACCTAATTCACCCCTAAGTTGACTTTTGGGACAAAACATGAGCCAAGACCTCAAGACATGATTTGAGGGCCTCAAATATACCACATTGATCCATTTGCAACAATGGATTGATCCAAGAAGCTTGATCCACAAGTTTCAATTTCATCAGTACCACAATTATGGTTTCGAGGAAAAAGTCAACTGTACCATTGACATTTGACCCAGACATGCTCCCAAACCTTGGGACATGATTCAATACACCCTACAACACCTATGGAATATACCCATTAGGTTTCATTTAGGTCAAGGACTTGATTTCACCAAGGATCGCATAGTTTGGAATTCATCCGATAAAAAGTCAACTGTGCACAAAAGTCAAGTTTGACATTTTGGGATTTTTCACAATTATGGTTCCTCAACCCTAAAAAATGTTAATATATGATTGTAATCATCATTCATCAAGAAAAATCAAAGAAAGTGAGTTAACTTGTAAAAGGGGTAACCATAAAAAACTTAGAATTTTTCTAAGTTATGGAACAAAGTGGCTAGGGTACCAACTTCCAAGGACCATAACTTGAGATCTACGCAACCATTTTGGATGGTCCAAAGATGGATTTATAGCTCTCATGGTACACTTTAAAAGCTTCAACTACAGCTCATTCCAATTCCTAATGGATTTTAAGTTATGGAGTGATCAAAATGACTGAAAACATGAAAATGACATTTTTCCGACACTTAGTGAAATTTTCACTAAGTCAAAATCTGCCTTACTTTTTCCAAAATGTAGGGGCAGTTTCTACCTTGATTCAAGTCAAACCAGGTTTAGGGGTGGACATCAAAGTTAAAGAATGCCATGAGGGATTTCCAACAAGTACCAGATTATCTCCAAATTCCATTTGAGCAAGGAGATACGACCCTTGAAACATGGCATCATGAACTGATTTTTTCAAGACAGATTTGGCAGATTTTGTGCATTTTGCTCAATTTGTCTAAATCTGATCAATCCAAGCCTTGTCATCAATTTGGACACATCTGAAGATCAAATCCAAGGGGGGTGATCTGATCTCCAAGCCTCCAAAGTCCAAGAATCTACAAGTAGCATGCCAAACCTAAAAGAGCTAAAAAGGTGCCAAGACTCCAATTTTGTTGCAATGCATTTAATGGATACACCAAGGTGGCATGGACTGATACATTCCTAACTGAATGAGTCAAGGATAAGTTCTGAATTAAAGAACCATAGGCATGTGCCCTAACCTCTAGTCAATGGCTAGAGGAGACTTAAGATTCCTTTTGCATAACATTGGCCAAAGGCCTGCTGCAGTTGCGATTCACTATTTCTTGCAAAACAAACTTGCTCTACTATAAATAGAGCTAATTTGTGCTCAGTTTGAGTACACCAAAGCAATCAAACTGATGCTTTCCGCAAAATTCCTCTCTTTAGGCCAAAATGGCTTCTTTAGCAAGGTATCTCTGAGTTTTTGAGTTATAGAGGATTTCCATCACAGCTCATGATCCAAACACATCCAATATGTTATATCTAAGCTGTCCAAACTCTCATATGTGACCTGTAACACCAAAATCACAAAGTCCCTTCTCAAAACCTCAAAATTGGACTCTTTTGCATTTTTCAAGCCATGTCTTGATTCAGTCACTTTCAAAACCATATAAAGCCTCAAACACACTCCAAATATCATCCTTGAACTGTCCCAAATGGTTCCCCACATCTGGAACACCATTTGAGAGAGTTACCATATTGGTCACTTTTGCCCTTTTTGCAAGAAAGAGCTCAAACTTGTTCCTGAGGATTCCAGCTGGTTCTAACCATTCTAAAAGCTTCTAAGGGATCAATTGAGAGTGTCCAAAGCATCAAATTACTTCTGGCACAAGAAACTTGGCAAATTGCACAACAAGCATCAAGAGGTAAGTGCATCATCACTTGAAATTTCTAAATTATGCATTGCTTTGAAGTCCACTGCTCATAAACGTCTCATACCTGTTATATATGTTGTGTTTGAACCAATTTTCCATGTAATTCTTGCCTGTACCATGTGTTAGTATAGAAAATGCAATTATAGGCCTATTTCAAAAACACTATAGGGTTTTTAAATAGGAACCTCATCTGAAAAACTACCACCACCATTGGATTCCTTGGGAAATTCTAGGCCAGATGCATATAAATTTTGTCCCAATTCATGGAGAAATGAGAAAGTTATGGGCTTTACGTTTTTGGTCCAAAACCTTGCCTTGCCTTGCCTTGGCCAGGCCTAAAACAAGGCATGCCTTATATATTTCTAGGGTGGCATTGATACACAGATGTATCTGTCATACCCCAAATTTTGACCACTAAGATTCCCATCATTGTGCAAATCATCACCACAATATGGATGGACCATCATACCTCATTAGTCTCCCCAAAGATGGGTGAGCATCCACTACAATCAAACTTAGGGTTTGAAGCCCTCTCAAAGCTCGTAGACAAAGGATCAATCAAGGAATGACATGATCTTCAACTTGTCTAAACCTCTCAAACATCCAAAATGGTTCAAGAGGACTCCTACTTCATGAATCAAGCACAAGGTTGCAACATTCCAAGTGGATCAAGCCTCAAGATCGCCAGTGTCACCAAATTAGGGTTTTGGTCGACTGAGGCCTCCATATGGAAATTTTCCTCTGTGCATGAGCCAATGCTTCAAAGCATAACCCAAGATACTCTAAGGGACCTCATGGACTTAACCATCAAGTAAATTTAACCTCAGGGGATACATTCATAAAAAATCAGGAATTAGGGTTTCTTGACCTAATTCACCCCTAAGTTGACTTTTGGGACAAAGCATGAGCCAAGACCTCAAGACATGATTTGAGGGACTCTAATACATTACATTGATCCATTTGCAACAATGGATTGATCCAAGAAGATTGATTCACAAGTTTCAAGTTCACCAGGACTACAATTAGGGTTTCGCGAGAAAAGTCAACTGTACCTTTGACTTTTGACCAGGACATGCTCCCAAACCTTAGGACATGATTCAATACACCCTATGACACCTATGAAATCAATCCATCAAGTTGATTTAGGTCAAGGACTTGATTTCATAAAGGATCGCACAGTTTGGAATTCATCTGATAAAAAGTCAACTGTGCCCAAAAGTCAAAGTTTGACTTTTTGATTTTTTGATCAATTATGGTTCCCTAACCCTAAAATGATGTTAATGTGTGATTGTAATCATCATTCATCAAGAAAAATCAAGAAAAGTGGGATAACTTGTAAAAGGGGTAACCATAAAAAAACTTAGAAATTTTCTAAGTTATGGAACAAAGTGGCTAGGGTATCAACTTCCAAGGATCATAACTTGAGATCCAAGCAACCATTTGGGCTGATCCAAAGATGGATTTGTAGCTCTCATGGTATACTTTGAAAGTGTCAACTACACCTCATTCCAATTCATCATGGATTTTGAGTTATGGTTGGATCAAAATGGCTGATAACATGAAATGTCACTTTTTCCAACACTTGGTGAAATTTTCACTAAGTCAGAATCTGTTTCACTTTTTTCAAAATGTAGGGGAATTTTTCACTTGGATCCAAAAAGTTTCAAAACAAACTATGATCACACATGTGTTGTATCATATAAGGGCTTTCCAAAATGTCCAAGAACGCCATCAAATTCCATCTGAGCTAAGAGTTATGACAGTGGCAATATGCCTTGCTGCAACTGTCATAACAAGGAAGATTTGTGCATTTTGCTCGATTTGAGCAATTTGTGCAAATGACAAATAAGTTTATCCATCTGAACACCTCAAGGAGAGACCAAGGAGGGACAAACACTGATCCATAAGCCTCCCAAGTCTTTGGAACTAAAAATAGCATGCCAAACCTAAAATACCCTAAAGAGGGGATAAGACTTCAATTTTGTTTTGGAGCATTCAATGGATGCACCAAGGTGGCATGAACTGAGCCATTTCCAACTGAATGAGTCAAGGATGATCTCTGAACTAGGGAACCAAAGGCCTGTGCTCTAACCTCTAGTCAATGGCTAGAGGAGACTTGAGATTCCAAAATGCTCCAATTGGCCAAAGGTCTGCAGCAGCCTTCATTCACTATTGTTTGCTAAACAAACTTGCTCTACTATAAATAGAGCTCATTTGTGCTAAGTTTAAGTACACCAAAGGCCTACAACACTTGCCTTTCTCAAAATCATCTTCTCACTCTCAAAAATGTCTTTCTTAGCAAGTCACTATCGAGTTTTTCAGTAGAGAGCAATTACACTCAAACCAATTGCTCTAACACCTCATAAACATCATATGTGAGCTGATCAAACAATAAACACGCAACTGTAACACTGATTTCTCAGAATCACCAGCCAATTGCTCATGTTTTCAACCAAGTTGCAGTTGAGATGCCATGAAGTGATCCAACCATTTCCAATCAAGTCCAAGCAATCAAACACACTCCATATGGTGTAGGGGAGCTGTTCAAATCATCACAACTCATCTGTAACACCTCCAACTCAAAAATCACATTGCTCTTGGTGTCACGACCTTCAAGTAAGCCTAAACTTGATCGTCTCTTTATCTATGCATATTTCCTCGCACAATAGTTTTGCCAAATGTTCATAATCATGCATAGAATGTTTCCCCTCAATTAATTGCTTTGTTTGAATCGTGTATCAAAATTCTCAGCCTTCATGCAAATTTTAGGGTTCTTGAGGTTTTGTCTTGATTTCTTATTCCATGCTTAAAATAAATGAAATTAAATACCATAGACATGACCGTGAGGTGAAAACGAGCAGGTTGATATGTGGATTCTGTGATTTCATCAAGTATTCAGTGAGATTGGATAGAAAATGAAAATCTAAGCAAAACTCCCTTCGCGCGTGTTCTTGGCCCATGTTCTTGGCGCCTTTTTCACAAATTTGAATATTTGACTTTTGTGATTTTATTTAATTGAATCAAAAATTAATTTCTCTCTGAATTTTAATGATTTTGAGTTGATTCTTTTTTTAGTAATTCACAAAAATGTTAAAATATTTTATTTTGCCAAAAATTCCCAAAAATATTATTTATTTCATATACTTGATATTTTTGCAAAGAATTAATCTTTTATTTGTTTTTTAACATTTAAAATATTTTTTCCTACTTGATTTTCCAAGTTTAATTGGTTTCCAACCATTTTGTGGATATAAACATGATTTTTCAAACATTAATCCAAGATCACAACTTGTTTTTCACACATGTTTGATAATTTTGATCATTTTAATTAAATTTTTATTTAATTAAAATACATTTTGAAATTAATTTAGGGTTTTGATCTTAATCACCCTAAACAAATTATTTTCAAACACTCATGGGCCTCTAATAGAGTGTAAGACCCAATCCATGTTGTACAAAAACCATTTTGGTCCTCACATATTGTATAAGTCCCTCTATACTTTTCAAAACCACGGCGCAATCGTCGCCTTTTCAATAAAATCATCTGGGCCTCTCCTCGAGCTATAAGTCCCAATTATTTTTTTAAAATCACTCCTGGGCCTCTAATAGAGTGTAAGACCCAACCCTTTTTTCTGAAACCAAAATGATTTGGGCCTCAGATGTTGTTTAAGACCCCCTGTGTTTCAAAAACCTCGGCGCGATTGCCGTTTTCAAAACAAATAACCCTGGGCTTCTCCTTGATTTGTAAGTCCCATCCCTTGTACAAAAATAAATCTTTGGGCCTCTAATAGAGTGTAAGACTCATCCCCTTGTACATAAAAACTTTTTGGGCCTCACATATTGTATAAGTCCCTCTGTACAGATTTAAGACAACAGTGCGATCATCGTTAAAACTTGGGCCTCTCCTTGAGCTGTAAGCCCCAACAATCTTTCCAAAACACTTTCTCCTTTGATTTTGAATTCAAATATATGCTGTTATCAAAACTTTCTTTAATTTCTTTGTTGAACAACTAACAAAACAGCATGGAAGCTCTACAACGGGTAAGTGTTTATCCGCTTTCATTTACTGCTTTCATATATATAACTGTATTGTGGGGCTGCTTCACTGTAAGTCTTCTTTCACATCCTTTTATATACTTGTCACCTATCCACTGTATAATACTAGTATAGTTATTTAGAGTTTTCCCCGGCAACTACGTCTAGAACTAGGTAAAGCCTGTTGGCCACTCTTTAAATACAAACAAAACTAGATCCCCCGTAGGATTCCAGATACAGTCTTCCCTTTTCTTGGGGTTAAACAATATGGAACAAAGAGAAAGGCAGTATTCTCGGTGAACCTTTTCTCAGACTGTCACCTTTAGAAATTGTCAAAGAAACTCTAACTCCCTAGAGATGATCTTTTCTCCGTGAATGGCATCTCTTGAGTTTCTTCCAAATTCTCGAACTTTCCTGAAATGATCTCTTCTCTGTGAATTGCATTTCTTGAACTTCTCTTGGTTTGGGGACCCAAAAGCTTCCTAAAAGCATCCCCAACTCCTCTTGGGCGTTGTACAAGGACCCTTCGGCTTCGTAGAAGTTCTCATGCCTTCTCTTGGGCTTAATACAAGGACCTCGACGACCTCTTAAAGGTATAAGACAGAACCTAGTCATCCTTTGCTAGAGTATTCTTTCCAGTGTCGAAACTCCGACCGTTTTAGGGTTGATACTCATCCCTTAATGCCCGTGCCTCCTCTTGGGCATTGTATAAAAGATAAAACTCTAGACTTGGACAGTCTATGTAACACCCCCTTCTACACCCACAGGCTATTAAAGCGATAACAATTAATCAGAGTATAATGAAAAATTCACGGCATAGACGAGAGCGTCACATCAAAAGGAATTAAAATCACGCAATAACCTGCTCATATAGATATGCAACAATTCAGGTAGCACATAACAAAGGAACTTAGTTCCTAACACCCATAATTCAAATACAGAATAAAAGCGGAAAATCCGTAACTGAATCTCATATATATATCTCATAAAAGTTTGTTATATACAAAGTCAACCATGTACATCCAAAAGGTACATACATATACATATACATAAAATCACAAACGGTCTCCCCGACCACCCGCTTCTACATATCAGAGCCGACCGACAAAAGAATGAAGACCTAAGCTTCACAAAAAGACCTAAGCTTCATAATATAATTGCATAAAATTATATAATAACACAACAATACACATGTAAAATATTCTCACCACAACTTCCACCAGAATTCAAATACAAAACAACACAATGCATATCTCATATATCCATCACCAATGCATATCAATTTACCCACCCAATCATAAATCTCAACACATACTCAATCAATTCACAATTTCCCACACATAATCAATCCATTCATGATTTTCCACACATAACCAATCCATTCATGATTTATGCAAATGCAAAGAGACCGACACAACGACTCTATGCAAATGCAAAGAGACCGACACAACGACTCTATGCAAATGCGGTACCATCCATCCATCATCTCAACACTATTTCACTCAGGAACTATTGGAACCATCGCTTGTTACTTAGGATTACTCATGTAACACCCTGTCGGGCAAACGATGTTCCCCGTCGCTTTAGGTCCTCTTATTTTTTTAAGGCACACGACATTTATGGATCGCTTTAGGTCCTCTTTGTATAAGGCACACGATCCGATCGCTTTAGGTCCTCTTTGTATAAGGAACACGATCGTCTATAATCATCGCTTTAGGCCCTCTTTGTATAAGGCACATGATGTTATAGCAGATTCCCTCTGGAATCGATTCGTCGCTCACACCCACTAGGGCACACGACATCACAAGAATGCATATCATGATGCTTGGCATACAATGACTCATGACATTCAAATGCACACATATATGCAACCATATCAATCAACAATAATCATGCTTTACCATCAAGCCCAAAACAATGCATTTACATCATACAACAGCGCACTAGTCATACCATATCTATCAAAGGCATATTGCATGATAACACATCAAATACACACAATTAAAATGGTACAAGTTGACAAAACGACACCTTTCCAAATTCCTAACATAATTTAATCGGCCAATAATCTGAAAACCATTTTAATAAGAAAGAACATGTCAAAAGCTTTCCAAAGCACCAAACCGCGCCTCAAATCGACTTACGGATCAAAAGTTATAAAGAAAACAAATTGGGAAAAGCTATCATGTTCGCAATGCGAAGCTCCTAGCGAGTCCTTCACTCCCTCATTCGCAGTGCGAATGTCCCAGCGAACAAGTCAGAAAGGAAAATAGCCTACAAAATTACTAAAGTTCGCAGTGCAAACTCCCAGCGAATGCTCGCTTTCCCCTTCGCAGTGCGAGTCTCCCAGTGAACCATGGCAGAAAGAAAACAACACAAAGTTCACAGTGCGAGTCTCTGGTCCCCTTCGCAGTGCGAGTCTCCCAGTGAACCATGGCAGAAAGAAAATAACACAAAACAACACAAAGTTCGCAGTGCGAGTCTTTGGCAAATGCTCGCCCTCACCTTCGCAATGCGAATAGCCAGCGAATGCTCGCTTTCCGCTTCGCTAGGGGATTCGCAGTGTCAACCTGCGAATTCAGCAAAACCCAGCAGCGCTGTTACACAACCCAAAACCATATTTTCCCCACCAAAACACTTCCAAACCAACACATAGCAATCAGAACATAACCCAATCATGGTAACAAGTATTCTACAGCATTTACACCGATTTTCAACCGCGAAAACATCGATTTCTATCGTTCCGACCTAGAATTGAAAAGCTATAGAACACCACAAACATTCACACACACACACATACATAATCATACACAAGCTTAAAATAATCGAGTTTTGCACCCTTACCCGATTTAATCGTGTTTAGAAAAGTTGGTTGATTAATTCCTTAATTCACAAGTTTTTCTCTCTTTCTTCTCTTCTTTTCTTTCTTCCTCTTTTTCTTCTTCTCTTCTTTTTCTTTCCTTACTACTTTTCTCTCTTTTTCTTTCTATTATATGAAAAACATAATATCTACCCAAACAAAAGACCAAAATACCTCTACACTCAAATATCTCGCAAACGCTCCCAAAACGCGATAAAATATAATCACGATGAAAAATAATATATTTACCAAATAAAAGTCAAAAAAATAATAATATAATAATAAAATAATCAAAACGACTCAATTAAATAAAACTAACTATAACTGGGGCATTACAACTCTCCCCCACTTAGGAATTTTCGTCCTCGAAAATATTACCTGAGACGAACAACTCTGGATACGACTCCCGCATCCGACTCTCCAACTCCCAAGTCAAATTGCCCTCAGCAGCGCCTCCCCACACTACTTTCACAAGTGCAATATCCTTGCCTCTTAACTGCTTCAACTCGCAATCCAAAATCCTCACCGGTAATGCCTCAACCGTAAGGTTCTCCCTTACCTCTACCTCATCCATCAGAATCACATGCGGCGGATCCGGAACATACTTCCGAAGCTGTGAAACATGGAACACATCGTGCAAATTCGATAGATTCGACGGCAACGCCACCCGATAAGCCACAGCACCTACTCTCGCGAATATCTGGTACGGACCAATAAACTGAGAAGTAAGCTTCTTCGACTTTAATGCACGACCAACACCCATTACCGGCGTAACTCTCAAAAATACATGATCGCCCTCTTGAAACTCAAGATCTTTCCTTCTTCGATCATGATAACTCTTTTGCCTACTCTGAGAAGCCTTCATTTTCTCACGAATAAGTTTCACCTTTTCCGTAGTCTGTTGAATCAATTCTGGTTCAACCACCGAACTCTCACCAGATTCGTGCCAACACAAAGGTGTTCGACATCTTCTTCGATATAACACTTCAAAAGGTGCCATTCCAATACTCGAATGGAAACTGTTATTATACGTGAATTCCACCAACGCAAGATAATTATCCCACGCACCACCTTGTTCAAGAACACAAGCCCGTAACAAATCTTCCAACGACTGAATCGTTCTCTCCCTCTGTCCATCCGTCTGAGGATGATAAGCAGAACTCAACCTCAACTTAGATCCTAAAGCCTTTTGCAAACTTTCCCAAAATCTGGAAGTAAACCTCAGATCTCGATCTGAAACAATGCTCAATGGAACCCCATACAATTTCACAATCACACTGATATAAATCTCAGCCAACCTCTCCAAAGAAAAACTGATGTCAATCAGAATGAAATGCGCCGATTTAGCCAGCCTATCCACAACTACCCAAATGGCATTATGTCCCCGCTGAGTGTTCGGCAACCCTGTCACAAAGTCCATAGAAATGCTATCCCATTTCCACTCAGGAACATCCAACGGTTGCAACAATCCACTAGGCTTCAGATATTCTACCTTCGACTTCTGACACGTCAAACATGAATACACAAACTGAGCCATATCTCTCTTTAACCTAGACCACCAAAAGATCTTCAAATCCTGATACATCTTATTAGCTCCCAGATGTATACGCAAACTACTCTGGTGTCCTTCCTCCAAAATCATCCTTTTCAACTCCGCATCATCAGGAATACAAATTCTACCTCGGAACCTCAAAACACCCTGATCATCCACTTTAAAGTCACCCTTTTTACTTGTATCTCCAACCGTCATCAAATCCACAAATTTCACATCCAATTTCTGTTTCTCGCTTACGGTCAACAGAAAATCATTAGTAACCTTCAACATACCAAGCCTCACACTGTCAGACGTCAATTCGCACACCAAACTCAAATCCCTAAACGCTTCCAAAAGTTCCCACTCTTTACCATTAAAGCAGACATATGCAACGATTTCCGACTCAGCGCATCGGCTACCACATTAGCTTTACCAGGATGGTAATACAAGCCAAAATCGTAGTCCTTCAAAAATTCCAACCATCTCCGTTGCCTCATATTCAACTCTTTCTGATCAAACAAGTATTTCAAAGTCTTATGATCACTAAAGACTTCAAATCTTGCACCGTAGAGATAATGCCTCCAAATTTTCAACACAAAAACCACAACCGTTAATTCCAGATCATGAGTAGGATAATTTTTCTCATGCACCCTCAATTGCCTCGAAGCATAAGCCACAGCCTTACCTTCTTGCATCAGCACACCACCTAGACCAATCAAAGATGCATAACAATATACCGCAAACGGTTCACTAGGATTCGGTAAAATCAAATCGGAGCTGTAGTCAATCTTCTCTTCAGCTCACTAAAACTTTCCTCACACCGAATATCCCAAATGAACGCTTGACCTTTGCAAGTCAACTGGGTCAAAGGAAGTGCTAACTTGGAAAAACCTTCAATGAATCTTCGATAATATCCGGCCAAACCCAAAAAGCTTCGAATTTCAGTAACGGGTAGGAGCCTCCCATTGTAGAATTGCATCTACTTTAGATGGATCCATAGCAATACCATTACCTGAAATCACGTGTCCAAGAAAACTCACTTCTGACAACCAGAATTCACACTTGGACAATTTGGCAAAAAGTTTTCTTTCCTTCAAAATTTGCAACACCACACGCAAATGCTCCGCGTGCTCCTCCCGGGACTTAGAATAAATCAAGATATCATCAATAAACACAATAACATAATGATCCAAATGCTCGTGGAAAATACGATTCATGTACTCCATAAACACACCTGGCGCATTAGAAACCCCGAACGACATCACATAATATTCATAATGACCGTATCGTGTCCTAAAAGTCGTCTTCTGAATATCTTCCTCGTTCACCCTAATCTGATGATACCCCGACTTCAAATCAATCTTACTAAACACACGCGCACCTACCAACTGGTCCATCAAATCATCAATTCTCGGAAGAGGATACTTATTCTTAATCGTCACTTTATTCAGCTGGCGATAATCAATACATAATCGCATACTTCCATCTTTCTTTTTCACCAATAAAACTGGAGCACCCCATGGCGACACACTCGGTCTCACAAACCTCTTTTCCAACAATTCGTTCAATTGCTTCTTTAACTCAACCAACTCAGACGCCGACATTCGGTATGGTCCCATCGACACAGGTCTAGTACCAGGAACTAGATCTATTGAAAACTCCACCTCCGTCTCTGGCGGAACATCTGAAATATCCTCAGGAAACACTTCAGGAAATTCACACACAACTGGAAACACATCAAGTACAACTTGACTATCCACAGACAACGATGCAAACAACCCGAACAACTGAGCTTCCTCCGCCAAAAGTTTCTTCAACTCTTTGGTAGATAAGAAACTCGACTCTTCGTCTTATTCAAGAGAAGGAAATCTTACCAGCTTATGATAATAATCAATATGAACCTGATTGAACTATAACCAATTTATTCCCAGAACCACATCTAAACCCTCCAACGGCAAGCACACCAAATCCATCTCAAAGTCTTTACCATAAATGGTCAAAGGACAACTTAAACAAACCAAAGAAGTAGTTACTGACCCCATTGCTGGAGTATCAATAACCATCTCACCACCCATCGAAGACAACAAAAGATTCAAATGCTTCGCGCACTCAGACGAAATAAACGAATGAGTCGCTCCGGTATCAATAATAGCAACTAAAGGCGTACTATTAATAAAACAAGTACCTCTGATCAGACGGTCTGCGCTTGTAGTATGAGTTCCTGCCAATGCAAAATCTTTCCCACCAGCTGGAGCTTGCTTCGGTTTCGGACACTTCGTACTCACATGTCTAGGTTCACCACAGTTGAAACACTTCACCACGTTCCTCTTACAATCAGCTGCAATATGTCCTAAACCTCCACAATTGGAACATTTCCTCATATCTTTTCTGCATTTAAACTAACGATGTCCTAATTCACCATACCTAAAACATCTCGGAGAATTAGACATACCTACTCCACTTGGCCTTTTCTCAAAATTCCCTCTTTGTTTACCCTTATCGGCTGGTCTCACGTAAGTACCACTACAAAACTGTTGCTTCCCTTTCCTTTCGTTCACACTCTTATAGTGAGTAGAACGAGCTTTACTATCCTCCTAAAAAATCCTACAGCAATACACCAAATCAGAAAACCTTCTAATCCTTTGGTAACCGATTGCCTACTTAATCTCAGGACGCAATCCGTTCTCAAACTTCACACACTTAGAAAACTCCGCAGTCGCTTCAGCATAATGTGGGTAAAACTGCACAAGCTCCACAAACTTAGCAGTATAATCAACAACAGACATATTACCGTGTTTCAATTCCAAGAACTCTATCTCCTTCTTTCCTCTAACATCTTCGGGAAAATACTTCCTCAGAAACTCCACACTAAACAAAGCCCAAGTGACTTCTTCCTCCGCAGCTTCCAACACATGACGAGTACTAACCCACCAATCATCATCCTCTTCCTGCAACATGTGAGTACCCAGTCTCACCTTCTGATCCTCAGCACAATCCATCACTCGGAAGATTCTTTCAATCTCCTTAAGCTAAATCTGAGCACCATCAGGATCATATCTTCCTTTGAAGATAAGCGGTTTGTTTTTCCTGAACTCATCATTACCAGCAGCATTAGGTGCACCCTGCACAACCCGAGCCATAGCTTGCATCGTAGCAGCTAAAGCAGTATCATTCCTACCAGCCATATTCTGTTCATTTCTAATAACAACAACTATGGTTAAACAAACACCTCACCCAACCACAAACACCGAGAAGGACTGACACAAACTGACACGGACTGTCTCTGATACCACTTAATGTAACACCCCCTTCTACACCCCCAGGCTATTAAAGCGATAACAATTAATCAGAGTATAATGAAAAATTCACGGCATAGACGAGAGCATCACATCAAAAGGAATTAAAATCACGCAATAACCTGCTCATATAGATATGCAACAATCAGGTAGCACATAACAAAGGAACTTAGTTCCTAACACCCACAATTCAGATACAGAATAAAAACGGAAAATCCGTAACTGAATCTCATATATATATATATATCATAAAAGTTTGTTATATACAAAGTCAACCATGTACATCCAAAAGGTACATACATATACATATACATAAAATCACAAACGGTCTCCCCGACCACCCGCTGCTACATATCAGAGCCGACCGACAAAAGAATGAAGACCTAAGCTTCACAAAAAGACCTCCAGCGTCTAATCTGCAATGCCTCGTAGA
The DNA here is from genome assembly GCA_022829125.1 of Lathyrus tuberosus. Taxonomy (NCBI): domain Eukaryota; kingdom Viridiplantae; phylum Streptophyta; class Magnoliopsida; order Fabales; family Fabaceae; genus Lathyrus; species Lathyrus tuberosus. The sequence continues at coordinate 6,349,104 of JALAZF010000304.1, forward strand.
GCATTAAAAATAGCAGAAGGGTGAGAAACACAATCATAATATAATTGCATACAATTTTATAATAACACAACAATACACGTGTAAAATATTCTCACCACAACTTCCACCAGAATTCAAATACAAAACAACACAATGCATATCTCATATATCCATCACCAAAGCATATCAATTTACCCACCCAATCATAAATCTCAACACATACTCAATCAATTCACAATTTCCCACACATAATCAATCCATTCATGATTTTCCACACATAATCAATCCATTCATGATTTATGCAAATGCAAAGAGACCGACACAACGACTCTATGCAAATGCGGTACCATCCATCCATCATCTCAACACTAGTTCACTCAGGAACTATTGGAACCATCGCTTGTTAGTTAGGATTACTCATGTAACACCCCGTCGGGAAAACGATGTTCCCCGTCGCTTTAGGTCCTCTTTTTTTTTTTTAAGGCACACGACGTTTATGGATCGCTTTAGGTCCTCTTCGTATAAGGCACATGATCCGATCGCTTTAGGTCCTCTTTGTATAAGGCACACGATCGTCTATAATCATCGCTTTAGGTCCTCTTTGTATAAGGCACACGATGTTATAGCAGATTCCCTCTGGAATCGATTCGTCGCTCACACCCACTAGGGCACACGACATCACAAGAATGCATATCATGATGCTTGGCATACAATGACTCATGACATTCAAATCCACACATATATGCAACCATCTCAATCAATAATAATCATGCTTTACCATCAAGCCCAAAACAATGCATTTATATCATACAACAGCGCACCAGTCATACCATATCTATCAAAGGCATATTGCATGATAACACATCAAATACACACAATTAAAATGGTACAAGTTGACAAAACCACACCTTTCCAAATTCCCGATATAATTTAATTGGCCAACAATCTCAAAACCACTTTAATAAGAAAGAACATGTCAAAAGCTTTCCAAAGCACCAAACCGCGCCTCAAACCGACTTACGGATCAAAAGTTATAAAGAAAACAAATTGGGAAAAGCTGTCATGTTCGCAATGCGAAGCTCCAAGCGAGTCCTTCGCTCCCTCATTCGCAGTGCGAATGTCCCAGCGAACCAAGTCAGAAAGGAAAATAGCCTACAAAATTACTAAAGTTCGCAGTACGAACTCCCAGGGAATGCTCGCTTTCCCCTTCGCATTACGAGTCTCCCAGCGAACCATGGCAGAAAGAAAACAACACAAAACAACACAAAGTTCGCAGTGCGAGTCTCTGGCGAATGCTCGCCCTCACCTTCACAGTGCGAATAGCCAGAGAATGCTCGCTTTCCCCTTCGCTAGGGGATTTGCAGTGCGAACCTGCGAATTCAGCAAAACCCAGCAGCGCTGTTACACAACCCAAAACCATATTTTCCCCACCAAAACACTTCCAAACCAACACATAGCAATCAGAACATAACCCAATCATGGTAACAAGTATTCTACAACATTTACACTGATTTTTAACTGCGAAAACATCGATTTCTATCGTTCCGACCTAGAATTGAAAAGCTATAGAACACCACAAACATTCACACACACACATACATAATCATACACAAGTATAAAATAATCAAGTTTCGCACCCTTACCCGATTTAATCGTGTTTAGAAAAGTCGGTTGATTAATTCCTTAATCCACAAGTTTTTCACTCTTTCTTCTCTTCTTTTCTTTCTTCCTCTTTTTCTTCTTCTCTTCTTTTTCTTTCCTTACTACTTTTCTCTCTTTTTCTTTCTATTATATGAAAAATATAATATCTACCCAAACAAAAGACCAAAATACCCCTACACTCAAGTATCTCGCAAACGCTCCCAAAACGCGATAAAATATAATCACGATGAAAAATAATATATTTACCAAATAAAAGTCTAAAATAATATAAACGACTCAATTAAATAAAACTAACTAAAACTGGGGCGTTACAGTCTAAACCTCTTGAGTTTCAAAGACATTCTCAAGTTCCTTTAAAACATAGGAAAAAACACCGATCACTCTGGATCAATCTCCAGTAGAAACCCGGTCTCTCTCATGAGAGTTCCCCACACATGGACCCGCTTCAGGATCTCAATAATCCTCAGCAGTAAGTCAGCCTCCTCTTGGGCTTTGTACAACTGATTCTCCGCAGTGGAGCTGACCTTGTCAGACTCTCTTGTTGAGTCAACCACTTTTAGCCTCCGTCTTGGGCTTTGTACAAGACATATAAAATCACTCTCTTGTTGAGTATAAAAGACTCTCTTGTTGAGACAACCACTTTTCGCCTCCGTCTTGGGCTTTGTACAAGACATATAAAAACACTCTCTTATTGAGTATAAAAGACTCTCTTGTTGAGTCAATCTCCTTTTAGCCTCCGTCTTGGGCTTTGTACAAGACATATAAAATCACTCTCTTGTTGTGTATAAAAGACTCTCTTGTTGAGTCAACCACTTTTCGCCTCCGTCTTGGGCTTTGTACAAGACATATAAAAACACTCTCTTGTTGAGTATAAAAGACTCACTTGTTGATTCAACCTCCTTTTAGCCTCAATCTCAGGCTTTGTATGAGACAACAAATCACTCTCTTGTTGAGTATAAAAGACTCTCTTATTGAGTCAATCAACCGTCAGACTCTCTTGTTGAGTCAATCACCTGTTCAAGACTCTCTTGTTGAGTCAAACTTTTTTAGCCTCCGTCTTGGGCTTTATACTGGACAGATAAAAGTACTCTCTTATTGAGTCAAACCATTTCAGCCTCCATCTTGGGCTTTATACAAGATACATTCTCCGCAACGGAGTCAAAGTCCCTTTTAGCCTAATTAATTTGATTAAGTTGATTTAATTTGTAGAAACAATATGTTGTTATTATATTAAGATTATAAAAGATTCATGGGCTTATTTAAGTGGCTAGTAGTAAGAGTAGGGGTGTAGAATTAGGCCCGATGGAAATTATTATAGTAATTATTATTATTATTATTCCCAATATTATTATGAATTGGGTGGAAGGGAGAAAAGTAAGGAAGACTACGTATTAGTCAAATTGTTAGGGTGAGAAAATAAAGGACTAATGGGTCAGCTGTGGGAGAGAAAAAGAAGGAACAATAAGTAAGTGTGAATTTAGTGAGAGGTTAACAAAAAACAGAGCAATTTTCACGTACAAACAAGTTGAGAAAGAAAAAGAGAAGTTGGAGAGAAGAGGCACAAGGGTTGATGGAGAACACGTAGAAACGGCAAGAGCGAGAATCCAATCGGAAAAATAGAGCGACCTTCAATCCAAGGTAAGGGTGGGGTTCTGACTCTATAATTGGGTTTATGATAAATAGTATGTGAGATTGGATTTGTGTAGAATTACTTCTGTCCATATTTGATTGTTATGCTTGATTTCGAAATTTGGTTGATGTTATTAAATTGGTCGTATAAAATTTGATTATGCTGTTCGTATATAATTCCTAGGTTGCTGTTACCCCGTGATGGTTCGGGCTTGATTTGGAACTGAGTCGAAGGAAGAATCAGTAGAATTAAGAAAACTGGAAAGAAACAAGCATGTGACGAACGAAGTCTGGTGCGTACGCATAATTGGTATGCGTGACGACCGTAATAAGGGCATGACGACCGTCACCCCCACAAACAACATCACGACCGTCACACTCTCGTGACGAGCGTCACGCGGGCAAATTCTGGGCTGTGAGGAAGTTTGGAGATTCTGTTTCGTGGTCTTTTGGTCTGTGTAGCCTGGCGTGATTACTGATATACTTTAGTTTAGTACATAGCCATAATTGAAATGAGTAAATGATTACCAGAGGCTTAATTAGTGAATTAGAACCACTATAAATAATTAATAGTTGGGTTGCGATGAATTCGTAAGAAACATAATTAAGTTGAACATCAGTATAAGTAGCAGTAGTAATACAAACCAGTGGAGGCTATAAGGAACTGACAATAGTACTATGACTAATTAATAGGAGGATAATTAAGTAACCGTGTTGTAGTATTTAGTAGTATATTTTGGTAAGTTGTTGCTGACCCGAATTTAACAGGGGAATGATAAGAAGCTAGTAAGAAGTGGAAATGGTAGAGTTTAGCAGAGAAGTTGGTTAATTGGTTTAGTCAGAAGGTTATACAAATAGTAATGCGATATAATTGGTTGTTCCTTGTGTTGTGTTCCTTGTTGCAAGTTGAGAAGTTGTTATATAATTCCGTAGTGCTGTCCGATAAATTGATAATGGAATTAATTAACTGATTTTCAGTCAAAAATTACCGAATAATGAAATGATTGATTTTAGTACCTTTTAGTGGGTGCATTATAAATTCTAGCTGCTGTGATCCTGGTTGTTGAGAATTACAAGTTGCGGAATATGTTGAATTGCCTCTAATTATTGGCAAGAATTTAAGTTGTAGGCCTATGGCCAATGCTGATTTGCTGTTGTGCTGATAGATGTAATTATCAGTGTTGTTATTATGATGTTCATGGTGGGTCACATGGCATAACATATTAAGCAGGCCTGGATTGGAAAAATATTAAGCTAGCCTGGATTGGAAAAAATATTAAGCGGAAGGCTTATGCCTTGTTGACGTCAATATTAATTGGCAAATTTTTAAGCTGGGAGTTCTGCTCGAATGGTACCACATGCATGTGCATTTTGAGTTGCATTTCATGTTGCATCGTTTTTGTTGTGTTGTTAATTGAATGTGATTTTTAAGTTGTTATTGCATTGTGGATTAATATTGATTTCAAGGTTGTTGTGTTGCTGATTTATGTTGATTGAGACGTTGTCGTTGTGTTGTTGATTTATGTTGCCTAAAAAGTTGTGAAGTGGTGATTTTATAATCTGATCTAATATATTATTTATCATATATCCGATTATATGGTTTGATATCTCACCCCTTCTGTGGTTGGTGATGGTTTATACGCCATCCTGCAGGTAATCCAGAGTGAAGGTTGTTTACCTTCATTAGTTCGAGTCGGTGTCGTCGCTCTGATACGTAACACTCGGGGGGAAATGAACGCTATTTGCAATTGTTATTGTTTTGTTCCGTTGCAGAATTTTATGTTGATTTTATTAAACCTTTGTTATGTGAAGTTAATTTGAGTTAGACGAAGATGTTGCTCTTTTAAATTGAAGTAAGAATTCTGCTGCTTGATTAGTGAAGTCATTTGATTTTAATGTGTTATGTATCTGTGTATTATGTGATTGAGGTGATGTTTAAAGTTGAAAATGTGACATCCTGTTTATGCTGAATTTTATTACTATGATTTTATTAAATATTCGATGGGTAGAAATGGGGGGTTACAATTTCCCCCGGAAAAGTCAAACTTCTAACCTCCTCTTAAGCTTTGTATAAAGAAACCCCGGGTTGAGCCAATCAACCTTTTAGCATTAAATTCGTACTTTACTCACAACATACAAACATCAACAATTCCTCTTTAGAGATGACAAATTCTCTCTCAGCCAAAACTCTTTAGCTTCACATCTTGGGCTATGAATAAGATATAAATCACCTTTAGCTTCATGTCTTGGGCTTTAAGCAAGATACCAAAACATCTCTTTCCTCCCCTAGAATAGGAGGAACTATGATCGCTCTGATTTCCCAATTTCGTTAAACGGGAATACGTAGGCATAAGATTGCAAAATCTTAGCGAGCATACTAATCAAAAACTCAAAGTCTAGTACCTCCATACATCAATCAAAAAGCATAAGACCTAACACCTTACCAAAATCCTCCTATACAGTCACGACACTGTGTTCTTAAACAAAATAACCTAAAGACAGACCCCCCTTTTGATAACATCTGTAAACCAACAGTTTTGATTGTTTAACCTCAGTATGCAAGCAGGGTTAATTGGAGATATCTATTTCCCTTCCTTAATCTGCTTCACAGGATAAAAAATGAATCGAACTATAGTACCAAAGCGATAGTGATTCGAAACCACAAAAATCACGCTACAGAAGAATGGCAACCACAGTGGGAGCCATCCTTTCTTACAGTTTTGGGTAGAGACCTTGAACAAGTCATTTTCACTGTGGCCGCCACAGAAGAATGGCGACCACAGTGGGAGGCATTTCTCTGTCACAGTCTTAGGTGAAAGACCTTAAGCTCACAAAATACCGCAGAAATGATGACTTTGCTTGGGAGTCATTGTCTGCATAGGATCATAGGATTCTAGAGGTCTGTGTTTACTTTTCTGCTAATGGGAATGTGTGTGATGCCGCATCTGGAAAGATTGAGTATACACCTAAGATAAGTGATGGCATTATTCGGGTAATCTTACGGGGAGTGAATCCCAGATAAGAGGTCCCGGTCGACCATCGAATCAGTGGAGATGCCCTTTGCAGATTCAATGCCTATACGAGTTCGGTTGTTGAAAGTAGATTGTTCCATTGGGTTATCTGAGAAGCTGAGGATTTTAGTAGACTGAAACTATTTTGTAGTGCGGAAGCTATCGAAAATAGTTGTCACGCGATACTACCCTCATTTGAGACTACTCTAAGATACTACAGCTCGCTGGTGATCCGCTTGCTGTCGTTATCCTAAGAGGGGTCAATGATTTTGAGGACATGTACAAAAAATCACCAGTATAAACCTTTGGGGATGGGTAGAGCCTTGACTTCATGACACCGACCCCTTGACCCCATGTTTTTTCTATGTTTTTGTGTGCTGCATTCATGCATTCATTTCATAAAAAACTTTAAACAAAGAAAAATCTTCTCTTCTAGTCTCTCTTTTTCAAATTAAACTAAGACAATGATTGCGAATGTCAGATAAAGAGATTGCTAATGGATTTTGATAGAAGGAAAACTCACAAGTACACCTTCAAGGTTCCAAAACTAGAGGATTTAAGAGGTCTGGCGAGGATGATAATCAACCCTGAGGCTTTCAGAGCCAAGTATGAAGGATTGCTGTCTCTATTAAGGGTCCATGTAATTGAAGGAATCCTGTCCACACTAATCCAGTTCTACGATCCGGTCTATCACTGTTTCACATTCTCAGATTATCAGCTAGCACCAACACTGGAGGAATACTCTCACTTGACTGATTTACATATTACTGACCAAGCTCCCTTTTCTGGACTGGAAGAAAATCTAAAGGATCAAACCATTGAAAGAGCAATCTATTTGGACGAGTCAGAAGTCAGGACTCACATGACCACTAAGGGTGGAATCCAGGGTTTGCCAGCCCAGTTCTTGGTAAAGAAAGCTCTGTACTTTGCTAGTATAGGGAACGTGGCCGCTTTCGAATGCATCTTTGTTTTGCTCACCTACGGGTTATTTTTGTTTCCCAACATCGATAACTTTGTAGATATCAATGCCATTAAGATTTTTTTGATTAGAAACCCTGTACCGACCCTGCTTGGAGATGCTTATCATTCTGTACACTTAAAGAATTTGTACAGCGGAGGAATGATCACATGCTGTGTACCCCTGCTATACAAATGGTTCATTTCCCACTTAACCAAGTCTGCTGCATTTTGGGATAAAAAAAATACTTTATGTTGGTCACGGAGAATCATGTCTCTTACCAACTCTGACATCGATTAGTACAATCGAATCTATGACGGGATCAGGATCATTGACCGTTGTTGAAATTTCCCTAATGTACCCCTCATAGGAACTAAAGGAGGAATCAATTATCATCCAGTTTTGGTTCGTCGTCAATTCGGATACCCAATGAGGCATGTCCCGCGTAATGCTCATCTGGAAGGTCTTTTCTTCAAGGAAGGAGAAAACGACAGAGCACTAAAGACAGAAATAGTGCATGCTTGGAAACACGTTCCTAGAAAAGGACGAGAGTCTCTAGGAAAACCAAACTATGTCTCGGTGGAACCTTATCTCCACTGGGTACAAACTAGAGCTCTCAAACTGAGGATGTCTTACCCTCGTCAAGAAGTTCTTCCATTAAGGGACCCTGTCCTTTACTTTATGTCTGATACAGAAAAACTTCAGGTTACTCTCAACAGAGTTCAACAGGAGAAGAAGTCTTGGAAGAACAAGTACCGTATTCTCAATGTGGATTGCAAGAAAATACAACAACTGTTAAAAGAAAAAGATGCTCTGATTGAGATTTTAGAGCAACATGTTGTAGAAAATCAAGAGGACTAAAGGAATTTGCTCACCCTTTTCACTTGGCAAAGGAATGACAACCCGACAACGGCTCGAGAGCCCCGGTCAAAGAAAAGGAAAGTACCCGAACCAGCACTTGAGCTCCCCTCAGAGAGGACTCGGGATCCATAAGTTTAGATTTCCTTTTACAGCACTATGTAAATTACTGTATTTCTATTCCGCAATCTTTGAATTCAATTAAACGGGCTTTCCTCACTGTTTGATATTTGCAATCCAATTGTTAAAGTTTATTTTGGTTTAACAAAAAAAAAATATAATTGATATAATCATTGCATATCATTCATCATTCTCACGTAACATATTCTTCTGTCCTTACGAATCTCATGTTTGCGTCTCGATTCTAGAGTCAAATTGTCTCATTCGTAAAATACTTGGGATAATCGACCGAAAAAGATGGATGATCTCGAGGAAGAGAACAGAGAGTTGAGGGAAGAGATCAACACTCTGAAAGAGGATCTGAGAAAGATTCAAAATAACATGCAAGCTCTAGCAGAAGCTCAGATACAACAGCAAAGGACTGTGATCTCAGAGATCACATCCACGCCCATAGTGGAGAAGTATGATCCTAGGTATAAAATGCCAAAAGATCGTCCCTGGGGCATGCCTATTAACTATATCCCAGAAAGATATCCGCCGATCATTGAAGATCAGGGAACCATAGTAGGAGCCGCTGGGCCTGAAGGTTACAAACTTCGGGAAAGCAAAGATGCCCGGGGTATGACAGTAACTCCTGAAGGTTACAAACATTGGGAGAGGGAAGGACCTAGAGTCACTGCCATGATGACTATACCACCGCCCGTGGTACACACTATCCCGGAAGGACAGATTCCACAGATACCTTCTGGTGGAAATGAATGTATGTTCGACAGAATGAATGAGTTCCAGGAACAGTTCCTGGAAATGCAGAAAGAGCTGCAAGCCCTTCGCGGTCAGGATCTATTTGGAAAGGACGCCGCAGACCTTTGTTTGGTCCCCAATGTAAAAGTTCTGCAAAAATTCAAAGTGCCCGAATTTGAAAAATACAAGGGTAACTCTTTCCCTCAAAGTCACTTGGTGATGTACGCTCGGCGAATGTCAACTCAGAAAAAGAACCAGGAGCTACTGATTCGCGATTTTCAGGATAGTTTAACCGGTGCCGCACTCAAATGGTACATGGGTTTAAATCGCGCTAAGATCGGCACTTTCAGAGATTTTGGCGCTGCTTTCGTTCAACAATATAAGTATAACCTAGAAATGGCACCGGACAGAGATCAACTCAGAGCCATGTCACAGAAGGACAAGGAAACCTTTAAGGAGTACGCTCAGAGATGGCGTGAAATTGTCGACCAGATCTGTCCCCTTCTTGAGGAAAAAGAGATGACAAAGATCTTCTTAAAGACCTTGAGCTCATTCTACTACGAACGAATGGTCGCCAGTGCGCCCAGTGACTTTACCGAGATGGTGTAACGCCCCAAAATAATCGGAATATTTATTTAAATTTTATTATAGATATTTTGGTAATAATAATATGATTATATGATATATATATATATATATATATATATCTTTATGTGTGTGTGTGTGTTATTATTACTATTATTATTATTATTATTATTATTATTATTATTGTTATTATTATTATTTTAAAAATAAAAGGAAGAGCAAAGTAGTCCTTTTGTGGTAGTTAGTGAGGATAAAGAAGGAAAAGTATATTTGGGGTCCAAGGATCATATTTGGGAATAATGGAAATTGGAAAAGAGAGGAAGAATGCTGATCGATCATTTTTGGGAGAAAGTGCTCTGAGGAAAGGGAGAAGCAGAGCTAAAGCTTAGAGACCTCGGAGGAATCTTCATCTAAGGTAAGGGTGGGATTTCTTTCATCTCTCAAGGGTTAAATGATGTAAGTATTTAAGTAGGAATCACTAAGTTGGAATCCATGGGGCTGAATGAGGGTTTTAGGAAGATTTTGTGATAATATGATTGGAATTGATGAATTAGTCTTGTTTGATTTGTTTGGTTGAATTGCAAATGTTAGATGTAGGCTATTGGTGAAAAATCTATGAAAAATTGCTGTTAAAAATCGAGTTAGTGCAGAAAAATGCATGTGGTTTGTTACTGTCATCGCAGGGTTTTGGGTTGCAGAATCGCAGGCCCCGCTTAGCGCGGTCTAGCGTGCATAGTGCGGTCTGGAGAAATTTTGCCTCTTCGAGGCAGAGAGCTGCGCACTTAGCGCGGGTGGGGCTCGCTTAGCGTGGTCTGGGACTGAAAAACATTATTTTTATTGACTTAAAATTCATGGAAAATATATGTTTTATATTATATTAATGTTGTGTTGTTGTTGTATGGTGAGCATGTATTGAGGTGTTATGTGCTTGTTTTGTTGATGTTGATGTGATAATGTGAAAGGCATGATTGAATGATGCAAAGATGTGTAGTTGTTGTATTGGTGCAATGATGTATGTTTTGATGAATGCATGTTGACTATTAAATGATGTTGGTATGAAGATGAGTATGCTATGTGTATGCATGAGTCATTGTTGCATGTTGTCATTGATGGTGCATGGGATGTGCATAGTTGTAGGATGGCGTGCACGGGTGAGATGTTATCGTCTATCCGAATTCCTTGATGGAATCGTTGTTGTTGGCATGATTGTGTGCCCAGATGGGGTGTAAGCAATCACAGTTGTTGGTGCGATCATGAAATAGGGGTCGTACGTGACCATGAAACAGGGGTCGTTGGTATGATCATGAAATAGGGGTCATACTTGACCATGAAACAGGGGTCGAGAGTTCCGACGGGAACTGTGATCATGAAACAGGGATCGATTTTGGTACAACATGCATTGAGTCTAGTCGAGTCTCCTTTGCATTCTCTTGTTTGTTGTGTCGCATGATGGTGGGTATAATTATCGGTGATTGTCTGTGCATAAGTTGGGGTGTGTGATTCTTGTTGGATGTTACCATATGGTGAATAACTTGATGATGTATGCTTTTCTATTTATATCATCTCTCTCTTTTGTTGATTTAAGAATTTCACCCCCTCTGTGTTTGGTGATGCTTTATACGGCATCCTGCAGATACTCAGGAGTAGTTGGAGTCGTGGTCGGTGAAGACGAGGTACTTCACCTTGTGGCGTCTGCTCTGATATGTAACATGGGGAGTCGGGAACGCTTATTGCATGAGTTGTTTTATTAAAAGGATTTTGTTGTCTTTATAGTTTCGAATTAAAAGTTGTCAGTTAAAACCGTTATGTTTCCTTATCTTTGTTATGATTGATTTTCCGCTGCATAATAAAAGTTGGCTTATTGAATTATACAATACGTTACATGTCTAATAAAGAGCAAGTATGTTGTCGAAAGTAATGCCTTAAATTGAATTGGATGATTTTACTCTGATTTTTCGATTAAATATTACGGGGGAATTTAGGGTGTTACAAAGTGGTATCAGAGCAGGTTGGTCCGTCCGGCCAAGTTGTCGAGTCGTTGTCGTGTGACAGTTGAATACTGTCGATGTTGTTTATTTCTTAGTACGTGATATGTGTGTGAAACACTATTATTGCTTTCTTGTTTTCTAAACCCTTGTCTGCAGGATGAGAGTGAGACAAGTGGGGGAGAAGCTTGTGTTTCTCTGAGATGCTTCGGGCGTGAGTGTTGGCTTAGTGTCGTTAGTGGCAAGAGTGCACTTGCTGATTGGGACAATGTTGTTCCCGTTGTTGAAGAGATCGGGCATCATGTTACTGTATGAGGGAGTGCAGTTTTGGATTGTCCATCTATTGAGAAAAGTGTGATCCTTAAGGGAAGACGGTCAGGTGTCCTCGTTGTTTGCATCCTTGTGAAGGGGAAGGCGATGTTTTGTCTAGAGATTGATCGGTGATGTGTGGAGTATCCCGAAGTGTTTCCTAAGGATGGGCACAGTTTGTCTTCAGTTGGAACGAGATGATGTTATTCTTGAGACGCATTTTTAGGAGCTAAACCATGTAATTACTAATCGTTTGGATAAGTAAGGTAGGGTGCTACTGATATCAAGAATGTAGGAGTTGTGAGAGGGTGTTGTTTCTAAAACGGAAGGAAATATAGAGGGAAGGCTGGTGTTAACTAAGGGTGGTGCATTAGATAGTTTGTGCACAAAATGCAAGGAACATTATCATAGTTTGGTAAGGATGGTCTATGCCTCCATCATGAATATCAGATGTCTATTAACAAATTGAGGAACTGATCACCCCCAATCTCTTGTTGATAGTGGACGGGGTCATGCGGGACGGAATGGACATATTTTGTCGGCTTAGATAGTGTGTTCGGTGAATTGTTTGGAGTTATGCAAAGTGCTTACCTATGGTTTTGATGGGTCAATGCAGATTCAGATGTAGCTGAAGATGAGACAGACTCGAGGTTTTGGATGTCGGCCAAGTTGGGGTGTCTCTAAGAGAGAGTGATCTGGTATTGTGGATGTTTGTTTTTTAGAGAGTAAAGAGAGGACTTAACTTTGACAGAGTGAAGAGTTAAAGTTATACCTGCTAAGTAAGTGAAAGATTTATTAGAAAGAGGATTGGTGAGACCGAGGGTGTCGCCTTGGAGAGCTTCAGTGTTGTTAGTAGAGAAATGGATAGTAGTATGAAGTTGTGTGCTAATCGTTGAGTAGTATGGAAATCACATTGGTATTCTAGATAGCTTGAGTTTTGAATTGTGACGAATCACGGATGATTTGAAGTTCCTTGATGGTATTACCTTGTGGTGGGATAAAATATCGTGTCAATAGAAATTTTGAGTGGGTCGAAACCCCATAAGAAGAATTGAGGTGGAATGTGGTAACCAGAACTAGAGGTTGTTAAGCTGTTTTGGATAAATTGTTTCGAACTCAGGATTCGAATGTTGCGTATGTTGTGGTTGTAGTAGTAGTACTCTTGAATCTCTATCATTGGAGAATGTTGGACCCATATTAAGCGGTTGTTTGTGGAGGGAGAAGTTATCCTATCGATGGACATGAAAGAGATTGGGTACTGTTTGATGAGTAGGCACTCCAGTGGATGAGCGTGTTTTTGATGCAGATTGATAAGTATCCAAAGTGCTTAAGGATATGTGTCCACTTTCAGGAATAGATGACTTTGAATCTTTGGAACTTGGTTTGGAGTATTGCAACATGGGGATGATGTTGTTCGGTGTTTGTAATGCACTTGGGGTGTGTGTGGGGAGTACGAAATCGTATCTTCCGTACCTAATCTGATAAGTTTGAAGTAGTGTTCGTTGGTGTATGCTGATCTACTATAAATTCAGAAGAAGGACATGTAGAGTATTTGAGAATTGAGTTACCAGTATTGAAGAGAGAGAGATGAAGTTTTATGCTAAGTTATCGAAGCATGATTTTTGGTTGATAAGAATTAGTTTCTTAGTTATGTATTTCAGATAAGAGTTTTGTCGTGGATCCTTCCAAAGTAGATGCGGTTCTACAATGAGAAAGCTATGATATTGGATAAGGAGATTAGAGGATTTTTGGACTCAATGGGTAATTACCGTAGATTATGGAAGGTTCTTCCAAGTTAGCATTTTATCTCAGTTGATTTGCGAAGAGTAAGTCAATTGTGTGGAGATGTTTGTTGTGAGGAAAGTTTCAGAGAGTTGAAGTAGAAGTTGACTACGGCTCCAGTTTTGATTTTCCTGATCCTAATAACCGTTTGTGGGACATTGAGATGTGGTTGTGATGAGTTTAGGTAGTGTACTAATGTAAGATGGAGAAGTCGTAGCTTATGCTTTACAAAAATTGAGGATTCATGAAAGGGTCTACCCTGTTCGAGATTTGGGATCGGCTGAGGTTGCAATTGTGTTGAGGATCTAGAGGTATTATTTTATGGATCTAGACTCGAAGTGTTTAGTGATCACAAGAGTGTAGCACTCTGGTTTGTTCATAAGGAATAGCGTATGAGACGACAAGGATGGTCGGAATTTCTGATGAGTTATGACCGTGACTCGAATGACCCTATTGACAAAGTTAATGTCGTGCATGATGGATTAAGTTGAAAGTCTTTTCATAAGTCTACTTTGATGGTCAGAGAATTACAGTTGAGTAGCAGTCCAAAGACGTATATTTGGTGTGTGAGCTGACGCAGTAGAGTGAGAGTTTGAGTACATTGAAGGGGAATGATGACTTTCTGGGGAATATTGTTGTTGTACTGGTAGATGTAATTATCAGTGTTGTTATTATGATGTTCTTGGTGGGTCACATGGCATAACATATTAAGCAGGCCTGGATTGGCAAAATATTAAGCTGGCCTGGATTGGAAAAAATATTAAGCGGAAGGCTTATGCCTTGTTGACGTCAATATTAATTGGCAAATTTTTAAGCTGGGAGTTCTGCTCCAATGGTACCACATGCATGTGCTTTTTGAGTCGGATTTCATGTTGCATCTTTGTTGTTGTGTTGTTAATTGAATGTGATTTTTAAGTTGTTATTGCATTGTGGATTAATATTGATTTCAAGGTTGTTGTGTTGCTGATTTATGTTGATTGAGACGTTGTCGTTGTGTTGTTGATTTATGTTGCCTAAAAAGTTGTGAAGTGGTGATTTTATAATCTGATCTAATATATTATTTATCATATATCCGATTATATGGTTTGATATCTCACCCCTTCTGTGGTTGGTGATGGTTTATACGCCATCCTGCAGGTAATCCAGAGTGAAGGCTGTTTACCTTCATTAGTTCGAGTCAGTGTCGTCGCTCTGATACGTAACACTCGGGGGGAAATGAACGCTATTTGCGGTTGTTATTGTTTTGTTCCGTTGCAGAATTTTATGTTGATTTTATTAAACGTTTGTTATGTGAAGTTAATTTGAGTTAGACGAAGATGTTGCTCTTTTAAATTGAAGTAAGAATTCTGCTGCTTGATTAGTGAAGTCATTTGATTTTAAAGTGTAATGTATCTGTGTATTATGTGATTGAGGTGATGTTTAAAGTTGAAAATGTGACATCCTGTTTATGCTAAATTTTATTACTATGATTTTATTAAATATTCGATGGGTAGAAATGGGGTGTTACAATTTCCCCCAAAAAAGTCAAACTTCTAACCTCCTCTTAAGCTTTGTATAAAGAAACCCCGGGTTGAGCCAATCAACCTTTTAGCATTAAATTCGTACTTTGCTCACAACATACAAACATCAAC
The DNA here is from genome assembly GCA_022829125.1 of Lathyrus tuberosus. Classification (NCBI taxonomy): domain Eukaryota; kingdom Viridiplantae; phylum Streptophyta; class Magnoliopsida; order Fabales; family Fabaceae; genus Lathyrus; species Lathyrus tuberosus. Next base: position 6,364,354 of record JALAZF010000304.1, read on the forward strand.
AATTCCTCTTTAGAGATGACAAATTCTCTCTCAGCCAAAACTCTTTAGCTTCACATCTTGGGCTATGAACAAGATATAAATCACCTTTAGCTTCATGTCTTGGGCTTTAAGCAAGATACCAAAACATCTCTTTCCTCCCCTAGAATAGGAGGAACTATGATCGCTCTGATTTCCCAATTTCGTTAAACGGGAATACGTAGGCATAAGATTGCAAAATCTTAGCGAGCATACTAATAAAAAACTCAAAGTCTAGTACCTCCATACATCAATCAAAAAGCATCGGACCTAACACCTTACCAAAATCCTCCTATACAGTCACGACACTGTGTTCTTAAACAAAATAACCTAAAGACAGACCCCCCTTTTGATAACATCTGTAAACCAACAGTTTTGATTGTTTAACCTCAGTATGCAAGCAGGGTTAATTGGAGATATCTATTTCCCTTCCTTAATCTGCTTCACAGGATAAAAAATGAATCGAACTATAGTACCAAAGTGATAGTGATTCGAAACCACAAAAATCACACTACAGAAGAATGGCAACCACAGTGGGAGCCATCCTTTCTTACAGTTTTGGGTAGAGACCTTGAACAAGTCATTTTCACTGTGGCCGCCACAGAAGAATGGCGACCACAGTGGGAGGAATTTCTCTGTCACAGTCTTAGGTGAAAGACCTTAAGCTCACAAAATACCCCAGAAATGATGACTTTGCTTGGGAGTCATTGTCTGCATAGGATCATAGGATTCTAGAGGTCTGTGTTTACTTTTCTGCTAATGGGAATGCGTGTGATGCCGCATCTGGAAAGATTGAGTATACACCTAAGATAAGTGATGGCATTATTCGGGTAATCTTACGGGGAGTGAATCCCAGATAAGAGGTCCCGGTCGACCATCGAATCAGTGGAGATGCCCTTTGCAGATTCAATGCCTATACGAGTTCGGTTGTTGAAAGCAGATTGTTCCATTGGGTTATCTGAGAAGCTGAGGATTTTAGTAGACTGAAACTATTTTGTAGTGCGGAAGCTATCGAAAATAATTATCACGCGATACTACCCTCATTTGAGACTACTCTAAGATACTACAGCTCGCTGGCGATCCGCTTGCTGTCGTTATCCTAAGAGGGGTCAGTGATTTTGAGGACATGTACAAAAAATCACCAGTATAAACCTTTGGGGATGGGTAGAGCCTTGACTTCATGACACCGACCCCTTGACCCCATGTTTTTTCTATGTTTTTGTGTGCTGCATTCATGCATTCATTTCATAAAAAACTTTAAACAAAGAAAAATCTTCTCTTCTAGTCTCTCTTTTTCAAATTAAACTAAGACAATGATTGCGAATGTCAGATAAAGAGATTGCTAATGGATTTTGATAGAAGGAAAACTCACAAGTACACCTTCAAGGTTCCAAAACTAGAGGATTTAAGAGGTCTGGCGAGGATGATAATCAACCCTGAGGCTTTCAGAGCCAAGTATGGAGGATTGCTGTCTCTATTAAGGGTCCATGTAATTGAAGGAATCTTGTCCACACTAATCCAGTTCTACGATCCAGTCTATCACTGTTTCACATTCTCAGATTATTAGCTAGCACCAACACTGGAGGAATACTCTCACTTGACTGATTTACATATTACTGACCAAGCTCCCTTTTCTGGACTGGAAGAAAATCTAAAGGATCAAACCATTGAAAGAGCAATCTATTTGGATGAGTCAGAAGTCAGGACTCACATGACCACTAAGGGTGGAATCCAGGGTTTGCCAGCCCAGTTCTTGGTAAAGAAAGCTCTGTACTTTGCTAGTATAGGGAACGTGGCCGCTTTCGAATGCATCTTTGTTTTGCTCACCTACGGGTTATTTTTGTTTCCCAACATCGATAACTTTGTAGATATCAATGCCATTAAGATTTTTTTGATTGGAAACCCTGTACCGACCCTGCTTGGAGATGCTTATCATTCTGTACACTTAAAGAATTTGTACAGCGGAGGAATGATCACATGCTGTGTACCCCTGCTATACAAATGGTTCATTTCCCACTTAACCAAGTCTGCTGCATTTTGGGATAAAAAAAATACTTTATGTTGGTCACGGAGAATCATGTCTCTTACCAACTCTGACATCGATTAGTACAATCGAATCTATGACTGGATCAGGATCATTGACCATTGTGGAAATTTCCCTAATGTACCCCTCATAGGAACTAAAGGAGGAATCAATTATCATCCAGTTTTGGTTCGTCGACAATCCAGATACCCAATGAGGCATGTCCCGCGTAATGCTCATCTGGAAGGTCTTTTCTTCGAGGAAGGAGAAAACGACAGAGCACTAAAGACAGAAATAGTGCATGCTTGGAAACACGTTCCTAGAAAAGGACGAGAGTCTCTAGGAAAACCAAACTATGTCTCGGTGGAACCTTATCTCCACTGGGTACAAACTAGAGCTCTCAAACTGAGGATGTCTTACCCTCGTCAAGAAGTTCTTCCATTAAGGGACCCTGTCCTTTACTTTATGTCTGATACAGAAAAACTTTAGGTTACTCTCAACAGAGTTCAACAGGAGAAGAAGTCTTGGAAGAACAAGTATCGTATTCTCAATGTGGATTGCAAGAAAATACAGCAAATGTTAGAAGAAAAAGATGCTCTGATTGAGATTTTAGAGCAACATGTTGTAGAAAATCAAGAGGACTAAAGGAATTTGCTCACCCTTTTCACTTGGCAAAGGAATGACAACCCGACAACGGCTCGAGAGCCCCGGTCAAAGAAAAGGAAAGTACCCGAACCAGCACTTGAGCTCCCCTCAAAGAGGACTCGGGATCCATAAGTTTAGATTTCCTTTTACAGCACTATGTAAATTACTGTATTTCCATTCCGCAATCTTTGAATTCAATTAAACGGGGTTTCCTCACTGTTTGATATTTGCAATCCAATTGTTAAAGTTTATTTTGATTTAACAAAAAAAATTTTATAATTGATATAATCATTGCATATCATTCATCATTCTCACGTAACATATTCTTCTGTCCTTACGAATCTCATGTTTGCGTCTCGATTCTAGAGTCAAATTGTCTCATTCGTAAAATACTTGGGATAATCGACCGAAAAAGATGGATGATCTCGAGGAAGAGAACGGAGAGTTGAGGGAAGAGATCAACATTCTGAAAGAGGATCTGAGAAAGCTTCAAAATAACATGCAAGCTCTAGCAGAAGCTCAGATACAACAGCAAAGGACTGTGATCTCAGAGATCACATCCACGCCCATAGTGGAGAAGTATGATCCTAGGTATAAAATGCCAAAAGATCGTCCCTGGGGCATGCCTATTAACTATATCTCGGAAAGATATCCGCCGATCACTGAAGATCAGGGAACCATAGTAGGAGCTGCTGGGCCTGAAGGTTACAAACTTCTGGAAAGCAAAGATTCCCAGGGCATGACAGTAACTCCTGAAGGTTACAAACATTGGGAGAGGGAAGGACCTAGAGTCACTGCCATGATGACTATACCACCGCCCGTGGTACACACTGTCCCAGAAGGACAGATTCCACAGATACCTTCTGGTGGAAATGAATGTATGTTCGACAGAATGAATGAGTTCCAGGAACAGTTCCTGGAAATGCAGAAAGAGTTGCAAGCCCTTCGCGGTCAGGATCTATTTGGAAAGGACGTCGCAGACCTTTGTTTGGTCCCCAATGTAAAAGTTCTGCACAAATTCAAAGTGCCCGAATTTGAAAACTACAAGGGTAACTCTTTCCCTCAAAGTCACTTGGTGATGTACGCTCGGCGAATGTCAACTCAGAAAAAGAACCAGGAGCTACTGATTCACGATTTTCAGGATAGTTTAACCGGTGCCGCACTCAAATGGTACATGGGTTTAAATCGCGCTAAGATCGGCACTTTCAGAGATTTTGGCGCTGCTTTCGTTCAACAATATAAGTATAACCTAGAAATGGCACCGGACAGAGATCAACTCAGAGCCATGTCACAGAAGGACAAGGAAACCTTTAAGGAGTACGCTCAGAGATGGCGTGAAATTGTCGACCAGATCTGTCCCCTTCTTGAGGAAAAAGAGATGACAAAGATCTTCTTAAAGACCTTGAGTTCATTCTACTATGAACGAATGGTCGCCAGTGCGCCCAGTGACTTTACCGAGATGGTGTAACGCCCCAAAATAATCGGAATATTTATTTAAATTTTATTATAGATATTTTGGTAATAATAATATGATTATATGATATATATATATATATATATGTGTGTGTGTGTGTGTGTTATTATTACTATTATTATTATTATTATTATTATTATTATTATTATTATTATTGTTATTATTATTTTAAAAATAAAAGGAAGAGCAAAGTAGTCCTTTTGTGGTAGTTAGTGAGGATAAAGAAGGAAAAGTATATTTGGGGTCCAAGGGTCATATTTGGGAATAATGGAAATTGGAAAAGAGAGGAAGAATGCTGATCGATCATTTTTGGGAGAAAGCGCTCTGAGGAAAGGGAGAAGCAGAGCTAAAGCTTAGAGACCTCGGAGGAATCTTCATCTAAGGTAAGGGTGGGATTTCTTTCATCTCTCAAGGGTTAAATGATGTAAGTATTTAAGTAGGAATCACTAAGTTGGAATCCATGGGGCTGAATGAGGGTTTTAGGAAGATTTTGTGATAATATGATTGGAATTGATGAATTAGTCTTGTTTGATTTGTTTGGTTGAATTGCAAATGTTAGATGTAGGCTATTGGTGAAAAATCTATGAAAAATTGCTGTTAAAAATCGAGTTAGTGCAGAAAAATGCACGTGGTTTGTTACTGTCATCGCAGGGTTTTGGGCTGCAGAATCGCAGGCCCCGCTTAGCGCGGTCTGGAGAAATTTTGCCTCTTCGAGGCAGAGAGCTGCGCACTTAGCGCGGGTGGGGCTCGCTTAGCGTGGTCTAGGACTGAAAAACATTATTTTTATTGACTTAAAATTCATGGAAAATATATGTTTTATATTATATTAATGTTGTGTTGTTGTTGTATGGTGAGCATGTATTGAGGTGTTATGTGCTTGTTTTGTTGATGTTGATGTGATAATGTGAAAGGCATGATTGAATGATGCAAAGATGTGTAGTTGTTGTATTGGTGCAATGATGTATGTTTTGATGAATGCATGTTGACTATTAAATGATGTTGGTATGAAGATGAGAATGCTATGTGTATGCATGAGTCGTTGTTGCTTGTTGTCATTGATGGTGCATGGGATGTGCATAGTTGTAGGATGGTGTGCCCAGGTAAGATGTTATCGTCTATCCGAATTCCTTGATGGAATCGTTGTTGTTGGCGTGATTGTGTGCCCAGATGGGGTGTAAGCAATCACAGTTGTTGGTGCGATCATGAAATAGGGGTCCTACGTGACCATGAAACAGGGGTCGTTGGTATGATCATGAAATAGGGGTCATACTTGACCATGAAACAGGGGTCGAGAGTTCCGACGGGAACTGTGATCATGAAACAGGGGTCGAGAGTTCCGACGGGAACTGTGATCATGAAACAGGGATCGATTTTGGTACAACATGCATTGAGTCTAGTCGAGTCTCCTTTGCATTCTCTTGTTGGTTATGTCGCATGATGGTGGGTATAATTATCGGTGATTGTCTGTGCATAAGTTGGGGTGTGTGATTCTTGTTGGATGTTACCATATGGTGAATAACTTGGTGATGTATGCTTTTCTATTTATATCATCTCTCTCTTTTGTTGATTTAAGAATTTCACCCCCTCTGTGTTTGGTGATGCTTTATACGACATCCTGCAGATACTCAGGAGTAGTTGGAGTCGTGGTCGGCGAAGACGAGGTACTTCACCTTGTGGCGTCTGCTCTGATATGTAACATGGGGAGTCGGGAACGCTTATTGCATGAGTTGTTTTATTAAAAGGATTTTGTTGTCTTTATAGTTTCGAATTAAAAGTTGTCAGTTAAAACCGTTATGTTTCCTTATCTTTGTTATGATTGATTTTCCGCTACATAATAAAAGTTGGCTTATTGAATTATACAATACGTTACATGTCTAATAAAGAGCAAGTATGTTGTCGAAAGTAATGCCTTAAATTGAATTGGATGATTTTACTCTGATTTTTCGATTAAATATTACGGGGGAATTTAGGGTGTTACAAAGTGGTATCAGAGCAGGTTGGTCCGTCCGGCCAAGTTGTCGAGTCGTTGTCATGTGACAGTTGAATACTGTCGATGTTGTTTATTTCTTAGTACATGATATGTGTGTGAAACACTATTAGTGATTTCTTGTTTTCTAAACCCTTGTCTGCAGGATGAGAGTGAGACAAGTGGGGGAGAAGCTTGTGTTTCTCTGAGATGCTTCGGGCGTGAGTGTTGGCTTAGTGTCGTTAGTGGCAAGAGTGCAATTGCTGATTGGGACAGTGTTGTTCCCGTTGTTGAAGAGATCGGGCATCATGTTACTGTATGAGGGAGTGCAGTTTTGGATTGTCCATCTATTGAGAAAAGTGTGATCCTTAAGGGAAGACGGTCAGGTGTCCTCGTTGTTTGCATCCTTGTGAAGGGGAAGGCGATGTTTTGTCTAGAGATTGATCAGTGATGTGTGGAGTATCCCGAAGTGTTTCCTAAGGATGGGCACAGTTTGTCTTCAGTTGGAACGAGATGATGTTATTCTTGAGACGCATTTTTAGGAGCTAAACCATGTAGTTACTAATCGTTTGGATAAGTAAGGTAGGGTGCTACTGATATAAAAAATGTAGGAGTTGTGAGAGGGTGTTATTTCTAAAACGGAAGGAAATATAGAGGGAAGGCTGGTGTTAACTAAGGGTGGTGCATTAGATAGTTTGTGCACAAAATGCAAGGAACATTATCATAGTTTGGTAAGGATGGTCTATGCCTCCATCATGAATATCAGATGTCTATTAACAAATTGAGGAACTGATCACCCCCAATCTCTTGTTGATAGTGGACGGGGTCATGCGGGACGGAATGGACGTATTTTGTCGGCTTAGATAGTGTGTTCGGTGAATTGTTCGGAGTTACGCAAAGTGCTTACCTATGGTTTTGATGGGTCAATGCTGATTCAGATGTAGCTGAAGATGAGACAGACTCGAGGTTTTGGATGTCGGCCAAGTTGGGGTGTCTCTAAGAGAGAGTGATCTGGTATTGTGGATGTTTGTTTTTTAGAGAGTAAAGAGAGGACTTAACTTTGACAGAAGTGAAGAGTTAAAGTTATACCTGCTAAGTAAGTGAAAGATTTATTAGAAAGAGGAATGGTGAGACCGAGGGTGTCGCCTTGGAGAGCTTCAGTGTTGTTAGTAGAGAAATGGATAGTAGTATGAAGTTGTGTGCTAATCGTTGAGTAGTATGGAAATCACATTGGTATTCTAGATAGCTTGAGTTTTGAATTGTGATGAATCACAGATGATTTGAAGTTCCTTGATGGTATTACCTTGTGGTGGGATAAAATATCGTGTCAATAGAAACTTTGAGTGGGTCGAAACCCCATAAGAAGAATTGAGGTGGAATGTGGTAACCAGAACTAGAGGTTGTTAAGCTGTTTTGGATAAATTGTTTCGAACTCAGGATTCGAATGTTGCGTATGTTATGGTTGTAGTAGTAGTACTCTTGAATCTCTATCATTGGAGAATGTTGGACCCATATTAAGCGGTTGTTTGTGGAGGGAGAAGTTATCCTATCGATGGACATGAAAGAGATTGGGTACTGTTTGATGAGTAGGCACTCCAGTGGATGAGCGTGTTTTTGATGCAGATTGATAAGTATCCAAAGTGCTTAAGGATATGTGTCCACTTTCAGGAATAGATGACTTGGAATCTTTGGAACTTGGTTTGGAGTATTGCAACATGGGGATGATGTTGTTCGGTGTTTGTAATGCACTTGGGGTGTGTGTGGGGAGTACGAAATCATATCTTTCGTACCTAATCTGATAAGTTTGAAGTAGTGTTCGTTGGTGTATGCTGATCTACTATAAATTCAGAAGAAGGACGTGTAGAGTATTTGAGAATTGAGTTACCAGTATTGAAGAGAGAGAGATGAAGTTTTATGCTAAGTTATCGAAGCATGATTTTTGGTTGATAAGAATGAGTTTCTTAGTTATGTATTTCAGATAAGAGTTTTGTCGTGGATCCGTCCAAAGTAGATGCGGTTCTACAATGAGAAAGCTCCGAAATTGGATAAGGAGATTAGAGGATTTTTGGACTCAATGGGTAATTACCGTAGATTATGGAAGGTTCTTCCAAGTTAGCATTTTATCTCAGTTGATTTGCGAAGAGTAAGTCAATTGTGTGGAGATGTTTGTTGTGAGGAAAGTTTCAGAGAGCTGAAGTAGAAGTTGACTATGGCTCCAGTTTTGATTTTCCTTATCCTAATAACCGTTTGTGGGACATTGAGATGTGGTTGTGATGAGTTTAGGCAGTGTACTAATGTAAGATGGAGAAGTCGTAGCTTATGCTTTACAAAAATTGAGGATTCATGAAAGGGTCTACCCTGTTCGAGATTTGGGATCGGCTGAGGTTGCAATTGTGTTGAGGATCTAGAGGTATTATTTTATGGATCTAGACTCGAAGTGTTTAGTGATCACAAGAGTGTAGCACTCTAGTTTGTTCATAAGGAATAGCGTATGAGACGACAAGGATGGTCGGAATTTCTGATGAGTTATGACCGTGACTCGAATGACCCTATTGACAAAGTTAATGTCGTGCATGATGGATTAAGTTGAAAGTCTTTTCATAAGTCTACTTTGATGGTCAGAGAATTACAGTTGAGTAGCAGTCCAAAGACGTATATTTGGTGTGTGAGCTGACGCAGTAGAGTGAGAGTTTGAGTACATTGAAGGGGAATGATGACTTCCTGGGGAATATTGGAGAGAGTCAGGAGTTGAAGGTGAAATTTGTGGATTTGATAGTTGCGAGTAATTAGAGTGTCACAGCAGAAGCGTGATGTAGCACGGTTGGGATATGTGTGCGTGAACGGTGAGAGTTTAAAGGTTGAACGTTATGACCTGCAGGAATGGAAGTGATATGGTGAAAGGTTTCGATCTTAATCGTGTACTACTAGTTACATGCTCGATTGTTGAATCGTAGAATTGTTATTTTGATGATTGTGTGACCACGAGGTTAGTGTACCGGTTATGTTGAAGTAGTTAGGACAACGTCGTGTCATGGAACTTTATGTTCTTATCTTTGTCATTGCCTCATTTCCTATGGTGGTGGTCCGAGTGCGAGTAGTTAATTCCTAGGATGAGGAATTAAGGGAGTGTTACATATGGTAATGGTAACGATTGTGTGGTGCTCTAGTTCAAGAGTGAACGTATGGGTGTGTAACTCGGTTATTCTTTGCGTTTTGAGTTGGTTGTCGAGTGCATTGTGTAGACATTGCACCTTGTTGTTATTGATGAGGCAGTTGTGGTTTGGTTTTGCGTAGTGCTATTTTTACGATGTGGGAGTAGAGTGCAGGATGCGAGGGTCGTATTTGTAGTTGCTCGCATGAAGTAAATTTTCGAGGACGAAAATATTCTAAGTGGGAGAGAGTCGTAACGCCCCAAAATAATCGGAATATTTATTTAAATTTTATTATAGATATTCGTGATTTTTGGTGGAATATTTTGATGTCTGGGGGCTTGTGTTGCGGGGTATTGATGATGTAAAGGGGGTGCTGAGAGTATTTAAAAGTTTGTGAAGTGTTAATAATATTTTTTTAATAATAATATGATTATATATATATATATATATGTATATATATATATATATATATGTGTGTGTGTGTTATTATTACTATTATTATTATTATTGTTATTATTATTTTAAAAATAAAAGGAAGGGCAAAGTAGTCCTTTTGTGGCGGTTAGTGAGGACAAAGAAGGAAAAGTATGTTTGGGGTCCAAGGGTCATATTTGGGAATAATGGAAATTGGAAAAGAGAGGAAGAATGCTGATCGATCATTTTTGGGAGAAAGGACTCCGAGGAAAGGGAGAAGCAGAGCTAAATCTTAGAGACCTCGGAGGAATCTTCATCTAAGGTAAGGGTGGGATTTCTTTCATCTCTCAAGGGTTAAATGAAGTAAGTATTGAAGTAGGAATCACTAAGTTGGAATCCATGGGGTTGAATGAGGGTTTCAGGAAGATTTTGTGATAATATGATTGGAATTGAAGAATTAGTCTTGTGTGATTTGTTTGGTTGAATTGCAAATGTTAGATGTAGGCTATTGGTGAAAAATCTATGAAAAATTGCTGTTAAAAAACAAGTTAGTGCAGAAAAACGCAGGTGTTTTGTTGCTGTCATCGCAGGGTTTTGGGTTGTAGAATCGCAGGGCCCGCTTAACGCGGTCTAGAGAAATTTTGCCTCTTCGAGGCAGAGAGCTGCGCACTTAGCGCGGGTGGGGCTCGCTTAGCGCGGCCTGGGACTGAAAAACATTATTTTTATTGACTTAAAATTCATAGAAAATATCTGTTTTATATTATATTAATGATGTGTTGTTGCTGTTGTATGGTGAGCATGTATTGAGGTGTTATGTGCTTGTTTTGTTGATGTTGATATGATAATGTGAAAGGCATGATTGAATGATGCAAAGATGTGTAGTTGTTGTATTGGTGCAATGATGTATGTTTTGATGAATGCATGTTGACTATTAAATGATGTTGCTATGAAGATGAGTATGCTATGTGTATGCATGAGTCATTGTTGCATGTTGTCATTTATGGTGCATGGCATGTGCATAGTTGTAGGATGGCGTGCCCAGGTGGGGTGTTATCATCTATCCGAATTCCTTGATGGAATCGTTGTTGTTGGTGTGATTGTGTGCCCAGATGGGGTGTAAGCAATTACAGTTGTTGGTGTGATCATGAAATAGGGGTTGTACGTGACCATGAAACAGGGGTCGTTGGTGTGATCATGAAATAGAGGTCACACTTGACCATGAAACAGGGGTCGAGAGTTTCGACGGGAACTGTGATCAAGAAACAGGGATCGATTTTGGTACCACATGCATTGAGTCTAGTCGAGTCTCCTTTGCATTCTCTTGTTGGTTGTGTCGCATGATGGTGGGTATAATTATCGGTGATTGTCTGTGCATAAGTTGAGGTGTGTGAGTCTTGTTGGATGTTACGATATGGTGAATAACTTGATGATGCATGCTTTTCTATTTATATCATCTCTCTCTTTCGTTGATTTAAGAATCTCACCCCTTCTGTGTTTGGTGATGCTTTATACGGCATCCTGCAGATACTCATGAGTAGTTGGAGTCGTGGTCGATGAAGACGAGGTACTTCACCTTGTGGCGTCTGCTTTGATATGTAACATGGGGAGTCTAGAACGCTTATTGCATGAGTTGTTTTGTTAAAAGGATTTTGTTTTCTTTATAGTTTCGAATTAAAAGTTGTCAGTTAAAACCGTTATGTTTCCTTATCTTTGTTATGATTGATTTTTCGCTGCATAATAAAAGTTGGTTTATTGAATTATACAATACGTTACATGTCTAATAAAGAGCAAGTATGTTGTCGAAAGTAATGCCTTAAATTGAATTGGATGATTTTACTCTGATTTTTCGATTAAATATTACGGGGGAATTTAGGGTGTTACAAATGGTAGGCATGGGAGTTCGTCTTGAGGAAGCAGTCCGAGAAGGACGTTTAGTTAAAGACGCTAGATCATCCAGTAGTATAAAACGATTCGATAGTGCTCTCCCTAAGAAAAAAGAGCAAGATATTGGCAATATCTCTCTCGGAAAGCAAAGGCAACAGTACCAACCAGTAGCAGCTGTAACTCCTGCTATCAACCTTGCGCATGTTCCTACGTATCAACCTCAGGTTGCTCAGAGCCAACCGAATCAACAGCAATATCAGCAAAGGACACAACAGCCTCTTCAGCAGGCTCGTCCTCCGTATAACAACGACCGTACAACGCGACCACCAGGGTTCGACCCTATACCCATGTTGTACGCATAACTGTTTCCATTATTACTGGTCAAGGGGCATGTCCAAACCAGGTCTCCTCTTGCAATCCCGGAGAATCTTCCTTTTTGGTTCAAAGCAGATCAAACTTGCCCTTACCATCAAGGAGGACTAGGGCATAACATAGAAAACTGTCTCAATTTCAAATCCGATGTGCAAAATCTTGTTAGGAGCGGGGTCTTATCTTTCAAAGATACGAATTCGAATGTTCTCACGAACCCGCTGCCTCAACACGAGAAAGCTGCGGTAAATTTGATAGAAGGAGAGTCTAACAACAACTATCAAATTCATGATGTACTCTTGTTGAGGACCAATCTTGTCAAGATGCATCGTAGCCAGAGCGGGTATGGCCATATACCACCTCACGATTGTCACCAGTGTGATATCTGCTCTAAAAACAATCAAGGATGTGTTGTGATGCAATCAGCTCTACAGGAACAATTGGATCTCATATGGATCCAAGAGCGTCGAGTTCGGGGAGTTAACATGACTCAGGCAAGTTCCAACATCATTCAGAACCACGACATCCATGCAATGAATTTTAACTTAGTGGCAATGCACTCAAGGCAAAGCCAGTATCATAATCTGCCGCGGCACGATTATAATTCCTGCCTGATTTGCTCGGAAAACAAACAGGGATGCTCTTTTGTACAAGAGGCCCTCCAGCGTCAGATGGATCTTGGGTGGATCCAGGACTACCATGATAGAAATCCTTATCAAGTTAACATGATTCAAATCTTCGATATTCGTCTGATGAATACCAGCTTGGTGGAGTTACACGCCAAGCAAGTCCAACTCGGTTTTCTCACTTCACATGATTATCTGAGCTGTAAAGTATGTCGTGAGAGTAACCAAAGGTGCGCTCTCGTTCAAAGAACTTTACAACACTTGTTAAACCATTGGTGGCTTCCGATCTATCTAGACGAAGACACGGAACAAATCAGTGTGATAAACAGGAACCCTACTAGGTATCAAAGTCAGGATGTTCGATATATGGAAATAGACCTAGTGAGGTTACACTACATTCAAAGTGGGCGTGGCCAGGTGCCACCACACAACTACGAGCGCTGTAGAGTCTGCTCGGAAAATAATCAAGGATGTTACCTCATACGAGCAGCCCTTCAAAGTCAGTTGGCTCCCAAAGAGATTCAACCGTGTCCAAGTTCTGGATCAATCAACTGGATGCCAGACTATTTTGCTGATCAGATTAAGGATGTTGTCGTGATCTCTGATCGCAAAAGGACCGAGGATGTTTGTACCATCATCCCTCTACTTGACAACCCGAAGGTTCTTAACCAGGAATTGATTGAAGTTACTTACGACACTCAGAGAAATCAGAAGGCTCCTGTAGTTATCTATCTACCGGGACCAGTGCCGTACAAATTCGATAAGGCGATCCCTTACAAATACGGTGAATATTGCAGACATCAGTCGAGTAACACGGAGCGGTCGAATCTTCAACAGAGGAGTTGGAGAACCTAACAGAGAAAAGGAACCTCAAACGGAAAATCCTAATTAACCGGTCGGTCAATCCAGTGATCCCGAACTTTTAAAGAATGATGATGAGATACTGAAGCTCATCCAAAGGAGTGAATACAACATTGTTGATCAGCTATTACAAACTCCTTCAAAGATCTCTGTGTTATCTCTTTTACTCAGTTCTGAAGCCCACATAGAGGCTCTACAGAAAGTCTTAGAGCAGGCCTTTGTGGAACAGGGTGTGTCGATAAAGCAATTCGACAGTATCGTCTCTAACATCACTTCCTGCAACAACTTGGGGTTTAGTGACGAGGAATTGCCAGAAGAAGGCAAAAGTCACAACATGGCGCTCAATATCACAGTCAACTGCCAGGATGAAGCTTTAGCCAGTGTACTGGTAGACACCGTATCAACTCTCAACGTTATGCCGAAGTCCACTCTAATGCTACTATCATTCAAAGGATCTCCAATGAGAGGCAGTGAGGTCGTCGTCAAAGCATTTGATGGGTCCAGAAAAACGGTTATCGGCGAAGTCGACCTTCCCATAACTATCGGTCCTCATACTTTCCTAGTCACTTTCCAGGTCATGGACATTCGAGCAACATACAGCTCTTTGTTGGGAAGACCTTGGATACACCAGGCTGGGGCAGTCACTTCGACACTTCACCAGAAACTGAAGTTCGTCAAGAATGACCAACTCGTCACAGTATGCGAAGAACAGGCCTTGATTGTGAGTAACCTTTCATTGTCCACTTGTGTAGAACCCGAGGAGGTTGTTGGAACTCAGTTCCAGGAACTTTCGATAAGCAATGAGAATCAACTAGAGAAGGAAACATCAATAGGTGATCAAAAGTAACAATGCAAAGGGATGGGGACAGCTTGTCATTCCTACTGATAACAAAGCGAAGAAGGGTCTTGGTTTTTCTTCAAACTGTACCCAGATAGCTGCTAACGATAAAAGTCTTCATTCCATTCAGAACTTCTTCCATAATGGAGGTTTCCTTCACCTAGTGTCTCAAGAAGTACATACCAACAACGAGGGAGATTCCTCAGACACAGATGAGGAATGGAAGTCCTATCTTAACGAGGACGGCTATATGTCTCAAGAAGAGGTGCCTATGCCATTTTGCTATCCCGCACAGAGTCTGAGATTTATACCAAGGTCAGATGTCAAAATGATATATGGAGATTGTGATCGGAAGAATGCCGTGCTCCACCAAACTCATTAGAGGAAGACACTCTGATGAAAGACAGCTTTGACCACGACTATTATGGCCCAATGGATGGTCTGCCTATCTGGCAGCCGTACCCAGGAGACTTAGGGCAAGAAAATTCGCCGAACAATGAAAATCAGCTGAGCATCATTGAGAAAAATACCTGCGTCCCCACCATGTCATGGGATCAACACTCATGTCATTCAGAAAATATCTAGTACGACAATGAATTTGCATAGTTTGCAGGACTAGAATTCATTAACTGTGATTTTCCCGAGATCAACGTCATCAAGAGAGACGACTCCTCCAGTCCCAAAGAAGTGTGGGACACCCTGGGACAACCAAGTGGTAAATACGACTTCTTGGTCAAGTGCACCGCTCCTGAAAGTTTTCGTATCAGGCTCAAAGACATCCAGCCAACTGGATGGGGAGATATACCTGAGGGCACAAATACTATGCAAAATACAACTGAGGAATCCTCCTATGACAACTCTGCCTGGGAGACAGATTCCAATGATCCTGCTCCGTCAGAAATCAGCGTTATTTTTGAAGACAAATCAAGGAAGGTACCAGACTTTGTGATTCACCGAGGAGTTCGCCGCCAATGGGTTGCAGTCGAGGTTTCGAAGATTGTTCATAAGTCGAAGTAATTGCCATCTTTGTTTTAACCTTTCACCCAGCCCAGGTGAAACGGATGTTTTGATAGGGCTCACTTTCTGTAAATATCCCTCTTTGCTTCGTCCAAAGTGAAAGAGTTTTGTTTTATAGGGCTGTACTTTCAAGAATCGACTAAATCATAAATAAACTAACGTTGTTCTATAATTCCCGCAGTAATTGTTGTTTTCTCTTTTCGCTTTTTCAGAAAATGGTAATCCTAAAAAACAAAACAAATAATAAAAACAAGCAGTTATCAGAAAATACACTGCACACACTCTTGCATTCTCTCTATCTCTTGTAAACCCTATTGAAACGTACGATCTGATGCATTCTCCCAACTTTGAATTCCAAGTATTCGAGGCTGAAGAAGAAGATGACAACGAGATTCCAGAGGAGATCTCCATATTACTCAGACAAGAGGAAAGGTCCATTAAACCTCACCAAGAGCCGTTGGAAACGGTCAACTTGGGCTCAGAGGAAGAGTGAAAGGAAGTCAAGATTGGGGCACTACTCAGTTCGACTATCAAAGAAAGTTTGATAAAGCTTCTCAAAGAGTTTCCCAATGTGTTCGCTTGGTCCTACCAGGACATGCCAGGGTTGGATACCAGCATCGAGGAACATCATCTACCGTTAAGATCAGAATGTCTGCCAGTAAAACAAAGGTTGAGACGGACTCACCCAGACATGGCCATCAAAATCAAAGAGGACGTACAGAAACAGATTGACACGGGTTTTCTCGCCACATCAGAATATCCTCAATGGTTAGCCAGCATTGTACTAGTTCCGAAAAAGGACGGAAAGGTCAGAATGTGTGTGGACTACAGAGTTCTAAACAAGGCTAGTCCAAAGGACGACTTTCCTTTACCGCACATAGACATGCTGGCGGACAGTACAGCGAAATTCAAAGTTTTCTCCTTTATGGATGGATTCTCGGGCTATAATCAGATAAAAATGGCACCGAATGACATGGAGAAAACTTCGTTCATCACCCCATGGGGCATGTTTTGTTACAAGGTAGTGCCGTTCGGTTTGAAGAACGCAGGGGCAACCTATCAAAGGGCCATGACTACTCTATTTCATGACATGATACACAAATAAATCGAGGTGTATGTCGATGATATGATTGCCAAATCTAAGACAGAAGAGGAGCATGTGACCCACCTGTCAAAACTATTCAAGCGGTTGAGAAAGTACAAACTCCGCTTGAATCCCAACAAGTGCACGTTCGGTGTCCGCTCAGGAAAACCGCTATGGTTCATCGTCAGCCAAAAAGGGATTGAGGTTGATCATGAAAAGGTCAAGGCCATTCAAGAAATGCCTTCTCCAAAGAATGAAAAACAAGTCAAGGGATTCCTGGGACGTTTGAATTACATTTCCAGATTTATATTCCTCATGGCCGCGACATGTGCGCCAATCTTTAAATTACTAAAAAAGAATCAGGAATGCGTTTATACAGAAGACTGCCAAACTGCCTTCGACAGTATCAAGGAATACCTGTTGAACCCGCCGATTCTATCACCTCCAGTGGAA
The DNA here is from genome assembly GCA_022829125.1 of Lathyrus tuberosus. NCBI lineage: Eukaryota > Viridiplantae > Streptophyta > Magnoliopsida > Fabales > Fabaceae > Lathyrus > Lathyrus tuberosus. The sequence goes on from JALAZF010000304.1 coordinate 6,381,175, forward strand.
GAAAGACCACTGATGATCTACCTCACAGTCTTGGAAGACTCCATGGGTTGTGTACTTGGCCAACAAGACGAAACCAAAAGGAAAGAGTCTGCCATTTCATATTTGAGTAAGAAATTCATCGACTGCGAGACTCGGTACACTATGCCTAAGAAAACTTACTGAGCTCTGGCTTGGGCAGCCAAACGTCTTCGCCAGTATATGATTCGTCACACTACTTGGTTAATCTTAGAAATGGATCCGATCAAGAACGTCTTTGAAAAACCTGCTCTCACAGGAAGGATTTCCCGTTGGCAGATGTTGTTATCAGAATACGACATCGAGTACCATGCTCAGAAATCCGTAAAAGGAAGTATTTTAGCCGATCATTTGGCTCATCAACCGATTGACGATCAGGAATCGGTCGGATTTGACATCCCAGAAGAAGATGTCATGTACTTGAAAATGAAAGACTGCGATGAACCGCTACCCAGTGAAGGGCCAGAACCAGGTTTCCAATGGGGACTTATCTTTGATGGAGCTGTCAATCATTATGGAAACGGAATTGGGGCAAACATCATAACACCTCAGGGTACCCACATTCCTTTCACCGCCCGACTGACATTCAAGTGTACGAACAACGAGGCCGAATACGAAGCTTGTATCATGGATCTCGAAGAAGCGATCGACTTAAGGATCAAGAACTTGGATGTATATCATGATTCAGCCCTAGTTATCAATCAGATCAAAGGAGATTGGAACACATACCAATCAAGATTGATTCCTTACAAAGATTACACGAGAAGGTTGTTACCATTCTTCAACAGAATTGAGTTCCACCACATCCCTCGTGAAGAGAATCACATGGCTGATGCATTAGCCACTCTCTCTTCCATGATTAGCGTAGGTCAATGGAGCGACTTGCCTAAGATCGACATAATGCGTCTTGAACGGCCTGCTTACATCTTCACGATTGAAGCAGTCACATACGACAAACCATGGTATCACGATATCAAGTGCTTCCTTCAGAAATAAGAGTACCCGCCTGGGGCATTCAAAAAGGACAGAAAGACCCTCAGAAGGCCAGCATGCAGCTTCTTTCTGAGCGGTGATAAACTCTATAAAAGGAACTTTGACATGGTCTTGCTTCGATGTGTAGACAGACCAGAAGAAAACATGCTGATAAAGGAAATTCATGAAGGATCCTTTGGCACCCATGCCAATGGACACACAATGGCGAGAAAAATTCTGAGAGCAGGGTACTATTGGTTGACAATGGAATCTGATTGCTACAAGTACGTGAGCAAGTGTCACAAGTGTCAGATATACTCAGACAAGATCCATGTACCGCCAACGCATCTCAAAGTTTTCTCTTTCCCGTGGCCTTTTTCTATATGGGAGATCGAAATGATTGGCATGGTCAAACCTAAGGCTTCAAACATACATCAGTTCATCTTAGTAGACTATTTCACCAAGTGGGTCGAAGCAGCGTCATACGCCAATGCAACCCGACAAGTGGTGGTCCGATTTATCAAAAACAATATCATCTGCCGTTATGGTGCTCCAAGCCAGATCATTACTGATAATGGATCCAACTTGAACAATAAGATGATGAAGGAGTTGTGCACTGAGTTCAGGATCGAACACCATAACTCATCTCTCTACCGACCCAAGATGAACGGAGCGATAAAAGTAGCTAACAAGAACATCAAGAAGATTGTTCAAAAGATGGTTATAACCTACAAAGACTGGCACGAGATTCTACCCTTTTCTCTTCACGGTTATCGCACGTTTGTCCGCACTTCAACAGGGGCAACCCCTTTCTCTCTAGTATATGGCATAGAAGCAGTGCTCCCCATAGAAGTAGAGATCCCATCGATCCGGGTATTGATGGAAGTTAAGTTAACAGAGGCTGAATGGTGTCAAAGTCGACACGATGAACTGAATCTGATCGAAGAGAAATGAATAATGGCTCTATGCCATGGACAGTTGTATCAGCAAAGAATGAAGAAGGCGTTCGACAAAAAGGTCCGACCCTGTGTTTTCAAAAAAGGGGACCTCGTGCTCAAGAAGATACAATCATTCCTCACTGATTCCCGGGGCAAATGGACTTCGAATTATGACGGCCCCTATGTGGTCAAGAAATCCTTCTCAGGCGGCGCCTTGAGACTCGCAACCATGGATGGAGAGGAATTTGCCTACCCCAAGAATGTTGATGTAGTAAAGAAATACTTCGCCTAAATAAAAAAAAAACGTCTCGGTGGATTGAAAACCCGAAAGGGCGGTCCAGGAAAAAATTAGAGACATAATCAAAAAAATCATCCCGGTGGATTGGAAATATCAAAGTACAATCCAGGCAAAAGTTAGGGATAATGGCAAGTAACTACGTCTGATCAGTTCAACTCAGCAGCATTGATGCCATCCATCAGAGAAAACTTCAGTCAAGGTCATCTTCGACAGAAGCTCAGGATGTCCCGAATTCAAAGTTGGTAGAAGGATAATGGTCGTTATGTTTCAATGTAGCCCTTCAGAACGACAATTTAACATGATTAACGATTCTTGAAATAAAACAAAAATGAATTTACTTGTCAAACTTTTTTCTGCTTTTAAAATAAAGATGGCAATTCTTTTTACTGTTGAACATCGAAAGAACATCAATCGCTTCTCCAGAAGCAATTGAGCTTCAAGATGCAGAATCAAAGTACTTCATCTAAACTAGTACGCCGGAATAAAGGATCAACTGTGTCAGAGACCGTATTTCATCTGACACCCCCCGACAGAGTTCTTATCTCCTAAGCTCGACCAACGATTTTCCCCGCAGGGACTATCTCTCCTAAGTAAGGTAGAATTGCTATTTTGAACCTAGTGGTACCTCTTCGTCCCCCGTAGTGGCCGAGTATCCAGTCGTGTTCATCTACTAGTCTGTATGTCGCGTCAGTTTTGTCAGCATAAGCATACCTACATCATGCATTATTAATTCATACATATTTATATTGCATCACTACCACGCTAGTCGGTCTTACCCCTAGTAACAAAAGTCCTCTTGTCAATCGAGTTGTCAGTTCTTTCCTTGTCAGGAAACGTCGTGTTTGAACAACCTCTCCTCCAGATCATTTCTGAATTGAAGGTGGTTCTTTGACCACTTTGATAACTTGAACCTCTGAAAAGCAAGAGAATTTTAGACGAACGTCACTCTTCGCCATTAGAGATGATATCTTCGCTTTCCCGGATTAAGGAAAATCCCCAGAGAAAGCCTCTTAATCAAAGATTCGGCAATACATCAGTTTTTCTCTGGAGATTCGTTGACGAAAAAGTCACCAGCACCTCGAAATTGGATTACATCACATGGCATTTCTCCGAGAAGATCTCGAGAAAAAGTATGATGTAATATCCCCAAACAGGAAGCAGTCTCTCAAGAGACTCATTTTCCCTAGTAGAGTCAACAAATAGCATCTCCAACAAAGAAGTTTGTACACCTCTACAGCTCAGACAGATGGGTTACCCAACAAGTTTGACATCAAAAGTTTTTTCGTCAAATAGCATCTCCCTAGTAAAAGAAATTAGGTGAGAAGTTTAAGGAAAAACCGCTATGAATAGCGTTTCTTGTCAAGAAAGTTTATTGACAAAAGAAACTGAGACTAGTTCCTTGGTAGGAAACCAGGATCGAGGGGAAGTTTATATCAAAAACTGAGACCAGATCCTTGGTAGGAAACCAGGATCGAGGTGAAATTTATTTCAGAAACTGAGACCAGTTCCTCGATAGGAAACTAGGATCGAGGGGAAGTTTATTGACAAAAGAAACTTATACTAGTTCCTTAGTAGGAAACTAGGATCGAGGGGAAGTTTTACCTTTTCTAAGCACCATCGCTTAGCAAAAGAAGATGAATGCGTAAGCTATCATCCGTAACCACCATCAAAATTTCGGATATTCCGATATTTAATCCTCTTGCACCCCGAATGCCCGAATACCTTCGCCATTCACACCTTCGGGTCCAAGAAGATTAAATAGGGGCATCTGTCATACCCCAAATTTTGACCACTAAGATTCCTGTCATTGTGCAAATCATCACCACAATATGGATGGACCATCATACCTCATTAGTCTCCCCAAAGATGGGTGAGCATCCACTACAATCAAACTTAGGGTTTCAAGCTCTCTCAGAGCTCTTAGACAAAGGATCAATCAAGGAATGACATGATCTTCAACTTGTCTAAACCTCTCAAACATCCACAATGGATCAAGAGGACTACTGTAACGCCCCAGTTTTGGTTAGTTTTATTTAATCGAGTCGTTTTGATTATTTTATTATTATATTATTTTATTTTCGACTTTTATTTGGAAATATGTTATTTTTCATTGTTGTTATGTTTTATCGCGTTTTGGGAGCGTTTGCGAGATATTTGAGTGTAGAGGTAATTTGGTCATTTTGCTTTATTTTCCTTAAGTTAGAAAATAGAAAGAAAAGAGAGAAAAATAGTAAGGAAAGAAAAAGAGAAGAAGAAAAAGAGGAAGAAAGAAAAGAAGAGAAGAAAAAAAGAGAAAAACTTGGAAAATCTAGGAATCGATCAACCGACTTTTCTAAACACGATTAAATCGGGTAAGGGTGCGAAACTCGATTATCTTATACTTGTGTATGATTATGTGTGTATGTTTTTGGTTGATATTGGATTGAAATTGAAATATAGAGTAAAACCCATAAATGTTGGAATTGTAAGAAATTGATATAATTTATGTCTGAAATCATGTCTTAGTGTCCCTTATTGTTGATACATGGTAGATACATGTTGTTAGGCATTCTATTGATAATTTTCTAGTGTTTAGGTGAGATTTGGAGGGGAAAATGGTTGATTTTCGCAGAAAAATTATGCAAGAAATTTCTGGTTTTTCCACTACCCATACGCATATCACTCAAGGCAATACGTGTATTGGTTAAGGCAATACGCGTATGGCAATGAAGAAATGTGGGCAATACGCGTATGGAGTTCCATTTTTCTCGGCCATCTGCCCATTTGCGTAATGGTACGCGTAAGGTTGAGGGCAATACGCGTATGAAGTGAGGCAATATGCGTATTGGAGTTTTTAGTGGGTTTTTTAGGAGGAATTTGTCTCTGCCCATACGCGTATCAAGTTGGGCAATACACGTATGGAAGGGACGAGGGAGCAAGGCAATACGCGTATGGCTCAGGGCAATACGCGTATGGCCAGGAAGATTGCAGAATTGTGTTTTTCGCGATTACTTTTCTTGTTCAGTCCGTAACTTGTGTTCCGATTGTCCGTTTTTAACATTCTTGGTATCGTTGAATAGCTATTGAACTGTACTTTTTGATGATGATGGTTTTGAGATTGTTGACCGATTTAATTATGTTGGGAATTTGGAAATGTTTCATTTGTCGACTTTTACCATTTTAATTGTGCGTAATTGATGTGTTATCATGCAATGTGCTGGTGATATATGTTGTATGACTTGTATGCTGATTATATGATGTGAATGCATGTGTTTAAATGTTGTGATGAGGGTTTGTGGCCTTATGGCAATTAAATGCATTGTTTTGGGCTTGAGTGCAAAGCATGATTATTATTGATTGAGATTATTGCATATATGTGTGCATTTGAATGTCAGGAGTCATTGTATGTCAAACATCATGATATGCATTCTTGTGATGTCGTGTGCCATAGTGTGGGTGTGAGCGACGAATCGATTCCAGAGGGAATCCGCTATAACATCGTGCACCTTATACAAAGAGGACCTAAAGCGATGATTATAGACGATTGTGTGCCTTATACAAAGAGGACCTAAAGTGATCGGATTGTGCGCCTTATACAAAAAGGACCTAAAGCAATCCATTAACGTCGTACGCCTTATACCAAGAGGACCTAAAGCGACGGGGAACATCGTTTGCCCGACGGAGAGTTACACTAATTAACAAGCGATGGTTCCAATAGTTCTCGAGTGAACAAGTGTTGAGATGATGGATGGATGGTACCGCATTGCATTGCATAGAGTCATTGTGTCGGTCTCTGTGCATTTGCATAAATCATGAATGGATTAATTTTGTGTTGAATTGCGATTGGAATTGGTGAGTGATGTATGCATATATATATATTGTGTTGGTGATAATTGTAATGTGCATGATTGATATGCATTGGTGATGGATATATGAGATATGCATTGTGTTGTTTTGCATTTGAATTCAGGTGTAAGTTGTGGTGAGAATATTTTACGTGTGTATTTTTTTGTTATTATATAATTATATGCAATTATATTATGATTGTGTTTCTCACCCTTCTGCTGTTTTAATGCTCTATGAGGAATTGCAGATTAGTTTGCTGGAGGTCTTTTTGTGAAGCTTAGGTCTTCATTCTTTTGTCGGTCGGCTCTGATATGTAGCACCGGGTAGTCGGGGAGAACGTTGTGACTTATATGTATATGTATAGATATCTTTTGGATGGTATATGTATGGATCTGTGTATGAAAGACAAACTCTTTATGTGATATATATATATATATATATATATATGAGATTCAGTTGCAGATTTTCTGCTTTTATTCTGTATCTGATTTGTGGGTAGTAGGAACTAAGTTCCTCTGTTAATTGCTACCTGATTGTTGCATATCTTTATGAGCAGGTTTATTGTGTTTTGTCTCAATTGATGTGACGCCTTCGTCTATACCATGAATATTTAATTATACTCTGATGAAATTTTTATCGCTTTATTTTAATTGGGGTATAGATTGGGGGTGTTACATTAAGTGGTATCAGAGCCAGTCCGTGTCAGTTTGTGTCAGTCCTTGTCGGTGTTTGTGTTTGGATGAGCTATTTGTTCAACCATAGTTGCTGTTATTGGATATGAACAGAATATGGCTGGTAGGAATGATGCTGCTTTGGCTGCTGCTATGCAAGCTATGGCTTGGGCTGTGCAAGGTGCACCTAATGCTGCTGGGAATGATGAGTTCAGGAAGAACAAACTGCCTGTCTTCAAAGGGAGGCATGATCCTGATGGTGCTCAGATTTGGCTGAAGGAGATTGAAAGGATTTTCCGAGTGATGGATTATCCTGAGGATCAGAAGGTGAGACTGGGTACTCACATGTTGCAGGAGGAAGCTGATGACTGGTGGGTTAGTACTCGTCATGTGTTGGAAGCTGCAGAGGAAGAAGTCACTTGGGCTTTGTTTAGTATTGAGTTTCTGAGAAAGTATTTTCCTGAAGATGTTAGAGGAAAGAAGGAGATAGAGTTCTTGGAATTGAAACAAGGTAATATGTCTGTTGTTGATTATACTGCTAAGTTTGTGGAGCTTGTGCAGTTTTATCCACATTATGCTGAAGCGACTGCGGAGTTTTCTAAGTGTGTGAAGTTTGAGAATGGATTGCGTCCTGAGATAAAGAAGGCAATCGGTTACCAAAGGATTAGAAGATTTTCTGATTTGGTGGATTGCTGTAGGATTTTTTAGGAGGATAGTAAAGCTCGTTCTACTCACTATAAGAGTGTGAATGAAAGGAAAGGGAAACAACCGTTTCGTAGTGGTCCTTATGTAACACCAGCTGATAAGGGAAAACAAAGGGGTAATTTTGAGAAAAGGCCAAGTGGAGGAGGTATGTCTAATTCTCCGAGATGTTTTAGGTGTGGTGAATTAGGACATCGTCAGTTTGAATGCAGAAAAGATATGAGAAAGTGTTCCAATTGTGGAGGTTTAGGACATGTAGCAGCTGAGTGCAAGAGGAAGAATGTGGTAAAGTGTTTCAACTGTGGTGATCCTGGTCATATTACTACAAAGTGTCCAAAACCAAAGCAAGCTCCAGCTGGTGGGAAAGTTTTTGCATTCGCAGGGACTCAGACTACAAGTGCAGACCGTCTGATTAGAGGTACTTGTTTTATTAATAGTACACCTTTAGTTGCTATTATTGATACTGGAGCGACTCATTCGTTTATTTTGTCTGAGTGCGCGAAGCATTTGAATCTTGTGTTGTCTTCGATGGGTGGAGAGATGGTTATTGATACTCCAGCAATGGGGCTAGTAACTACTTATTTGGTTTGTTTAAGTTGTCCTTTGACCATTTATGGTAAAGACTTTGAGATGGATTTGGTGTGTTTACCGTTGGAGGGTTTAGATGTGGTTTTGGGAATGAATTGGTTACAGTTCAATTGGGTTCATATTGATTGTTATCATAAGCTGGTAAGATTTCCTTCTCTTGAGGAAGACGAGGACTCGAGTTTCTTATCTACCAAAGAGTTGAAGAAACTTTAGGCGGATGAGGCTCAGTTGTTTGGGTTGTTTGCATCGTTGACTGTGGATAGTCAAGTTTCACTTGATGTGTTTCCTGTTATGTGTGAATTTCCGGAAGTGTTTCCTGAGGACATTTCGGATGTTCTGCCAGAGAGAGAGAGGTGGAGTTTTCTATAGATCTAGTTCCTGGTACTAGACCTGTTTCTATGGCACCTTATCGTATGTCGGCATCTGAGTTGGTTGAGTTAAAGAAGCAGTTGAATGAATTGTTAGAAAAGAGGTTTGTGAGACCAAGTGTGTCGCCTTGGGGTGCTCCAGTTTTATTGGTGAAAAAGAAAGATGGAAGTATGCGATTGTGTATTGATTATCGTCAGCTGAATAAAGTGACGATTAAGAATAAGTATCCTCTTCCAAGAATTGATGATTTTATGGACCAGTTGGTAGGTGCGTGTGTGTTTAGTAAGATTGATTTGAGATCAGGTTATCATCAGATTAGAGTGAAAGAGGAAGATATTCAGAAGACGGCTTTTAGGACACGATACGGTCATTATGAATATTCTGTGATGCCGTTCGGGGTTTCTAATGCGCAAGGTGTGTTTATGGAGTATATGAATCGTATTTTCCACGAGCATTTGGATTGATTTGTTGTTGTGATTATTGATGACATCTTGATTTATTCTAAGTCCCGGGAGGAGCACGCGGAGCATTTGCGTGTGGTATTGCAAATTTTGAAGGAAAAGAGACTTTTTGCCAAATTGTCCAAGTGTGAGTTCTGGTTGTCAGAAGTGATTTTTCTTGGGCACGTGATTTCAGGTAATGGTATTGTTGTGGATCCATCTAAAGTAGAAGCAGTTCTACAATGGGAGGCTCCTAGATCTGTTACTGAAATTAGAAGCATTTTGGGTTAAGATGGTTATTATCGGAGATTCATTGAAGGTTTTTCTAAGCTAGCACTTCCTTTGACCCAGTTGACTTGTAAAGGTAAAGTGTTCATTTGGGATATTCGGTGTGAGGAAAGTTTTAGTGAGCTGAAGAGAAGATTGACAACATCTCCGATTTTGATTTTGCCAAATCCTACTGAACCATTTGTGGTGTATTGTGATGCGTCTTTGATTGGTCTAGGTGGGGTGCTGATGCAAGAAGGTAAGGTGGTGGCTTATGCTTCGAGGCAGTTGAGGGTGCATGAGAAAAATTACCCTACGCATGATCTGGAATTAACGGCTGTGGTTTTTGTGTTGAAAATTTAGAGGCATTATCTCTTTGGTGCAAGATTCGAAGACTTTAGTGATCACAAAAGTTTGAAATATTTGTTTGATCAGAAGGAGTTGAATATGAGGCAACGGAGATGGTTGGAATTCTTGAAGGACTACAATTTTGGCTTGAATTACCATCCTGGTAAAGCTAATGTGGTAGCCGATGCGTTGAGTCGAAAATCGTTGCATATGTCCGCTTTAATGGTTAAAGAGTGGGAACTTTTGGAAGCTTTTAGGGACTTGAGTTTGGTGTGTGAAGTGACATCCGACAGCGTGAGGCTGGGTATGCTAAAGGTTACTAATGAGTTTCTGTTGACCGTAAGCGAGAAACAGAAGTTGGATGTGAAATTTGTGGATTTAATGACAGTTGGAGATCAAAGTGTGAATGGTGATTTTAAAGTGGATGATAATGGTGTTTTGAGATTCTGTGGTCGAATTTATATCCCTGATGATTCGGACTTGAAAAGGATGACTTTGGAGGAAGGACACCGGAGTAATTTAAGTATACATCCGGGAGCTAATAAGATGTACCAAGATTTGAAGAAGATCTTTTGGTGGTCTAGATTGAAAAGAGATGTGGCTCAGTTTGTGTATGCGTGTTGGACGTGCCAAAAGTCGAAAGTGGAACATCAAAAGCCTAGTGGTTTGTTGCAACTATTGGATATTCCTGAGTGGAAATAGGATGGCATTTCTATGGATTTTGTAACAGGGTTGCCGAATACACTGAGGGGACATAATGCTATTTGGGTGGTTGTGGATAGGCTGACTAAATCGGCGCATTTCATTCCGATTGACATCAGTTTTTCTTTGGAGAGGTTAGCTGACTAATGTTATGTTTTATCGCGTTTTGGGAGTGTTTGCGAGATATTTGAGTGTAGGGGTAATTTGGTCATTTTGCTTTATTTTCCTTAAGTTAGAAAATAGAAAGAAAAGAGAGAAAAATAGTAAGGAGAGAAAAAGAGAAGAAGAAAAAGAGGAAGAAAGAAAAGAAGAGAAGAAAAAGAGAGAAAAACTTGGAAAATCTAGGAATCGATCAACCGACTTTTCTAAACACGATTAAATCGGGTAAGGGTGCGAAACTCGATTATCTTATACTTGTGTATGATTATGTATGTATGTTTTTGGTTGATATTGGATTGAAATTGAAATATAGAGTAAAACCCATAAATGTTGGAATTGTTAGAAATTGATAAAATTTATTTCTGAAATCATGTCTTAGTGTCCCTTATTGTTGATACGTGATAGATACATGTTGTTAGGCATTCTATTGATAATTTTCTGGTGTTTAGGTGAGATTTGGAGGGGAAAATGGTTGATTTTCGCAGAAAAATTATGCAGGAAATTTCTGGTTTTTCCACTGCCCATACGCATATACTCAAGGCAATACGCGTATTGGTTAAGGCAATACGCGTATGGCAATGAAGAAATGTGGGAAATACGCGTATGGAGTTCCATTTTTCTCGGCCATCTGCCCATTTGCGTAATGGTACGCGTAAGGTTGAGGGCAATACGCGTACGAAGTGAGGCAATACGCGTATTGGAGTTTTTAGTGGGATTTTAAGGAGGAATTTGTCTCTGCCCATACGCGTATCAAGTTGGGCAATACGCGTATGGAAGGGGTGAGAGAGCAAGGCAATACGCGTATGGCTCAGGGCAATACGCGTATGGCCAGGAAGATTGCAGAATTGTGTTTTTCGCGATTACTTTTCTTGTTCAGTCCGTAACTTGTGTTCCGATTGTCCGTTTTTAACATTCTTGGTATCGTTGAATAGCTATTGAACTGTACTTTCTGATGATGATGGTTTTGAGATTGTTGACCGATTTAATTATGTTAGGAATTTGGAAATGTATCGTTTGTCGACTTTTACCGTTTTAATTGTGCGTAATTGATGTGTTATCATGCAATGTGCTGGTGATATATGTTGTATGACTTGTGTGCTGATTATATAAGGTGAATGCATGTGTTTAAATGTGGTGATGAGGGTTTGTGGACTTATGGCAATTAAATGCATTGTTTTGGGCTTGAGTACAAAGCATGATTATTGTTGATTGAGATGATTGCATATATCTGTGCATTTGAATGTCAGGATTCATTGTATGCCAAGCATCATGATATGCATTCTTGTGATGTCGTGTGCCCTAGTGGGTGTGAGCGATGAATCGATTCTAGAGGGAATCCGCTATAACATCGTGCGCCTTATACAAAGAGGACCTAAAGCGATGATTATAGACGATCGTGCGCCTTATACAAAGAGGACCTAAAGCGATCGGATTGTGCGCCTTATACAAAGAGGACCTAAAGCAATCAATAAACGCCGTGCGCCTTATACCAAGAGGACGTAAAGCGACGGGGAACATCGTTTGCCCGACGGGGAGTTACACTAAGTAACAAGCGATGGTTCCAATAGTTCCTGAGTGAACTAGTGTTGAGATGATGGATGGATGGTACCGCATTGCATTGCATAGAGTCGTTGTGTCGGTGTCTGTGCATTTGCATAAATCATGAATGGATTGATTTTGTGTGGAATTGCGATTGGAATTGATGAGTGATGTATGCATATAAATATATATATATATATATATATTGTGTTGGTGATAATTGTATTGTGCATGATTGATATGCATTGGTGATGGATATATGAGATATGCATTGTGTTGTTTTGCATTTGAATTCTGGTGTAAGTTGTGGTGAGAATATTTTATGTGTGTATTTTTGTGTTATTATATAATTATATGCAATTATATTATGATTGTGTTTCTCACCCTTCTGCTGTTTTAATGCTCTATGAGGCATTGCAGATTATTTTGCTGGAGGTCTTTTTGTGAAGCTTAGGTCTTCATTCTTTTGTCCGTCGGCTCTGATATGTAGCACTGGGTAGTCGGGGAGATCGTTGTGACTTATATGTATATGTATAGATATCTTTTGGATGGTATATGTACGGATCTGTGTATGTCAGACAAACTCTTTATGTGATATATATACATGAGATTCAGTTGCAGATTTTCCGCTTTTATTCTGTATCTGATTTGTGGGTAGTAGGAACTAAGTTCCTCTGTTAATTGCTACCTGATTGTTGCATATCTTTATGAGCAGGTTTATTGTGTTTTGTCTCAATTGATGTGACCCCTTCGTCTATGCCATGAATATTTAATTATACTCTGATGAAATTTTTATCGCTTTATTTTAATTGGGGGTATAGATTGGGGGTGTTACAACTACTACTTCAAGAATTAAGCACAAGGTTGCAACATTCCAAGTGGATCAAGCCTCAAGATCGCTAGTGTCACCAAATTAGGGTTTTGGTCGACTGAGGCCTCCAGATGTAACTTTTCCTCTGGGCATGAGCCAATGCTTCAAATCATAACCCAAGATACTCTAAGGGACCTCATGGACTTAATCATCAAGTCAATTTAACCTTAGGGGATGCATTCATAAAAAATCAGGAATTAGGGTTTCTTGACCTAATTCACCCCTAAGTTGACTTTTGGGACAAAGCATGAGCAAGACCTAAAGACATGATTTGAGGGACCCTAATACACTACATTGATCCATTTGCAACAATGGATTGATCCAAGAAGATTGATTCACAAGTTTCAAGTTCATCAGGACAACAATTAGGGTTTCGCAAGAAAAGTCAACTGTACCTTTGACTTTTGACTAGGACATGCTCCCAAACCTTGGGACATGATTCAATACACCCTATGACACCTATGAAATCAATCCATCAAGTTTTATTTAAGTCAAGGACTTGATTTCATAAAGGATCGCACAGTTTGGAATTCATCTGATAAAAAGTCAACTGTGCCCAAAAGTCAAAGTTTGACTTTTTGATTTTTTTATCAATTATGGTTCCCTAACCCTAAAATGATGTTAATGTGTGATTGGAATCATCATTCATCAAGAAAAATCAAGAAAAGTGGGATAACTTGTAAAAGGGGTAACCATAAAAAACTTAGAAATTTTCTAAGTTATGGAACAAAGTGGCTAGGGTACCAACTTCCAAGAATCATAACTTGAGATCCAAGCAACCATTTGGGCTGATCAAAAGATGGATTTGTAGCTCTCATGGCATACTTTGAAAGTGTCAACTACACCTCATTCCAATTCATCATGAATTTTGAGTTATGGTTGGATCAAAATGGCTGAAAACATGAAATGTCACTTTTTCCAACACTTTGTGAAATTTTCACTAAGTCCGAATCTGTTTCACTTTTTTCAAAATGTAGGGGCCTTTTTCACTTGGATCCAAAAAGTTTCAAAACAAACTATGATCACACATGTGTTTTATCATATAAGGGCTTTCCAAAATTTCCAAGAACCCCATCAAATTCCATATGAGCTAAGAGTTATGACAGTGGCGATATGCCTTGCTGCAACTGTCATAACAAGGCAGATTTGTACATTTTGCTCGATTTGAGCAATTTGTGCAAATGGCAAACAAGTTTTTCCATCTGAACACCTCCAGGAGAGACCAAGGAGGGACAAACACTGATCCATAAGCCTCCCAAGTCTATGGAACTAAAAATAGCATGCCAAACCTAAAAAACCCTAAAGAGGGGACAAGACTCCAATTTTGTTTTGGAGCATTCAATGGATGCCCCAAGGTGGCATGAACTGAGCCATTTCCAACTGAATGAGTCAAGGATGATCTCTCAACTAGGGAACTAAAGGCCTGTGCTATAACCTCTAGTCAATGGCTAGAGGAGACTTGAGATTCCAAAATGCTCCAATTGGCCAAAGGTCTGCAGTAGCCTCCATTCACTATTGCTTGCAAAACAAACTTGCTCTACTATAAATATAGCTCATTTGTGCTCAGTTTAAGTACACCAAAGGCCTACAACACTTGCCTTTCTCAAAATCATCTTCTCACTCTAAAAAATGCCTTTCTTAGCAAGTCACTATCGAATTTTTCAGTGGAGAGAAATTCCACTCAAACCAATTGCTCTAACACCTCATAAACATCAATGTGAGCTGATCAAACACTAAACACACAACTGTAATATTGATTTCTCTGAATCACCAGCCAGTTGCTCATGTTTTCAACCAAGTTGCTGTTGAGATGCCATGAAGTGATCCAGCCATTTCCAATCAAGTCCAAGCATTCAAACAGACTCCATATGGTGTAGGGAAGCTGTTCAGATCATCACAACTCATTTGTAACACCTCTAACTCAAAAATCACATTGCTCTTGCTGTCACGACCTTCAAGTAAGCCTAAACTTGGTCATCTCTTAATCTATGCATATTTCCTTGCACAATACTTTTGCCAAATGTTCATAATCATGCATATAATGTTTCCCCTCAATTAATTGCTTTGTTTGAATCGTGAATCAAAATTCTCAGCCTTCATGCAAATTTTAGGGTTCTTGAGGTTTTGTCTTGATTTCTTATTCCATGCTTAAAATAAATGAAATTAAAGACCATAAACATGATCTTGAGGTGAAAACGAGCAGATTGTTATGTGGATTGTGTGATTTCATCAAGTATTCAGTGAGATTGGATAGAAAATGCAAATCTGAGCAAAACTCCATTCGTGCGTGTTCTTGGCCCATGTTCTTGGCGCCTTTTTCACAAATTTGAATATTTGAATTTTGTGATTTTATTTAATTGATTCAAAAATTAATTTCTCTCTGAATTTTAATGATTTTGAGTTAATTCTTTTTTTAATAATTCACAAAAATGTTAAAATATTTTATCATGCCAAAAATTCCCAAAAATATTATTTATTTCATATACTTGATATTTTTGCAAAGAATTAATCTTTTATTTATTTTTTAACATTTAAAATATTTTTTCCTTCTTGATTTTCCAAGTTTAATTAGTTTCCAATCATTTTGTGGATATAAACATGATTTTTCAAACATTAATCCAAGATCACAACTTGTTTTTCACACATGTTTGATAATTTTGATCATTTTAATTAAATATTTATTTAATTAAAATATATTTTGAAATTAATTTAGGGTTTTGATCTTAATGACCCTAAACAAATCATTTTCAAACACTCATGGGCCTCTAATAGAGTGTAAGACCCAATTCTTGTTGTACAAAAACCATTTTGGGCCTCACATATTGTATAAGTCCCTCTGTACTTTTCAAAACCACGACGCGATCGTCGCCTTTTCAATAAAATCATCTGGGCCTCTTCTCAAGCTATAAGTCCCAATTCTTTTTTTAAAATCTCTCATGGTCCTTTAATAGAGTGTAAGACCCAACCCTTTTTTTTGAAACCAAAATGATTTGGGCCTCAGATGTTGTAAAAGACCCCCTGTGTTTCAAAAACCTCAGCGCGATCGCCGTTTTCAAAACAAATAACCATGGGTTTCTCCTTGAGTTTTAAGTCCCATCCCTTGTACAAAACTAAATCTTTGGGCCTATAATAGAGTGTAAGACCCATCCCCTTATAGATAAAAACTTTTTGGGCCTCACATATTGTATAAGTCCCTCTGTACAGTTTTAAGACAACGGTGCGATCATCGTTAAAACTTGGGCCTCTCCTTGAGCTGTAAGCCTGAACAATCTTTCCAAAACACTTTCTCCTTTGATTTTGAATTCAAATATATGTTGTTATCAAAACTTTCTTTAATTTCTTTGTTGAACAACTAACAAAACAGCATGGAAGCTCTACAACGGGTAAGTGTTTATCCGCTTTCATTTACCACTATCATATATATAACTGTATTGTGGGGCTGCTTCACTGTAAGTCTTCTTTCACATCCTTTTATATACTTTTCACCTATCCACTATGTAATACTAGTATAGTTATTTTGAGTTTTCCCCGGCAACTACGTCTAGAACTAGGTAAAGCCTCTTGGTCACTCTTTAAATACAAACAAAACTAGATCCCCCGTAGGATTCCAGATACACTCTTCCCTTCTCTTGGGGTTAAACAATATGGAACAAAGAGAAAGGTAGTATTCTCGGTGAACCTTTTCTTAGACTGTCACCCTTAAAAATTGTCAAAGAAACTCTAACTCCCCAGAGATGATCTTTTCTCCGTGAATGGCATCTCTTGAGTTTCTTCCAAATTCTTGAACTTTCCTCGAATGATCTCTTCTCTGTGAATTGCATTTCTAGAACTTCTCTTGGTTTGGGGACCCACAGACTTCCTAAAAGCATCCCCGCCTCCTCTTGGGCGTTGTACAAGGACCCTTCGGCTTCTTAGAAGTTCTCATGCCTTATCTTGGGCTTAATACAAGGACCCCGACGACCTCTTGAAGGTATAAGACAGAACCTAGTCATCCTTTGCTAGAGAAGTCATTCCAGTGTCGAAACTCCGTCCATTTTAGGGTTGATACTCATCCCTCAATGCCCATGCCTCCTCTTGGGCATTGTACAAAAGATAAAACTCTAGACTTGGACAGTCTAAACCTCTTGACTCTTAAAGACATTCTCAAGTTTCTTTAAAACATAGGAAAAACACCGATCACTCTGGATCAATCTCCAGCAGAAACCCGATCTCTCTCATGAGAGTTCCCCACACTTGGACCCGCTTCAGGATCTCAATAATCCTCACCAGTAAGTCAGCCTCCTCTTGGGATTTATACAAATAATTCTCCCCAGTAGAGCTAACCTTGTCAGACTTTCTTGTTGAGTCAACCACTTTTAGCCTCCGTCTTGGACTTTGTACAAGACATATAAATCACTCTCTTATTGAGTATAAAAGACTTTCTTGTTGAGTCAACCACTTTTCGCCTCCGTCTTGGGCTTTGTACAAGACATATAAAAACACTCTCTTGTTGAGTATAAAAGACTCTCTTGTTGAGTCAATCTCCTTTTAGCCTCCATCTTGGGATTTGTACAAAACATATAAAATCACTCTCTTGTTGAGTATAAAAGACTCTCTTGTTGAGTCAACCACTTTTCGCCTCCGTCTTGGGCTTTGTACAAGACATATAAAAACACTCTCTTGTTGAGTATAAAAGACTCTCTTGTTGAGTCAACCTCCTTTTAGCCTCAATCTCGGGCTTCGTACGAGACAACAAATCACTCTCTTGTTGAGTATAAAAGACCCTCTTGTTGAGTCAACCAACCGTCAGACTCTCTTTTTGAGTCAATTACCTATTCAAGACTCTCTTGTTGAGTCAACCTTTTTTAGCCTCCGTCTTGGGCTTTATACAGGACAAATAAAAGTACTCTCTTGTTGAGTTAAACCATTCCAGCCTCCATCTTGGGCTTTATACAAGATACATTCTCCCCAATGGAGTCAAAGTCCCTTTTAGCCTCAATCTTGGGCTTTGTATAAGACAGAAAGAACATTTCCCCCGGAAAAGTAAAACTTCTAGCCTCCTCTAAGGCTTTGTATAAAGAAACCCCCGGTTGAGCCAATCAACCTTTTAGCATCAAATTCGTGCTTTGCTCACAACATACAAACATCAACAATTCCTCTGTAGAGATGATAAATTCTCTCTCAGCCAAAACTCTTTAGCTTCACATCTTGGGCTTTGAACAAGATACAAATCACCTTTAGCTTCATGTCTTGGGCTTTGAACAAGACACCAAAACATCTCTTTCCTCCCCTAGAATAGGAGGAACTACGATCGCTCTGATTTCCCTGTTTTGTTAAACGGGAATACGTAAGTCCAATACCTTCATACATCAATCAAAAAGCATCAGACCTAACACCTTACCAAAATCCTCCTATACAGTCACGACACTGTGTTCTTAAACAAAATAACCTAAAGACAGACCCCCCTTTTGATAGCATCTGTAAACCAACAATTTTGACTGTTTAACCTCAGTATGCAAGCAGGGTTAATTGGAGACATCTATTTCCCTTCCTTAATCAGCTTCACAGAATAAAAAATGAATCGAACTGTAGTACCAAAGCGATAGTGATTCGAAACCACAAAAATTGCGCAACAGTATCACCACCCCGTTGTAGAAGGCGCGCACTGCAACCTTGAGGTCTGGCCCTTTTTACCACTTTTCCACTTTTTAAATATTTTTCATATTATTTTTAATGATTTGGAAAATTAATTTCTCTCTCACTTTTAATCATTTTTTGTTGGTTCTTTTTACAAAAAATCAAAAAAATGTTAAAATATTTTATTCCACAAAAAAATTCAATTTATATTATTTATTTAATATAATAAGAATTTTTGTAATTAATTTCATTTTAATTGTTTTTAAACATTTTTTAAATGAAATTCACACTTTGATCTTTCAAAATTAATTGCATTTTAAGCTTTCATATGATTAAACTTGATTTTCCAAAATATTTTCCAAAGTGTACAACTTGTTTTTGAATATAATTGATATTTTATCATTTATTATTTAAATTACCTTTGAAAAATGCCATTTTAATTCAAAAATTAGGGTTTCTTTGATACTCACCCTAACAAATCTTTTTCAAACCCTCATGGGCCTCTAATAGAGTGTAAGACCCAACCCTTGTTGTACATAAACCATTTTGTGCCTCAGATATTGTATAAGTCCCGACATGATAACAAAATCTCAGCGCGATCGCCATTTTCAAACAAAAATCCTTTGGGTCTCTCCTTGAGTTGTAAGCCCCATCACTTGTACAAAAAATAGTCTTTGGGCCTCTAATAGAGTGTAAGATCCAATCCCCTTTTAACCAAATTGATTTTGAGCCTCAAATATTGTATAAGTCCCTCGGCGTTCAAAGAATCTCGGCGCGATCGCCTTTTCAGAGCAAAATCATCTGGGCCTCCCCTCGTGTTGTAAGTCGCATCTTTCTTTTTCAAAACACTTTTGGGCTTCTCCTTGAGTTGTAAGACCCATCCCTTTGTACAGTAAACCTTTTTGGGCCTCAGTCATTGTATAAGTCCCGATATGATATTCAAAACAACGGTGCGATCACTGTTAAACCCTGGGCCTCTCCTTGAGCTGTAAGCCCCAACAATCTTTTCACAAACAACTTCCTTTTTTATTTAGGTTCAAATATACTATTTTTATCAAAACTTTCTTTAATTTCTTTGAAAAACTAACAATACAGCATCGAAGCTAGCTCACCTGTAAGTTTTAACAGCTTTCATTTACTCGCTTTAATATATATAACTGTATTGTGTGAAGCTGCGCACGGTTAGTCTTCTTTCATATCCTTTTAAATACTTGTCATATATCAACTGTATATATACTAGTATAGTTATTTAGGGTTTTCCCCGACAACTAGGTCTAGAACTAGGTCAAGCCAGTTTGGTCACTCTTTAAATACAGTTAAAACTAGATCCCCATAGGATTTCCAGATACAGTCTTGCCTTCTCTTGGGCTTAAACAATACGGAACAAAGATAAAGGTTGTATTCTTCGTGAACCTTTTCTTAGACTGTCACCCCTAGAAATTGTCAAAGAAATTCTACTCCCCAAAGTTGATCTATTCTCGGTGAATAGCATCTCTTGAGTTTCTTCAGATCACAGAACTTTCACTAAATGATCTATTCTCGGTGAATAGCATTTCTTGGACTTTTCTTGGTTTGGGACCCACAGGCTTCCTAAAAGCATCCCTGCCTCCTCTTGGGCTTTGTACAAGGACCCTCCGGCTTCTTAGAAGTTCTCATGCCTTCTCTTGGGCTTAATACAAGGACCTTGACGACCTTTTAAAGGTATAAGACAGAACTTAGTCATCCTTTGCTAGAGCAGTCTTTCCAGTGTCAAACCTCAGACCAATTTAAGGGTTGATTCTCATCCCTTAATACACCCGCCTCCTTTAGAGGCATCATACAAAAGATAAAACTCTTCCATGCCAGTAGACTTGGACAGTCTAATCCCCTTGAGTCTCAAAGACATTCTCAAGTT
The DNA here is from genome assembly GCA_022829125.1 of Lathyrus tuberosus. Taxonomy (NCBI): domain Eukaryota; kingdom Viridiplantae; phylum Streptophyta; class Magnoliopsida; order Fabales; family Fabaceae; genus Lathyrus; species Lathyrus tuberosus. The sequence goes on from JALAZF010000304.1 coordinate 6,401,389, forward strand.
CCCTACAAATACAGGGAGAAACCTCGGTTACTCTGGATCAATTCCAGTAGAGTTAAAACCCCCATGGGTTCTAAAACCCAGTCTTTTATCCTAAATTTCCCCAGTCAGGGTCAGCTTATCATCAGTATAACATTATTCCAAATCAGAACCTCAAGGCATCTGATACCTCAACTCTTCTGTAACCCTCAGCAAGAGTTGATCCCCCGACTTGGACCTACTTCTAGATCTCAATTATCCCTGACAAAAGCTAGCCTCCTCCTCTTAGGCTTTGTATAAGGACCTTTCCTCAGTATAAGCTAGCCTCCTCTTGGTCTTTGTACAATGATTCTCCCCAGCGGAGCTAACCTTTTCAGACTTCTTGTTGAGTCAATCATTTTTTAGACTCTCTTGTTGAGCCACTCACCCTTTCAGACTCTCTTGTTGAGTCAATCACCGTCTCAGACTCTCTTGTTGAGTCAATCACCTTTCAGTACTCTCTTGTTTAGTCAACCCTTTAGCCCCAATCTCGGGCTTTGTACGAGACAGATAAAAAACACTCTCTTGTTGATTCAATAGCCTCCTCTTAGGCTTTGTATAATGATTTCCCGTAGCAGGAGTTATCCCCCTCTTAAGCTGTGTATGATGACTTCTACAGCTTGTTCAGCCACAATCCTGGGCTTTGTACGGGACAGATAAAGACACTCTCTTGTTGAGTCAAACCCTTTTAGCCTCAATTTTGGGCTTTGTACAAAACATAAATCTTCATAACCTTCTCTTAAGCTTAGGACCAACATCTTTCCCAAGCAGAGTCAAACTTTTTAGCCTCAATCGTGGGCTTTGTACAAGACAGATAATACTCTCCAACAAGAGTCAAACTCATTTTAGCCTCAGTCTTGGGCTTTGTACAAGACACATACCAACCTCCCCCAGCGGAGTCAAAATCCCGTTTAGCCTCAATCTTAGGCTTTGTACAAGACAGATAGAACATTTTCCCCAGAAAAGTCAAACTTCCAGACTCCTCTTAGGCTTTGTATAATGATATCCCCAAAGAGTCAGTCTCTTTTTTTTGCCTCAATATTGGGCTTTGTACAAGACACCAATATCAATCACTCTCTTGTTGAGTTAGTCTTATCCAGCCTCCTCTTAGGCTTTGGGTAAGGATTCCCCCAGTGGAGTCAATCAACCTTTTAGCTTCAACCTTGGGATTTGATCAAGGCACACAAACACTAACAATCCCTCTTTATAGATGACAAGTTCACTCTCAGTCAAACCTTTTAGCTTCAATCTTGGGCTTTCAACAAGACACAAATAAACCTTTTAGCTTTAATCTTGGGCTTTGAACAAGACACCAAAACAACTTTTTCCTCCCTTAGAATAGGAGGAACTACGATTGCTCTGATTTCCCTGTTTCATTTAAACGGGAATACGTAGGCATAAGATTGTGAAATCTTAGCAAGCATACTAATCAAAAACTCTAGGTCTAGTACCTTCATATCAATCAAAACTTAGGTCCAGTACCTTACCCAAAACATCGGAAAAACCCGAACATCAACATAAACTCACTCACTCACTCATACTTCCCAAGAAACTTTCCCAACCCATTAATGGATAAACACCATCAATTATAATGCGAAACCTAAAGCTAATATCCTGTGGATAACCACATATAGGATGGGTAATTAACAACTCCCCATTGTATAACCTGACGCCAGACCCCTAATCTCTTTTAAAGCGTTTGTTCAGTTAAACAATCGCGTGCAAGGTTAGTTTTAGATAGCTTCCCTTTTCCTTCCAGCTTCATGGGATAAATACAAAATCAGAAAGTAGCACCCCCTCCTCCTCATTGCGGTGAGGAAAACCCAACGATAAGGTGGTCGCGTCACCGACAAAAATCGCTCGCTACAGTAAAATGGCAACTCTGCTGGGGAGTCATTGTCTGTATAGGACTAGGATTATAGCTCTTAAGAGGTCTAGGATGTTAGTTTTAGGAATAAATGTATATTATCGCTTTTCCTACTTGATATCTGTGTTTATTTTTCAGCTAATGGGACTGCGGGTGATGCTGCATCTGGAAATTTTGAGTGACACCTAAGATAAGTGATGGTACTAGACGGGTAATCTTACAGGGAGTGACTCCCAAATAAGAGACCCCGGTCGACCATCGAATCAGTGGAGATGCCCTTTGCGGATTCAATGCCTATACGACTTCAGTTGTTGAAAGCAGATTGTTCGAATGTGGTATCTGAGAAACTGAGGATTTTAGTAGACTGAGACCTTGTTACTATTTTGTAGTGCGGAAGCTATCAGAAATAGATATCACGTGATACTACCCTCATTTGAGATTACTCTAAGATACTGCAGCTCGCTCAGGTAAACCAGCCTGCTGTTGTTATCCTTAGAGGGGTCAATGACTTTGAGGACATGTACAAAAAATCACAAGTACAACCTTTGGGGATGGGTAGAGCCATGACTTCATGACATCGAACCTTTGACCCCATGTTTTTTCTATGTTTTTGTATGATGCATTCATGCATTCATTTCATTAAAAAACATTAATAAAAAAAATCTTCTCTTCTAGTCTCTCTTTTTCAAATTAAACTAAGACAATGATTGCAAATATCAGAGAGAAAGATCGCGTTATGGATTTCAGTAGAAGGAAGACTCACAAGTATACCTTCAAGGTTCCAAAACTGGAGGATTTAAGAGGTTTGGCAAGGATGATCACCAACCCTGATGCTTTCAGAGCTAAGTATAGAGGACTGCTGTCTCTGTTAAGAGTCTATGTAATTGAAGGAATCCTCTATACGCTCATTCAGTTCTACGATCTGGGTTATCATTGTTTCACATTCCCGAATTACCAACTAGCACCAACACTGGAGGAGTACTCTCACCTGACTGATTTACCCATCACTGACCAAGCTCCCTTTTCTGGACTGGAAGAAATTCCAAAGGATCAAACCATTTCAAGAGCAATCTATTTGGACGAGTCAGAAGTTAGGACTCACATGAGCACTAAGGGTGGAATCCAAGGTTTGCCAGCCAAGTTTTTGGTAAAGAAAGCCCTGTACTTTGCTAGTATAGGGAACGTGATTGCTTTCGAGAGCGTCTTTGTTCTGCTCACATACGGGTTATTTCGGTTTCCCAACATTGATGATTTTGTTGATATCAATGCCATTAAGATTTTTCTGATTGGAAACCCTGTACCAACCTTGCTCGCAAATGCTTATCATTCTGTACACTTAAGGAATTTGTATAGCGGAGGAATGATCATATGCTGTGTACCCCTGCTATACAAATGGTTTACTTTCCATTTACCCAAGTCTGCTGCATTTTGGGATCGTAAGAGTACTTTACGTTGGTCGCAAAGAATCATGTCTCTTACCAACTCTAACATAGATTGGTACAATCGAATCTATGACGGGATAAGAATCATTGACCATTGTGCAAACTTCCCTAATGTACCCCTCATAGGAACTAAAGGAGGAATCAACTATCATCCAATTTTAGTTCATCGTCAATTTGGATACCCGATGAGACATGTCCCGCGTAATGTTCATCTGGAAGGTCTTTTCTTCAAGGAAGTAGAAAATGACAGGGCACTAAAGACAGAAATAGTGCATGCCTGGAAACATGTTCACATGAAAGGAAGAGAGTCTCTAGGAAAACTAGACTGTGTCTCAGTGGAACCTTATCACCACTGGGTACAAACTAGAGCTCTCAAGCTGAGGATGCCATATCCTCGTCAAGAAGTTCTTCCGTTAAAAGAATCTGTCATTTATTTTATGTCTGATACAGAAAAACTTCAGGTTACTCTCGACAAAGTTCAACAGGAAAAGAAGTCTTGGAAGAACAAGTACCGTATTCTCAATGTGGAGTGTAACAAAATACAATAACTGTTAAAAGAAAAAGATGCTCTGATCGAGATTTTAGAGCAACATGCTGTAGAGAATCAAGAAGACCAAAGGAATTTGCTCGCTCCTTTCACTTGGCAAAGGAATGAAAACCCGACAACGACTCAGGAGCCCCGGTCAAAGAAAATGAAAATACCAGAACCATCACCTGAGCTCTCCTCAGAGGGGACTCAGGATCCATAAGTTTAGACATTTCCTTTTACAACACTTTGTAAATTACTGTATTTCCATTTCCGCAATCTTTGAATTCAATAAAACGGGGTTTCCCCACTGTATGATATTTGCAATCCAATTGCCGATGTTTCTTTTGATTTAAAAAATATATATATAATATAATCATTGCATATCATCCATCATTCTCACATAATGCATTCTTCTTACCTACGAATCTCACGTTTGTGTCTCGATTCTAGATTCAAACTGTCTCATTCGTACAATACTCGTACCAGTCAATAAAAGAAAATGGATGATCTCAAGGAAGAGAACAGAGGGTTGAGAGAAGAGATCGGCACTCTAAAAAAAGATCTAAGGAAACTTCACAACGACATACAAGCTCTGGCAGCAGTTCAGATGCAACATCAAAGGATTGTGATCTCAGAGATCATATCAACACCTATAGTGGAAAAGATTGATCCTCGGTATAACATGCCTAAAGATCGTCCCTGGGGCATGCCTATTAACTATATCACGGAAGGATATATTCCGCCGATCACGGAAGATCCGAAAACTGCAGCAGGAACCGCTGAGTCTGAAGGTTACAAACTTCGGGAAAGTGAAGATGCAAGGGGCATGACAGCAACTCCTGAAGGTTACAAACTTCGGGAAAGGGAAGCACCAAGAGTCACAGCCATGATGACTATACCACCGCCCGTGGTACACACTGTCTCAGAAGGACAGATTCCACATATACGGTCTGGTGGAAACAAAAATATGTACGACAGAATGAATGAGTTCCAGGAGCAGTTCCTAGAGATACTGAAGGAACTGCAAGCCATTTGCGGTCAGGATTTATTTGGAAAGGACACCGCAGACCTTTGTCTGGTCCTAAATGTGAAAGTTCCGCACAACTTTAAGGTGCCCAAATTTGAGAAATACAAGGGTAACTCTTGCCATCAAAGCCATTTGGTGATGTACGCTCGGAGGATGTCAACTCAGACAGAGAACCAACAGCTACTGATCCACTATTTCCATGATAGTTTAACTGGTGCCGCACTCAAATGGTACATGGGTTTGAACCACACTAAGATCGTCACTTTCAGAGATCTTGGCACTGCCTTCATTCAACAATATAAGTATAACTTAGACATGGCACCAGACAGAGATCAACTCAGAGCCATGTCGCAGAAGGACAAGGAAACTTTTAAGGAGTATGCTCAGAGATGGCGTGAAATTGCCGCCCAGATTTGTCCACCTCTTGAGGAAAAAGAGATGACAAAGATCTTCTTGAAAACCTTGAGCTCATTTTACTATGACCGAATGATCGCCAGTGCGCCCAGTGACTTCACTAAAATGGTGGGAATAGGAGTTCGTCTTGAGGAAGCAGTCCGAGAAGGACGTCTGGTCAAAGACGATGGACCATCAAGCAGTACCAAAAGATACGGTAGTGCTCTCCCTAAGAAAAAAGAGCAAGATATTGGCAATATCTCTCTCGTAAAGCAAAGGCGACGGTACCAGCCAGTAGCAACAATAACTCATGCTATCAACCTTGCGCCTGTTCCTACGTATCAACCTCAGGTTGTTCAGGGCCAATCGAATCAACAACAATATCAGCAAAGGACACAACAACCTCTTTAGCAGGCTCGTCCTCAGTACAACAACAACCGTACAACGCGACCACCAGGGTTCGAACCTATACCAATGTTGTACGCAGAACTATTTCCACTCTTACTGGCCAAAGGGAACGTCCAAACCAGGGCTCCTCATGCGATACCAAAGAATCTGCCTTTTTGGTTCAAAGCGGAATAGACTTGCACTTACCATCAAGGAGGACCAGTGCATAACATAGAAAACTGTCTTAGTTTCAAATCCGATGTTTAGAAACTTGTCATGAGCCGGGTCTAATCCTTCAAGGATACAAATCCAAACGTTCAGAAGAACCCATTGCCTCAACACGAGAAAGATGCGGTAAATTTGATAAAAGAAGAGTCTAAGCACAGCTATAAAATACATGATGTACTCATATTGGGAACCTACCTGGTCAAGATGCATTGTAGACAAAGTGGATACGGTCATGTACCGTCTCATAACTATCACCAGTGTGATATCTGCTCTAAAAACAATCAAGGATGTTCTGTGGTGCAATCAGCTCTACATGAACAGATGGATCTCGGATGGATCCAAGATCACCGAATCCGTGAAGTCAACATGACTTATACGAATTCCAACATCATTCAGAACCACAACATCCGTGCGATGAATGTCAACTTGGTGGCAATGCACTCAAGGCAAAGCCAACACCATAATCTGCCATAGCACAATTACGATTCCTCTCTGATCTGCTCGGTAAATAATCAGGAATACTTTTTTGTACAAAAGGCCCTCCAGTGTCAGATGGATCTTGGATGGATTCAGGATCACTGCGATAGAAGTCCTTATCAAGTGAATATGTTTCAAATCTTTGATATCCGCTTGATGAATACCGGCTTGGTGGAATTACATGCTAAGCAAGTCGTGCTCGGTTTTCTGACTTCGCATAATTATCAGAACTGTAAGGGATGTCGTGAGAGTGGCCAAGGATGTGCACTCGTTCAAAGGACACTACAACATTTGTTAAACCACTGGTGGCTTCCGATCTATCTAGATGAAGACACACAACAGGTCAGCATGACTGACGGGAACCCTACTAGGCATCAAAGTCAGGATGTTCGATCAATGGCGACAGATCTAGTGAGGTTACAATGTATACAAAGCAGACGTGGCCGGGTGCCACCACACAATTATGAACGCTGTAGAATTTGCTCAAAGAATAATCAAGGATGCTACCTCGTGCGAGCAGACCTTCAAAGTCAGTTGGACCACAAAGAGATTCAACTGTGTTTAGGCTCTGGTTCAATTAACATAATGTCAGACTATCATCCCAATCACAGCAAAGAAGTTGTCTTGATCCCTAAACGAGAAATGGCCAAAGATGTATGCGCCATAATCCCTCTACTCCATGAATCAAGAGTTCCTCTTGATGGTGGAAAGATTCTCAACCTTGAACCAATTGAGGCCGGTTATGATAGTCAGAAAAATTAGAAGGCTCCTGTAGTTATCTATCTACCAGGACCAGTACTGTACAACTCCAATAAGGCGATCCCTTACAAGTACGGTGCAACAATAATTGAGAATGGAAAAGAAGTTCCATTACCCTCCGTCGTGAATATTGCAGACATCATTCGAGTAACACGGAGCGGTCGGATCTTCAACCGAGGAGTTGAAGAACCAACCAAGGAGAAGGAACCTCAAACAGAAGTTCTCAATCAACCAGTCGGTCAGTCCAGTGATTCCGACCTTTCAAATAACAATGATGAGATGCTGAAGCTCATCTAGAAAAGTGAGTACAACATCATTGATCAGCTGTTGCAAACTCCTTCAAAAATCTCAGTGCTATCTCTTTTACTTAGTTTCGAAGCCCACAGAGAGGCTCTACAGAAAGTCTTAGAGCAAGCCTTTGTGGAACAGGATGTAACAATAAGACAATTCGACAGCATCATCTCCAACATTACTTCCTGCAACAACTTAGGATTCAGTGATGAGGAACTTCCAGAAGAGGGCCAAAATCATAATATGGCGCTCAATATTACAGTCAACTGCCAGGATGATGCATTAGCCAGCGTACTGGTAGATACCGGATCAGCTCTAAACGTGATGCCGAAGTCCACTCTAATGCGACTATCATTCAAAGGATCTCTGATGAGAGGCAGTAAGGTCATTGTCAAAGCATTTGACGGATCCTAGAAAACGGTTATCGGCGAAGTCGACCTTCCCATAACTATCGGTCCTCACACTTTCCAAGTCACTTTCCAGGTCATGGACATCCGGGCAGCATACAACTATTTGTTAGGAAGACCTTGGATACACGAGGCTGGGGCAGTCACTTCAATGCTTCACCAGAAACTGAAGTTTGTCAAGAACGACCAACTAGTCACAGTCTGCGGAGAGCAAGCCTTGATCGTGAGTAACTTATCGTCGTCCACTTGCGTAGAACCAGAGGAGGTTGGTGGAACCCAGTTCCAAGCACTTTCGGTGAGCCATAACAACCAATCAGAAAAGGGAACATCGGTTTCCTCATACAAAGATGATCTTGAAGTGATCAAAAGTTACGATACCAAAGGATGGGGACATCTTGTCATTTCTACGGATAACAAGACAATGAAAGGTCTTGGTTTTTCCTCAACCTGTACCCAGGCTGCTACTAACGATGAAAGTTTTCATCCTATTCAGGACTTCTTCCACAATGGAGGTTTCCTTCACCCGGTATCTCAAGAAGTACATACCATCAACGAGGGTGATTCCTCCGATACAGATGAAGAGTGGAAGTCCTATCATAACAAGGACGGTTATATGTCTCAAGGAGAGGTGTCTACGCCATTTTACTACCCCGCACAGAGTTTGAGATATATACCGAGATCAGATGTTAAAATGATATACGGAGATTGTGATCCGGAAGGATGTCGTGCTCCACCAAACTCATTAGAGGAAGACACTCCAATGAAAGACAACTTTGACCATGACTATTATGGCCCAATTGATGGCCTGCCTATTTGGCAGCCGTACCCAGGAGACTTGGGACAAAAGAGTCAGCCGAATGATGCTTACCAGGTGAGCATCATAGAAAAGAATACCTGCGTCCCCACCATGTCATGGGATCAACACTCAGGGCATTCAGAAAACATCTAGCACGACGATGAATTTGTAAAGCTTGCAGGACTAGAGTTCATCAACTACGCTTTTCCCGAGGTCAACGTCATCGAGAGGGATGACTCCTCTAGTTCCAAAGAAGTGTGGGACACCTTAGGACAACCGAGTGGCAAATACGACTTTCTGGTCAAGTACACCGCTCCTGAAAGCTCTCGTATCAGTCTCGAAGATATCCAGCTAACTAGATGGGGAGATATACCTGAGAGTACAAACACTGTGCAAAATACAACAGAAGAATCCTCCTACAACAACTTTGCCTGGGAGATATATTCCAATGATCCTGCTCCACCAGAAATCAGCATTATTTCTGAAGACAAACCAAGAAAGAAGGTACCAGACTTTGTGATTCACCGAGGAGTTCGCCGCCAATGGGTTGCTGTCGATGTCCCGAAGGTCGTTCATAAGTCTAAGTAATTGTCGTCTTTATCTTAACCTTTCACCCTGCCCAGGTGAAACAGATGTTTTGATAGGGCTCACTTTTGTAAATGTCCCTCTTCACTTTGCCCAAAGCGACAAAGTTTTGTTTTATAGGGCTGTAGTTTCAAGAATCGACAAGATCATAAATAAAATAACGTCGTTCTGTAATTTCCGCATTTATTGTTGTTTTCTATTTTCGCTTTTTCAGAAAATGGTAATCCTAAAAACGACTCAAAATAATAAAAGCAAGCAGTAAAAAAAATATAATATACACTGCACACACTCTTGCATTCTCTCTATCTCTTCTAAAAACAATCATCACATCATGCAGATTGCTTGTTTTAAACCCCATTGAAACATATGATTCAACGCCTTCTCCCAACTTTGAATTCCCGGTATTTGAGGCTGAAGAAGAAAATGACGAAGAAATTCCAGAAGAGATCTCCCGATTACTCAGACAAGAGGAAAGGTCGATTGAACCTCACAAAGAGCCGTTGGAAACGGTCAACTTGGGTTCAAAAGAAGAGAGAAAAGAGGTCAAGATTGGGGCACTGCTCAGTCCAACTATTAAAGAAGGTTTGATAAAGCTTCTCAAAGAGTTTCTCGATGTATTCGGTTGGTCCTATCAGGACATGCCAGGGTTGGATACCAGCATCGTGGAACATCATCTACCATTAAGATCAGAATGTCTGCCAGTAAAACAAAGGTTGAGACGGACTCATCCAGACATGGCCGTCAAAATAAAAGAGGAAGTACAGAAACAGATTGACGCGGGTTTCCTCGCCACATCAGAATATCCTCAATGGTTAACCAACATAGTACCAGTTCCGAAAAAGGACGAAAAGGTCAGAATATGTGTAGACTACAGGGGTCTGAACAAAGCCAGTCCAAAGGATGACTTTCCCTTACCGTACATTGACATGCCGGTAGACAGTACAGCGAAGTTCAAAGTATTCTCCTTCATGTATGGATTCTCGGGCTATAATCAAATCAAAATGGCACCGAAAGACATGGAGAAAACTTCATTCATCACCCCATGGGGTACCTTTTATTACAAGGTAATGCCGTTCGGTTTGAAAAACGTCGGGGCAACCTATCAAAGGGCCATGACTACTCTGTTTCATGACATGATACAGAAAGAAATAGAAGTGTATGTCGATGACATGATTGCCAAATTTAAAATAGAAGAGGAGCATGTGACCCACCTGTCAAAGTTATTCGAGCGTCTGAGAAAACTCTGCTTGAATCCTAATAAGTGCACGTTTGGTGTCCGCTCAGGAAAGCTGCTAGGGTTCATCGTCAGCCAGAAAGGAATTGAGGTTGATCCTGACAAGGTCAAGGCCATTCAAGAGATGCCTTCTCCAAAGACTGAAAAACAAGTCAGAGGATTCCTGGGACGTCTGAATATATTTCCAGATTCATATTCCTCATGACCTTTACATGTGCGCCAATATTCAAATTACTCAAAAAGAATCAGGACCGCGTTTGGACAGAAGATTGCAAAACCGCCTTCGACAGTATCAAGGAATACCTATTGAACCCACCGATTCTATCACCTCCAGTGGAAGGAAAACTGCTGATCATCTACCTAATAGTCTAGGAAGACTTCATGGGTTGTGTACTTGGCCAATAGGACAAAACCAAAAGGAAAGAGTCTGCCATCTACTATTTAAGCCAGAAATTCACCGACTGTGAAACTCGGTACACTATGCTTGAGAAAACTTGCTGTGCTTTGGCTTGGGCAGCCAAACGTCTTCGCTAGTATATGATTCGTCACACTACTTGGTTAATCTTCGAAATGGATTTGATCACGTATGTCTTTGAAAAACCTGCTCTTACAGGAAGGATTGCATGTTGGCAAATGTTGTTATCGGAATATGACATCGAGTACCATGCTCTGAAAGCCATCAAAGAAAGTATTTTAGCTGATCATTTGGCTCATCAACCGATTGACGATCAGGAATCAGTCGGATTTGACTTCCTAGACGAAGATATTATGTATTTGAAAATGATAGATTGCGATGAACCGCTACCCAGTGAAGGGCCATAACCAGGTTCCCAATGGGGACTAATCTTTGACGGAGCTGTCAATCATTTTGGAAATGGAATTGGGGCAATCATCATAACACCTCAGGGTACCCACATTCCTTTCACAATCCGACTGACATTCAAGTGTACAAACAACGAGGCCGAATACGAAGCTTGTATCATGGGCCTCGAAGAAGCGATTGACTTAAGGATCAAGAACTTGGATGTATACGGCGACTCAGCCCTGGTTATCAATCAAATCAAAGGAGATTGGAACATATACCAATCAGGATTGATTCCTTACAAACACTACGAGAGAAGTTTGTTACCATTCTTCAACAGAATCGAGTTTCATCACATCCCTCGTGAGGAGAATAACATGGCTGATGCATTAGCCACTCTCTCCTACATGATCAGTGTAGGTCAATGGAACGACTTACCTAAGATTAACATAATGCGCCTTGAATGGCCCGCCTACATCTTCACGATCAAAACAGTCATGGACGACAAACCTTGGTATCATGATATCAAATGCTTCCTTCAGAAACAAGAGTACCCACCTATGGCATTAAGAAAGGACAGAAAGACCCTCAGGAGATTGGCAGCCAGTTTCTTCCTGAGCAGTGATACACTATATAAGAGATACTTCGACATGGTCTTGCTTCGATGAGTAGACAGACCAGAAGCAAACATGCTGATAAAATAAATTCACGAAGGATCCTTTGACACTCATGCCAATGAACACACAATGGCGAGAAAAATTCCGAGAGCAGGGTACTATTAGTTGACCATGGAATCCGACTGCTACAAGGACATGAGGAGATGTCACAAATATCAGATATACTCAGACAAAATACATGTACCGCCAACGCATCTCAAATTTCTTTCTTCCCCATGGCCTTTCTCTATATGGGGAATCGACATGATTGGCATGATCGAACCCAAGGATTCAAACGGACATCGGTTCATCCTGGTAGCCATTGACTACTTCACCAAGTGGGTTGAAGCGGCGCCATACGCCAATGTAACCCGACAAGTGGTGATCCGATTTATCAAAAACAATCTCATCTGCCGTTATGGTGTTCCAAGCTAGATCATTACTGATAATGGATCCAACTTGAATAATAAGATGATGAAAGAGTTGTGTCCTGAGTTCAAGATCGAACACCATAACTCATCTCCCTACTGACCCAAGATGAACGGAGCAATAGAAGCAACTAACAAGAACATTAAGAAGATTGTTCAGAAGATGGTTGTAACCTACAAAGATTGGCATGAGATGCTACCCTTTGCTCTACATGGTTATCGCACATCTGTCCGCACTTCAACAGGGGCAACCCCTTTCTCTCTAGTATATAGCATGGAGGCAGTGCTTCCCATAGAAGTAGAAATCGCGTCAATCAGGGTATTGATGGAAGCTAAGCTAACAGAAGCTGAATGGTGTCAAAGTTGACACGATGAACTGAATATGATCGAAGAGAAGCAAATAACGGCTTTATGCAATGGTCAGTTGTATCAACAGAGGATGAAGAAGGCGTTTGACAAAAAGGTCTGACCTCGCGTCTTCAGGAAAGGAGACCTCATGCTCAAGAAGATACAATCATTCCTCACTGATTCCCGGGGCAAATGGACTCCGAATTAGGATGGTCCCTACGTGGTCAAGAAAGCCTTCTCAGGCGGCGCCTTGAGACTCGCAACCGTGGATGGATAAGAATTTGCCTACCCCACGAATGTTGATGTAGTCAAGAAATACTTTGCCTAAAATAAAAAAAAACGTCTCGGTGGATTGAAAACCCGAAAGGGCGGTCCAGGCAAAAATTAGAGACACAAGCAAAAAAAATCACCCCGATGGATTGGAAATCTCAAAGTACAATCCAGGCAAAAATTAGGGATTAATGGCAAGTAACTACGTCTGACAAGGTTGAATCCCTCAGCAGTAATGCCATCCATCAGGAAAACTCCAGTCAAGGTCATCTTCGACAGAAGCTCAGGATGTCCAGAGTTCAAAGTTGGTAGAAGGATAGTGGTCGTTATGTTTCAATGTAACCCTGTTCCCTTAAATTACCATTTTCTAAACTTTGTAAATACTCTATTGAATCATGCGTTTGGCTGATTTTCATCCTATCAATAAAATTCGAGCCCTAGTGTTTTTGTTTGCAATTCTTATTTGTTTTAGCTTTACAGAACGACATTTTAATATGATCAACGATTCTTGAAATAAATCAAAAATGAATTTACTTATCAAATATTTTTCTGCATTTAAAATAAAAATGGCAATTTCTTTTGACTGTTGAACATCAAAAGAACATCAATCGCTTCTCCGAAAGCAATTGAGCTTCAAAGTGCAGAATTAAAGTGCTCCTTCTCGAATCGGTATGCCTAAATGAAGGATCAGCTGTGTCAGATGCGAATGTTTCATCTGACATCCCCGAAAGAGTTATTATCTCCTAAACCTGACCAACGTTGTTCCCCACAGGGACTATCTCTCCTAAGCAAGGCAGAATTTCTATCTTGGACCAAGTGATACTTTTTATCCCCTGTAGTGGCCGAGTATCAAGTCGTGTTCATCTATTAGTCTGTAAGTCGCGTCATTTTTGTCAGCATATACATACATACATCATGCATTATTGATTTGCATTCATATTCATATTTCATCACTATCACTCTAGTCGGTCTTGTTCCCAAGAGATAAAAGTCCTCTCAATCAAGTGTTAGTTCTTTCCTCGTCAGGAAATGTTTTGTCTGAACAATCTCTCCTCCAGTTTATTTCTGGAATGGGGAGGACCCTTGACCACTTTGATAACTTGAACCTCTGAAAGACAAGAAGACCTTTGACAAATGTCACTCTTCGCCATTGAAGATGATATCTTCGCTCTCCCGAATTAAGGAAAATCCCAAGAGAAAGCCTCGCAACCAAAGACTCTTATCAACACATTGATTTTTCTCCCCAAGAGAGTCAATGTTAATAAAGTCATCAGCATCTCAAAAGTGGATCACATCACATGGCATTTCTTCGAAAAGATCTCGAGGAAAAGTATGATGTAATATTCCCAAGTAGAAAGCAGTCTCTCAAGAGACTCGTTTTCCCCAGTAAAGTCAACAAATGGCTTCTCCAACAAAGAAGTTTATACACCTCTATAACTCAGATGAATGGGTTCCCCAGCAAGTCTGACATCAAAACTTTTTCCCATCAAATGGCATCTCCCCAGGAAAATTCGGCGAGAAGTTTGAGGAAAACCGCTACAAATAGTGTCCCTTGTCAAGAAAGTTTATTGACAAAAGAAACTGAGACCAGTTCCTTGGTAGGAAACCAGGATCGAGGGGAAGTTTACATCAGAAACTAAGAACAATTCCTCGGTAGGAAACCAGGATCGAGGGGAAGTTTACAAAAGAAACTAAGACCAGTTCCTCGGTAGGAAACCAGGATCGAGGGGAAGTTTACAAAAGAAACTAAGACCAGTTCTGTGGCTGAAAACCAGGATCGAGGGGAAGTTTTAACCTTTTCTAAGCATCATCGCTTAGAAAAAGAAGATGGATGAGCAAACTGTCGTTCATAACACATCAAAATTTCGGGCATTCCGATATTTAACCCTCTTGCACCCCAAATGCCTGAATACCTTCGCCATTCACACCTTCGGGTCCAAGAAGATTAAATAGGGGCATCTGTCATACCCAAAATTTTGACCACTAAGATTTCCCATCATTGTGCCAATCATCATCACAATATGGATGCACTTTCATGTCTCATCAATCTCCTCAAGAATTGTTAGGCATTCTCTACAAACAAGAATTAGGGTTTCAAGCCCTCTCAGAGAACTTAGACAAAGGATCAATCAAGAAATGACATGATCTTCAACTTGTCTAACCTCTCAAACATCCATAAAGGATCAAGAGGACTCCCACATCAAGAATCAAGCACAAGGTTGCAACATTCCAAGTGGATCAAGCCTCAAAATCGCTAGTGTAACAAAATTAGGGTTTTGGTCGACTGAGGCCTCCAGATGGAAATTTTCCTCTGGGCATGAGCCATTGCTTCAAAAAACAACCTAAGATACTCCAAGGGACCTCATAAACCCAATCATCAAGTCAATTTAATCCCAGGGGATGCATTCATAAAAAAATTCGGAATTAGGGTTTCTTGACCTAATTCTCCCCTAAGTTGACTTTTGGGACAAAACATGAGTCAAGACCTCAAGACATGATTTGAGGGCATCCAATATACCACATTGATCCATTTGCAACAATGGATTGATCCAAGAAGCTTGATCCACAAGTTTCAATTTCATCAGTACCACAATTAGGGTTTCGAGGGAAAAGTCAACTGTACCTTTGACTTTTGACCCAGACATGCTCCCAAACCTTGGGACATGATTCAATACACCCTACAACACCTATGGAATATACCCATTAGGTTTGATTTAGGTCAAGGACTTGATTTCACCAAGGATCACACAGTTTGGAATTCATCCGATAAAAAGTCAACTGTGCACAAAAGTCAAGTTTGACTTTTTGGGATTTTTCACAATTATGGTTCCTCAACCCTAAAACAATGTTAATATATGATTTGAATCATCATTCATCAAGAAAAATCAAATAAAGTGAGTTAACTTGTAAAAGGGGTAACCATAAAAAACTTAGAATTTTTCTAAGTTATGGAACAAAGTGGCTAGGGTACCAACTTCCAAGGACCATAACTTGAGATCCAAGCAACCATTTTGGATGGTCCAAAGCTGGATTTGCAGCTCTCATTGCATACTTTAAAAGCTTCAACTATAGCTCATTCCAATTCTTCATGGATTTTAAGTTATGGAGCGATCAAAATGGCTGAAAACATGAAAATGACATTTTTCCAACACTTAGTGAAATTTTTACTAAGTCAAAATCTGCCTTACTTTTTCCAAAATGTAGGGGCAGTTTCCACCTTGATGCAAGTCAAACCAGGTTTAGGGGTGGACATCACAGTTAAAGAATGCCATGAGGGATTTCCAACAAGTACCAGATCATCTCCAAATTCCATTTGAGCAAGGAGATACAACCCTTGAAACATGGCATCATGAATTGATTTTTTCAAGACAGATTTGGCAGATTTTGTGCATTTTGCTAGATTTGTCCAAATCTGATCAATCCAAGCCTTGTCATCAATTTGGACACATCTGAGGATCAAATCCAAGGGGGTGATCTGATCTCCAAGCCTCTAAAGTCCAAGAATCTATAAGTAGCATGCCAAACGTAAAAGAGCTATACAGGTGCCAAGACTCCAATTTTGTTGCAATGCATTTAATGCATACACCAAGGTGGCATGGACTGATACATTCTTAACTGAATGAGTCAAGGATGAGCTCTGAATCAAAGAACCATAGGCCTGTGCCCTAACCTCCAGTCAATGGCTAAAGGAGACTTAAGATTCCTTTGGCATAACATTGGCCAAAGGCCTGCTGCAGTTGCCATTCACTATTGCTTGCAAAACAAACTTTCTCTAATATAAATAGAGCTCATTTGTGCTCAGTTTGAGTACACCAAAGCAACCAAACTGATGCTTTCCTCAAAATCCTTCTCTTTAGGACAAAATGCCTTCTTTAGCAAGGTATCTCTGAGTTTTTGAGTTAGAGAGCATTTCCATCATAGCTCATGATCCAAACACATCTAATATGTCATATTTAAGCTGTCCAAACTCTCATGTGTGACCTGTAACACCAAAATCACAAAGTCCCTTCTCAGAACCTCAAAATTGGACTTTTTTGCATTTTTCAAGCCATGTCTTGATTTAGTCACTTTCAAAACCAGATAAAGCCTTAAACACACTCCAAATATCATCCTTGAACTTTCCAAAATGGTTCCCCACATCTGGAACACCATTTGAGAGAGTTGCCATATTGGCCACTTTTGCCCTTTTTGCAAGAAAGAGCGCAAACTTGTTCTTGAGGATTCCAGCTGGTTCTAACCATTCTAAAAGCTTCTAAGGGATCAATTGAGAGTGTCCAAAGCATTAAATTACTTCTGGCACAAGAAACTTGGAAGATTGCACAACAGCTGGTTCTAACCATTGCTTTGAAGTCCACTGCTCATAAACATCTCATACATGTTATATATGTTGTGTTTGAAGCAATTTTCCATGTAATTCTTGCCTGTACCATGTGTTAGAATAGAAAATGCAATTATAGGCCTATTTCAAAAATACTATCGGGTTTTTAAATTGGAACTTCATCTGGAAAAACCACCACCACCATTGGATTCCTTGGGAAATTCTAGGCCAGATCCATATAAAATTTGTCCCAATCCATGGAGAAATGAGAAAGTTATGGCCTTTACGTTTTTGGTCCAAAACCTTGCATTGCCTTGCCTTGGCCAGGCCTAAAACAAGGCATGCCTTATGTATTTCTAGGGTGGCTTTGATACACGGATGTATCACCACCCTAGTGGTAGAAGGCGCGCACTACAACCCTGAGGTCTGGGGTTCGAATCCCCCTCGCCCCATACCCTTTTTTACGACTTTTTCCACTTTTTTTAATATTTTTCATATTATTTTTAATGATTTGAAAAATTAATTTCTCTCTCACTTTTAATCATTTTTTATTGGTTTTTTTGTAAAATATCACAAAAATGTTAAAATATTTTATTCCACAAAAAAAAATCCAATTTATATTATTTATTTAATATAATTAGAATTTTTGTAATTATTTCATTTTAATTGTTTTTAATCATTTTTTAAATGAAATTCACAGTTTGATCTTTCAAAATTAATTGGATTTTAAGCTTTCATATGATTAAACTTTATTTTACAAAATATTTTCCAAAGTGTACAACTTGTTTTTGAATATAATTGATATTTTATCATTTATTATTTAAATTACCTTTGAAAAATGCCATTTTAATTCAAAAACTAGGGTTTCTTTGATACTCACCCTAACAAATATTTTTCAAACACTCATGGGCCTCTAATTGAGTGTAAGACCCAACCCTTGTTGTACATAAACCATTTTGGGCCTCAGATATTGTATAAGTCCTGACACGATAAAAAAATCTTGGCGCGATCGCCATTTCCAAATAAATAATCCTTTGGGCGTCTCCTTGAGTTGTAAGCCCCGTCACTTGTACAAAAAACAATCTTTGGGCCTCTAATAGAGTGTAAGACTCAATCCCCTTTTAACCAAAATCATTTTGGGCCTCAGATATTTTATAAGTCCCTCGGCGTTCAAAGAATCTCGGCGCGATCGCCATTTCAGAGCAAAATCATCTGGGTCTCCCCACGTGTTGTAAGTCCCATCTTTCTTTTTCAAAACACTTTTGGGCTTCTCCTTGAGTTGTAAGACCCATCCCTTTGTACAGTAAACCTTTTTGGGCCTCAGTCGTTTATAAGTCCCAATACGATATTCAAAATAACGGTGTGATCACTATTAAACCCTGGGCTTCTCCTTGAGCTGTAAGCCCCAATAATATTTTCACAAACAACTTCCTTTTTTATTTAGGTTCAAATATACTATTTTTATCAAAACTTTCTTTAACTTCTTTGAACAACTAACAATACAGCATGAGAGCTAGCTCACCTGTAAGTTTTAACATCTTTCATTTACTCACTTTAATATATATAACTATATTATGGGAAGCTGTGCACGGTTAGTCTTCTTTCGTATCCTTTTAAATACTTGTCAATATCAACTGTATATATACTAGTATAGTTATTTAGGGTTTTCCACGACAACTAGGTCTAGAACTAGGTAAAGCCAGTTTGGTCACTCTTTAAATACAGTCAAAACTAGATCCCCATAGGATTTCCAGACACAGTCTTGCCTTCTCTTGGGCTTAAACAATATGCAACAAAGAGAAAGGTAGTATTCTTCATGAACCTTTTCTTAGACTGTCACCCCTAGAAATTGTCAAAGAAATTCTACTCCCTGGAGTTGATCTATTCTCGGTGAATAGCATCTCTTGAGTTTCTTCAGATCACAGAACTTTCACTAAATGATCTATTCTCGGTGAATAGCATTTCTTGGACTTTTCTTGGTTTGGGACCCACAGGCTTCCTAAAAGCATCCCCGCCTCCTCTTGGGCTTTCTACAAGGACCCTCCGGCTTCTTAAAAGTTCTCATGCCTTCTCTTGGGCTTAATAAAAGGACCTTGACGACCTCTTAAAGGTATAAGACAAAACTTAGTCATCCTTTGCTAGAGCAGTCTTTCCAGTGTCAAACCTCAGACCAATTTAAGGGTTGATTCTCATGCTTTAATACACCCGCCTCTTCTAGAGGCATCATACAAAAGATAAAACTCTTCCATGCCAGTAGACTTCGACCGTCTAATCCCATTGAGTCTCAAAGACATTCTCAAGTTCCCTACAAATACAGGGAGAAACCCCGGTTACTCTGGATCAATCTCCAGTAGAGTTAAAACCCCCATGGGTTCTAAAACCCAGTCTTTTGTCCTAAATTTCCCTAGTCAGGGTCAGCTTCTCATCAGTATAACACTATTCCAAATCAGAACCTCAAGGCACCTGATACCTCAACTCTTCTGTAACCCTCAGCAAGAGTTGATCCCCCAACTTGGACCTGCCTCTGGATCACAATTATCCCCGGCAAAAGCTAGCCTTCTCTTAGGCGTTGTATAAGGACCTTTCCTCAGCAGAAAGCTATCCTCCTCTTGGGCTTTGTACAATGATTCTCCCCAGTGGAGCTAACCTTTTCAGACTCTCTTATAAGTCCCTCGGCTTTCAAAGAATCTCGGCGCGATCTCCATTTCAGAGGAAAATCATCTGGGCCTCCCCTCGTGTTGTAAGTCCCATATTTCTTTTTCAAAACACTTTTGGGCTTCTCCTTGAGTTGTAAGACCCATCCCTTTGTACAGTAAACCTTTTTGGGCCTCAGTCGTTGTATAGGTCATGATATGATATTCAAAATAACGGTGCGATCACTGTTAAACCCTGGGCCTCTCCTTGAGCTGTAAGCCCCAACAATATTTTCACAAACAACTTCCTTTTTTATTTAGGTTTAAATATACTGTTTTTATCAAAACTTTCTTTAACTTGTTGGAACAACTAACAATACAGCATGAGAGCTAGCTCACCTGTAAGTTTTAACAGCTTTCATTTACTCACTTTAATATATATAATTCTATTGTGGGAAGCTGTGCACGGTTAGTCTTCTTTCGTATCCTTTTAAATACTTGTCAATATCAACTGTATATATACTAGTATAGTTATTTAGGGTTTTCCATGGCAACTAGGTCTAGAACTAGGTAAAGCCAGTTTGGTCACTCTTTAAATACAGTCAAAACTAGATCCCATAGGATTTCCAGATACAGTCTTGCCTTCTCTTGGGCTTAAACAATATGGAACAAAGAGAAAGGCAGTATTCTTCGTGAACCTTTTCTCAGACTGTCACCCCTAGAAATTGTCAAAGAAATTCTACTCCCTGGAGTTGATCTATTCTCGGTGAATAGCATCTCTTGAGTTTCTTCAGATCACAGAACTTTCACTAAATGATCTATTCTCGGTGAATAGCATTTCTTGGACTTTTCTTGGTTTGGGACCCACAGGCTTCCTAAAAGCATCCCCGCCTCCTCTTGGGCTTTCTACAAGGACCCTCCGGCTTCTTAAAAGTTCTCATGCCTTCTCTTGGGCTTAATACAAGGACCTTGACGACCTCTTAAAGATATAAGACAAAACTTAATCATCCTTTGCTAGAGCAGTCTTTCCAGTGTCAAACCTCAGACCAATTTAAGGGTTGATTCTCATCCTTTAATACACCCGCCTCCTCTAGAGGCATCATACAAAAGATAAAACTCTTCCATGCCAGTAGACTTCGACCGTCTAATCCCATTGAGTCTCAAAGACATTCTCAAGTTCCCTACAAATACAGGGAGAAACCCCGGTTACTCTGGATCAATCTCCAGTAGAGTTAAAACCCCCATGGGTTCTAAAACCCAGTCTTTTGTCCTAAATTTCCCTAGTCAGGGTCAGCTTCTCATCAGTATAACACTATTCCAAATCAGAACCTCAAGGCATCTGATACCTCAACTCTTTGTAACCCTCAGCAAGAGTTGATCCCCCAACTTGGACCTGCCTCTGGATCACAATTATCCCCGGCAAAAGCTAGCATTCTCTTAGGCGTTGTATAAGGACCTTTCCTCAGCAGAAAGCTAGCCTCCTCTTGGGCTTTGTACAATGATTCTCCCTAGTGGAGCTAACCTTTTCAGACTCTCTTATAAGTCCCTCGGCTTTCAAAGAATCTCGGCGCGATCTCCATTTCAGAGCAAAATCATTTGGGCCTCCCCTCGTGTTGTAAGTCCCATATTTCTTTTTCAAAACACTTTTGGGCTTCTCCTTGAGTTGTAAGACCCATCCCTTTGTACAGTAAACCTTTTTGGGCCTCAGTCGTTGTATAGGTCATGATATGATATTCAAAATAACGGTGCGATCACTGTTAAACCCTGGGACTCTCCTTGAGCTGTAAGCCCCAACAATATTTTCACAAACAACTTCCTTTTTGATTTAGGTTCAAATATACTGTTTTTATCAAAACTTTCTTTAACTTGTTTGAACAACTAACAATACAGCATGAGAGCTAGCTCACCTGTAAGTTTTAACAGCTTTCATTTACTCACTTTAATATATATAACTGTATTGTGGGAAGCTGTGCACGGTTAGTCTTCTTTCGTATCCTTTTAAATACTTGTCAATATCAACTGTATATATACTAGTATAGTTATTTAGGGTTTTCCATGGCAACTAGGTCTAGAACTAGGTAAAGCCAGTTTGGTCACTCTTTAAATACAGTCAAAACTAGATCCCCATAGGATTTCTAGATACAGTCTTGCCTTCTCTGGGCTTAAACAATATGGAACAAAGAGAAAGGCAGTATTCTTCGTGAACCTTTTCTCAGACTGTCACCCCTAGAAATTGTCAAAGAAATTATACTCCCTGGAGTTGATCTATTCTCGGTGAATAGCATCTCTTGAGTTTCTTCAGATCACACAACTTTCACTAAATGATCTATTCTCGGTGAATAGCATTTCTTGGACTTTTCTTGGTTTGGGACCCACAGGCTTCCTAAAAGCATCCCCGCCTTCTCTTGGGCTTTGTACATGGACCCTCCGGCTTCTTAAAAGTTCTCATGCCTTCTCTTGGGCTTAATACAAGGACCTTGACGACCTCTTAAAGGTATAAGACAAAACTTAGTCATCCTTTGCTAGAGCAGTCTTTCCAGTGTCAAACCTCAGACCAATTTAAGGGTTGATTCTCATCCTTTAATACACCCGCCTCCTCTAAAGGCATCATACAAAAGATAAAACTCTTCCATGCCAGTAGACTTCGACAGTCTAATCCCATTGAGTCTCAAAGACATTCTCAAGTTCCCTACAAATACAGGGAGAAACCCCAGTTACTCTGGATCAATCTCCAGTAGAGTTAAAACCCCCTTGGGTTCTAAAACCCAGTCTTTTATCCTAAATTTCCCCAGTCAGGGTCAACTTATTATCAATATAACACTATTCCAAATCAGAACCTCAGGGCATCTGATACCTCAACTCTTCTGTAACCCTCGGCAAGAGTTGATCCCCCAACTTGGACCTGCCTCTGGATCACAATTATCCCCAGCAAAACCTAGCCTCCTCTTAGGCGTTGTATAAGGACCTTTCCTCAGCAGAAAGCTAGCCTCCTCTTGGGCTTTGTATAATGATTCTCCCTAATGGAGCTAACCTTTTCAGACTCTCTTATAAGTCCCTCGGCTTTCAAAGAATCTCGGCGCGATCGCCATTTCAGAGCAAAATCATCTGGGCCTCCCCTCGTGTTGTAAGTCCCATCTTTGTTTTTCAAAACACTTTTGGGCTTCTCCTTGAGTTGTAAGACCCATCCCTTTGTACTGTAAACATTTTTGGGCCTCAGTCGTTGTATAAGTCTTGATACGATATTCAAAATAACGGTGCGATCACTGTTAAACCCTGGGACTCTCCTTGAGCTGTAAGCCCCAACAATATTTTCACAAACAACTTCCTTTTTGATTTAGGTTCAAATATACTGTTTTTATCAAAACTTTCTTTAACTTCTTTGAACAACTAACAATACAGCATGAGAGCTAGCTCACCTGTAAGTTTTAACAGCTTTCATTTACTCACTTTAATATATATAACTGTATTGTGGGAAGCTGTGCACGGTTAGTCTTCTTTCGTATCCTTTTAAATACTTGTCAATATCATATGTATATATACTAGTATAGTTATTTAGGGTTTTCCACGGCAACTAGGTCTAGAACTAGGTAAAGCCAGTTTGGTCACTCTTTAAATACAGTCAAAACTAGATCCCCATAGGATTTCTAGATACAGTCTTGCCTTCTCTGGGCTTAAACAATATGGAACAAAGAGAAAGGCAGTATTCTTCGTGAACCTTTTCTCAGACTGTCACCCCTAGAAATTGTCAAAGAAATTCTACTCCCTGGAGTTGATCTATTCTCGGTGAATAGTATCTCTTGAGTTTCTTCAGATCACAGAACTTTCACTAAATGATCTATTCTCGGAGAATAGGATTTCTTGGACTTTTCTTGGTTTGGGACCCACAGGCTTCCTAAAAGTATCACCGCCTCCTCTTTGGCTTTGTACAAGGACCCTCCGGCTTCTTAAAAGTTCTCATGCCTTCTCTTGGGCTTAATACAAGGACCTTGATGACCTCTTAAAGGTATAAGACAGAACTTAGTCATCCTTTGCTAGAGCAGTCTTTCCAGTGTCAAACCTCAGACCAATTTAAGGGTTGATTCTCATCCTTTAATACACCCGCCTCCTCTAAAGGCATCATACAAAAGATAAAACTCTTCCATGCCAGTAGACTTCGACAGTCTAATCCCATTAAGTCTCAAAGACATTCTCAAGTTCCCTACAAATACAGGGAGAAACCCCAGTTACTCTGGATCAATCTCCAGTAGAGTTAAAACCCCCATGGGTTCTAAAACCCAGTCTTTTATCCTAAATTTCCCCAGTCAGGGTCAGCTTATCATCAGTATAACACTATTCCAAATCAGAACCTCAAGGCATCTAATACCTCAACTCTTCTGTAACCCTCAGCAAGAGTTGATCCCCCAACTTGGACCTGCCTCTGGATCACAATTATCCCCGGCAAAAGCTAGCCTCCTCTTAGGCGTTGTATAAGGACCTTTCCTCAGCAGAAAGCTAGCCTCCTCTTGGGTTTTGTACAATGATTCTCCCCAGCAGAGCTAACCTTTTCAGACTCTCTTGTTGAGTCAATCATTTTTCAGACTCTCTTGTTGAGTCACCCACCCTTTCAGGCTCTCTTGTTGAGTGAATCACTGTCTCAGACTCTCTTGTTTAGTCAATCACCTTTCAGTACTCTCTTGTTTAGTCAACCCTTTAGCCCCAATCTCGGGCTTTGTACGTGACAGATAAAAAACACTCTCTTGTTGAGTGAATCACTTTTTAGACTCTCTTGTTGAGTCACTCACCCTTTCAGACTCTCTTGTTGAATCAATCACTGTCTCAGACTCTCTTGTTGAGATAATCACCTTTAAGTACTCTCTTGCTGAGTCAACCCTTTACCCTCAATCTCAGGCTTTGTATGAGACAGATAAAAACACTCTCTTGTTGAGTCAATAGCCTCCTCTTAGGCTTTGTATAATGATTTCCCGTAGAAGGAGTTATCCTCCTCTCAAGCTATGTATGATGACTTCTCCAGCTTGTTCAGCCACAATCCTGGGCTTTGTACGGGACAGATAAAGGCACTCTCTTGTTGAGTCAAACCCTTTTAGCCTCAATTTTGGGCTTTGTACAAAACATAAATCTTCATAACCTTCTCTTAAGCTTGGGACCAACATCTTTCCCAAGCAGAGTCAAATTTTTTAGCCTCAATCTTGGGCTTTGTACAAGACAGATAATACTCTCCAGCAAGAGTCAAACTCATTTCAGCCTCAGTCTTGGGCTTTGTACAAGACACATACAAACCTCCCCTGGTGGAGTCAAAATCCCGTTTAGCCTCAATCTTGGGCTTTGTACAAGACAGATAGAACATTTTCCCCGAAAAAGTCAAACTTCTAGCCTCCTCTTAGGCTTTGTATAATGATATCCCCAAAGAGCCAGTCTCTTTTTTTTGCCTCAATCTTGGGCTTTGTACAAGACACCAATATCAATCACTCTCTTATTGAGTTAGTCTTATCCAGCCTCCTCTTAGGCTTTGGGTAAGGATTCCCCCAGTGGAGTCAATCAACCTTTTAGCTTCAACCTTGGGCTTTGATTAAGGCACACAAACACTAACAATCCCTCTTTAGAGATGACAAGTTCTCTCTCAGTCAAACCTTTTAGCTTCAATCTTGGGCTTTGAACAAGACACAAATAAACCTTTTAGCTTCAATCTTGGGCTTTGAACAAGACACCAAAACATCTTTTTCCTCCCTTAGAATAAGAGGAACTACGATTGCTCTGATTTCCCTGTTTCATTTAAACGGAAATACGTAGGCATAAGATTGTGAAATCTTAGCGAGCATACTAATCAAAAACTCTAGGTCCAATACCTTCATATCAATCAAAACTTAGGTCCAGTACCTTACCCAAAACATAAAAAAAAACTCGAACATCAACATAAACTCATTCACTCACTCATACTTCCCAAGAAACTTTCCCAACCCATTAACAGATAAACACCATCAATTAAAATGTGAAACCTAAAGCTAATATCCTGTGGATAACCACATATAGGATGGGTAATTAACAACTCCCCATTGTATAACCTGACCCCGGACCCCCAATCTCTTTTAAAGTGTTTGTTCAGTTAAACAATCGCATGCAAGGTTAGTTTTAGATAGCTTCATTTTCCCTTCTAGCTTCATTTTCCCTTCTAGCTTCATGGGATAAATAAGAAATCAGAAAGTAGCACCCCTCCTCCTCATTGCATTGAGGAAAACCCAGCGATAAGGTGGTCGCGTCACCGACAAAAATCGCTCGCTACACCTTCTCGCGTAATCTTTTTAAGGAATCAGTCCTAATTGGTATGTGTTCCAATCTCTTTTGATCTGATTGATAACCACAGATAAGTCTCCATACACATCCAAGTTCTTAATCCTTAAGTCAATTGCTTCTTCGAGATCCATGATACAAGCTTCGTATTCGGCCTTATTGTTTGTGCACTTGAATGTTAATCTGGCAGTGAAAGGAATATGGATACCCTGAGGTGTTATGATGATTGCCCCAATTCCGTTTCCATAATTGTTGACAGCTCCGTCAAAAATTAATCCCCATTGGGAACCTGGCTCTGGCCCTTCACTAGGTAGCGGTTCATCGCAATCTTTCATTTTTAAGTACATGACATCTTCGTCTGGGAAGTCAAATCCGACTGATTCCTGACTGTCAATCAGTTGATGAGCCAAATGATCGGCTAAAATACTTCCTTTGACGGCTTTTTGAGCATGGTACTCTATGTCATATTCTGATAACAACATCTGCCAACGGGAAATCCTTCCCGTGAGAGCAGGCTTTTCAAAGACGTACTTGATCTGATCCATTTCGGAGAGCAACCAAGTAGTGTGGCAAATCATGTACTGGCGAAGTCGTTTGGCTGTCCAAGCCAGAGCGTAGCAAGTTTTCTCGAGCATAGTGTACCGAGTTTCACAGTCGGTAAGTTTCTTGCTTAAGTAGTAAATGGCATACTCTTTTCTTTTTGTCTCATCTTGTTGGCCAAGTACATAACCCATAGAGTCTTCCAAGACTGTTAAGTATATGATCAGTGGTCTTCCCTCTACTTGAGGTGACAGGATCGGTGAATTCAACAGATATTCTTAAATACTGTCGAATGCTTTTTGGAAGTCTTCTATCCATACACAGTTTTGATTCTTTTTGAGTAATTTGAAGATTGGCGCGCATGTCGCGGTCATGAGGAATATAAACCTTGAGATGTAATTCAGACGTCCCATAAATCCTCGGACCTATTTTTCAATCTTTGGAGAAGGCATTTCTTGAATGGCTTTGACCTTATCAGGATCAGCCTCAATTCCCTTTTGGCTGACGATGAACCCTAAAAGTTTTCCTGAACGGACACCGAATGTGCATTTGTTAGGATTCAAGCGGAGGTTGTACTTTCTCAGATGCTCAAATAACTTTGACAAGTGGGTCACATGCTTCTCTTCTATTTTAGATTTGGCAATCATATCATCGATATACACTTTAATTTCTTTGTGCATCATGTCGTGAAACAGAGTAGTCATGGCCCTTTGATAGATTGCCCCTGAAGGTGTGAAAAACACAAGAAAGAGGGGGGTTTGAATTGGTTTTACAAAATAAACTTGTTTATTTAAAAATAAATTCTTTTCATAAAACCCTTCCTTTTAATGGTAATGACCTTTGTTGAGAATCAAGTGATGAACACGTTATGTTTATACTAGTTCACTTGAGAAACCCTCAAGTTAGTCTAGTCCACCCGCCAAGGTGATTTTGCCTCTCTCAACGAGGTCTTAATCCACTATTCAATCAAATCAGTATAATGCACGAGCCAAACCGCTGGTGACTAACACAGCCTCTTAAACTCTCAAGTTTTAGACTTCTCAAGTAATACAACCACACAGGTCTTACTCAAGGAACAACCTCTAAGACACACGACTTAGACTTTTCAAGAAATACCACCACAGGGTCTTTCTCAAGGAACACACAAACCTAAGTTTGAACAATTTACGTTTACAAAAATGTGCTTCTATACAAGCTGAAAATGTAAACACGTTTTCGACCAGAATGACTTAAGAAAGATTTCAGATAGAGAGAATATTGCAGTAGTGTTCGTGTGTATCTTTCTTCAAGTCTTTTTCTTCCTTTTATAGCCGTGTAGAAAGAGCCGTTGAAATGTAATCATGATAGCTTAACTAGGCTGGTGGCTAGAAGCGTGCGGACAGATAAAAACTTTTGCGTGCTGCGTGTCCTGTTTTTGTCTGAATATCTTTGATTGTACCGTTGCTCTATTACCAAGATACTTTCGTTTGAATTAAGGTACAGTTGTACTATGTAGCTTTGTCTTCTCGGCTTCTCAACTTCTGAGGCTTTTTACGAGCATGAGTAATAAGGGAAAACATCGCTCGGTTCTTGAGAATATCAAGTCTTCGAATTTTCAGAGTAGCGTCTTCAGAACCTTGTCCGCTTGGTGCATTGTCTTCATATCTTCAGAGGCTTCTGATAGTATCTGGTTGAAGCATGAGTAGAGACTTGATTTAGGTCTTCAGAACCTTGATTCAGAGAGATTAGGACTTTAGCATCTGGACTTCGTTCGATCAAAACCTATGTCTTTAGATCTTCAGAACCCGTTTTCGTTTCCTTTTATATCAGAGTGTGTAGGCGGAGTATTTTCCTTTAAGCATTGTGTTCGCGCCAATTTACGGAAGCATAACCTGTTTGTTAAATTCTCACAAACAACAAACATTAGTTGTACAAAATTGTTCATACAGAAATACTCATTTGATATCATCAAAACTTAGATATAAAATTGCATAACCAAATCTTGTTCTCACAATCTCCCTCTTTTTGATGATGATAAATCTATGTATTTTGATGACACAATTTTGATATATATATATATATATATATATATATATATATATATATATAGTGCATGAGAATAACAGATTCTAAAGATAGCTTATCCTTCGTATGAATTGCTCCCCCTGAGTCTTAGACTTGATGAATTTCTGAGCTTGGGGCTCCCCCTGATTTTACTAGATCATGAGCTCTTAGTCTTGATTCTCTTTTCAGCAGAGTTCTGGTTTTCTTTTCTTAACAAAGCTTAATTTGGATCAGAATACTTGAAAAAGAAAAACACTCTAATGGAAATAACAGTTTTATCTGTTAGCATGTAAACATCATTTTTCAGAGATTGACTATGGAATCAAAATATCACATTCATATATTACTTCTCCCCCTTTTTGTCATTGATCAAAAAGTTATGCGGTGAAAGGGTGAAAAACAAGGATCTAAAGTCATAAGGACAAAAAAGACACAAGAATTAGGTGCTTTCAGAGGACATCTTTTCCCATATCTTCTGAAGCATGCCCTAAAGAGTAGCACTGATAGTCTTTTGTTCCTCAAGGGTTTCTCTGAACAAATGTTGTTCTTCTCTGATTTCTCCAATTGCGTCTTCCAAATGCTTGACAGCAGGATCAGATGTAGAAACAATTGCAGCATCTTGCTTGGCCTTTTCCATGGCTTCAGCTTCCTGTGCTATCCTGGCCTCTTCTGCAGCCTTTTCTGCAAGAAGTCTTGCTTCCTTAGCAGCCTTTTCTTTAACTTCTTTCTGCTTTGCAGCTAAGAACTTTAGTATCCTGATCCGCTCTTCAGCTTCTGCTCTCTCCTTTTCCCGTTGAATTCCATCTATGATGGTTGCATCTGAGAAGCTTACAATTCTTGCAAGCTCACTGCTCAACCATTTCTGGAAGTTTTGACTAGATCTTTCAAGTTCCATAGGCTTGGTACTTGTGTTAAGTTCTGCTCTTAGGTTCACAAACTTCCTTAATGCCTTGTCATAAAATTGAATTGTGCATTCTTCAAAAGATGTTGGAGGAGGTTTAGTATAGATGACTAAAGCAAGGTCAGGCTTGGCAGAAATTATTTTAGATGGTGCTTGCTGAGATGAAACAATCTCAATAGGAGGATGTTGATTGCTTGGTTGATCAGTAATAGATGATACTTCTATAATGTCTGAAACCATGAGAGGTTCAGAATATGGAAGTGAAGTATCAGAGTGTTGAATCGAGGAATCAGTGGTTTGATGAGAAGTGTAAGACATTGGTGAGACAGGCACGTCTGATTGGATGATTAAGGTGGTTGTTGATGGAGTGTATGTAGGAATTGCTAAGGATTGGATTAAAGAAAGGGAGATTTGTGAAATAGAAATTGTTTCATTTACAGGAATAGAGATTGATGATGGTGGTTTTGAAAAAGATGGAGGTTCGAAACTGACTTGTGGATGTGAAGTGGAAATGGAGATAGCTTGTTGTGAAGATGGGTAGAAACTGATTCAAATCTAGAGACAGATGGATCAGAAATAGACTTACTTGTTTTCTTTAAAGTAGAGGTTAGAGTAGTAGTTTTGGAGATTTCTGATTAGTCATTCTTCTTTCTTTTCCTTCTGAAGGATTCTGCAAGAGTTAGTTTAGGAGCAGATTCATCAGCCTCAATAGTTTGCTCTTCCTCTTCTTTGTCAAGTTCAATTTCTTCCCCCTTGACTTCAGATACGTCATATCCTCGTGCTTTTAGTGCATCTATAGATGCAGGAATTTCTTCAATGAGGCCACTTTTGTAATAGGCAGGATAGTCTGGTACCGCGATCCTTCATTTGAATAAGTCCTCAGAGACAGAAAAAGGTTTCACTCTTACTTTATTAATTATTCTCATATGCTTGAGTGTTGTGGCATTGACTAACTCTCCAAGAGTTGCTGTCAGATCTTCCGTGTGTTGAACTTCTGTAACCAGAGTATCCACTATACCGCTCTCATAGAATATGTCTGAAAGCATTCTTCTAAAGGGAATGTACTTAGGTGTATCACCTTTTTGTTCACCTGTTGTTCTTGTCTTCTTCACCATATCTCTCAGATGATAAAATAAGATGGAGGGTAAGCACATATTTTCCTTGGTGAGCAAATAATGTAGCATATACTTCTGGTCGGCGTTGACATAGTCTGCAGCATATGATGAGGGTGTTGGGTTGATGCAACCAAGAATGATTTTGTGCCAGATTTTCAGATTAACATGCAGATTCTCTCTCTTGTACTCTGTTTTATTTGGTTGATGGTATGTGAAAATAGTTGGGTTGATCACCTTTTTCACAAACAGATATTTATTGACCCTTCCATAGACTCTTTTGTTCTTCAAAAATTCCAATTTGTAAAGTTTAGCAATTGATTTTTCTGTGATGACAATTTTTCTTCCCAAGACATAAGAGACGACATGGAGTTTATCACAAATAGCTTGTCTCCAAAAATCCTTTACGAGTGCTTCAAGAACTGGACCTTTAAGCCTATCAAAAAAATTTCTCCAACCTTGAGCTTTCACATCATCGATCAAATTAAATCCATTTTCAGCAAGATTTTCGGAGTCTACATGTAGTTCCTTGAGTACAAGTAGATCCTGAAGAGTACAGGTGACTGAGGCTTCTCGTTGAGTTACATGATTCTTATCTATCTTAAAAGATTGTGAAGAAGATGGTGAGACTGTCGTAGTTGCTGTAGAAATTTTTGAAATAGTAGACGGCACTACTGAAGATGATGATGACCCTTTGGAGGGATTCAAATATGTTTCTGTGTCTTTGAAGAAATTGACAGTTTCTTGTTGAATGTGATTCATCAGGGTGATAGTTAGGATCGGAGAGGATGAGACCAAGGATTGCGTTGGTTTGAAGGAGATGGAAAAGGAAAAGCGATTAGGGTTTTAGGGTTTCCGTATGAGTGAAAGAGGGAATATGAATGGTTTTTGAAAACTTGAAGAGATAGACACGTACAGGGAATAAGTAAATAAATGTAATTAAGTTTTGAGTCAATCCCAAGAAAATTAGTGTTCGTTTGATTTGGGTAAATATAGTGAATTAGATGTAATCTAATAACATGCAAAAAGTCATTTTCTAATTAAATGACGCGTCAGAACTGACTCAGAAGAAAAATTAATCAGAACTGAGATACTTCTCACAAAAGTGGTTCTGATGATTTAAAAATACTTATTTCCTCTGACTAAACACATTTGGTTCTGAAATAATCTCATTATGAGCAGTACACCATTTTCAGATGTTTTAAAATATTTAGAAATCTATCTTCAGCTAAGGGTTTTGTAAAAATATCAGCCCATTGATGGCCTGTATCAATAAATTTTAAGCATAAGGTTCCTTTCTGAACATAGTCTCTGATAAAATGGTGTTTTATTTCAATGTGTTTAGCCCTAGAATGAAGAATTGGATTTTACTTAAACAAATAGCAGCAGTATTATCGCAGAATATAGGAATGTTACTCTCATATATCTGATAGTCTTCCAGCTGATTTTTCATCCAAAGCATTTGTGCACTGCATAGAGAACTGGAGATGTATTCTGCTTCTGCTGTAGAGAGAGCAATTGTAGATTGCCTCTTGCTTGACCATGAGATTAGATTGTTTCCTAGGAACTGACCGTTTCCTGATGTGCTCTTTATTTCCAATCTGTCTCCAGCATAGTCTGCATCACAGTAACCAGAAAGAGTGTACTATGATGTTTTCTCATACATCAGGCCAAGGTTAGTTGTTCCTTTCAGATACCTTAGAATTCGTTTAACCGCAGGTAAATGAGATTCCCTTGGATCTGATTGGAATCTAGCACATAAATGTACACTAAATAATATATCCGGTCTAGAAGTAGTTAGATATAAGAGAGAGCCTATCATACCACGATAGAGCTTCTGACAAACCTTAACTCCTGTTTCTTCTTTTTTCATGACACATGTTGGATGCATTGGTGTTTTAGCTATATTACAATCCATCATGTTGAATTTCTTCAAAAGTTCTTTTGTGTACTTACTTTGATGAATGTAGGTGCCTTCTGATTTTTGATCTATTTGAATTCCCCAAAAGAACTTTAACTCACCCATCAGACTCATTTCGAATTCTGCTTGCATTAGCTTTGAAAATTCTTTGCATAAAGACGGGTTAGCAGAACAAAAAATAATATCATCAACATAGATTTGAACTATAAAAATATCATTCTTGTATGTTTTACATAAGAGAGTTGTGTCAGCCTTTCCTCTGGTGAAATTGTTTTCTAAGAGAAATTTGTTCAATCTATCGTACCAATCTCTGGGAGCTTGCTTTAAACCATAGAGTGATTTTTTTAGTTTAAAGACAAAATCTGATTTTCTGAATTTTCAAAACCAAGAGGTTGTTTGACATAGACTTCTTCTGATATATAACCATTTAAGAATGCACTCTTAACACCCATCTGATATAGGGTGATGTTATGATTTACTGAAAAAGAAATCAATAACCTTATTGCTTCAAGTCTGGCGACAGGAGCAAAAGTTTCGTTGTAATCAATTCCTTCTTGTTAACTGTATCCTTGAGCGACAAGTCGTGCCTTGTTTCTGACAACTTCTTCCTTCAATTTAGCTTGTTTCTGAATACCCATTTGGTTCCAATAACATGGACATTCTTAGGTTTTGGAACTAGACCCCAGATATCATTCTTTGAAAATTGATTTAGTTCTTCTTCCATAGCCATAACCCAGTCTTTGTCCATAAGAGCTTCTTCAACCGTAGCTGGTTCAATTAACGACACCAGTCCCAAGAGTGTTTCTTCTGATGGTCTGAAGGTTGATCTGGCTCTTACTGGAGCGTCCTTGCTACCAAGAATTAGTTCCTCAGGATGAGATATAGACATTCTTCTTTTCTTTTGCTGAGGAGTATTCGGAGTTACATCGGTGGTATCTGGCGTAGGGTTTTGCTGGTCTTTGACTTCATCGACCTTTTCTTTAGGTTCTGAGAAGCTAATTTCCAAACCTGCAAGCTTTTCAACTAGCTCTGACTTTTCAGAGTCAGGCTTGTCATCGAATCTAACATGAATTGATTCTTCCACAATCTGTGATTCTGTGTTATAAACTCTGTATCCTTTTGAGCATTCAGAGTATCCTAACAGCAGACACTTCTGTGCATTTCTAATAGTTCCAGAGCCAATAATTCTTCCTTTCTGATTTCCTTCGAAACCGATGACACCTCCGAGTTTAAGTTTCAGATCTTGGAACATATGCCTTTATCCCGTCATGTGTCGCGAGCATCCACTGTCCAGGTACCGCGATTGGTGTTTCAATGGTGCAATTAAGGATGTCTGCAACATAAATTATCTTATTCTTAGGTACCCATTTTGTGGGTCCTTTCACATTAGTCTTTCCAGAGGTTCTGACACCTTTGGACTTTCTTATACTAGGATAGTAGTGTGGAACTTGTGCGTAGTGTTTAAGTTTAGGGGTTTTCTTCAGTGTCTGTGTTTGTGCAGTGATCGATTTTGAATCTTTTTGTTCAGAACATTTTAAGATAGTGCCAGAGGGCACAAAATGTTTGGACAGAGGTATTATCTTGATACTCTTGGTCTCATCGTATGGTTGCGATGGTCCTGAATATCCTAGACCTCTGTTACCATTTCTGCTGACTCCATATATCATTGAAGCCATTTTGCTTCCGTCTATGCTTTCAGCGAGAAAGCGTTGGAAAGCTCTATCATACTTGACTACTTCATTAGTATTGGTTTTGTTAGAGATGATTTCTTCTTCTAACCTAGAGACTTTAGTTTTTAATGCAATATTTGAATTTTCTAGAGAAAGTAGTTTTTCATTTAATTCAAGAATGGTTTGTTTGCTTTTAGTAAGATCTTTTGAAGGAATCACAAGAGTCTTTTTCAGAGTTTTGTGTTTTCTTCGAAGAGTTTGATATCTTTCCATAAGTTCATATAATCCTATTTCAAGTTCAGAGTGAGATAGGGAAGAAAGTACCTCTCTTTCGCCGTCGGAGTCTGAAGGTTCTCCTACTGATAGAACGTCGTTGGTTTTAGCCATGAATGCTACGTTGGCACGTTCTTCATCAGAATCATCTTCGGACTCTGAATCATCCCAAGTTGCCATAAGACCCTTTTTAGCTTTCTTAGGTCTTTCATCTTTCTTAAACCTTGGACAGTCATTTTTGAAATGTCCAGGTTCTTTGCATTCAAAACACGTAACGTCTCTTCCATAAGTTCTCTTTTGATCATATGTAGATTCAGATTTTTTTCTTGGTCCTCTGAACTTATTTCTTCTGTATCTCCATAGTTGAATGATTTTCCTTGATATGAGAGATATATCATCTTTGTCTGATTCTTCTTCGGATTCTTCCACTTCCTCCTCTGCTTGATATGCCTTTTTCTTTTTAGCTTTTAGAGTGATGGATTTGCTTTTCTTTTGAGGTTCATCTTCTTGGAGCTCTATTTCATGACTTAAAGAACTGATTAGTTCCTCAAGACTTATATTGTTCAGATCCTTCGCTAGCTTCAAGGCACTCACCATTGGTCTCCATTTGACAAGTAGGCTTCTAATAATTTTCTTGACATGATCAGCAGTAGAGTAGACTTTGTCCAGAACTCTGAGTCCTACAACAAGCATCTGAAATTTTGAGAACATGGTTTCCACAGAATCATCATCTTCCATCTTGAAGGCTTCGTATTTCTGAACTAGTGCAAGAGCCTTCATTTCCTTGACTTGAGCATTGCCTTCGTGAGTCATACGAAGAGAGTCAAAGATAGACTTTGTAGTTTCTTTGTTCGTAATTTTTTCATATTCTGTATAGGAAACGGCATTTAACAGAATAGTTCTTGCTCTGTGATGATTTTTATAATTTTTCTTTTGTGCATCTATAAATGCACTCCTTTCAATCTTCTTACCTGCAGAATCTACAGGGTGTCTGTAGCCATCAACTATCAGATCCCATAGATCTAAGTCAAATGATAAACAGTAACTTTCAATTCTATCTTTCCAGTAATCAAACTTTTCGCCATCAAAGATAGAAGGTTTTGCAATATAAGAATCATTTTCATTTACAATGATACTTGTTTCATGAGTTGGTGTAGTCATTGTTTTTCACACTTGGATCGGTACTGAACACTGTTAAGTGCTTGATAAAAATTCAACCTTTTTATCACCTCAGAAGCAGAGCTCTGATGCCAACTGAAGGTGTGAAAAACACAAGAAAGGGGGGTTTGAATTGGTTTTTCAAAATAAACTTGTTTATTTAAAAATAAATTCTTTTCATAAAACCCTTCCTTTTAATGGTAATGACCTTTGTTGAGAATCAAGTGATGAACACGTTATGTTTATACTAGTTCACTTGAGAAACCCTCAAGTTAGTCTAGTCCACCCGCCAAGGTGATTTTGCCTCTCTCAACGAGGTCGTAATCCACTATTCAATCAAATCAGTACAATGCACGAGCCAAACCGCTGGTGACTAACACAACCTCTAAAACTCTCAAGTTTTAGACTTCTCAAGTAATACAACCTCACAGGTCTTACTCAAGGAACAACCTCTAAGACACACGACTTAGACTTCTCAAGAAATACCACCACAGGGTCTTTCTCAAGGAACTCACAAACCTAAGTTTAAATAATTTACATTTACAGAAATATGTTTCTATACAAGCTGAAAATGTAAACACGTTTTCGACCAGAATGACTTAAGAAAGATTTCAAATAGAGAGAGTATTGCAGTAGTGTTCGTGTGTATCTTTCTTCAAGTCTTTTGCTTCCTTTTATAGCCATGTAGAAAGAGCCGTTGAAATGTAATAATGATAGCTTAACTAGGCTGGTGGCTAGAAGCGTGCGGACAGATAAAAACTTTTGGGTGCTGCGTGTCCTGTTTTTGTCAGAATATCTTTGATTGTACCGTTGCACTGTTACCAAGATACTTTCGCTTGAATTAAGGTACAACTGTACTATGTAGCTTTGTCTTCTTGGCTTCTCAACTTTAGAGGATTTTTACGAGCATGAGTAAGAAGGTAAAACATCGCTCGGTTCTTGAGAATATCAAGTCTTCGAATTTTTTGAGCAGCGTCTTCAGAACCTTGTTCGCTTTGTGCATTGTCTTCATATCTTCAGAGGCTTCTGATAGTATCTGGTTGAAGCATGAGTAGAGACTTGATTTAGGTCTTCAGAACCTTGATTCAGAGAGCTTAGGACTTTAGCATCTGGACTTCGTTCGATCAGAACCTATGTCTTCAGATCTTCAGAACCCGTTCTCTTTTCCTTTTATATCAGAGTGTGTAGGTGGAGTATTTTCCTTTAAGCATTGTGTTCGCGCCAATTTACGGAAGCATAACCTGTTCATACAGAATTATACAAAGTTAGTTAAATTCTCATAAACAACAAACATTAGTTGTACAAAATTGTTCATACAGAAATACTCATTTGATATCATCAAAACTTAGATATAAAATTGCATAACCAAATCTTGTTCTCACAGCCCCGTCGTTCTTCAAACCGAACGACATTACCTTGTAACAAAAGGTGCCCCATGAGGTGATGAATGAAGTTTTCTCCATGTCTTTCGGCGCCATTTTGATTTGATTATAGCCCGAGAATCCATCCATAAAGGAGAAGACTTTGAACTTTGTTGTACTGTCTACCAGCATGTCTATGTGTGGTAAGGGGAAGTCATCCTTTGGACTTTCTTTGTTCAGATCCTTGTAGTCTACACACATTCTGACTTTTCTGTCCTTTTCCGAACTGGCACTATGTTATCTAGCCATTGAGGATATTCTGAGGTGGCAAGGAAACCTGTGTCGATCTGTTTCTGCACTTCCTCTTTGATTTTGATGGCCATGTCCGGATGAGTCCGTCTCAGTCTCTGTTTCACTAGAGGACATTCCGATTTCAATGGTAGATGATGTTCCACGATGCTGGTATCCAACCCTGGCATTCCTGATAGGACCAAGTAAACACATCTGGAAACTCTCTGAGAAGTCTTATCAAGCTTTCTTTGACAATCGGGCTGAGCAATGCCCCAATCTTGACTTCTTTCCTTTCTTCTTCTGATCCCAAGTTGACCGTTTCCAACGGCTCTTGTGAGGTTCAATGGGCCTTTCCTCTTGTCTGAGTAGTCGGAAAATCTCTTCTGGAATTTCTTTGACCTCTTTTTCTTCAGCTTCAAATACCCGGAATGCAAAGTTGGGAGAAGGCACGGGATCGTATGTTTCAACGGGGTTTAAAACAAGCAATCTACATGAAGTGATGATTTGTTTTTTAGAAGAGATAGAGATAAATGCAAGAGTGTGTGCAATGTTTTTTTTAAATGCTTGCTTTTAATTTTTTGGGCTGTTTTAGGATTACCATTTTCTGAAAAGCGAAAAGTGAAAACAACAATAACTGCGAAAATTACAGAATGACATTGTTTATTTATGATTTTGTCGATTCTTGAAACTACAGCCCTATAAAACAAAACTCTGTCGCTTTGGGCGAAGCGAAGAAGGATATTTACAGAAAGGTAAGCCCTATAAAACATCTGTTTCACCTGGGCAGGGTAAAAGGCTAATACAAAGACGACAATTACTTAGACTTATGGACACTTTTGGGACATCTACAGCAACCCATTGGCGATGAATTCCTCGGTGAATCACAAAGTCTGGTACCTTTTTTCTTGGTTTGTCCTCAGAAATGACGCTGATCTCTGGCGGAGCAGGATCGTTGAAGTCTTCCTCCCACGCAGAGTTGTCGTAAACAAACTCTTCCGTTGTATCTTGCACAGTATTTTCATTCTCAGGTGGATCTCCCCATCCAGTTGGCTGGATATCCTCGAGCCTGATGCGAGAGCTTTCAAGAGTGGTGTACTTGACCAAGAAGTCGTACTTGCCACTCGGATGTCCTAAGGTGTCCCATACTTCAGTGGGACTGAAGGAATCATCCTTCTCGATGACGTTGACCTCAGGAAAAGCATAGTTGATGAATTCTAGTCCTGCAATCTTTGCAGTTTCATCGTTGTGTTGGACATTTTATGAATGTCCTTAGTAATGATCCCATGACTTGGTGGAGACGCAGGTATTCTTTTCAATATTGCTCAGCTGATAGGCGTCGTTTGGCTAACTCTTTTGCCCTAAGTCTTCTGGGTACAGATTCTAGATAGGCAAGTCATCTAGTGGGTCAAATTAGTCATAGTCGAAGTTGTCTTTCATTGGAGTGTCCTCCTCTAATGAGTAAGGCGGAGCAGGACAT
Source organism: Lathyrus tuberosus (assembly GCA_022829125.1). Lineage (NCBI taxonomy): Eukaryota > Viridiplantae > Streptophyta > Magnoliopsida > Fabales > Fabaceae > Lathyrus > Lathyrus tuberosus. The sequence continues at coordinate 6,440,313 of JALAZF010000304.1, forward strand.
CCCTCAGGATCACAATCTCCGTATATCATCTTGACGTCTAATCTTGGTATATATCTCAGACTCTGCGTGGGAAAGCAAAATGGCGTATGTGTCTCTCTCTGAGACATATAACCATCCTCGTTGAGATAAGACTTCCATTCCTCGTCCGTATCGGAGGAGTCACCCTCATTGATGGTGTGTACTTCTTGAGACACTGGGTGAAGGAAACCTCCACTGTGGAAGAAGTCCTGAATGGGATGAAAACTTTCATCTTTAGTAGTTTGGGTACAGGCTGAGGAGAAACCAAGACCTTTCTTTGTCTTGTTATCCATAGGAATTACGAGCTGTCCCCATCCTTTTGCGTTGTTACTCTCGATCAACTTCGTCGATAACTGCTTTTCTGGATCCGTCAAATGCTTTGACGATAACCTCGCTGCTTTTCATCGGAGATCCTTGAAATGATAGTCGCATCAGAGTATATTTTAGCATAACATTCAGAGTTGATCTTATGTCTACTAGTACGCTGGCCAGAGCATCGTCCTGGAAGTTGACTGTAATGTTAAGCGCCATGTTATGATTTTTGCCTCCTTCCGGCAGTTCTTCATCACTGAATCCTAAATTGTTGTAGGAAGTGATGTTGGAGATGATGCTATCAAATTGTCTTACAGTCACATCTTGTTCTATGAAAGCTTGGTCCAAGACTTTCTGTAAATCTTCCCTGTGAGCTTCGGAACTGAGTAAGAGAGATAGCACAGAGATTCTAGACGGAGTTTGCAACAGTTGGTGCACAATGTTGTACTCGCTTTTCTAGATGAGCTTCAGCATCTCATCGTTGTTTTATACCAGTTCTGGATTACTAGATTGATCGAATGGTTGATTAGGAACTTTTGTTTGAGGTTCCTTCTCTTTAGCAGGTTCTCCAACTCCTCTGTTGAAGATCCGACCGCTCCGTGTGACTCGACTGATGTCGGCAATGTTTACAATGGAGGGTAATGGAGTTTCCTTTCCATTTTCGATTGTTGTTGCACCGTACTTGTAAGGGATAACCTTATTGGATTTTGTCCCGACAGATAGATAACCACAGGAGCTTTTTGATTTTTCTGACCATCGTAGGTAGCTTCAATTGGTTTGAGGTTAAGGATCCTTCTACTATCAAGAGGAATTCTTGATTCATCGATTAGAGGGATTATGGCACAAAACTCTTTGGTCCTCCCATGATCGGGGATTATGACAACATCTTTGCTTTGATCAGGGAGATAGTCTGGCATCACGTTGATGGAACCAGAACTTGAACATGGTTGAATCTCTTTCCGGTCCAACTGATTTTGAAGAGCTGACCGTACAAGGTAGCATCCTTGGTTGTTCTCTGAGCAAACTCTACAGCGCTCATAATTATATGGTGGTACCTGACCCCGTCCGCTTTATATGCAGTGTAACTTTACTAGATCTATTTCCATCGAGCGGATATCCTAACTTTGATGCCTATCAGGATTCTCGTCAGTCATACTAATCTGTTGTGTAGCTTCATCAAAGTAAATTGGAAGCCACCAGTGGTCCAACAAGTGTTGAAGTGTTCTTTGGACAAGTGCACACCCTTGGTCATCTTTACGACACGCTTTACAGTCTTGATAATCATGTGAAGCCCGAAAGCCGAGCCTGACTTGCTTAGCGTGTAATTCTACCAGACAAGTATTCATCAAGCGTATGTCAAAGATCTGAACCATATTAATTTGATGATTATTTCTCTCCTGATAGTCCTGAATTCATCCGAGATCCATCTGACGCTGGAGGGCCTCTTGGACAAAAGAGCATCCCTGATTGCTTATTGAGCATATCAGACAGGAATTGTAATCGTGCCGTGGGAGATCATGGTATTGACTTTGCCTTGAGTGTATCGCCACTAAGTTAACGTTCATCGCAAGAATGTTGCAGTTTTGAATAATGTTGGGATGCGCATGGGCCATATTGACTTCACGGATTCGATGATCTTGAATCCATCCCAAATCCATTTGTTCTTGTAGAGCTTATCACACTACGGAACACCCCTGATTATTCTTTGAGCAGATATCACACTAGTGATAATTGTGAGGCGGTACATGACCGTACCCGCTCTGTTTATAATGCATCCTGACCATATTAGTACCCAATAGGAGTACATCGTGAATTTGATAACTGCGGCTAAATTCCTCTTCTAGTAAATTTACGGCAGTCTTTTCATGTTGAGGCAACAGGTTCATTTGAACATTTGGATCAGTATCTTTGAAAGATAAGACCTCGTTCCTGACAAGCTTCTGTACATCAGATTTGAAGCTGAGACAGTTTTCAATGTTGTGCCCCGATCCTCCATGATGGTAAGAGCAAGTTTGATCTGCTTTGAACCAAAAAGGTGGATTTTACAGTACTGCAAGAGGAGACCTAGTTTGGACATGCCCCTTGTCGCACGATTGTTGCTATTGTACTGAGGACGAGCCTGCTGAAGAGGTTGTTGTGTCCTTTGCTGATACAGTTGTTGACTTGGCTGGCTCTGAGCAACTTGAGGTTGATACGTTGGGGCAGACGTAGGGTTAATAGCGGGAGTTACTGCTGCTACTAGTTGATACCTTCGCCTTTACTTTCCGAGAGAGATATTACCAATATCTTGCTCTTTTTTCTTTGGGAAAGCACTACTGTATCTTTTGGTATTGCTTGATGGTTGGCATCTTTGAGCAATCGTCCTTCTCGGACTGCTTCTTCAAGGCATACCCCATGTTCACCATTTCAGTGAAGTCACTGGGCGCACTGGCGACCATTCGGCCATAATAGAATGAGCTCAAGGTTTAAAAAAAAATCTTAGTCATCTCTTTTTCCTCAAGAGGGGGATAGATCTGAGCGCCAATTTCACGCCATCTCTGAGCATATTCTTTGAAAGTTTCTTTGTCCTTCAGCGACATTGCTTTGAGTTGATCTCTATCAGGTGCCATGTCCAGGTTATACTTATACTGCTGAACGAAGGTCGCGTCGAGATTTATGAAAGTGATGATCTTGGTGCGGTTTAAACCCATGTACCATTTGAGTACGACACTGGTTAAATTGTCTTGAAAGTAACAGATCAGTAGCTGTTGATTTTCTGTCTGAGTTGACATCTTTCGAGCGTACATCACCAAATGACTTTGAGGGCAAGAGTTGCCCTTGTATTTTTCAAAGTCAGACACCTTGAGTTTGTGCGGTATTTTCACATTAGGGACCAGACAAAGGTCTGCGGCGTCCTTTCTGAATAAATCCTGACCACGAATGGCATGCAGTTCCTTCTGCATCTCTAGGAATTGTTCCTGGAACTCATTCATCCTTTCCTACATGTCTTCATTTCCACCAGAGATTACTTGTGGAATCTATCCTTCCAGGGCAGTGTGTACCACGGGGTTGTGGTATAGTCATTATGGTGGTGACTCTTGGTGCTTCTATGCCCCAAAGTATGTAACCTTCAGGAGTTGCTGTCATAACCCTTGCGTTTTCGCTTTCCCGAAGTTTGTAACCTTCAGGCCCAACGGTTCCTACTGCAGTTTCTGGGTCTTCGGTGACCGACAGGATATATCCTTCAGGGAAAAAGTATAGAAGCATGCCCCAGGGACGATCTTTAGGCATGTTGTACTGAGGATCATATGTCTCCACTATGGGCGTAGATATGAGCTACGAGATCACAGTCCTTTGTTATTGCCTCTGAGCTGCTGCCAGGGATTGCATATCACTGTGAAGTTTTTTCAGATCTTCCTTCAGAGCGTCGATTTCTTCTCTCAGCACTTTGTTCTCTTCCTCGAGATCGTCCATTTTCTTTTGTCGATTGGCCCGAGTATTGTACGAGTGAGACAGTTTGACTCTAGAATCGTGACACATACGTGAAACTCGAAGATAGGAAGAACGCGTTATGTGATAATGATCAATGATATACAACGATATATATTGTTTTTTTGTTTTTTTTGCTTTAATAAAAAAGAAACTTCAACAAATAGATTGAAAATATCATACAGTGGGGAGACCCCTTTTTATTGAATTTGAAAGATTGTAGAAAGGGAAATACAATATTTTACAAAGTGCTGTAAAAGAAAATGTCTAAACTTATGGATCCTGAGTCCTTTCTGAAGAGAGCTCAGATGCTAGTTCTGGTATTTTCCTTATCTTTTATCGGGGTTCTTCAGCCGTTGTCGGGTTGTCAGTCCTTTGCCAAGTGAAAGGAGTGAGTAAGTTCCTTTGATCTTCTATAGCATGTTGTTCTAAAATCTCGACCAGAGCATCCTTTTCTTTTAACAGTTCCTAAATTTTGGTACACTCCACATTGAAGATTCGATACTTGTTTTTCCAAGAGATTTTCACCCGTTGAACTTTGTTGAGAGCGACCTGGATTTTTTCGGTATCAGACATAAAATAAAGGACAAATTCCTTTAACGGAAGAACTTCTTGATGAGGGTAAGACATCCTCAGCTTGAGGGCTCTAGTTTGTACCCAGTGGAGATAAGGTTCCATGGAGGTACAGTCTGGTCTTCCTAGAGACTCTCTTCCTTTCCTGTGAACATGTTGTCAGGCATGCACTATTTCCTTCTTTAGTGCCCTGTCATTTTCCCCTCCCTTGAAGAAAAGATCTTCCAGATGAACATTATGCGGGATATTCTTCATCGGGTATCCGAGTTGACGGTGTACTAAAATTGGATGATAGTTGATTCCTCCTTTAGTTCCTATAAGGGGTACATTAGGGAAGTTTCCACATATGTCGATGATCCTTATCCCCTCATAAATCCTATTATACCAATCTATGTCAGAGTTGGTAAGAGACATGATTCTCTGTGACCAACGTAGAGTACTCTTATGGTTCCAAAAAGCAGTCGACTTGGGTAAATGGTAAGTGAACCATTTGTAAAGCAAGGGTACACAGCATGTGATCATTCCTCCGCTATACAGATTCCTTAAGTGTATAGAATGATAAGCATCTGGAAGCAAGGTTGGTACGGGGTTTCCAATCAGAAATATCTTAACAGCATTGATATCAACGATGTTGTCAATGTTGGGAAATAGGAAAAGCTCGTATGTGAGTAGAACAAAGATATCTTCAAAAGCAGTAATGTTTCCTATACTGGCAAAGTACAGGGCTTTCTCTACCAAAAACTTGGCTGGTAAACCTTGGATTCCTTCCTTAGTGGTCATGTGAGTCCTGACTTCTGACTCGTCCAAATAGATGAGAGTACTCTTCTAGCGTTGGTGCTAGTTGATAATCCGGGATTGTGAAACAGTGATAAACCGGATTGTAAAACTGAATTAATGTAGATAGGATTCCTTCAACTACGTGGACCTTGAACAGAGACATCAGTCCTCCATGCTTAGCTCTAAAAGCATCGGGTTTGGTGATCATCCTTGCCAACCTTCTTAATCCTCTAGCTTTGGAGCCTTGAAGGTGTACTTATGCATCTTTCTTCTACCGAAATTCGTAACGCAATATTTCTGATATTTGCAATTATTGTTTTAGTTTATTTCTAAAAAGAAAGAGAAGAGAAAAGAGAAGATGTTTTCTTTGTTTAAGAGTTTTTTAAATGAATGCATGAATGCAGCACATAAAAACATTGAAAAAACATGGGTTCAAGGGTTCAACGTCATGAGCATAGAGTCATGGCTCAACCTATCCCCAAAGGTTGTACTCTGGTCAATATTTGTACCTAAAGAACGGGTTAAAGGTTCCCAAAATCATTGATCCCCCTAGGGATATCAACAGTAAGCTAGTTCACCCGAGCGAGCTGTAGCATCCTGGGGTAATCTCATTTGAGTGTAGTATCGCGTATCAATTATTCCCAATAGTTACTGCACTACCAAATTGCCATATGGTTAATGTCTACTAAATACTCAGGGTCACGGGTGCTGCACTAGGATAGCGTCTATTTTCAAGATGATCGGTCGTTCAACATAGTATCCACACGGGCCCTCACCTGATTTGATGGTTTACCAGGATCGCTTATTCGGGAATCACTCCCTGTAAGTCCACCCGACTATGCCATCACTTATCTTAGGGTTCTCTCTAACTTTCCACATGCGTATAAATCGCATTCCCATTGACAGAAAAATAAACATGGATATCAAGTAGGAAAAACAGTATATATATAGTATACAGTAAAATTTCTAACAACTTAGACCTCTTAGGAATTTTTATCCTAGTCCTAGACAGATAAAAATGAATTCCCCGGCAGAGTCGCCATTTTCCTGTAGCTTGCAATTTTTGTCGCCGACGCGACCACCTTATCACCATTTGGTTTTTCCTAACCGCAATGGTAGGAGTTGGGTGCTACTTTCTAATTTCTTATTTATCCTATGAAGCTGGAAAGAAAAGGGAAGCTATCTAAAACTAACCTTGCACGCAAATGTTTAACTGAACAAATGCTTAAGAGATTGGGGGGTCCGGGGTCAGGTTATACAATGGGGAGTTGTCAATTACCCATCTTATATGTGGTTATCCACAGGTCGTTAGCAATTTCTACACTATTTTCTACTTACTGGTGTTTGTCTGTTGATTGGGAAAGTTTAGAGAGACAATTTTTATTAATGTTGGGTTTTTCGATGTTTTTGGTAAGGTGTTGGACCTAAAGTTTTTTATTAGTGTGTGAAGGTACTGGACCTAAAGTTTTTAATTGGTATGCTAGCTAAGATTTCACAATCTTATGCCTACGTATTCCCGTTAAAGAAAACAGGGAAATCAGAGCAATTGTAGTTCCTCCTATTCTATGGGAGGAAAAAGATATTTGGTGTCTTGTTCAAAGCCCAAGATTGAACCTAAAAGGTTGAGTATTTGTGACTTGTTCAAAGCCCAAGATTGAAGCTAAAAGGTTATTGAGAGAGAATTTTCCATCTCTAAAGGGAGATATCTCGTCTGTTTATCACAACTGTTGGGTGACTGATTATAAAGGAGAATTACTTTAACTAGGATATGTGAATCTGTTGAAGCGATAAACCGGCAAGCAAAAATATTTATTTTCGAAAGAATTGCCTCTGGGATTTATGTCGTATCCACAGAGATCGGTTCGAGGGAAAGAATGTAGTTTGACAATCTCTCGCGTTTACGAGTTTGGATTAAATTGGTTTAATGTAAATGCAGAAAAGTAAACATTAAAATAAAAATAAATCATTCTTCAGAGAGAAGAAACTTATCCGGCATGCACATAATCGACTCCTCACAAACTTAAACTTACCGACCAGTTATACTCAACCTACAATACTCCTCAATACCACCCAACATCGCTCACAACATTGTTCATCTCTGACACACTAAGCTGAGAGAACAACCGTGTTACCATCGTCGGAACTCTCGCACCTGACTCAAGATACGGAGGCATTTAGCTTCGACGCCTTTACAGATTATTAGCTCTAAATCTATCTCTAGCATCCAGAAACTAACAGATAATCATCCCTAATCAAAGTTTGCGATGTTTATCTCTAACACAACTCAAATCCCGCGCATAAAGCAAAAATAAAGGACAATCACCGATAAAGATTTTTAAAGCAAATTTCATACAACGCCATGGGCGACAAATATACATGAGTTCAGAGTAAATACATATACACAAACTCAACATAGAAGAAAAACACAAAGAAGAAGAGAAATAAACCAAACATCTCGCGGTTTGTCGGTACCGATCGATGAGAAATCCACCCCGGATCATCCGTGTGCAAGCTCCAATGTTTTTTATTAAGCTAATCCTTCTGAAAGATGGAAGTTTGATGCAATGGGAACAAATATTACCCAACCATCCTCTAAAAATTGTGTTTTTGGCCCTTCAATGGTGTTTCTGTCCGTCCAGTTTGGCCCAGCGGTATTCTGGGTCACCTGGCGCAGTAAGGCGGCTCATTATGTAAGTTTTCCACACTTTTGGAGTGCCCAACCCTGCAATGGACCGCCCGGCGGAGCAGAGGCGTAGCTGACAGTAGACAGCAAAAATCCAGCACTGTTTTGGCCATAACTTTTGAACCGTAACTCCGTTTTTCACCCGGTTCGAAGCGTTGGAAAGCTTATTAAATGCTCTATACAACAATGGCAAGATATAATTCATTGAATACCTAAAAAAATAAATGGAAATCAATTAAACTCAATGACATTTACACGATAACGCAATATATACAGTATAACGTAAAGTAAACGTATTTACAAACAAAGCAGGGTTTATTCGAACGTTTTTAACAAAAAGTATCGATAAGTGCAACGAAACTTATATACAAAAATAGCTACAATTTGCACTTATCAAAATCTCCCCAACTTACATAATTTTTTGTCCTCAAACAAAGCCAACATCTAAAGGAACAAAAGCGAAATCCAGGAAATCACGCAACAACAAGTTTTGACAAACAAAAACAAATGCAATGGTTCAATCAAAAATGGTACACACAGAGTAAATACTTACCACTAAACTACAACGATAACATAATCACGAAACAAATGCTAAATACAAAAGTCATGCCAAACATTCTAAAATAACACAAGTTCAACCGCTAATCACACCTAGAAAAAACAATCATCGGTAGATGAAAAACACTAAATGAGGGACTATTCACTCACACAACAATCTTGCAAACAAAAGACTAAATTATGCACTCATCCAAAAACTCATATTGAAAACATAAAAGCACGAATCATAAGGGCTTTCAAGGTTGTAGCGTGGTCGGGTAAACAAACAAGGGGCAATTTCCAAAAGGTAATTGAAACAAAAACTTGCTTAAACCTAAGGGAATGATCAACTCACAAAGCTTCAAACACCAAAATTTCAATCAAACTTCTTCCAAAATCTCAAGTGTTACATAAAACACAATACTTATTTAGCACAATTATTTGAACTCTTTTTGTTTTTATTTTTCAAAACTTTTCTTTTTCCTTCTTTTTTTTCTTTTTCTTTTTCATATTTTTCTCTTTTTTATTTTCTTTTTCAACCTCATAGAAACCAACCAATGAGTAAACAATCATTCTCTCCCCAACTTGAATTCAACCACATCATCATGAGAATACTCCCCACTTTCTAAGGCAATGTAAAAATTCATACAACAATACAAAGTTGAGGGTTCAAGAAAAAATAATCAATCAAAATCCATACAAAAAGTAAATTTGACACTCATAGACAAGCATCAAACTCAAACAACATGGATAATGACCAAAGGCTTAAAGGGGTTACAAATGATCACACACTCACAAGGTGAATTGACTATTCGGCTAGGTAGTTGTGCTCAAAATGAAACAAAATGCCTTGATCCTTTTCATGCTTTCATATAATCAACACAAATAAAAGATTAAGCATAATAAAATCCAGTTAAAACAAGAATGTTGGTACTCCGTGCATATATGAACAATAGAAGGCTTCCTCACAAAAAGGGTGGGAACTAAAGTGATTCACATATGGACAAGTATACAAAAGAATGAATGGCATAGAAGTTGTAAAAAGCCTAAGTATCATGAATATGCTAAAGTATAGAAAGCGATAAACACATACCTTGGACGTGTACAAAACTTAACAATATCATTACCATACATCCGCAAGTTGAAATGATCAAACTTGGAACATCACCAAATTTCCTCAAGCTACTCAAAACAAGCTCATTGACAAACACGAAAACTATTAATATGAACAAACTGAAAAACCGACAAAAATTGTCTAAACTTAATAACAGCAAAAGAAAATAACACAACATGCTTGTTTTACGTCATAAGCTCGACGCCTTTACAATGCTTAGCTAGTAACTTCCTCCTTCATGCCATAGTGATGCCTCACCGCGCAAACCAAAAGAAAGTGTCCTAACCAAACACTTAAACAAACTTTAATCTACAAGTATCAGTATAACAAGTGAAAATATACAATATATACGATATCTACAAAACTCAAAAACAAAGAAACTATCGCAATGCGATTCAATATCAAAATCGATCCCCGACAACGGCGCCATTTTGTTGAAGCGGTAAAGCGGTAAGCAAAAATATTTATTTTCGGAAGAATTCCCTCCGGGATTTATGTCGTGTCCACAGAGATCGGTTCTAGGGAAAGAATATCGTTCGACAATCTCTCGCATTTACGAGTTTGGATTAAATTGGTTTAAAGTAAATGCAGAAAAGTAAACATTAAAATAAAAAGAAATCATTCTTCAGAGAGAAGAAACTTATCCGGCATGCACATAATCGACTCCTCACAAACTTAAACTTACCGACCAGTTATACTTAACCTACAATACTCCTCAATATCACCCAGCATCGCTCACAACAGTGTTCATCTCTAACACACTGAGCTGAGAGAACAATCGTGTTACCATCGTCGGCACTCTCGCACCCGACTCAAGATACGGAGGCATTAAGCTTCGACGCCTTTAGAGATTGTTAGCTCTAAATCTATCTCTAGCATCCAGAAACTAACAGATAATCATCCCTAATCAAAGTTTGCGATGTTTATCTCTAACACAACTCAAACCCCGCGCATAAAGCAAAAATAAAGGACAATCACCGATAAAGATTTGTAAAGAAAATTTCATACAATGCCACGGGCGACAAATATACATGAGTTCAGAGTAAATACATATACACAAACCCAACGCAGAAGAAAAACACAAAGAAGAAGAGAAATAAACCAAACATCTCGCAGTTTGTCGGCACCGATCGATGAGAAATCCACCCCAGATCATCCGTGTGTAAGCTCCAATGTTGTTTTCTAAGCTAATCCTACTGAAAAATGAAAGTTTGATGCATTGGGAACAAATATTACCCAACCATCCTCTAAAAATCGTGTTTTTGGCCCTTTAATGGTGTTTCTGTTCGTCCAGTTTCGCCCGGCAGTATTCTGGGTCGCCTGGCGCAGTACGGCGGCATATTATGTAAGTTTTCCACACTTTTGGAGTGCCCAGCCCTGCAATGGACCGCCTGGTGCTGCTTCGCCTGGCGGAGCTGAGGCGCAACTGACAGTAGACAGCAAAAATCCAGCACTGTTTTGGCCATAACTTTTGAACTGTAACTCCGTTTTTCACCCAGTTCAAAGCGTTGGAAAGCATATTCAATGCTCTATACAAAAATGGCAACATATCCTTGATTGAATACCTGCAAAAATAAATAGAAATCAATTAAACTCAATGATATTTACACGATAACGCAATATATACACTATAACGTAAAGTAAACGTATTTACAAACAAAGCAGGGTTTATTCGAACATTTTTAACAAAAAGTATCGATAAGTGCAATAAAACTTATATACAAAAATAGCTACAATTTGCACTTATCAGAATCCAGCAATGCCATAATTTCATTTATGAGGGATGTTATCCTGAAGGAGAAAACTTTAACTCAGTGTTGAGCAATGCTATTTTTCCTTAGGAGTTTTTCATGCTAAGAGAGGGACAGTGGCGTGGATGTAAATAATCCAGAGGCTTGCCACTTACAGCAATTAAATGAAAGAGAGGATTTACCGGGATAAGAGATGGACTACAGCTTGGATTTTGAATCAACAAGTTTGCCACTTACAATAGTTATCTGGGATTAAGGTTTGTTTTGAATTTTTGTGTGATATACAAAGAAGTATCTTCCTACAGAGAGATTTTGATTTCCTCTTAGGGGATTTTGGTTTTTTGTGTGCCTTGATCAAAGCCCAAGGTTGAAGCTAAGAGATTGATTGACTCCGCTGAGGAGTTTATTATATATCTTGTACAAAGCCCAAGATTGAGGCAAAAAACAGAGATTGGCTCTTTTGGGGAGATCATTATACAAAGCCTAAGAGGGGGCTAAAAATTGACTTTTCCAGGGAAATATTTTGTCTGTCTTGTACAAAGCCCAAGATTGAGGCTAAAAAGGGTTTTTGATTCCACTGGGGAATATTTGTATGTGTCTTGTACAAAGCCCAAGATTGAGGCTAAAAGGGTTTTTTATTCCACTGGGGAATGTTTGTATGTGTCTTGTACAAAGCCCAAGATTGAGGCTGGAAAGTGGATTTGACTCTGTTTAGGGAGATTTTATATGTGTCTTGTACAAAGTCCAAGATTGAGGCTGAAGGATATTTGGCTGACTCAGCTGAGGATATTTATGGGTGTCTTGTACAAAGCCCAAAATTGAAGCTGACTTTTGCTGAGAAAAAGAAGGATCATTATACAAAGCCTAAGAGGAGGCTGGGAGGTGATTAACTCATAAAGAGAGTGTTTTAAGGTGATTGACTCAACAAGAGAGTGTCTTTGTGTGTCTTGTACAAAGCCCAAGATTGAGGATGAAAAGTATGATTGACTCAACAAGAGAGTGTTTATGATCGTTATACAAAGCCTAAGAGGAGGCTAAAAGTGATTGACTCAACAAGAGAGTGAGGAAAGATCTTTATACAAAGCGTAAAAGGAAGCTAGTTTCTGCTGAGGATTATTGAGATCCAGAGGTAGGTCCAAATTGGGGAATCAACTCTAACTGAGGATTGCAGATGAGTTGGAATATCAGATGCCTTGAGGTTCTGATAAAGGTTTATTGATAGTGATTTGACCCTAGCTGGGGAAAATCAAAGTGAAGGTTTTAAGGTTGAGTAAAAAAACCTATAGAGGTTTTAACTCTGCTGGTGATTGATGAGGTGATCAGGGTTTATCCTGTGCTTTTGGGAAACTTGTGGGTTTCTTGAGATCCAAAAAGAAAGGGTGAGACTATCCAAGTCTACTGGTTGTTTATCTTTGTATGATGCCCAGGAGGAGGCAAGACTGTCCAAGTCTGCTTGTATAAAGCCTAAGAGGAGGCTAGCTATTTTAAGGGATGAGAATCAACCCTAAACTGGTTTGATGTTTTGACTCTTAGAAAGACTGCTCTATCAAAGGATGACTAAGTTCTGTCCTATCCCTGTAAGAGGTCTTTCGGTCCTTGTAGTAAGCCCAAGAGGAGGCATGAGAACTTCTAAGAAGCCTGAGGGTCCTTGTACAAAGCCCAAGAGGAGGCTGAGATGCTTTTAGGAAGCCAAGCCCGTGGATCCAAACCTAAGAAAAGTTCAAGAAAGGATTCATCGGGAATAATCCTTTCTTTAGTGAACAATTCTAGGGTTTGAAGAAATTCAAGAGAGGTTTCACTGGGAATTAATCCTCTTTGGGGGAATGAATTTCTTTGACAATTTTCTAATAGTGACAGTCTGAGAAAAGTTTCACCGGGAATAATTCCTTTCTCTTTGTTCCATATTGTATAAGCCCAAGAGGAGACAAGGTTGTATCTGGAAATTCCTATGGGGAACTAGTTTTGACTGTGTTGAGAGAGTGACCGCTGGCTTTATCTAGTTCTAGACCTAATTGCCGGGTAAAACTCTAAGCAGATAATATACATGCATAGATACAGATGAAATATGTACTGTATGTAAAAGAGGGTAGGAGGACTTACAGGTGAGCAAGCTTCCAGCACAAATATATATATATATATATATATATATATATATATATATATATATATATATATATCTGTGTGTGTGTGTGCAAGTATGTAAAAGAAAGCCGTTTAAAACTTACAGGTGAGCAAGCTTCCATTGTAAAAGTTGTATGGTTAGTTGTTTAAGAAATTAAAGAAAGTTTTGATAACAACTATGAATTTGAACCTAAATCAAAAGGGAAAGTTATTTTGAAAAGATGATTGGGGCTTATACTCAAGGAGAGGCCCAAAAATAGCAGTAATCGCACCGTTGTTTTGAAAACAGTACCGGGACTTATACAATGACTGATGCCCAAATTATTTTTTATGTACAAGGGGGTTGGGTCTTACACTCTATTAGAGGCCCAAAGTTTTTGAAAAAAAAAAGAAATAGGACTTACAACACAAGGGTAGGCCCAAATGATTTTGTTTAAAGGGTGACGATCGCACCGCGGTTTTAGAAAACACAGTGGGACTTATACAATGACTGAGACCCAAGAAATGTTTATTTACAAGGGATGGGTCTTACACTCTATTAGAGGCCCAAAAGTGTTTTGAAAAAAGATTTGTGAGGGTGGAAATCAACAAAACCCTAATTTAATTTTAAAATGTATTTTACTTGAATAAAATTCAATTAAAATAATCAAAATTATCAAACATGTGTGAAAAAACAAGTTGTGATCTTGGATTAATGTTTGAAAAATCCTTTTTCATTCATAGATTGATTTGAAAATCATTTGAAGTTGCAAAATTAAGAGAAAGAAATATTTTTAAATGTTTAAAAACAAATAAAAACATAATTCTTTACAAAAATACCAAATATATGAAATAAATAATATTTTTGTGAATTTTTGTGGAATAAAATATTTTAACATTTTTGGGAATTTTCAAAAATACAACCAATAAAAAATAATTAAAATTGAGAGAGAAATTAATTTTGGAATTAATTAACAAAAACCATAAAAAATGTGAAAAATAGCAAAAAATATGAGAAATGGCAAAATGATCTGGGTGGGTGTTGAACCCACGACCTGCCAAACAAACACACATGCGCGCTACCACTAGGGTGGTGATACATCCATGTATAAAAACCACCCCTTTAATACATAAGGGTGACTTGGTTTTTAGGCATGGCCAAGGTAAAAAACCAAGTTTTGGTGGATTTGCATGAAGGCTCTAACTTCCTCAATTCTTCATGGATTTTGACAAAATTTAGGTGCATCCTGCCTAGAATTTCATGAGGAATCCAGTGGTGCTTTTATATTTTTCAAAAGATGTCCCTATTTTAAAATCCGATAGTGATTTCAAAATAGGCCTAGATTCCCAAGAGGTCTAGGTTGTTAGCAATTATATATATATATATATATATATATATATATATATATATATATATATATACTACTTTTCCTACTTGATATCCGTGTTTATTTTTTTGTCAATGGGAATGCGATTGATACACATGTGGAAAGTTTGAGAGAACCCTAAGATAATGGGTGGCATAGATGGGGAAACTTGTAGGGAGTGAATCCCGAACAAGCGAATCTGGTAGGCCACCAAATCAGGCGAGGACTCGTGTGGATTATGACTGTTGAACGACCCATGGTCATGAAAGCAGAGTTTTCCCAGTGCGGCACCTGTGACCCTGAGGATTTAGTAGACATTAACCTTATGACCACTTGGTAGTGTGGTGACTATCGAGAATAGTTGATACGCGATACTACACTCAAATGGGATTACCCTAGGATGCTATAGCTTGCTCGGGTGAACTAGTTTGTTGGTGATATCCCTAGGGGGTCAATGATTTTGGGAACCTTAGGATCCGTTCTACAGGTACAAAAATTGACCAGAATACAACCTTTGGGGATGGGTAGAGCCATTACTCCATGCTCGTGACGTTGAACCCTTGAACCCATGTTTTTTCAATGTTTTTGTGTGCTCCATTCATGCATTCATTTAAAAAACTCTTAAACAAAGAAAAATTCTTCTCTTCTTTTTTCAAAATAAACTAAAACAATAATTGCAAATATCAGAGAGAGTACGGTTGTCTTATGATCACCAACCCTATCTTTGTCTTTGCTAATTCAGTTCTACGATCCGGTTTATCATTGCTTCACATTTCCGGATTACCAACTGGCATCAACGTTAGAAGAGTACTCTCATCTGATTGATTTACCCATCACTGATCAAGCTCCATTTTCTGGACTGGAAGAAATTCCAAATGATCAGGTCATTATAGGAGAAATCTCTTTGGACGAGTCAGAAGTTAGGACTCACATGACCACTAAAGGAGGAATCCAGGGATTACCAACTGAATTCCTTATAGAGAAAGCTCTGTACTTTGCTAGTGTAGGAAAAATAACTGCTTTCGAAGACATCTTTGTCCTACTCACATATGGGGTTTTCCTCTTTCCTAAGATTGACAACTTCGTTGATACCAATGTTGTTAAGATATTTATGATTGGGAACCCTGTACCAACCTTGCTCGTAGATGCTTATCATTCTGTACACTTAAGGAATTTGTACATCGGAGGAATGATCACATGCTATGTACCTTTTCTCTACAAATGGTTCATTTCCCATTTACCCAAGTCTGCTACATTTTGGGATCATAAGATTACTCTACGTTGGTCATAAAAGATTATGTCTCTTACCAACTCTGACATAGATTGGTATAATAGAATTTGTGAAGGGATAGAGATCATCGACAGATGTGGAAATTTCTCTAACATACCCCTCATTGGAACTAAAGGAGGAATCAACTATCATCCAATTTTAGTTCGCCGTCAACTCGGATACCTGATGAAGAATATCCCGCATAATGTTCATCTAGAAGGTCTTTTCTTCAAAGAAGGGGAAAATGAAAGGGCACTAAAGAAGGAAATAGTGCATGCCTGGCAACATATTCACAGGAAAGGAAGAGAGTATCTAGGAAGACCAAATTGTATCTCCATAGAGCCTTATCTCCACTGGGTGAAAACTAGAGCCCTCGAGCTGAGGATGCCTTACCCTCGCCAAGAAGTTTTTCCGTTAAAGGAATCTGTCCTTTATTGCATGTCTGACACGGAAAAACTCCAGGCAGCTCTCAACAAAGTTCAACGTGAGAAGAGCTCTTGGAAAAACAAGTACCGAATCCTCAACGTGGAGTGTACCAAGATTCAGGAACTGCTAAAAGAAAAGGATGCTCTGATTAAGATATTAGAGCAGCATATTGTAGAAAGTCAGGAAGATCGAAAGAATTTGCTCGATCCTTTCATTTGGCAAAGGACTGACAACCCAGCAACGACTGAAGAGCCCCGGTCAAAGAAAAGGAAAATACCAGAACCAGCGTCTAAATTCTCTTCAAAAAGGACTCAAGATCCATAAGCTTAGCCATTTTCCTTATAGCACTCTGTAAAATACTGTATTTTCCCTTTCTTCAATCTTTCAAATTCAATAAAACAGGGTCCCCACCCTCCACTGTATGATATTTGCAATCTATTTTTTGAAGTTTCTTTTTGATTAAAACTAAAAATATATATCTTTGCATATCATTCTTCATTCTCACATAACGTGTTCTTCTTATCTTCGAGTCTCACGTATGTGTCACGATTCTAGAGTCAAACTGTCTCACTCATACAATACTCGGGCCAATTGACAAAAGAAGATGGACGATCTCGAGGAAGAGAACAGAGAGCTGAGAGAAGAAGTAGACGCTCTAAAGGAAAGTTGGAAAAACTTCACAGTGATATGCAATCCCTGGCAGCAGCTCAGAGGAAACAACAAAATACTGTGATCTCAGATATCACATCTACACCTATAATGGGAACATATGATCCTTGGTACAACATGCCTAAAGGTCGCCTCTGGGGCATGCCTCTCAACTTTGTCCATGAAGGATACATTTCGCCGGTCACTGAAGACCCAGAAACTGCAGCAGTAACCATTGGGCCTGAAGGTTACAAAATTTGGGAAAATGAAGACGCAAGGTTTACGACAGCAACACCTAAAGGTTACAAACTTCAGGGCACTGAAACTCCAAGAGTCACCACCATAATGTCTATACCACAACCGGTGGTCCACACTATCCCGGAAGGACAGATTCCACAAGCAATTCCTGGTAGAAACGAAGACATGTATGAAAGGATGAATAAGTTTCAAGAACAATTCTTGGAAATGCAGAAGGAACTGCATGCCATTGCGGTCAAGACTTATTCAAAAAGGACGCCGCAGACCTCTGTTTGGTCCCTAATGTAAAGATACTGCACAAATTCAAGGTGCCTGACTTTGAAAAATACAAAGGCAACTCTTGCCCTCAAAGTCATTTGGTGATGTACGCTCGAAAAATGTCAACTCAGACCGAAAATCAACAACTACTGATCCATTACTTCCAAGACAGTTTAACCGGTGCCGCACTCAAATGGTACATGGGTTTAAACTGCACCAAGATTAGTACTTTCAGAGATCTCAGCGCTGCCTTTGTTCAGCAGTACAAGTACAATTTGGACATGGCACCAGATAGAGATCAGCTCAGGGCAATGTCGCAGAAGGACAAAGAAAGTTTCAAAGAATATGCTCAGAGATGGCGTGAAATTACCGCTCAGATCTATCCCCCACTTGAGGAAAAAGAGATGACTAAGATCTTTTTGAAAACCTTAAGGTCGTTCTATTACGACCGAATGATTGCAAGTGCGCCCAGTGACTTCACTGAGATGGTGAACATGGGAGTACGCCTTGAAGAAGTAGTCC
The DNA here is from genome assembly GCA_022829125.1 of Lathyrus tuberosus. NCBI lineage: Eukaryota > Viridiplantae > Streptophyta > Magnoliopsida > Fabales > Fabaceae > Lathyrus > Lathyrus tuberosus. The sequence continues at coordinate 6,458,395 of JALAZF010000304.1, forward strand.
AAGAAGGATGATTGGTCAAAGATGTAGAGCCATCTAGTAGTACCAAAAGACACAGTAGTGTTTTCCAAAAGAAAAAATAGCAAGATATTGCTAATATCTCTCTCGGAAAGCAAAGGCGAAGGTATCAACCAGTAGCAACGGTAACTCCCGCTATCAACCCTGCGCCAGCTCCGACTTATCAACCTTAGGTTGCTCAGAGCCAACCAAGTCAACAACAGTATCAGCAAAGGACACAACAGCCTCTTCAGCAGGCTCATCCACAGTACAACAATAACAATCATACGACACGACCACCAGGGTTTGACCGTATACCAATGTTGTACGCAGAACTATTTCCACTCTAACTGGCCAAGGGGCACGTCCAAACCAGGTCTCCTCTTACAGTACCCGAAAATTCGCCTTTTTGGTTCAAAGCGGATCAAACTTGCCCTTACCATCAAGGAAGACCGGGGCACAACATTGAGAATTGCCTCAGCTTCAAGTCTGATGTACAGAAGCTTGTCAGGAATGGGGTCTTATCTTTCAAAGATACTAATCCCAATGTTCAGACAAACCCGTTGCCTCAACTTGAGAAGAGTGCAGTAAATTTAATAGAAGAAGAATTTAGCCGCAGTTATCAAATTCAAAATGTAATTCTATTAGGAACCAATCTGGTTAGGATGCATTGCAGACAGAGTGGGTACAGTCATGTACAGCCTCACAATTATTACCAGTGTGATATCTGCTCAAAGAATAATCAGGGGTGTTCCGTAGTGCAATCAGCTCTACAAGAACAAATGGATCTCGCCTGGATTTAAGATCACCGAATTCGTAAGGTCAACATGGCCCATGCACATCCCAACATTATTCAGAACCACGACATCCGTGCAATGAATGTCAACTTGGTGGTGATGTACTCAAGGCAAAGTCAACATCAAAATCTGCCACGACACGACTATAATTCTTGTCCGATCTGCTCAATAAGCAATCAGGGGTGCTCTTTTGTACAAGAGGCCCTCCAACGTCAGATGGATCTCAGATGGATCCAAGACTACCGTGAGAGAAATAACCATCAAGTCAATATGGTTCAGATCTTTGACATACACTCGATGAATACCAGTCTGGTAGAATTACATGCTAAGCAAGTCAGGCTCGGCTTTCTAGCTTCACATGATTATCTAGATTGTGAGGAATGCCAGGAAGACGACCAAGGATGTGAACTTGTCCAAAGAACACTTCAACACTTGTTGGATCACTAGTGGCTTCCAATTTACTTGGATGAAGCTACACAACAGGTTAGCTTGACTGATGGAAATCCTGATAGGCATTAAAGTCAGGATGTCCGCTCGATGGAAACAGATTTAGTAAAGATGTAGTGCATACAAAGCGGACGAGGCCGGGTGCCATCCCACAACTATGAGCGCTGTAGAGTTTGTTCAGAGAACAACCAAGGGTGCAACCTCGTACGAGCGGCTCTTCAAAATCAGTTGGACCAAAAATAGATTCAACCATGTTCAAGTTCTGGGTCGATGAACGTGATACACAACTATCTCCCTGGTCAAAGCAAAGACGTTGTCATAATCTCCGATCATGGGAGGACCAAAGACGTTTGTGCCATAATCCCTCTACTCGTCCAGAAAATGGAGCTTGATCAGTGATGGGTAAATCAATCAGATGAGAGTACTCTTCTAACGTTGATGCCAGATGATAATCCAGAAATGTGAAGCAATGATAAACCGGATCGTAGAACTGAATTAGCAAAGACAAAGACAGGGTTGGTGATCATAAGACAACCATCCTCTCATCTGATTGATTTACCCATCACTGATCAAGCTCCATTTTCTGGACTGGAAGAAATTCCAAATGATCAGGTCATTATAGGAGAAATCTCTTTGGACGAGTCAGAAGTTAGGACTCACATGACCACTAAAGGAGGAATCCAGGGATTACCAACTGAATTCCTGATAGAGAAAGCTCTGTACTTTGCTAGTGTAGGAAAAATAACTGCTTTCGAAGACATCTTTGTCCTACTCACATATGGGGTTTTCCTCTTTCCTAAGATTGACAACTTCGTTGATACCAATGTTGTTAAGATATTTATGATTGGGAACCCTGTACCAACCTTGCTCGTAGATGCTTATCATTCTGTACACTTAAGGAATTTGTACATCGGAGGAATGATCACATGCTATGTACCTTTTCTCTACAAATGGTTCATTTCCCATTTACCCAAGTCTGCTACATTTTGGGATCATAAGATTACTCTACGTTGGTCATAAAAGATTATGTCTCTTACCAACTCTGACATAGATTGGTATAATAGAATTTGCGAAGGGATAGAGATCATCGACAGATGTGGAAATTTCTCTAACATACCCCTCATTGGAACTAAAGGAGGAATCAACTATCATCCAATTTTAGTTCGCCGTCAACTCGGATACCTGATGAAGAATATCCCGCATAATGTTCATCTAGAAGGTCTTTTCTTTAAAGAAGGGGAAAATGAAAGGGCACTAAAGAAGGAAATAGTGCATGCCTGGCAACATATTCACAGGAAAGGAAGAGAGTATCTAGGAAGACCAAATTGTATCTCCATAGAGCCTTATCTCCACTGGGTGAAAACTAGAGCCCTCGAGCTGAGGATGCCTTACCCTCGCCAAGAAGTTTTTCCGTTAAAGGAATCTGTCCTTTATTGCATGTCTGACACGGAAAAACTCCAGGCAGCTCTCAACAAAGTTCAACGTGAGAAGAGCTCTTGGAAAAACAAGTACCGAATCCTCAACGTGGAGTGTACCAAGATTCAGGAACTGCTAAAAGAAAAGGATGCTCTGATTAAGATATTAGAGCAGCATATTGTAGAAAGTCAGGAAGATCGAAAGAATTTGCTCGATCCTTTCATTTGGCAAAGGACTGACAACCCAGCAACGGCTGAAGAGCCCCGGTCAAAGAAAAGGAAAATACCAGAACCAGCGTCTAAATTCTCTTCAAAAAGGACTCAAGATCCATAAGCTTAGCCATTTTCCTTATAGCACTCTGTAAAATACTGTATTGTCCCTTTCTGCAATCTTTCAAATTCAATAAAACAGGGTCCCCACCCTCCACTGTATGATATTTGCAATCTATTTTTTGAAGTTTCTTTTTGATTAAAACTAAAAATATATATCTTTGCATATCATTCTTCATTCTCACATAACGTGTTCTTTTTATCTTCGAGTCTCACGTATGTGTCACGATTCTAGAGTCAAACTGTCTCACTCATACAATACTCGGGCCAATTGACAAAAGAAGATGGACGATCTCGAGGAAGAGAACAGAGAGCTGAGAGAAGAAGTAGACGCTCTAAAGGAAAGTTGGAAAAACTTCACAGTGATATGCAATCCCTGGCAGCAGCTCAGAGGAAACAACAAAATACTGTGATCTCAGATATCACATCTACACCTATAATGGGAACATATGATCCTTGGTACAACATGCCTAAAGGTCGCCTCTGGGGCATGCCTCTCAACTTTGTCCATGAAGGATACATTTCGCCGGTCACTGAAGACCCAGAAACTGCAGCAGTAACCATTGGGCCTGAAGGTTACAAAATTTGGGAAAATGAAGACGCAAGGTTTACGACAGCAACACCTAAAGGTTACAAACTTCAGGGCACTGAAACTCCAAGAGTCACCACCATAATGTCTATACCACAACCGGTGGTCCACACTATCCCGGAAGGACAGATTCCACAAGCAATTCCTGGTAGAAACGAAGACATGTATGAAAGGATGAATAAGTTTCAAGAACAATTCTTGGAAATGCAGAAGGAACTGCATGCCATTGCGGTCAAGACTTATTCGAAAAGGACGCCGCAGACCTCTGTTTGGTCCCTAATGTAAAGATACTGCACAAATTCAAGGTGCCTGACTTTGAAAAATACAAAGGCAACTCTTGCCCTCAAAGTCATTTGGTGATGTACGCTCGAAAAATGTCAACTCAGACCGAAAATCAACAACTACTGATCCATTACTTCCAAGACAGTTTAACCGGTGCCGCACTCAAATGGTACATGGGTTTAAACTGCACCAAGATTAGTACTTTCAGAGATCTCAGCGCTGCCTTTGTTCAGCAGTACAAGTACAATTTGGACATGGCACCAGATAGAGATCAGCTCAGGGCAATGTCGCAGAAGGACAAAGAAAGTTTCAAAGAATATGCTCAGAGATGGCGTGAAATTACCGCTCAGATCTATCCCCCACTTGAGGAAAAAGAGATGACTAAGATCTTTTTGAAAACCTTAAGGTCGTTCTATTACGACCGAATGATTGCAAGTGCGCCCAGTGACTTCACTGAGATGGTGAACATGGGAGTACGCCTTGAAGAAGTAGTCCAAGAAGGATGATTGGTCAAAGATGTAGAGCCATCTAGCAGTACCAAAAGACACAGTAGTGTTTTCCAAAAGAAAAAATAGCAAGATATTGCTAATATCTCTCTCGGAAAGCAAAGGCGAAGGTATCAACCAGTAGCAACGGTAACTCCCGCTATCAACCCTGCGCCAGCTCCGACTTATCAACCTTAGGTTGCTCAGAGCCAACCAAGTCAACAACAGTATCAACAAAGGACACAACAGCCTCTTCAGCAGGCTCATCCACAGTACAACAATAACAATCATACGACACGACCACCAGGGTTTGACCGTATACCAATGTTGTACGCAGAACTATTTCCACTCTAACTGGCCAAGGGGCACGTCCAAACCAGGTCTCCTCTTACAGTACCCGAAAATTCGCCTTTTTGGTTCAAAGCGGATCAAACTTGCCCTTACCATCAAGGAAGACCGGGGCACAACATTGAGAATTGCCTCAGCTTCAAGTCTGATGTACAGAAGCTTGTCAGGAATGGGGTCTTATCTTTCAAAGATACTAATCCCAATGTTCAGACAAACCCGTTGCCTCAACTTGAGAAGAGTGCAGTAAATTTAATAGAAGAAGAATTTAGCCGCAGTTATCAAATTCAAAATGTAATTCTATTAGGAACCAATCTGGTTAGGATGCATTGCAGACAGAGTGGGTACAGTCATGTACAGCCTCACAATTATTACCAGTGTGATATCTGCTCAAAGAATAATCAGGGGTGTTCCGTAGTGCAATCAGCTCTACAAGAACAAATGGATCTCGCCTGGATTTAAGATCACCGAATTCGTAAGGTCAACATGGCCCATGCACATCCCAACATTATTCAGAACCACGACATCCGTGCAATGAATGTCAACTTGGTGGTGATGTACTCAAGGCAAAGTCAACATCAAAATCTGCCACGACACGACTATAATTCTTGTCCGATCTGCTCAATAAGCAATCAGGGGTGCTCTTTTGTACAAGAGGCCCTCCAACGTCAGATGGATCTCGGATGGATCCAAGACTACCGTGAGAGAAATAACCATCAAGTCAATATGGTTCAGATCTTTGACATACGCTCGATGAATACCAGTCTGGTAGAATTACATGCTAAGCAAGTCAGGCTCGGCTTTCTAGCTTCACATGATTATCTAGATTGTGAGGAATGCCAGGAAGATGACCAAGGATGTGAACTTGTCCAAAGAACACTTCAACACTTGTTGGATCACTAGTGGCTTCCAATTTACTTGGATGAAGCTACACAACAGGTTAGCTTGACTGATGGAAATCCTGATAGGCATTAAAGTCAGGATGTCCGCTCGATGGAAACAGATTTAGTAAAGATGTAGTGCATACAAAGCGGACGAGGCCGGGTGCCATCCCACAACTATGAGCGCTGTAGAGTTTGTTCAGAGAACAACCAAGGGTGCAACCTCGTACGAGCGGCTCTTCAAAATCAGTTGGACCAAAAATAGATTCAACCATGTTCAAGTTCTGGGTCGATGAACGTGATACACAACTATCTCCCTGGTCAAAGCAAAGACGTTGTCATAATCTCCGATCATGGGAGGACCAAAGACGTTTGTGCCATAATCCCTCTACTCGTCCAGAAAATGGAGCTTGATCAGTGATGGGTAAATCAATCAGATGAGAGTACTCTTCTAACGTTGATGCCAGATGATAACCCAGAAATGTGAAGCAATGATAAACCGGATCGTAGAACTGAATTAGCAAAGACAAAGACAGGGTTGGTGATCATAAGACAACCGTCCTCTCATCTGATTGATTTACCCATCACTGATCAAGCTCCATTTTCTGGACTGGAAGAAATTCCAAATGATCAGGTCATTATAGGAGAAATCTCTTTGGACGAGTCAGAAGTTAGGACTCACATGACCACTAAAGGAGGAATCCAGGGATTACCAACTGAATTCCTGATAGAGAAAGCTCTGTACTTTGCTAGTGTAGGAAAAATAACTGCTTTCGAAGACATCTTTGTCCTACTCACATATGGGGTTTTCCTCTTTCCTAAGATTGACAACTTCGTTGATACCAATGTTGTTAAGATATTTATGATTGGGAACCCTGTACCAACCTTGCTCGTAGATGCTTATCATTCTGTACACTTAAGGAATTTGTACATCGGAGGAATGATCACATGCTATGTACCTTTTCTCTACAAATGGTTCATTTCCCATTTACCCAAGTCTGCTACATTTTGGGATCATAAGATTACTCTACGTTGGTCATAAAAGATTATGTCTCTTACCAACTCTGACATAGATTGGTATAATAGAATTTGCGAAGGGATAGAGATCATCGACAGATGTGGAAATTTCTCTAACATACCCCTCATTGGAACTAAAGGAGGAATCAACTATCATCCAATTTTAGTTCGCCGTCAACTCGGATACCTGATGAAGAATATCCCGCATAATGTTCATCTAGAAGGTCTTTTCTTCAAAGAAGGGGAAAATGAAAGGGCACTAAAGAAGGAAATAGTGCATGCCTGGCAACATATTCACAGGAAAGGAAGAGAGTATCTAGGAAGACCAAATTGTATCTCCATAGAGCCTTATCTCCACTGGGTGAAAACTAGAGCCCTCGAGCTGAGGATGCCTTACCCTCGCCAAGAAGTTTTTCCGTTAAAGGAATCTGTCCTTTATTGCATGTCTGACACGGAAAAACTCCAGGCAGCTCTCAACAAAGTTCAACGTGAGAAGAGCTCTTGGAAAAACAAGTACCGAATCCTCAACGTGGAGTGTACCAAGATTCAGGAACTGCTAAAAGAAAAGGATGCTCTGATTAAGATATTAGAGCAGCATATTGTAGAAAGTCAGGAAGATCGAAAGAATTTGCTCGATCCTTTCATTTGGCAAAGGACTGACAACCCAGCAACGGCTGAAGAGCCCCGGTCAAAGAAAAGGAAAATACCAGAACCAGCGTCTAAATTCTCTTCAAAAAGGACTCAAGATCCATAAGCTTAGCCATTTTCCTTATAGCACTCTGTAAAATACTGTATTTTCCCTTTCTGCAATCTTTCAAATTCAATAAAACAGGGTCCCCACCCTCCACTGTATGATATTTGCAATCTATTTTTTGAAGTTTCTTTTTGATTAAAACTAAAAATATATATCTTTGCATATCATTCTTCATTCTCACATAACGTGTTCTTCTTATCTTCGAGTCTCACGTATGTGTCACGATTCTAGAGTCAAACTGTCTCACTCATACAATACTCGGGCCAATTGACAAAAGAAGATGGACGATCTCGAGGAAGAGAACAGAGAGCTGAGAGAAGAAGTAGACGCTCTAAAGGAAAGTTGGAAAAACTTCACAGTGATATGCAATCCCTGGCAGCAACTCAGAGGAAACAACAAAATACTGTGATCTCAGATATCACATCTACACCTATAATGGGAACATATGATCCTTGGTACAACATGCCTAAAGGTCGCCTCTGGGGCATGCCTCTCAACTTTGTCCATGAAGGATACATTTCGCCGGTCACTGAAGACCCAGAAACTGCAGCAGTAACCATTGGGCCTGAAGGTTACAAAATTTGGGAAAATGAAGACGCAAGGTTTACGACAGCAACACCTAAAGGTTACAAACTTCAGGGCACTGAAACTCCAAGAGTCACCACCATAATGTCTATACCACAACCGGTGGTCCACACTATCCCGGAAGGACAGATTCCACAAGCAATTCCTGGTAGAAACGAAGACATGTATGAAAGGATGAATAAGTTTCAAGAACAATTCTTGGAAATGCAGAAGGAACTGCATGCCATTGCGGTCAAGACTTATTCGAAAAAGACGCCGCAGACCTCTGTTTGGTCCCTAATGTAAAGATACTGCACAAATTCAAGGTGCCTGACTTTGAAAAATACAAAGGCAACTCTTGCCCTCAAAGTCATTTGGTGATGTACGCTCGAAAAATGTCAACTCAGACCGAAAATCAACAACTACTGATCCATTACTTCCAAGACAGTTTAACCGGTGCCGCACTCAAATGGTACATGGGTTTAAACTGCACCAAGATTAGTACTTTCAGAGATCTTAGCGCTGCCTTTGTTCAGCAGTACAAGTACAATTTGGACATGGCACCAGATAGAGATCAGCTCAGGGCAATGTCGCAGAAGGACAAAGAAAGTTTCAAAGAATATGCTCAGAGATGGCGTGAAATTACCGCTCAGATCTATCCCCCACTTGAGGAAAAAGAGATGACTAAGATCTTTTTGAAAACCTTAAGGTCGTTCTATTACGACCGAATGATTGCAAGTGCACCCAGTGACTTCACTGAGATGGTGAACATGGGAGTACGCCTTGAAGAAGTAGTCCAAGAAGGATGATTGGTCAAAGATGTAGAGCCATCTAGCAGTACCAAAAGACACAGTAGTGTTTTCCAAAAGAAAAAATAGCAAGATATTGCTAATATCTCTCTCGGAAAGCAAAGGCGAAGGTATCAACCAGTAGCAATGGTAACTCCCGCTATCAACCCTGCGCCAGCTCCGACTTATCAACCTTAGGTTGCTCAGAGCCAACCAAGTCAACAACAGTATCAGCAAAGGACACAACAGCCTCTTCAGCAGGCTCATCCACAGTACAACAATAACAATCATACGACACGACCACCAGGGTTTGACCGTATACCAATGTTGTACACAGAACTATTTCCACTCTAACTGGCCAAGGGGCACGTCCAAACCAGGTCTCCTCTTACAGTACCCGAAAATTCGCCTTTTTGGTTCAAAGCGGATCAAACTTGCCCTTACCATCAAGGAAGACCGGGGCACAACATTGAGAATTGCCTCAGCTTCAAGTCTGATGTACAGAAGCTTGTCAGGAATGGGGTCTTATCTTTCAAAGATACTAATCCCAATGTTCAGACAAACCCGTTGCCTCAACTTGAGAAGAGTGCAGTAAATTTAATAGAAGAAGAATTTAGCCGCAGTTATCAAATTCAAAATGTAATTCTATTAGGAACCAATCTGGTTAGGATGCATTGCAGACAGAGTGGGTACAGTCATGTACAGCCTCACAATTATTACCAGTGTGATATCTGCTCAAAGAATAATCAGGGGTGTTCCGTAGTGCAATCAGCTCTACAAGAACAAATGGATCTCGCCTGGATTTAAGATCACCGAATTCGTAAGGTCAACATGGCCCATGCACATCCCAACATTATTCAGAACCACGACATCCGTGCAATGAATGTCAACTTGGTGGTGATGTACTCAAGGCAAAGTCAACATCAAAATCTGCCACGACACGACTACAATTCTTGTCCGATCTGCTCAATAAGCAATCAGGGGTGCTCTTTTGTACAAGAGGCCCTCCAACGTCAGATGGATCTCGGATGGATCCAAGACTACCGTGAGAGAAATAACCATCAAGTCAATATGGTTCAGATCTTTGACATACGCTCGATGAATACCAGTCTGGTAGAATTACATGCTAAGCAAGTCAGGCTCAGCTTTCTGGCTTCACATGATTATCTAGATTGTGAGGAATGCCAGGAAGACGACCAAGGATGTGAACTTGTCCAAAGAACACTTCAACACTTGTTGGATCACTAGTGGCTTCCAATTTACTTGGATGAAGCTACACAACAGGTTAGCTTGACTGATGGAAATCCTGATAGGCATTAAAGTCAGGATGTCCGCTCGATGGAAACAGATTTAGTAAAGATGTAGTGCATACAAAGCGGACGAGGCCGGGTGCCATCCCACAACTATGAGCGCTGTAGAGTTTGTTCAGAGAACAACCAAGGGTGCAACCTCGTATGAGCGGCTCTTCAAAATCAGTTGGACCAAAAATAGATTCAACCATGTTCAAGTTCTGGATCGATCAACGTGATACACAACTATCTCCCTGGTCAAAGCAAAGACGTTGTCATAATCTCCGATCATGGGAGGACCAAAGACGTTTGTGCCATAATCCCTCTACTCGATGAATCAAGAATTCCTCTTGATAGTAGAAAGATTCTCAACCTCGAACCAATTGAGGCTACCTACGATGGTCAAAAAAATCAAAAGGCTCCTGTGGTTATCAATCTTCCAGGACCAATACCATACAAATCAGATAAGGCTATCCCTTACAAGTACGGTGCAACAACTATTAAAAATTTAAAGGAAACTCCATTACCCTCCGTCGTGAACATTGCCGACATCAGTCGAGTAACACTGAGTAGCTGTATCTTCAACAGAGGAGTTGGAGAACCCACCAAAGAAAAGGAACCTCAAACAGAAGTTCCAAATCAACCAGTCGATCAATCTAGTAATCCAGAACTGGTAAAGAACAATGATGAGATGCTGAAGCTCATCCAGAAAAGCGAGTACAACATTGTAGACCAACTGTTGCAAACTCCATCTAGAATCTCTGTGATATCTCTCCTGCTTAGTTTCGAAGCTCATAGGGAAGCTCTGCAGAAAGTCTTAGAGCAAACTTTCATAGAACAAGATGTGACGGTAAGACAGTTCGACAGCATCATTTCCAACATCACTTCCTGCAATAACTTAGGATTCAGTGATGAAGAACTACCGGAAGAAGACAAAAATCACAACATGGCGCTTAACATTATAGTCAACTACCAAGACGATGCTCTAGCCAGCGTACTGGTAGACACAGGATCGGCTCTAAACATCATGCCAAAATCAACTCTGGTACGACTATCATTTCAAGGTGCTCCGATGAGAGGCAGCGAGGTCATCGTCAAAGCCTTTGACGGATCCAAAAAAATAGTTATCGGTGAAGTTGATCTTCCCATAAACATCGGTCCTCACACTTTCCAAGTCACTTTCCAGGTCATGGACATCCGGATGACCTTGGATACACGAAGCTAGGGCAGTCATTTCGAGCCTTCACCAGAAGCTGAAGTTCGTCAAGAATGACAAGTTAGTCACAGTATGCAGAGAGCAGGCCTTAATCGTAAGCAATTTATCATCATTTTCCTGTGTAAAACCCGAGGAGGTTGTTGGAACCCAGTTTCAAGCACTCTCGGTGAGTAATGAGAATCGACCAGAAAAAGGAACGTCAATTTCCTCATACAAAGACGCTCTGAAAGTGATCGAGAGTAATAACGCAAACGGATGGGGACAGCTCGTAATTCCTACGGATAACAAGACAAAGAAAGGTCTTGGTTTCTCCTCAGCCTGTACCCAGACTGCCAAGAAAGATGAAAGTTTTCATCCCGTTCAGAACTTCTTCCACAGTGGAGGCTTCCTTCACCCAGTGTCTCAAGAAGTACACACCATCAATAAGAGTGACTCCTCTGATACAGATGAGGAGTGAAAATCTTACATCAACAATGATAGTTATATGTCTCAGGAAGAAACACACATGCCATTCTGTTTTCCCAAATAGAGTCCAAGATATATACCAAGATCATACTTCAAGATGACGTACGGAGATTGTGATCCTGAAGGATATCGTGCTCCACCAAACTCATTAGAAGATAATCCGATGAACGACAACTTCGACTACGACTATTATGACCCACTGGATGACTTGCATATCTGGAACCCATACACAGAATTCTTAGGGCAAAAGAGTCATCCCAATGATGCCTATCAGCTGAGTAATATTGAAAGGAATACTCGCGTCCCCACCGAGTCATGGGATCATTACTCAAGACATTCCGAAGATATCCAGCACCATAATGATGAATCTGCAAAGATTGCAGGACAAGAGTTCATCAACTATGTTTTTCCTGAGGTCAACGTCATCGAGAAGGATGACTCCTCTATCCCCATAGAAGTTTGAGACACCTTAGGACAACCGAGTGGAAAGTACTATTTCTTGGTCAAGTACACCGCTCCTGAAAGCTCTCGCATCAGATACGAGGACATCCAGCCAACTGGATGGGGAGATCCTCTTGAGAGTGAAAACATTAAGGAAGATACAACATAAGAGTTTGTTTATGACAACTCTGCTTGGGAGGAAGACTCCAACGATCCTGCTCCACCAGAAATCAACGTCATTTCTGAGGACAAACCAAGAAAGAAGGTACCAGAATTTGTGATTCACCGAGGAGTTCGTCGCCATTGGGTTGTTGCCAATGTCCCGAAAGTCGTCCATAAGTCTAAGGAATTTCCATTTTTGTTTTAACCTTTCACCCTGCCCAGGTGAAACAGATGTTTTTATAGGGCTCACTTTTCTATAAAGTTCCTCTTCGCTTCGCCCAAAGCGACAGAGTTTTGTTTTATAGGGCTGTATTTCAAGAATCGACAAAATCTTAAATAAATAAATAAATGTCATTCTGTCATTCCCGCATTTATCGCTGCTTTCACTTTTCGTTTTTTCAGAAAATAGGTAATCCTAAAATAGCCCAAAAATAAAACAATCATTTTTCAGAAAATACACTGCACACACTCTTGCATTTCTCTCTATCTCTTCTAAAAAAACAAATCATCGCGTTATGCAGATTTCTTGTTGTAAACCCCATTGAAACACACGATCCAATGCCTTCTCCCAACTTTGAATTCCCGGTATTTGAAGCTGAAGAAGAAGAGGACACCGATATTCCAGAAGAGATTTCCCAATTACTCAGACAAGAGGAAAGATCTAATAGCCTCACAAAGAGCCGTTGGAAACTATCAACTTAGGTTCAGAGGAAGAGAGGAAAGAAGTTAAGATTGGAGCACTGCTCAATCCAGCTATCAAAGAACGCTTGATAAAACTTCTCAAAGAGTCTCCAGATGTGTTTGCTTGGTCCTACCAGGACATGCCAGGGTTGGATACCAGCATCGTGGAACATCATCTACCGTTGAAGTCAGAATGTCCGCCGGTAAAACAAAGGTTGAGAAGGACTCACCCGGATATGGCTATCAAAATCAAGGAAGAAGTGCAGAAACAGATTGACGCGGGTTTCCTTGCCACCTCAGAATATCCTTAATGGCTAGCCAACATAGTGCCAGTTTCGAAAAAGGACGGAAAAGTCAGAATGTGTGTAGACTACAGGGATCTGAACAAAGCAAGTCCAACGGATGATTTCCCCTTACCGTACATAGACATGCTGGTAGACATTACAACAAAGTTTAAATTCTTCTCCTTCATGGATGGATTCTCGGGCTATAATCAAATCAAAATGTCGCCGGAAGATATGGAGAAAACTTCATTCATCACCCCATGGGGCACCTTTTGTTACAAGGTAATGCCATTCAGTTTGAAGAACGTCGGGACAACCTATCAAAGGGTCATGACAACTCTGTTTCACGACATGATGCACAAAGAAATCGAAGTGTATGTCGATGACATGATTGCCAAATCTAGAACAGAAGAAGAGCATGTGACACACTTGCCAAAGTTATTTGAGCGTCTGAGAAAATACAAACTCCGCTTGAATCCCAATAAATGAACGTTCGGTGTCCGCTCAGGAAAACTCTTAGGGTTCATCGTCAGCCATAAATGGATTGAGGTTGATCCTAACAAGGTTAAGGCCATTCAAGAAATGCCTTCACCAAAGACTGAGAAACAAGTCAAAGGATTTTTGGGATGTCTGAATTATATCTCAAGGCTTATATCCCTCATGACCGCGACATGCGCGCCAATCTTGAAATTACTCAAAACGAATCAAAGCTGTGTATGGACAGAAGATTGCTAAAAAGCATTCGACAATATCAACAAATATCTGTTGAATCCACCAATCCTATCACCTCTAGTGGAAGGAAGACCACTGATCATATACTTAACAGTCTTGGAAGACTCCATGGGTTGTGTACTTGGCCAACAAGACGAAACCAAAAGAAAAGAGTCTGCCATTTACTACTTAAGCAAGAAATTTACCAACTGTGAAACTCGGTACACTATGCTCGAGAAAACTTGTTGTGCTCTGGCATGGGCAGCCAAACGTCTTCGCCAGTACATGATTTGTCACACTACGTGGTTAATCTCAGAAATTGACCCGATCAAGTACGTTTTTGAAAAACCTGCTCTTACGGGAAGGGTCGCCCGTTGGCAGATGTTGCTATCAGAATACGACATCGAGTACCATGCTCTAAAAGCCGTCAAAGGAAGTATTGTAGCCGATCATTTGGCTCATCAACCAATTGACGATCAGGAATCAGTCGGATTTGACTTCCCAGACGAAGATGTGATGCACTTGAAAATGAAAGATTGCGATAAACCGCTACCCAGTGAAGGGCCAGAACCAGGTTCCCAATGGGGACTAATCTTTGACGGAGCTGTCAACAATTATGGAAATAGAATTGGGGCAATCATCGTAACACCTCAGGGTACCAATATTCCTTTCACCGCCCGACTGACATTCAAAGGGACAAACAATGAGGCCGAATATGAGGCTTGCATCATGGGTCTTGAAGAAGTAATTGACTTAAGGATAAAAAATTTGGATGTGTATGGAGACTCAGCCTTGGTTATCAATCAGATCAAAGGAGATTGGAACACATACCAATCAAGACTAATTCCTTACAAATATTACGCGAGAAGGTTGTTTCCATTCTTTAACAGAATCGAGTTTCATCATATCCCTCGTGACGAAAATCACATGGTTGATGCACTAGCCACTCTCTGTTCCATGATTAGTGTAGGTCAATGGAACGACGTACCTAAGATTGACATAATGCGCCTAGAAAGTCCCTCTTATATCTTCACGATCGAAGCAATCATAGACGACAGACCTTGGTATCACGATATCAAATGCTTCCTTCAGAAACAAGAGTACCCACCTGGGGCATCAAGAAAAGACAGGGAAACCCTCAGGAGACTGGCTGGCAACTTCTTCCTGAGTGGTGATACGCTCTTTAAGAGAAATTTCGACATGGTCTTTGTTCGATGCGTAGACAGACCAGAAGCAAACATGCTGATGAAAGAAATTCACGAAGGATCCTTTGGCACTCATGCCAATGGACACACAATGGCAAGAAAAATCCTAAGAGCAGGATACTATTGGTTGACCATGGAATCCGATTGCTACAAGTACATGAGGAAGTGTCACAAATGTCAAATATACGCTGACAAAATCCATGTACCACCAACACATCTCAAAATTCTTTCTTCCCCATGGCCTTTTTCTATATGGGGAATCGACATGATTGGCATGATTGAACCCAAAGCTTCAAACAGACATCGGTTCATCCTGGTAGCCATTGACTACTTCACCAAGTAGGTCGAAGCAGCTTCATACACCAATGTAACCAGATAAGTGGTAGTCTGTTTCATCAAGAACAATCTCATCTGCCGTTATAGTGTTCCGAGCCAGATCATTACTGACAATGGATCTAACTTGAACAACAAGATGATAAAAGAGTTGTGTGCTGAGTTCAAAATCGAACACCATAACTCATCTCCCTACCAACCTAAGATGAACGCCGCGGTAGAAGCGACAAACAAGAACATCAAAAAGATCGTTCAAAAGATGGTTGTAACCTACAAAGACTGACACGAAATGTTACCCTTTGCTCTTCACGGTTATTGCACATCTGTCCACACTTCAACAGGGGCAACCCCTTTCTCTCTAGTATATGGCATGGAGGCAGTATACCCCATAGAAGTAGAGATCCCATCACTCCGAGTATTGATGGAAGCTAAGCTAACAGAGGCTGAATGGTGTCAAAGTCGACACGATGAGCTGAATCTGATCAATGAAAAGTAAATAACGACTCTATGTCATGGTCAGTTGTATCAGCAAATGATGAAGAAAGCGTTCGATAAAAAGGTCTGACCTCGTGTCTTTAGAAAAGGAGACCTCGTGCTCAAGAAGATACAATCATTCCTCACTGATTCCTGGGGAAAATGGACTCCGAATTATGGTGGCCCTTATGTGGTCAAGAAAGTCTTCTCAGGCGACGCCTTGAGACTCGCAACCATGGATGAAGAAGAGTTTGCCTACCCCACAATTGTTGATGTAGTCAAAAAATACTTCGCCTAAATAAAAAAAAACGTCTCGGTAGATTGAAAACCTGAAAGGGCAGTACAGGAAAAAATTAGAGACACAACCAAAAATCATCCCATTGGATTGGAAACTTCAAAAGACAATCCAGGAAAAAGTTAGGGATTCATGGCAAGTGACTACGTTCGACAAGGTTAAATCCCCAGCGGTAACACTATTCGTCGAAAAACTTCCAGTCAAGGTCATCTATGACAGAAGCTCAGGATGTCCAGAATTCAAAGTTGGTAGAAGGTTAACGGTCGTTATGTTTCAATGTAGCCCCTTTCCCTTAAAATTACCATTTTCTAAACTTTGTAAATGCTCTATGGTATCACGCGCTTGGCTGATTTCCATCCTATCAATAAAATTTGAGCCTAATGCTTTTGTTTGCAATTCTCATTTATTTTTGCTTTATAAAATGACATTTTAACATGATCAACGATTCTTGAAATAAAATAAAAATGATTTTACTTGTCAAATTTCTTCTGCTTTTAAAATAAAGATGGCATTTCTTTTTAACTGCTAAACACAAAAAGAACATCGATAGCTTCTCCGAATGTGATTGAACCTCAAAGTGCATAATCAAAGTACTCCTTCTAAAACCAGTACACTTGAGCGAAGGATCAACTGTTTCAGATGCCATGTTTCATCTGATATTCCCGACAGGGTTCTTACCTCTTAAGACCGATTGACAATTCTTTCTCCCCACATGGACCGTCTTTCTTAAGCAAGACAGGATTGCTATCTTAAACCAATGGTACTTTTCATCCCCCGCCGTGGCCGAGTATCCAGTATTGTTCATCTATTAGTCTGTATGTCGCGTCAGTTTTGTCAGCATAAACATACATACCTCATGCATATTTGATTCACATACATAATCATATTGCATTAATATCGCTCTGGTCATACTCATTTCCCAAGTGATAAAGTCCTCTTGTCAATCAAGTTGTTAGTTCTTTCATCGTCAGGAAATGTTTTTTCTGAGCAATCTCTCCCCAGTTTACTTCTAGATTAGAGATGGTCCTCGACGACTTTGATAGCTTAAACCTCTAAAAGGCAAGATGACATTCGACAAACGTCACTCTTCACCATTGAAGATGATATTTTTGCTTTCCCGGATTAAGGAAAATCCCCAGAGAAAGCCTCTTAACTAAAGACTCTCAGCAACACATTAGTTTTTCTGCCAAGAAATTTGATGTTAATGGAGTCATTAGCACCTCAAAATTGGATCACATCACATGGCATTTCTCCGAAAAGATCTCGAAGAAGAATATGATGCAGTATCCCCAAGCAGAAAACAGTCTTTCAAGAGACTCATTTTCCCTAGTAGAGTCAACAAATGGCATCTTCAACAGAGAAGTTTGCACACCTCTACAGCTCAGACGAATGGGTGTCCCCAGCAAGTCTGACCTCAAATATTTTCCATCGAATGGCATCTCCCCAGTAAAAACTCGGCGAGAATTTTGATGAAAACCACTACACATAGCATTCCTTGTCAAGGAAAGAACTCGACAAGAAGAAACTGAAACCAGTTCTGTGGCTAAAGACCAGGATCGAGGGGAAGTTTATCAAGAAACTGAGACCAGTTCCATGGCTAAAGACCAGGATTAAGGGGAAGTTTATCAAGAAAATGAGACCAGTTCCATGGCTAAAAACCAGGATCGAGGGGAAGTTTATTTTAGAAACCAAGACCAGTTCTGTGGCTGAAGACTAGGATCGAGGGGAAGTTTTATCCTTTCCTAAGTAACCTTACTTAGTAAAAGAAGATGGACGAGCAAACCGCCATTCATAACCACCGTCAAAATTTTGGGTATTCCGATATTTAATCCTCTTGCACCCTGAATGTATGAATATCTTCGCCATTCACACCTTCGGGTCCAAGAAGATTAAATAGGGGCATCTGTCATACCCCAAATTTTGACCACCAAGATTTCCCATCATTGTGAAGATCATTACCACAATATGGATGTACCATCATACCTCATCAATCTCCCAAAGATAGTTGAGCATCCACCACAATCAAGAATTAGGATTTGGGCCCTCTCAGAGTACTTAGATAAAAGATCAATCTAGAAATGACATGATCTTCAACTTGTCTAACCTCTTAAACATCCACAAAGGATAAAGAGGTCCCTCACATCAAAAATCAAGCACACAGTTGTAGCATTCCAAGTGAAAGGAGCCTCGAAACACCAGATATCACCAAATTAGGGTTTTGGACGACTGGGGCTCCAGAGTGAGATTTTCACAAAGGCATGAGCCAAGACTTTAAAACATGACTCAATATGCTCAAAATAACCCTAGGAATGTATTTGCAAAATTGAGTTACCCTCAGAGGATGCATTCCTCAAAAGTCGGGAATTAGGGTTTTTACGCGCCGAGCCGCTCTGGAGCCAAAAGTCAAAACTTGACTTTTTTGGCAAAAATTATCCTTATGACTCATATTTTAATAAAATATGACTTATAATGTCATTTGAACAAGAATTGATCAAGAAATCAAGATAACTTGTAAAAAGGGGTAATCTTAAAAAAAATTGAAAATTTTCTAAGTTACTAAATTTGAATGGATTTGGTACCAACTTTCAAAGGCCATAACTTCTGATCTAGATAGCCATTTTGAATGATCCAAAGCCTGATTTGTAGGTCTTCCTACATTCTACAAAAGCTTCAACTACATGAAACTCTGATTCTTCATGGATTTTTAGTTATGGATGGATCAAAATGGTGAAAAATCAAGAACATAACACTTAGTGCAAAACTGTCTAAGTGTCAGCTTTGGGCATCAAAGATCATGAGGTTTTTTCAATTGGATTCAGATAGTTTCAAGACCAACTATGATCACACATGAATTGTACCATATGAGGGCTTTCTAAAAAGCACAAGAACTTTCCATAACTCCATTTGAGTAGGGAGATATGACCCCCTCAAAATCACCATTTCCAACTGTCTTGTACAAGACAAAATTTTGCATTTTTGCTCGATTTGGAAAAATCTGACAAGTACAAGCCTTGTTATCTATTTGGACACCTCAGGGGATAACATCAAAGAGAAATGATATGATCCACAAGCTTCCCAAGTCTAAGGATCTACATGTAGCCATAAATGCCCTAAAAAGGCTAAAAAGCTCAAAGACTCCAATTTTGTTTCAATGCATTCAATGGATTCACAAGGTGGCAAGCATCAAGACATTGCTAACTGAATTGAGTCAAGATTCAGCTCTAACCCAAAGGACTCATAACCTGCTACATTGACTCAAGTCAATGATCATTGAAGACTAGAATGCCTTTTGATCAACATTGGCCAAGGGACTATCCAAGCCTCCATTCACTATTGATGCCAAAACAAACTTGTTGCACTATAAATAGACATCAATTGTGATTAGTTTGAGTAAACCAAAGCACCCAAACTGATGCTTTGCTCCAAATCTCTCCTTCACTCCAAAAATGCCTTCATTTGGAAGTCATTATCGAATTCTGCATTAGGAAGCCATTCCATCATAACCAATTGATCTAACACCTTCCATATATCATATATGAGCTGATCAAACACCTCTTACACCTCTGAAACATCAGGATCATCATCTTCATTTCTCACTTGGACTAGTTGCAGTCAGAGTTGAGGCAGCCAATCCAGAGAGTTTTAAAACATCCTGAAGGTTGTAACATGATCCTTGAGACTCAAGGAAGCTAACCAGGCCTTTGTTTCACTTCTGTAACACCTCTACCATTGTAATCGAATCCTTCTTGCAGAGGTAAGCCTTAAACTTTCAAACTCAATGAATCATGCATCATAAACATGTTATCACATTACCATTGTGTTTCTGAATGTTTATAGATCATTTTCCCTCAATCAATTGTTGTTTATCTTATGTGTATGTGATTTCATTGAGTTCTTGCACATTTTAGGGTTCATCTAGTAAGATTGTAATATCTTTTGTTACACTTAGTTAAAATTAAATTGAATAAAGCCATTGTGTTCCTTATTAAAAAACGAACGATTTTCATCTTTATATCATGTGAAATGGTTGAGAAATGAGAGAGATAGAATGCTTCACGTAGTTTGCCCAAGGAAGAAGATGGCCATGGCGCCATTCTTTAGAAATCCAACTAAATTTGGTATATATTATTCAGTTGTCACTATATACTTGAATTGGCATTGAGCCCTAGTGGAAACACTGGTATTTATGTGTGTGTAGAGAGCGAGAGGTATGGGGTTCAAATCCCCCTCTCCCCAGACCTTTTGGTATTTTTTAAACTATTTTTCAAAAGGAAGTTTCACATATTATTCACTCTTGCCATCTTTTATCATCCAACGCACTTGACTCAGTTGGTAGAGTTTTAACCTCACAACCCCAAGGGCGTGAGTTCAAGCCATGGGAGGGCCATTCCATATTTTTTATCACTTGTTTTCTTTCACTTTTCTTCACAATTTCTTAATAACTTCCAAAATTAATTTCTCTCTCAATTTTAAATATTTTTTATTAATTCTCTTTTTGAAAATTCACAAAAATGATAAAATATTTTATTTTATAAAAATATCACAAAAAATATTATTTATTTTATATATTTAATATTTTCATAAAGAATTTACTTTTTATTTGTTTTTTAAACATTTGAAAATAATTTCTTTCTCTTGATTTTAAATTCAAATGAGTTTTTAATCATTCTAGGGGTAAAACATGATTTTTCAAACTTTGATCCTAGATCATAATTTGTTTTTCACATATGTTTGGCAATTTTAATCATTTTAGTTGAATTTTTACTTAATTAAAATGCCCTTTTGAAAATCAAATTAGGGTTTTGAGTATTTTCACCCTCACAAACATTTTTCAAAACACTTTGGGCCTTTAATAGAGTGTAAGTCTCATCCCTTTGTACAGAAAACCTTTTTTGGGCCTCAATCATTGTATAAGTCCCTCTGCGGTTCTTAAAACGAAGGTGCGATCACCGTTTTTCATTGGGTCTCTCACTGAGTTATAAGTCTCATTCTCTTTTCTTAAAATACACTTTTGGGTCTCTAATTGAGTGTAAGACCCCACCCCCTTTGTACATAAATAAATTTTGGGCCTCAGTCATTGTATAAGTCTCACTGTGTTTTCTAAAAACTACGACGCGATCGTCGCCTTTTAAACAAAAAACCATCTGGGCCTACCCTTGTGTTGTAAGTCCCATTTTTCTTCTTTTCAAACATCTGGGCCTACCCTTGGGCCTCAGTCATTGTATAAGTCCCAATACAGTCTTCAAAATAACGGTGCGATCACTGTTTTCATCTGGGCCTCTCCTTGAGTATAAGCCCCAATCTTCTCTTTCAAAATAACTTTCCTTTTTTACTTAGATTCAAATTCATAGTTGTAATAAAAAATTTCTTTAATTTCTTGAACAAATAACCATACAGCTGTTACAATGGAAGCTTGCTCACCTGTAAGTTTTAAACAGCTTTCTTTTACATACCTGTATATATATATATATATATATATATATATATATATATATATATATATATATATATATATTTGTTTGTAATGTTGGAAGCTTGCTCACCTGTAAGTCCTTCTACCCTCTCTTACATACTTGTATATATTTCCTCTATATATATGCCTATATATTATCTGCTTAGAGTTCTCCCCAGCAATTAGGTCTAGGAATAGATCAAACCAGTGGTCACTCTTTCAACACAGTCAAAATTAGTTCCCCATAGGGAATTCCAGATACCGTCTTGCCTCCTCTTGGGCTTATATAATATGGAACAGAGAAAGGCATTATTCCCGGTGAAACTTTTCTCAAGACTGTCACTATTAGAAAATTGTCAAAGAAATTCATTTCCCCATAGAGGATTAATTCCCAGTGAAACCTCTCTTGAATTTCTTCAAACCCTAGAACTGTTCACTAAAGAAAGGATTATTCCCGGTGAAACCTTTCTTGAAATTTTCTTAGGTTTGGACCCACAAGCTTCCTAAAAGCATCCCCATCCTCCTCTTGGGCTTTGTACAAGGACCCTCAGGCTTCTTAGAAGTTCTCATGCCTTCTCTTGGGCTTAGTACAAGGACCCAAAGACCTCTTACAGGTATAGGACATAACCTAGCCATCTTTTGTTAGAGCAGTCTTTCTAAGAGTCAAAACATCAAACCAGTTTAGGGTTGATTCTCATCCCTTAAAACACCTGCCTCCTCTTGGGAATTATACAAAGATAAATCTTCTCATACCAGTTGACTTGGACAATCTCATCTGCTCTTGGATTTCAAAGAAACCCTCAAGTTTCCTAAAAGCACAAAAAAAAACCTGATCATTTCGTCAATCTCCAACAGAGTTAAAACCTCCAAAGGTAAAAGCTCCACCTATTAAAACTTCCATCCTAGATTCCCGAGTCAGGGTTAATTTACCATTAACAAATCCCCAACACAATCAGAACCTCAGGGCATTTGATATTTCAACTCTTCTGCAATTCCCAACAAGAGTTGATTCCCCAATTTGGACCTGCCTCTAGATCTCAATAATCCTCAGCAGAAGTTAGCCCCCTCTTAGGCTTCATATAAGAAATTCGCCAATCGGCCTCTTCTTAGGCTTTGTATAATGATTTTCCCTTAGCAGTTTTAGCCTCAATCTTGGGCTTTGTACAAGACAGACAAAATATTCCCCGAAAGAGTCAACTCATTCCAGCCTCCTCTTAGGCTTTGTATAATGATCATCCCTCAAAACTTTCAGCCTCAATCTTGGGCTTTGTACAAGACACCCACATAAGCATCTCTCCAGTAGATCAATCATAACTTTCAGCCTCAATCTTGGGCTTTGTACAAGACACCATATAAATCTTCTGCAGCTGAGTCAGTCATAATCTTTAGCTGCAATCTTGGGCATTGTACCAGACAAATAAAACCCCTCCCCAGTGGAGTCAAAACCTTTTTAGCCTCAATCTTGGGCTTTGTACAAGACAGATATAAAAACTCCCTAAGCAGAGTTAACCCCTTTAACCTCAATCTTGGGCTTTGTACAAGACACACAAATAAAAACCTCCCAGAAGAATAATTTCTTCTCAGCCTCCTCTTAGGCTTTGTATAATGATATACCCCAAAAGAGTCAGTCTCTTTTCAGCCTCAATCTTGGGCTTTGTATAAGACATATATAAAACGCCCTAGTAGAGTCAACCTTTTAGCTTCAACCTAGGGCTTTGATCAAGGCACATAAAACCAAAAATCCCCTCAGAGGAAATCAAAAACTCTCTATAGGAAGACATTTCCCTGTACATCATATATCAAAACAGACAATCAAACAAACCTTAATCCCAAATAACTGTTGTAAGTGGCACACTTGTTGATTCAAATATCCAAGCTGTAGTCGATCTCTTATCCTGGTAAATCCCCTTCTTTCATCTAATTGCTGTAAGCGGCAAGCCTCTGGATTATTTACATCCAAGCCAATGTCCCTCTCTTAGCATGAAAGACTCCTAAGGGAAAATGACATTGCTCAACACTGAGTTAAAGTTTTCTCCTTCAGGACAAATCCCTTATAAAGGAATTTATGGCATTGTTGGATTCATATATCCCAGTTAAAGTAATCCTCCTTTATAATCAGTCACCCAACAACTGTGATAAACATATGAGGTATCTCCCTTTATAGATGAAAAATTCTCTCTCAGTAAAACCTTTTAGCTTCAATCTTGGGCTTTGAACAAGACACAAATAACCTTTAGCTTCAATCTTGGGCTTTGAACAAGACACCAAACATCTCTAACTACGATTTCTCTTATTTCCCTGTCTTCTTTAACGAGAATACGTAGGCATAAGATTGCGAAATCTTAGCAGGCACACATATCAAAAACCTTAGGTCCAGTACCTTACCAAAAACATCGAAAAACCCGAGATCAACAAAACTCTCTCTCAAACACTCCCAAAGGACAAACTTTCTCAACCCATAATAGATAAACATTAGTAAGTAGAAAACAGTAGAAATTGCTAACGATCTATGGATAACCATATATAGGATGGGTAATTGACAACTCCCCATTGTATAACCTGACCCCGGACCCCCCAATCTCTTAGCATTTGTTAAAGAAAACATTTGCGTGCAAGGTTAGTTTTAGATAGCTTCCCTTTCCTTTCCAGCTTCATAGGATAAATAAGAAATCATAAAGTAGCACCCAATTCCAACCAATGGCGATAAGATGGTCGCGTCACCGAAAAAAATCGCACGCTACAAAAGGGAATAACTTAATGAAGTTAAAGATAACAAGAATATCCATACATGAATTTAAAGGTGGTAATAAACACATGGATATAATACATGGGTGATGATGGTGAATGTGATGACATTCAAGGTAAGCACTTTAAAAAGTATACACATATTATGTTAACACACAAGGATCATTCATTAATGAACAAGGTAAATACCTAAAGGGAACATGATATAAGTCTAAACATTTTGATCAAATAGGTAATAACCTAATATGGGGAAATGTCTTTGACCTAAACTTTGTGTAAGAGGAAAATATTACTTATGTTAATCTAAAGTCCACTTTTATAAAAGGGGAGACCTAAACACATATGTACATGATACTACCTAAGTTGATGGTTTGTATCTACATTGATGTCATACGTACATGAGGGGGAGTCCTAATTTGGAGGTAAAGACCTATCTAAGACTTCATGGGGATGACAAGAGCTCATACATCTTAAAATAAACAAACACACTCACAAGTGCGCCCTAAACAAAACCTACAACTATGTACAAGTCTAAGACATGGGAAGTGATCTTAATATGTTAAGACAAACCTATACAAGTCCTAAAAGGTAAGGGAAATCAAAGGTTATAACCCTAAACAATCAAAACAATTCTAAATAACCTTAAAGACACTTATGTTTCACATATGAACAAAAGCCCTAAAAAAATAAATATTTTTGGAGATTTTTAAATGTCATAATAAAATGGGTCAAATGAGGAAAAAATGCTAAAAGAATGGTTTAAAAACCTTAAAGTATGAAGAAGTTATGGAGTTAGGAAATTTATGAAGAAAGCATAAAACACTAGTGATGAAAAAAATTAAGGGAAATGTCTTAGCTTGGTGTTGAACCCACGCACCCAACCTCATAGTCTAAAAGGGTCTACCAACTCCACCAGCGCACGCGTTGTGACAAGATATGGCTCATGAATATTATATAGGAAACCTAACTCTTCTTAGAAAAATAAAACAAAAGACTGGGGCAAGGGGGATTCGAACCCCAGCCTATTAGCATGGCAAACAAACACACAAACCTCCATTGACCAACAATGCTACGTCCTCATCCGGTAGTAAAACCAACATCAACAATATATATTTTACACTCGCATAAAAAATGGCCACCTCAGCGCCATGTCATGCCAACTCAGCGTTTATCCTCCTTTTTCTCTTCTTCTTCTCTCTCTCGCTCGTGCCCTAATCCACCATATTCTTTCAGATTTTCACACAAACATAACTTCCTCAAATCTTAACCATTTTTCAAACTGTAAAAACCAAAATTAAAGTATTTTCTACAAGGAAACTAATGGTCACATTGTCTTGTCCTAGAACAAACTATATGCTTCATAAAACACTCAACGAGAGTGCAACATCACCAAACAAAACTTGTTCAAAACCTCACATTCTCAAACAAAATAAAGCAAGAAAGGCTTCAAACATGTTGTACACAAAGTAGACTACATTTTGCTATAAGCATGAGACAATGAGATGCAAGAAATCTGAGCTTAGAGTTTCAAAGAAACTTACCTCTTGGAGCAGGTCCAAGGCCTCTTCAAATGAGGTTACAGAAGTGAAATAATATTCCCTTTAGGCTTGTTGATACTTGAAGTGAAGACTGGAGTGCTTGAAATGTATGGAGACTGCTTCAAACTTCAAACCCGTGTCCTTTTGCAAATGAGAGTTTAGAAATTGTGGATGTTGTATAAGGTGTTACAGAACATATTTTTGGTTTTGAACAAGCTCTGTAGGGTGCTTAGGGAAGGATTATGGAGTTTGTTTGTGAGTTGCACGAGTGAAATGAATTTGGGCAGTGGTTTTGCAAGTTTTGAGAGTTCTTGCAAAAGCTATGGGAGAGAGAGATGTAAGGGTTCTCAGAGGGAGCTCTTATGTGTTCTGCGGTTTAATGTGGCCCTCTATTTATAGGCAAAGTGTGGAGGTTTGAAATTAACCAGATGGTTAAGTTCTCAACCTTTTGGCTCGGTTGCATTTCAACCTTGTAGTTCCAAGTATTTTGTCATTTCTAGGCCATGTACCATGCTCCTCTAGGGTGGTTGAAAAGATTCAGAGGCCTTGCTTCTTAGTACAAGCCTTTTGAAATGCAGAAGAAACATTTACAAGGCTCAAGGCAAGTTGACTTGGTTAAAGTAGCTTTATGTAAATGGCAATGTCAACTTTGTGACAAAAATGGCAAGATTCATGAGATAAAGCTCAAACCACTTGGATAATGCATCAAAAGCATGTGTACTTATCTGATTTAAACCAAATTAACAAGAAACAAGGTCTGCCACACGAGATCATGAGGATTTGGAGTGATTTTGCAAGTTGAAACATCATGCTCATGACCTAAGAATCAAGTTTGTGACCCCAAATTCATGGATTCGATTCTCACAGCTCACACATTGGATTGGGGTGTTCTAGTACTTTTTAGAAAGCCCTAAGTATGCTCTACAATGTTCATGTTCACTCCAAGTTCTGAATTCAAAGGGATCATGATGAAAAATGGGCTTGAAGTTGGCTGCAAACTAGGGCAAAAAAGGGTGAAATTTCACTAAGTCATACTTGATTTGAAATTCCAAGCCTCATAACTTAAAAACTAAGCCTCTTTTGGAGAAGGACCCTCTAATACATTTTAAAGTTCATGATGAGTGCTTCAAAATGAGCTTTGGATCACAAAATTTGGATGTGTGGTTTGAAAGTTATGACTCTTCAAAGTTCACACAAGGACTAGATTCTTTCACACTTAGAAAATTTTCAAATACCAAACTTTGCCCTCTTTGTAAGAAACCTCTTAAATCTTGATTTCTCATGCTCTAATTCAAAGATCAAGCATATCTTGATGGAATATGACTTGAATACTTCATCTTGGACCGAAAAAGTCAAAAGTCATAGGTTTGACTTTTCTGACAAAACCCTAATTTCTTCATGAATTCAACTGTTGATCCTTTGTGATCTTGCTTTCTCAAACTTCTCAAACACCAATAGATGGCCTCCAAGGATGCATATGACCAAAATTCAAAGGCATGGTTGACTTTTCCTGACAAAACCCTAATTTGGGGCCAGATGAACTTGAGGCTCATTGCACTTATGATGGGAGCCAAACACACTTGATTTCTTGATAAATAAAGCCTCTTGGATGTATGTGAGCTTAATTGGTTGATGAACCAATCAAGGCATTAACTGATCACACCAAGGTTTCCTTGTAATTCTTCAGGTCAAAACCCTAATTCCACAACTCCTGATTTTATGGTTTCTCTTTGATTTTTATGAGATCATGACATATGATTTGAAAACCTCATGATTAACCCTCAAGGCCAAAGATTGAGCTTTAGGAGCCTCAATTGACTTTCTTGACCAGATGAATTCAAACACCTTTCTTAACCACCTAGTGAACACTTGGGATGGATGCATAGAGCCAAGAAGTGCCTTAGGAGACCTTGAAACATATGAGAACTTGGCTTATTGGTCTTGCCCTCTTTCTTGTGCAAAACCGTGTCCTTCAAGTAGAACCAAACTAGCAAAATATGGTGGTTAGTTAACAATGCATAGATGATTGAACCCTAATGCAAATTCAAAATGTCATGACATCTAAGGGTTAAAATTTGGGGTATAATAGTTGCCCCTATTTAAATAGCTTCACCGGATGGAGAGAGCGATGATAATCCTCTTGAAATCAAGGTGAAAAGGTATTTAAAAATAGCAAACCGAAAATTTTGCCCTTAGATGAAATACATATGCTAAGGACAGGCAAAAACATGCAGATGCTGACATGCCATGAACTTCTAATATGATGATATGATGACATGATGGTGCAGAAATGCAAACAAAACAAGGCACCAAAGGGACAAAGGTCAAACACCCACAGATAAGACTTACTGGGGATGAAGGCTAAACACCCACAGAAGAAACTCACTGGGGAGTGACTAAGATGACACTGGGGATAAGAAAATAAAATGTGGGGGGGGGGAACCCACAGATCCTCGCTAGGGATGGGAATTAGAGAGGCGTTCTCCACTAGGGAAAGATCCAGGGAGATGGGCGACAGGTTCAGATATGACCGGACGACATCGGGGACAGCAGAAAAGGGAGGCAAACACTTTACTGGGGATGAAACCAGAAAGAAGACATGATCTCCACTGGGGATCAATTTGAAATAAAGGACAGACACCCAACAAAATATTTTCTGGGGATTTCTTATACTGAAGAGTTCAAACGGGATCTTCAAGAAAAAACTAGAAAAGACAGAGACCAACACAAACTCTGCGTGCGCCAAATGATGATAATCACAAAGACTTTCAAAGGATATTGGTAATGACCAATATTAAAATGCCAATAATGATTGGACTTAGAAAACATGCCAGTAATTCCTGGACTTAGGATGCTGATAATGATCAGACTTTCAACAAATGCAAGTGAACACTGGACTTTTACGGGGATATTAGTGATGACCAAAACCTCTGCTGGGGATAGATTGTAAGATGCCAATAATGATTGGAATTTGAAAAGCATGCCAGTAATTATTAAGACTTATTTACCAATAATGATTGGATGAAAATCATGCCAGTGAAAACTGGACTTTTACGGTACCGATGATGATCGATATTAAAACGATGCCAGTAATTACTGGACTTGAGACACCAATAATGATTGGATCTTGAACAAAGAGACATACAGTTAAGACTGACCAATTAAGATTAGAATTTGAAACAAAAGGGCATACAATTATGAGTGACCAATTAAGATTGGATTTAAAGTAGAAAGACACACAGTTAAGACAGACCAATTATGATTGGATTTAAAATAATTCCAGTAATCACTGGACTTGGGACATCAATAATGATTGACTTGTGAGGCAATGCCAGTGGACACTGGACTTAGAATACCAAAGAAAAAGGTCTTTAGACATTCCCAATAAACACTGGACTTCACAATACCAATAATGACTGGATTTTCAAACAATGCCAGTGATCACTGGACTTGGGAAATCAATAATGATTAACTTGTGAGGTAATTCCAGTGGACACTGGACTTATAATACCAAAGAAAAAGGTCTTTAGACAATGCCATTAAACACTGGACTTCACTATACTAATAATGATTGGATTTTCAAACAATACCAGTAAATACTGGACTTCACGATACCGATGATGATCGATGTTAAAACATGCCAGTAAACACTGGACTTTGTGAATACCAATAATGATTGGTTTGAACAACAAATGGGACATCACCGGGGTTGCATAGTGATGCTAAGCTTCCTGGAGAATAAGGATAATAATCAAGTCTGACGCACGCTGGTGATAATCGGACGCAAGCAGGACACAGATGATGATCCACAAACTCAAAAGAGATACTTAACCTAACCAGGCTAAGGTAAAAGAGGTAAAGACCCATAAGAAACACACCAAATGCTAAAATAGACCATGATATGGTATGATGCGAATGCTCAATGACATTCAAGAGACGACTCTGATGAGGGGCGAAAGACTGGGGAAAAGGGAAAATGGAAAACACATCCACTACAAAGAGCCACACTGAATCTGAAAAGAACAGCCGCTGTAGGGTCTGGTAGGAAATAATCTTCTTTCACTTGAGGAGATAAAAACTTTCCACTTTCAACAAACATCTGTGGATGATACTAGGGAGAAGTCCTTTGCATCATGGTAGCTAGCCATTACTAAAGTGTCCAAATAAAGGAGGCATTGCCAATTTAAACATGCTTCATTGGGGAGTCATATGCCAGATGGTTTAACAGTGCTTTCGTCACGACAAGACCTACTAGGGGAGCATGTGATTTTACTAAACCGTCCCAAGAGCCAAAGTAGATTATGTTTCCATTGTGTTTTCTCAAGAGATTTGTTTTTTATTTCAAAATTTTCCTCTTTTAAAACCATTATTAATAAATAAATGGAGTTTTGCATAACAAGAAAAGAGTAGAGAAATGATAAATATCAAACAAAGAATGGTTCAAAATCTGATTTCAATGGAATGGCAACTTGCAAATGGCAAAGTTCCATGGAACATTACAATTAGGAAATGGCAAAAAAAAAGGTTACATTGTATTCAATGACCACTACTACCCCTAATGACTAAGAGTCTTTCAAAACCTCACCGCTGATGAGAGCAAATGAGCTTGAACTTCTGCTCGAATCCTTTGGTATTGGTGACAACCCTTCTGACACAGTGAAACATCTTTTGTCCCTAACTTTTGCCTGAATCGCCTTTTCGGGTTTTCAATCCACCGGGACGCTGTTTTTTGCCTAGGCCGCCCCTTCGGGTTTTCATCCTAGCGAGCTCTCTCTTTTTATTTAATCCCTAACTTTTTCCTGAGTCTCCTTCATAGGTTATGACCCACCGGGATACCCTTTTCTTGCCTAAGTCGCCATTTCTGGTTTTCGACTTAGCGGGCTTTTTAGGTGTAATATTTTCTTACCGCGTCAGTACTTACATGGTGTGAGAGTTGTTCACCATCCATCGTTGTAAGAATTAGGGAACCTCCTGAGAATACAGTCTTTACCACAAATGGTCCTTCATAATTTGCCGCCCATTTTCCACGTACATCCCTTTGAAATGGCAAGATCTTTTTGAGTACGAGTTCTCCTTCTTGGAATTCAGGAACACGGACCTTCTTATTAAATGCCCTTTTCATCCTCTTCTGATACAAATGACCATGACACATTGCAGTCAAACGTTTCTCATCGATGAGGTTCAGCTGATCAAATCTTTCTTGGACCCATTCCGCTTCATCAAGCTTGGTCTCCATCAGAATTCTCAAAGACGGTATCTCTACTTCAATGGGAAGAACGACATCCATCCCATACACAAAAGAAAAGGGAGTTGCCCCTGTCAAAGTCCGAACCGAAGTTCTATACCCATGCAAGGCGAACGGTAACATCTCATGCCAATCCTTATAAGTCTTGACCATTTTCTGCAGGATCTTTTTGATGTTCTTGTTAGCAGCTTCGACAACTCCATTCATCTTGGGCTGGTAAGGTGAGGAATTAGGATGTTTAATCTTGAAACTATCACACAATTCTTTCATTGTCTTGTTGTTCAAATTTGTCCCATTGTCTGTTATGATCCTGCTTTGAATTCCATAACGACAGATAATTTGGTTCTTGATAAAACGGGCAACCACTTGCTTGGTTACGTTGGTGTAGGAGGCAGCTTCAACCCACTTTGTGAAGTAGTCAATAGCCACTAAGATGAACCGATGACCGTTAGAAGCTTTTGGCTCAATTGCCCCAATCATGTCATTGCCCCACATAGAGAATGACCAAGGTGACGATAACACATTCAACAATGTTGGAGGTACATGAACCTTTTCAGCATAAATTTGGCATTTGTGGCATTTTTTGGCATACTAGATGCAATCACTCTCCATAGTTAACCAGTAATACCCAGCCCTCAAGATCTTCTTAACCATGGCATGCCCATTGGCGTGAGTGTCAAATGCTCCTTCGTGAATGTCTTGAATTAACAGTTCTACTTCTCGTTTGTCAACACATCTTAGCAAAACCATGTCAAGATTCCTTTTGTATAGCACACCATTACTGAGGAAAAATTTGGATGACAACCTCCTCAAAGTTTTCTTGTCAAGAGCTGAAGCATTAGCAGGGTATTCTTGATTCTTTAGGTAATTTCTGATGTCATGAAACCATGGTTTCCCATTCACCTCTTCTTTAATCATCTAGCAGTAGGTTTGTTCAGTCTTGCGCTCGATTTTGATTAGTGGCGCCTCATTAACAAATCTGACCTTCCACATTGAAGCTAACATGGCTAGAGCATCAGCTATGTGGTTTTCTGAATGCGGAACATGATGGAAAGTGATCTCATCAAAGTATTGGATCATCTGCACAATATAAGCACTGTACAGAATTTACTTCTCATCTCTAGTCTCCCATTCACCTTTGACTTGATAAATAACTAGAGCAGAATCCCCACTGACTTCCAAAATCTTAATTCTGAGGTCAATAGCTGCTTCCAACCCTAGAATGCATGCTTCATATTCAGTAATGTTGTTTGTACATTCAAAACATAATCTGGCTGTAAACGGGGTATAACCACCATCAGGGTTCATCAACACAGCACCTACACCATGTCCACTATAGTTAGAAGAACCATCAAACATCATTTTCCACCGGGAACCAGGCTCAGGACCTTCATCAGGGCCTGGCTCTTCACAGTCTTTCTTTATCAACATAATATCTTCATCTGGAAAATCAAACTTGAGAGGCCCATAGTCTTCCACAAGCTGATCTGCGAGGTAATCTGATAAGACACTTCCCTTGATAGACTTCTGAGTGACGTACTGAATATCATACTCTGACAAGAGCATGTGCCATTGGGCAAGTCTTCCAGTTTGGGCAGGCTTTTCAAAGATATACTTTATTGGGTCCATTTTTGGGATTAATAAAGTAGTGTGACATATTAGGTACTACCTCAAACACCTGTCTGCCCATGCTAAAGCACAACAAGTCTTTTGCAAAAGAGAATAACAACTCTCGCAATCAGCAAACTTCTTGCTCAAGTAATAAATGACATGCTCTTTACGCCCAGATTCATCATGTTGGCCCAACACACAGCCCATTGATCCTTCTAATACAGACATATACATGAAGAGGGGTCTCCCTGGAACAGGTGGGACCAAGATCAGTGATTCTTGCAAATAACTCTTGATTTTGTCAAATACCTGCTGGCAGTCGGAATTCCACTTTACAGTTTGGTCTTTGCGAAGCAGCTTGAAGATCGTCTCACAAGTGGGAGTCATATTGGAGATAAACCTGGAGATGTAATTCAAACGTCCAAGAAAACATCTTACTTGAGACTCAGTTTGTGGAGCTGGTATCTCTTGAATAGCTCACACTTTTTCAGGGTCTACCTCAATTGCTCGTTGACTAACGATAAAATCGAGCAACTTTCCTGATCTAACACCGAAGGTACATTTAGTAGGGTTCAACCTCAATTGATATTTCCGGAGTCTCTTGAACAATTTCAGAAGGTGTTCCAAATGGTCCTCCTCACTCAGAGATTTAGCAATCATATCATCAACATATACCTCAATCTTTTTATGTATCATGTCATGGAAAAGAGTCACCATAGCTCTCTAATAGGTTGCCCCTGCGTTTTTCAAACCGAAGGGCATGACTTTGTAGCAATAAGTCCCCCAAGGAGTGATGAACGTAGTTTTGTCCATATCGGTCGGATCCATCCTAATCTGGTTGTAACTGGAGAAACCATCCATAAAAGAGAAAACTGCAAAATGGGTCGTATTATCCACGAGAGTGTCGATATGCGATAGAGGGAAATCGTCCTTTGGACTTGCCTTGTTAAGATCCCTATAATCCACACACATTCGCACTTTTCCATTCTTCTTCATCATGGGCACAATGTTGGCCATCCATTCGTGGTATTTTGAGACAGCCAAAAATCATGCATCAATTTGTCGCTTGACCTCATCCCTGATCTTAAGAGCAATGTCAGGTCTACTTCTTCGGAGTTTCTGTTTCACTGGTGGGCACTCATACTTGAGTGGTAGTTTATGAACTACAATGTCTGTATCCAAACCAGGCATGTCCTGATAAGACCATGCAAACACGTCCACATACTCTTCAAGAAGCTTTACCAACCGTTGTCTGACCTCTGCCCTAAGTGTTGCCCCAATCTTGACTTCCTTCTTGTCCTCCTCGGTACCAAGGTTGATGGTGTCAACTTGTTCCTCGTGTGGCTGAAGATCCGTGTACTCGTACTCACACATTTTTCCCAACTCATCTGGGACCTCATATTCTTCTTCTCCCTCATCGAATACAACAGATTTGTGGATTATTCTGCATGGTGGAGGGATTTATTTTATTAAAATGCACAAAATTAAATGCAAGAAGAAATATTATTGGTAGCTTTGAAAAAAGATTGCCATTTTCCCTTAAAAGTAAAAACGGTAAATGAAAACAAAAGAGTTTAACAAAACATCTTGATTGATTAATAAAATTTGAAAGAGGTGGCCCATAAAAAATAGTCCGATAGCCTTGGGCACGACTATGGAATTGAAAACAAACAACAAAAATAAACATATTACTCTGGCATAGGGAACAACATAGGGATCTCAATAGCATCCCAATTGCCTAGTGCATCGTCACACTAAAATACCAAGTGGCTAATATCCTCATCTTCTACATCTTCTGTCACGACATTGA
This sequence comes from Lathyrus tuberosus, assembly GCA_022829125.1. Lineage (NCBI taxonomy): Eukaryota > Viridiplantae > Streptophyta > Magnoliopsida > Fabales > Fabaceae > Lathyrus > Lathyrus tuberosus. The sequence continues at coordinate 6,493,040 of JALAZF010000304.1, forward strand.
CCTGATATCCTTTGCTGACGAACACTTCCTAGATTGTCTTTGGTCGCATTGTTGTAGAAGCAGTTGTTTCATCACGAGTTGATTTGTAACCCAACCCTTGATACTTCTTCCTTTCTTGAACTTCAATAACCTTGCCCCAGCCTACAGGAACACCTCCTTTCAGGGAAGATTGCATACTCTTGAATGAAATAAAAGATGGATTACTAGGGACCACCGACTCTTCAATGTCCAACATGACAGCATTGGCTATTTCTAGAGCTTGGAAAGAAGTTTCCAAAGCATCCTCATCAGCCTCTATATAGCGGAAGGAAGACAAATTACTGACCTTCAAGTCCTCTTCGCCATGTATAATAACCAATTTATCGTCAACCACGAACTTCATGTTTTGCTGTAACGTTGAAGTTACAGCACCAACTTCATGGATCCATGGCCTTCTGAGTAGGCAACTGTAAGCAGGATTAATGTCCAACAATTAGAATGTGATGTTGAAAACATGCGATCCAATTAAAATTGGTAGCTCAACTTCACCCATTACATATCTTCGTGAGCCATCAAAAGCTTTGATAATTAGGGAGGTAGGTTTCATTTCAGCCTCTTTGTAAGCCAATTTTTCAAGTGTCCTCTTAGGCAAAACATTCAGAGAGGAACCAGTGTCCACGAGGACTCTTGACAAAGTGTCTTCTTGGCATTTCATGGATACATGTAGAGCAAGATTGAGATTTTGACCCTCTATAGGTAACTCTTCTTTGCTAAAGCTGAGGGTGTTCCAAGCAGTGATATTTGCAATGACACTGTCAAACTGGCTAGCGGTAATATCTTGAGCAACATGGGATTGGGCCAATATCTTTTGCAAGGCAGCTCGGTGAGTAGGTGAACTCAACAATAGAGACAAAATTGAGATTTTAGAGGGAGTCTGGTGAAGCTGATCCACCACTTTATAATCACTTCTTTTGATGATCCTCAGAAACTCAGAATCTTCATTACTTGTAACCACTTCCTTTTCCTTGTCCTTGACGAGCACAGGAGCAACAGTTTCTTTGGACACATTTCCTTTGAAGAGGGGAGTGTAAATTCGACCACTTCGTGTTATTTTTCCAGCCCCAGCTATATTAGTTACTTCTTCACTAGTAGTTCCCACCTCTTTCCTTGGAACCACACTTGCAAACTCTTTGTCAACCACAATAATTTCGTATTTCCACGGCACAACTTTAGAACTTCTGAAATGAAAAGGAACAGGTTCTCTGATGATTTTCGGCTTTGGTTAATTAGCAGCAGAAGCAACAACAGGTTCTGGCTTGTTGAACATTGGCTTTGGTTTGTTGAAGATATGAACCACAGAACCAGACTTTGGCACATTAAAAATAGGCACCTTCTCTTTCGATTCTGGTAAATTGAAAATAGGCTCAATTACCGCAACTTCCTCTTTCTTCACTTTACTGATTACTTGCAGAAAACCTTCATCAATCAACTGTTGAATGTCATCTTGAACCAATTTGCATCCTCTGACACTGGCATTACACTCTTCACAATCATTGTGGCAAACTTTTACTAAACCAGCTTCAAACAATTTTGCATGAAAAACCTTGACAGGAGTCTTAATCTTAGACGCGTCCATGATCAACACCTCATCTCTTTCGTCTTCGATAGCATTTACAATCCCATGTGTAGGCAGTGGGTTATTCTTCACATTTGGCTGATTATCCCCAAAGGACAGAATCTTCTTCTCCATTAAACCCTTCACAACATATTTCAGCGCAAGGCATCCTTCTAGGTCATGACCGGCAACACCTTGGTGGAATGCACAGTGGGCATTAGGGTTATGGAATTGCATTGACTTCTCTGTAGGTGGGCCCAAAGGTCTAGTGGTGATCAAACCTTGTTGGACCAAAGAAGGGTACAGCTCTATGTAAGTCATTGGAATATGAGGAAATGAAGGTTTTTCCGCTTGTCTTCGGTAGGGAGCATTTGATTAATGAGCTTGTGGCCTCTGTTGTTGTTGGTAAGCTGGAGCACTGGGTGCTTGTTTATAGTTGGGTTGTTGTTGATAAATGGGCACCTGCTGCGTGGGCGGATGATTAAAAGTTGGGGTCACAGCTGCCACGTAAGGTTGTGGGGCAAACTGCACAAGATATATTGGTTGTTGAACAAAACATGTGTTAGATTGTTGATGATAAACTGGCTGTTTCCAAACTTGATTCTTCTTTCTGCCTGTCATGACTGCATTTGTCTCCCCTTCTTTCTTTTTATGGAAATTCTTGGGAGGTTTCTTGTTGTTGCTACTGCTTGAGTTGCTTGGAGAACTTATCACCTTGCCACTCTTCAAACTAGGATCTACTTTCACACCCACGGCCACAATGTCAGCAAAGTTGGCGCTAACGCTACTAATCATCCTGTCATACCCCAAATTTTGACCACCAAGATTTCCCATCATTGTGCAAATTATTACCACAATATGGATGAACCATCATGCCTCATCAATATCCTCAGAGGTGTTTGAGCATTCACCACAAACAAGAATTAGGGTTTCAAGACCTCTTAGAGCATTTAGACCAAGGATCAATCATGGAATGACATGATCATCAACTTGCCTAACATCTCAAACCTCCATAAAGGATCAAGAGGACTCCCACATTAAGAATCAAGCACAAAGTTGCAGCATTCCAAGTGGATCAAGCCTTCAGATCTCTAGTGTCACCAAATTAAGGTTTTGGTCGACTGAGGCCTCCAGATGGAAATTTTCCTCTGGGCATGAGCCAATGCTTCAAAGCACAACCCAAGATACTCCAATGGGCCTTATGGACCCAATCATCAAGTCAATTTAACCTCAGGGGATGCATTTACCCAAAAATCGGGAATTAGGGTTTCTTGACCTAATTCACCCCTAAGTTGACTTTTGGGACAAAACATGAGCCAAGACCTCAAGAAATGGTTTGAGGGTCTCTAATACACTACATTGATCCATTTTCAACAATGGATTGATCCAAGAAGCTTGATCCACAAGTTTCAATTTCATCAGGACCACAATTAGGGTTTCGAGGGAAAAGTCAACTGTACCTTTAACTTTTGACCAAGACATGCTCCCAAACCATGGGACATGATTCAATACACCCTATAACACCTATGGAATATATCCATTAGGTTTGATTTAGGTCAAGGACTTGATTTCACAAAGGATCGCACAGTTTGGATTTCATCCGATAAAAAGTCAACTGTGCACAAAATCAAGTTTGACTTTTTGGAAATTTTCACAATTATGGTTCTTTGACCCTGAAACAATGTTAATATGTGATTTGAATCATCATTCATCAAGAAAAATCAAAGAAAGTGAGTTAACATGTAAAAGGAGTAACCATAAAAAACTTAGAATTTTTCGAAGTTATGGAACAAAGTGGCTAGGGTACCAACTTCCAAGGACCATAACTTGAGATCCAAGCAACCATTTTGGATGGTCCAAAGCTGGATTTGTAGCTCTCATTGCATACATTAAAAGTGTCAACTACATAAAACTCCAATTCTTCATGAATTTTTAGTTATAGAGTGATCAAAATGGCAAAAAAACATGAAAATGACATTTTTCCAACACTTAGTGAAATTTTCACTAAGTCAGAATCTGCCTTACTTTTTCGAAACTGTAGGGGCAGTTTTCACCTTGATCCAAGTCAAACCAGGTCTAGGGGTAAACATCAAAGTTAAAGTATGCCATGAGGGCTTTCCAACAAGTACCAGATCATCTCCAAATTCCATTTGAGCAAGGAGATACAACCCTTGGAACATGGCATCCTGAACTGGTTTTTACAAGGCAGAATTTGAGCATTTTTGTAGATTTGTCCAAATCTGATAAATCCAAGCCTTGTCATCAATTTGGACACATCTGAGGATCAAATCCAAGGGAGATGATCTGATCTCCAAGCCTCACAAGTCCAAGAATCTACAAGTAGCCATGCCAAACCTAAAAGAGCTAAAAAGTGTCAAGACTCTAATTTTGTTTCCAAGCATTCAATGGATGCACCAAGGTGGCATGAACTCAGTCTATTCCAACTAAATTCAGTCCAAGTTTATCTCTGAACCAAAGCTACAAAGCCTGTGCTCTAATCTCAAGTCAATGGCTAGAGGAAACTTGAGATTCCTTTTGCATAAGATTGGCCAAAGGCCTGCTACTGTTGCCATTCACTATTGCTTGCAAAACAAACTTGCTCTACTATAAATATAGCTCATTTGTGCTCAGTTTGAGAACACCAAAGCACCCAAACTGATGCTTTCCTCAAAATTCCTCTCTTTAGGCCAAAATGCCTTCTTTTGCAAGGTATCTCTGAATTTTTGAGTTAGAGAGCAATTCCATCACAGTTCATGATCCAAACACATCCAATATGTCATATCTAAGCTGTCCAAACTCTCATATGTGACCTGTAACACCAAAATCACAAAGTCCCCTCTCAAAACCTCAAAATTGTACTTTTTTGCATTTTTCAAGCCATGTCTTGATTCAGTCACTTTCAAAACTAGATAAAACCTCAAACACACTTCAAATATCATCCTTGAACTGTCCCAAATGGTTCCCCACATCTGGAACACCATTTGAGAGAGTTGCCATATTGGTCACTTTTGCCCCTTTTGCAAGAAAGAGCTCAAACTTGTTCCTGAGGATTCCAGCTGGTGGTGACCATTCTAAAAGCTTCTAAGGGATCAATTGAGAGTGTCTAAAGCATCAAATTACTTCTCGCACAAGAAACTTGGCAGGTACCACAAAAAGCTCCCAAAGAGGTAAGCATCACAACTTGAACTTTTTGAAATATGCATTGGTTTGAAGTCCACTACTCATAAACCTCTCATGCATGTTGTATATGTTGTGTTTGAACCAATTTGCCATGTAATTCTTGCCTATACCATGTGTTAGCATAGAAAATGCAAATGTAGGCCTATTTCAAAACCACTATCGGGTTTTAAAATAGGGACCTCATCTGAAAAAACCAAGGGCACCATTGGATTCCTTGGGAAATTCTAGGCCAGATGCATATAAATTTTGTCCCAATCCATGGAAAAATGTGAAAGTTAGAGGCTTCACGTAAATGGCCCAAAAGCTGGCCTTGCCTTGCCTTGCCCAGGCCTAAAACAAGGCATCCCTTATGTATTTATGGGGTGGTTTTGATACACGGATGTATCACCACCCCAGTGGTAGAAGGCGCGTGCTGTGACTTGGAGGTCTGGGGTTCGAATCCCCCTCGCCCCATACCCTTTTTTAACACTTTTTCCATTTTTTCATATTTTTCACATTATTTTAAATAATTTGGAAAATTAATTTCTCTCTCAATTTTAATTATTTTTTATTGGTTCTTTTTGCAAAAAATCACAAAAATGTTAAAATATTTGATTCCACAAAAAATTCAAATTTATATTATTTATTTAATATAGTTGATATTTTTGTAAATAAATTCATTTTTTTTTAAACATTTCAAAAATGAATATTCATCTTGAAAATCAAAATCAAATGAGTCCTAAATCATCTTGTGATTAAAACCTCATTTTTCAAACCTTAATAAAAAATCACAAGTAGTTTATTTAGACTTCTTTGGTATTTTTGTCATTTTTATTCATTTTATTAAAAGGATTACTTTTAAAAGAAAATGAAATTAGGGTTTCTTTGGTTCTTGATCTTATCAAACCTTTTAAAAACACTTTGGGCCTCTAATAGAGTGTAATACCCAACCCTTTTTGTACATAAACCATCTTTGGGCCTCAGATATTGTATAAGTCCCGACACGATAGAAAATCTCGACGCGATCACCATTTTCAAACAAAAATGCCTTTGGGCCTCTCCTAGAGTTGTAAGCACCATCACTTGTACCAAAAATAATATTTGCTCCTCTTGATAGAGTTTAAGTCCCATCCCTTTGTAAATGAAACAATTTTGGGCCTCACACATTGTATAAGTCCCTCTGTACATTTTCAAAAGTTCGGCGCGATCGTCGCCTTTCTAATAAAATCAATTGGGCTTCTCCCTGAGCTATAAGACCCATCTTTATTCATTTTCACACTCATGGGCCTCTAATAGAGTGTAAGACCCAACCCCTTTGTAAATAAACAATTTTGGGCCTCACACATTGTATAAGTCCCTCTGTATATTTTCAAAATCACAGCGCGGTCGTCGCCTTTTAAAACAAAACTATCTGGGCCTCCCCTCGTGTTGTAAGTCCCATATTTCTTTTTCAAAATGCCTTTGGGCCTCTCCTTGAGTTGTAAGACCCAAACCTTTTGTAAATAAACCTCTTTGGGCATTTGTCATTGTATAAGTCCCGATGCAATTTTCAAAAACGTTGGGCCTCTCCTTGAGTATAAACCCCAACAATCTTGTCGAAAAGAACTTCTTTTTTTATTTATATTCAAATATACATGTTGTTATCAAAACTTTCTTTAATTTATTTGAACAACTAACAATATAGCATGGAAGCTTGCTCGCCTGTAAGTTTTTAACTGCTTTCATTTACATGCTTTAATATATATAACTATATTGTGGGAAGCTGCGCACTGTAAGTCTTCTTTCATATCCTTTTAGATAGTTGTCATATATCAATTGTATATATACTAGTATAGTTATTTAGAGTTTTCCCCGACAACTAGGTCTAGAACTAGGTAAATCTAGTTGGTCACTCTTAAATACAGTCAAAACTAGATCCCCATAGGATTTCAAGATACAGTCTTACCTTCTCTTGGGCTTAAACAATATGGAACAAAGAGAAAGGCAGTATTCTTCATGAACCTTTTCTATGACTGTTACTCTTAGAAATTGTCAAAGAAATTCTACTCCCCAGAGTTGATCTATTCTCGGTGAATAACATCTCTTGAGTTTCTTTAAACCTCCGAACTTTCACTAAATGATCTATTCTCGGTGAATAGAATTTCTTGAACTTTTCTTGGTTTGAGACCCACGGGCTTCCTGAAAGTATCCCCGCCTCCTCTTGGGCTTTGTACAAGGATGCTCCGGCTTCTTAAAAGTTCTCATGCCTTATCTTGGGCTTAATACAAGGACCCTGAAGACCTCTTAAAGGTATAAGACATAACTTAGTCATCCTTTGCTAGAGCAGTCTTTCCAGTGTCAAACCTCTGACCAATTTTAGGATTGATTCTCATCCCTTAAAACACTCGCCTCCTCTTGGGCATCATACAAAAGATAAAACTCTTCCACACCAGTAGACCTAGAAAGTATAATTCCCTTGAGTCTCAAAGACATTCTCAAGTTCCCTACAAACATAGGAAGAAACCCTGGTCATTCTGGATCAATCTCTAGTAGAGTCTAAAACACAGTCTCTCTCCTAAAAATCCTCAAGCTAGGGTTAGTTTATCATCAGTATAAAACTATCCCAAATCAGAACCTTGAGGCATATGATATCTCAACTCTTCTGGAACCTTCAGCAAGAGTTGATTCCCCACTTGAACCTGCCTAGGGATCTCAATAATCCCCAGCAGAAAGTTAGCCTCCTCTTAGGCTTTGTATAACGATCCTTCCTCAGCACAGTCAACCTCCTTTTGGGCTTTGTACAATGATTCTCCCCAGCAGAGCTAACCTTTTCAGACTCTCTTGTTGAGTCCATCAACTTTTAGACTCTCTTGTTGAGTCAATCACTCTTACAGACTCTCTTGTTGAGTCAATCACATTTTAGTACTCTCTTGTTGGGTCGATCCTTTTAGCCTCAATCTCGGACTTTGTACGAGACAAATAAAAAACACTCTCTTGTTGAGTCAATCTTTTCTAGCCTCCTCTTAGGCTTTGTATAATGATTTCCCCTAGCAGGAGTTAGCCTCCTCTCAAGCTGTGTATAATGATTTCTCCAACTTGTTCAGCCACAATCATGGGCTTTGTACAGGATAGGTAAAAGCACTCTCTTGTTGAGTCAAACCCTTTTAGCCTCAATTTTGGGCTTTGTACAAGACATAAATCTTCATAACCTTCTCTTAAGCGTGGGACAGACATCTTCCCCAGCAGAGTCATTTCCTCCCAGCCTTCTTTTAGGCTGAGGAATGATTTCCCAAGCAGAGTCAAACTCATTTCAGCCTCAACCTTGGGCTTTGTACAAGACACATAAAAATATCCTCACCCGAGTCAGTTAAATTTCCCATTTCAGCCTCAATCTTAGGCTTTGTACAAGACACATATAAACCTCCTCGACGGAGTCAAAACCTTTTTCAACCTCAAACTTGGGCCTTGTACAAGACAGATAGAACATTTTCCCCAGAAAAGTCAAACTTCCAACCTCCTCTTAGGCTTTGTATAATGATATCCCCAAAGAGTCAGTCTCTTTTTTGCCTCAATCTTAGGCTTTGTACAAGACACCAATATATAAACTCTCTTGTTGAGTCAATCATTCCCAGCCTCCTTTTAGGCTTTGTATAAGGACTTCCCCATTGGAGTCAATCAACCTCTTAGCCTCAACCTTGGGCTTTGATCAAGGCACACAAAAATCAACATCTCCCTTTAGAGATAAAAAATTCTCTCTCAGTCAAAACCTTTAGCTTCAATCTTGGGCTTTGAACAAGACACCAAACATTTTTTTCCTCCCTTAGAATATGAGGAACTACGATTACTCTGATTTCCATGTTTCATTTAAATGGGAATACTTAGGCATAAGATTGTAAAATCTTAGCGAGCATAATAATCAAAAACTCTAGGTTTAGTACCTTCATACCAATCAAAACTTAGGACCAGTACCTTACCCAAAACATCGGGAAAACCCGAACTTTAACAAAAACTCACTCACTCACTCATATTTCCCAAGAAACTTTCCTAACCCATTAACTGATAAACACTATCAAGTACAAAGCGAAACCTAAAGCTAATATCCTATGGATAACCACATATAGGATGGGTAATTGACAACTCCCCATTGTATAAACTGACCCCGGACCCCCCAATCTCTTTCAAGTGTTTGTTCAGTTAAAGAATCGCGTTCAAGGTTAGTTTTAGATAGCTTCCTTTTCCCTTCCAGCTTCACGGGATAAAAAAGAAATCAGAAAGTAGCACCCCGTCCTACCATTGCGGTGAGGAAAACCCAGCGATAAGGTGGTCGCGTCACCGACAAAAATTGCTCGCTACAGTAAAATGGCGACTCTGTTGGGGAGTCATAGTAAGATCTAGTCATCATCGTCCCCATTTTCCAACAGTAAAATGGCGACTCTGCTGGGGAGTCATAGTAAGATCTAGTCATCATCGTCCCCATTTTCCAACAGTAAAATGGCGACTCTGTTGGGGAGTCATTGTCTGTATATGACTAAGATTATAGCTCTTAAGAGGTCTAGGATGTTAGTTTTAGGAATAACTATATATATATCGCTTTTCCTAATTGATATCCGTGTTTATTTTTCTGCTAATGGGACTGCGGGTGATGTCGCATCTAGAAAGTTTGAGTGACACCTAAGATAAGTGATGGCATTAGATGGGTAATCTTACAGGGAGTGACTCCCAAATAAAAGACCCCGGTAGACCATCGAATCAGTGGAGATACCCTTTGCAGATTTAATGTCTAAATGACTTCGGTTGTTGAAAGAAGATTGTTCGATTGTGGTGTCCATGAAACTGAGGATTTCGTAGGCTGAGGCCTTGTTACTATTTTGTAGTACGGAAGCTATCAGAAATAGTTGTCACGTGATACTACCCTCATTTGAGATTACTCTAAGATACTTCAGCTCGCTCGGGTGAACCAGCCTCCTGTTGTTATCCCAAGAGGGGTCAATGATTTTGAGGACAGGTACAAAAAATCACCAGTACAACCTTTGGGGATGGGTAGAGCCATGACTTCATGAAACCGAACCTTTGACCCCATGTTTTTTCTATGCTTTTGTGTGCTGCATCCATGCATTCATTTCATTAAAAAAACTTTAAACAAAGAAAAATTTTCTCTTCTAGACTCTCTTTTTCAAATTAAACTAAGACAATGATTGCAAATGTCAGAGAGAAAGATTGCGTTATGGAATTCGGTAGAAGGAAGACTCACAAGTACACCTTCAAGGTTCCAAAATTAGAGGATTTGAGAGGGTTGGCAAGGATGATCACCAACCCTGATGCTTTCAGAGCTAAGTATGGAGGACTGCTGTCTCTGTTAAGGGTCCATGTAATTGAAGGAAACCTGGCTACGCTCATTCAGTTCTACGATCCAGTCTATCACTGTTTCACATTCCCGGATTATCAACTAGCACTAACACTAGAGGAGAACTCTCACCTGACTGATTTACCCATTACTGATCAAGCTCCCTTTTCTGGACTGGAAGAAATTCCAAAGGATCAAACCATTGCAAGAGCTATCTATTTGGATGAGTCAGAAGTCAGGATTCACATGACCACTAAGGGTGGAATCCAAGGCTTGCCATCCATGTTTTTGGTAAAGAAAGCTTTGTACTTTGCTAGTATAGGGAACATGACTGCTTTCAAGAGCGTCTTTGTGCTGCTCACCTACGGGTTATTTCTGTTTCCCAACATTGATAACTTCATTGATATCAATGCCATTAAGATTTTTTTGATTGGAAACCCTGTACCAACCTTGCTCGCAGATGCTTATCATTCTGTACACTTAAGGAATTTGTACAATAGAGGAATGATGACATGTTGTGTACCCCTGCTATACAAATGGTTCACTTCCCATTTGCCAAAGTCTACTGCTTTTTGGGATCATAAGAGTACTTTGCGTTGGTCACAGAGAATCATGTCTCTTACCAACTCTGACATATATTGGTACAATCGAATCTATGACGGGATAAGAATAATTGACCGTTGTAGAAATTTCCCCAATGTACCCCTCATAAGAACTAAAGGAGGAATCAACTATCATCCATTTTTAGTTCATCGTTAATTTGGATACCCGATTAGACATGTCCCACGTAATGTTCATCTGGAAGGTCTTTTCTTCAAGGAAGGAGAAAATGACAGGGCACTAAAGACAGAAATAGTGCATGCCTGGAAACATGTTCATAAGAAAGGAAGAGAGTCTCTAGGAAAACCGGACTGTGTCTCTGTGGAACCTTATCTCCACTGGGTATAAACTAGAACTCTCAAGCTAAGGATGCCTTACCCTCGTCAAGAAGTTCTTCCGTTAAAGGAATCTATCCTTTATTTTATGTCTTATACGGTAAAACTTCAGGTTACTCTCAACAAAGTTCAACAGGAGAAGAAGTCTTGGAAGAACAAGTGCCGCATTCTCAATGTAGAGTGTAACAAAATACAACAACTGTTAAAATAAAAAGATGCTCTGATCGAGATTCTAGAGCAACATGTTGTAGAGAATCAAGAAGACCAATGGAATTTGCTCGCTCCTTTCACTTGGCAAAGGAATGACAACCCGACAACGACTCAAGAGCCCCGGTCAAAGAAAAGGAAAATACCAGAACCAGCACCTGAGCCCTATTCAGAGAGGACTCAGGGTCCATAAGTTTAGACATTTCCTTTTACAGCACTTTGTAAATCACTGTATTTCCATTTCCACAATCTTTGAATTCAATAAAATGGGGTTTCCCCACTGTATGATATTTGCAATCCAATTGTTGAAGTTTCTTTTGATTAAACAAAAAAAGTTAATATAATTATTGCATATCATTCATCATTCTCACATAACCCATTCTTCTTACCTACGAATCTCACGTTTGTGTCTCGATTCTATTGTCAAATTGTCTCATTCGTACAATACTCGGGCCAATCGACAAAAGAAGATGGATAATCTCGAGGAAGAGAATAAAGAGTTGAGAGAAGAACTCGACGCTCTGAAAGAAGATTTGAGGAAACTTCACAATGACATGCAAGCTCTGGCAGCAACTCAGATTCAAAGGACTGTGATCTCAGAGATCACATCAACACCCATAGTGGAAAAGTGTGATCCTCGGTATAACATGCCTAAAGATCCTCCCTGGGGCATGCCACTCAACTATATCCCGGAAGGATATATTTCGCCGATCACGGAAGATCCAGAAAGTGCAGCAGGAACCACTGGGCCTGAAGGTTACAAACTTCGAGAAAGCGAAGATACAAGAGGCATGACAGTAACTCATGAAGGTTACAAACTTCGAGAGAGGGAAGCACCAAGAGTCACTGCCGTAATGACTATACCACCACCCATGGTACACACTGTCCCGGAAGGACAGATTTCACAGATACCTTCTGGTGGAAACGAAAGTATTAATGACAGAATAAAGGAGTTCCAAGAACAGTTCCTAGAGATGCAGAAGGAACTGCATGCCATCCGCGGTCAGGATCTATTCGGAAAGGACGTCGCAGACCTTTGTTTGGTCCCCAATGTGAAAGTTCCGTACAAATTCAAGGTGCCCAAATTTGAAAGTACAAGGGTAATTCTTGCCCTCAAAGTCATTTGGTGATGTACGCTCGGAGAATGTCAACTCAGACCGAGAACCAACAGCTGCTGATCCACTATTTCCAGGATAGTTTAACCGGTGCCGCACTCAAATGGTACATGGGATTAAACCGCACTAAGATCGTCACTTTCAGAGATCTTGGCGCTGCCTTTGTTCAACAATAGAAGTATAACCTGGACATGGCACCAGACAAAGATCAACTTAGAGCCATGTCGCAGAAGGATAAGGAAACCTTCAAGGAATATGCTCAGAAATGGCGTGAAATTGCCGCTCATATTTGTCCACCTCTTGAGGAAAAAGAGATGACAAATATCTTCTTGAAAACCTTGAGCTCATTTTACTACGACAGAATGGTCGCCAGTGCGACCAGCGACTTCCCTGAGATGGTAGGCATGGGAGTTCATCCTGAAGAAGCAGTTCGAGAAAGACATTTAGTTAAAGATACCGGACCATCAAGCAGTACCAAAATATACGGTAGTGCTCTCCCTAAGAAAAAAGAGCAAGATATTGGTAATATCTCTCTCGGAAAGAAAAGGCGACGTTACCAACCAGTAGCAGCTATAACTCCTGCTATCAACCCTGCGCTTGTTCCTACGTATCAACCTCAGGTTTCTCAGAGCCAACTAAATCAACAACAATATCAGCAAAGGACACAACAACCTTTTCAACAGGCTCATCCACAGTATAGCAACAACCATACAACGCGATCGCCTGGATTCGACCCTATACCAATGTTGTACGCAGAACTGTTTCCATTACTACTGGTCAAAGGGCACGTCCAAACCAGGGCTCCTCTTGCGATACCAGAGAATCCGCCTTTTTTGTTCAAAGCGGATCAGACTTGTCCTTACCATCAAGGAGGACCAGGGCATAACTTAGAAAACTGTCTCAGCTTCAAATTTGATGTGTAGAAGCTTGTTAGGAGCGGGGTCTTATCCTTCAAGGATATGAATCCTAATGTTCAGACGAACTCGTTGCCTCAACACGAGAAAGCTGCGATAAATTTGATAGAGGAAGAATCTAAACACAGCTATCAAATTTGCGATGTACTCTTATTGGGAACCAACCTGGTCAAGATGTATTACAGACAAAGTGGATACGGTCATGTACTATCTCATAATTATCACCAGTGTGATATCTGCTCTAAAAACAATCAAGGATGTTCTGTGGTGCAATCAGCTCTACAGGAACAGATGGATCTCAGATGGATCCATGATCACCGAATTCGTGAGGTCAACATGACTTATACAAATTCCAACATCATTCAAAACCACAACATCCATGCGATGAATGTCAACTTGGTGGCAATGCCCTCAAGGCAAAGCCAACATCATGATCTGCCACGGCACGATTACGATTCCTGTCTGATATGCTCGGTAAACAATCAGGGATGCTCTTTTCTACAAGAGACCCTCCAGCGTCAGATGGATCTTGGATGGATTCAGGATTACCGCGATAAAAGTCATTATCAAGTGAATATGATTCAAATCTTCGATATTCGCCTGATGAATGCCAGCTTGGTGGAATTACACACTAAGCAAGTCCAACTCGGTTTTCTGACTTCACATGAGTATCAGAACTGTAGAGTATGTTGTGAGATTGGCCAAGGATGTGCACTCGTTCAAAAAATACCGCAACACTTGTTGAACCACTGGTGGCTTCCGATCTATCTAGATGAAGACACACAACAAGTCACCATGATTAACGGGAACCCTACTAGGCATCAAAATCAGGATGTTTGATCAATGGAAACCGATCTAGTAAGGTTACACTGCATACAGAGCAGACGTGGCCGGGTGCCACCACACAACTATGAGCACTGTAGAGTTTGCTCAAAGGATAACCAAGTATGCTACCTCGTGCGAGCAGCCCTTCAAAGTTAGTTGGACCACAAAGAGATTCAACCGTGTTCAAGCTCTGATCCGATTAACATAATGTCAGGCTATCATCCTAATCGAGGCAAAGAAGTTGTCTTGATCCCTAAGCGAGAAGTGGCCAAAGATGTGTGCGCCATAATCCCTTTACTCCATGAATCAAGAGTTCCTCTTGATAGCGGAAGGATTCTCAATCTCGAACCAATTGAGGCCAGCTACGATGGTCAGAAAAATCAAAAGGCTCCTGTAGTTATCTATCTTCTAAGACCAGTACCGTACAAATCTGATAAGGCCATCCCTTACAAATACGGTGCAACAAAAATTGAAAATGGAAAGGAAACTCCATTGCCCTCCTTTGTGAATATTGCAGATATCAGTCGAGTAACACAGAGCGGTCGGATCTTCAACTGAGGAGTTGGAGAACCCAACAAAGAAAAGGAACCTCAAACAGAAGTTCCTAATCAACCAGTCAGCCAATCTGGTGATCCCGACCTTTCAAAGAACAAGAATGAGATGCTGAAGCTCATCCAGAAGAGTGAATACAACATTGTTGATCAACTGTTGCAAACTCCTTCAATAATCTTAGTGCTATCTCTTTTACTCAGTTCCGAAGCTCATAGGGAAGCTCTACAGAAAGTCTTAGAGCAAGCCTTTGTAGAACAGGATGTAACAATAAGACTATTCGACAACATCATCTCCAACATCACTTCCTACAACAACTTAGGATTTAGTGATGAGGAATTTCCAGAAGAAGGCAAAAGTCACAACATGGCGCTCAATATTACAGTCAACTGCCAGGACGATGCTTTGGTCAGCATACTGGTAGACACCGGATCAACTTTGAATGTCATGCCAAAGTCCACTCTAATGCGACTATCATTTAAAGGATCTCCGATGAGAGGCAGTGAGGTCATCGTCAAAGCATTTGACGGATCCATAAAAACAGTTATCGGCAAAGTCGATCTTCCCATAACTATCGGTCCTCACACTTTCCAAGTCACTTTCCAGGTTATGGACGTCCGGGCATCATACATCTGTTTGTTAGGAAGACCTTGGATACACGAGGATGGGGCAGTCACTTCGACACTTCACCAGAAACTGAAGTTTGTCAAGAACGACCAACTAGTCATAGTCTGCGGAGAGCAAGCCTTAATCGTGAGCAACTTATCATCATCATCCTGTTTAGAACCCGAGGAGGTTGTTGGAACCCAGTTCCAAGCACTTTTAGTGAGCAATGAGAATCGACTAGAGAAAGGAACATCCATTTCCTCATACAAAGATGCTCTTGAAGTGATCAAGAGTAACAATCCAAAAGGATGGGGACAGCTTCTCATGCTTACTGATAACAAGATGAAGAAAGGTCTTGGTTTTTCCTCAACCTGTACCCAGACTGCTACTAACGAAGAAAGTCTTCATCCCATTCAGGACATCTTCCAAAGTGGAGGTTTCCTTCACCCAGTATCTCAAGAAGTACATACCATCAATGAGGGTGACTCCTCCGATACAGATGAAGAATGGAAGTCCTATCTTAACGAGGACGGTTATATGTCTCAGGGAGAGGTGCCTACGCCACTTTCCTATCCCGCATAGAGTCCGAGATATATACCGAGGTCGGATGTCAAGATGATATACGGAGATTATGATCCGAAAGAATGTCGTGCTCCACCAAACTCATTAGAGGAAGACACTCCAATGAAAGACAATTTTGACCACGACTATTATGGCCCAATAGATGGCCTGCCTATTTGGAAGTCGTACCTGTAGCGAGCGATTTTTGTCGGTGACGCGACCACCTTATCGCTGGGTTTTCCTCACCGTAATGGTAGGAGGGGGTGCTACTTTCTGATTTCTTATTCATCCCATGAAGCTGGAAGGGAAAAGGAAGCTATCTAAAACTAACCTTGCACACGAATGTTTAACTAAACAAACGCTTAAAAGAGATTCGGGGAGTCGGGGTCAGGTTATACAATGGGGAGGTGTCAATTACCCATCCTATATGTGGTTATCCACAGGATATCAGCTTTAGGTCTCGCTTTGTATTTGATAGTGTTTATCTGTTAATGGGTTGGGAAAGTTTCTTGGGAAGTATGAGTGAGTGAGTTGATATTGGTGTTCGGGTGTTCCCGATGCTTTTGGTAAGGTACTAGACCTAAGTTTTGATTGGTATGAAGGTACTGGACCTAGGGTTTTTGATTAGTATGCTCGCTAAGATTTCACAATCTTATGCCTACGTATTCCCGTTTAAACGAAACAGGGAAATCAGAGCAATCGTAGTTCCTCCTATTCTAAGGGAGGAAAAAGATATTTTGGTGTCTTGTTCAAAGCCCAAGATTGAAGCTAAAAGGTTATTTATTTTTGTCTTGTTCAAAGCCCAAGATTGAAGCTAAAAAAGTTTGGCTGGGAGAGAACTTGTCATCTCTAAACATGGATTGTTGATTTTTGTGTGCCTTGATCAAAGCCCAAGGTTGAAGCTAAGAGGTTGATTGACTCCGCTAGGGTATTTCTTTATACAAGGCCTAATAGGAGGTTGGATAAGACCGACTCAACAAGAGAGTGCATATATTGGTGTCTTGTACAAAGCCCAAGATTGAGGCAAAAAAGAGACGAACTCTATGGGGATATCATTATACAAAGCCTAAGTGGAGGCTAGAAGTTTGACTTTTCCGAGGGAAGATGTTCTATCTGTCTTGTACAAAGCCCATAATTGAGGCTAAAAGGGGTTTTGACTCCGCCGAGGAGATTTGTATGTGTCTTGTACAAGGCCCAAGATTGAGGCTGAAAGGAGTTTGACTCTTGCTGGAGAGTATTATCTGTCTTGTACAAAGCCCAAGATTGAGGCTAAAACGGGAAATTTAACTGACTCTCGTGAGGATATTTTATGTGTCTTATATAAAGCCCAAGATTGAGGCTGAAATGAGTTTGACTCTTCTTGGGGAAAATCATTCCTCAAAACCTAGAGGAAGGCTGGGAGGAAATGACTCTGCTAGGGAAGATATTTGTCCCAAGCTGAAGAGAGGGAGATTTATGTCTTGTACAAAGCCCAAGATTGAGGCCAAAAGGATCTGAGTCAAGAAGAGAGTGTTTTTATCTATCTTGTACAAAGCCCAAGGTTGAGGCTAAAAAAGGTTGACTCAACAAGAGAGTCTGAAAAGGTGATTGACTCAACAAGTGAGTCTGAAAGTCGATTGTCTCAACAAGAGAGTCTGGAAAAGTGATGGACTCAACAAGAGAGTCTGAAAAGGTTAGCTCTGCTGGGGAGAATCTTTGTACAAAGCCCAAGAGGAGGCTGACTTTACTGAGGAAGGATCATTATACAAAGCCTAAGAGGAGGCTAGCTTTTGCCGGGGATTGTTAAGATCCCGAGTCAGGTCCAAGTGTGGAATCAACTCTTGTTGAGGATTACAGAAGAGTTGAGATATCAGAGACCTTGAGATTCTGATTTGGGATAAGCTGACCCTGGTTGGGGAACTCTCAAGAGAGAGGCTGGGTTTCTGTTGGAGATCGATCCAGAGAGCCCAGGGTTTCTTCCTATATTTGTAAGGAACTTGAGAATTTCTTTGAGACTCAAGGGGATTAGACTGTCCAAGTCTACTGGTGTCGAAGAGTTTAATCTTTTGTATGATGCCCAAGAGGAGGCACGGGCATTAAGGGATGAGAATCAACCCTAAAGTGGCCTGAGGCTCTAGCAAAGGATGACTAAGTTTTGTCTTATGCCTTTAAGAGGTCGTCAGGGTCCTTGCATTAAGCCCAAGAGAAGGCATGAGAACTTCTAAGAAGCCAGAGGGTCCTTGAACAAAGCCCAAGAGGAGGCGGGGATGCTTTTAGGAAGCTCGTGGGTCTCAAACCAAGAAAAGTTCAAGAAATGCTATTCACCGAGAATAGATCATTTAGTGAAAGTTCAGTGATTTGAATAAACTCAAGAGATGTTATTCACAAAGAATAGATCAACTCTGGGGAGTAGAATTTCTTTGACAATTTCTAGGGGTGACAGTCTGAGAAAAGGTTCACGAAGAATACTGCCTTTCTCTTTGTTCCATATTGTTTAAGCCCAAGAGAAGGCAAGACTGTATCTGGTAATCCTATGGGGGATCTAGTTTTGTCTGTATTTAAGATTGACCAACAGGGCTTTACCTAGTTCTAGACCTAGTTGCCGGGGAAAACTCTAAATAACTATACTAGTATATATACAGTTGATATATGACAAGTATTTAAAAGGGTGTGAAAGAAGACTAACCATGCGCAGCTTCCCACAATACAGTTATATATATATATATATATATATCAAAGCGGGTAACTGAAAGCTGTTTAAAACTTACAGGCGAGCAAGCTTCCATGTTGTATTGTTAGTTGTTCAAAGAAATTAAAGAAAGTTTTGATAACAATATATACATTTGAATCTAAATCAAAAGGGAATTGTTTTGAAAAGATTATCGGGGCTTATACTCAAAGAGAGGCCCAAGGTTTTAACAGTGATCGCACCGTTATTTTGAATATCGTCTCGGGACTTATACAATGACTGAGGCCCAAAAAGGTTTATTTACAAAAGGGTTAAGTCTTACAACTCAAGGAGAGGCCCAAAAGGTGTTTTAAAAGAAAATAAATGGGACTTACAACACTAGGGTAGGCCCAGATGATTTGATTTTGAAATGGCGATCGCGCCGAGATTCTTTTAACGCCGAGGGACTTATACAATATCTGAGGCCCAAAAAGGTTTTGGTTAAAAGGGGATTGGGTCTTACATTCTATTAGAGGCCCAAAGAGTTTGAAAATGAATAAAGATGGGTCTTATAGCTCAAGGAGAAGCCCAGTTGATTTTGTTAAAAAGGCGACGATCGCGCCGAACTTTTGAAAATATACAGAGGGACTTATACAATGTGTGAGGCCCAAGGTTGTTTATTTACAAAGAGATTGGGTCTTATACTCTATTAGAGGCCCAAAAGATTTAAAATCAAGAAGAAATCCTAATTTTAAATTGAAAAGTTTGAGAGAGGTTTTACGGTGAATAAACCTTCTCTTCGTACCAGCGTACTGTGTATTTATAGGAAATACTTGTTTGCAAGTAAATGAAAACAGAATATATATGCAAAGGTTAAATACAGAGTGTACCAGACAACGGTGAATTTTCACAAGTAGAGAGGCGTCAGTCGAACCCAAGGCATCCAACGAAGCTTTTAAGCGTTCGATGATTTTTCAAAGATCGTCGAGTTATTCAATTAAGAATTCCTGCGTTAAGTGAAAAACCAAAACAGACAAGCAAAAACCAGAGATCACAGGGAAACGATCTTGGTCTCTTCAAGTGGTTAGAATTGAACCGCTTAGTGAATAAACGATACAAGAAACAAATTATTTAATTATTTGCAAAAAATAGTCTAAGAATAAACTATGAGTTTGAATAATTAAATACACAATTTAAATGATTAATTAAATTAACTAACCCAATTAAAATGTGTTTAGTAAAAATAATATTAGTTAAACTAAAATAATTAATCAATTAATTAATCAATTGTAATAAAACCAATAAAATGACAATGGGCTATTTTTTTTTGATAAAATGGAGGTTTGATTAGTAATTTTTTGAAGAAAATGGGCTGAGCCCATATACTAATCTCAAGAAAACAATTTTTATCAGATTTTTTTTTTATTATATAAAAAAAAGAAAAGTGAATAAGTCAGCATTGAGAGAGGATGAAACCTGAAACACGTTCTTCATTTGCCAAACGCTCAAACCCTCTCCTTTTTCTTCAATCGTGACTCTTTCTCTTCAATACAAACGACCGCGATTTTTCAATGATTATCCCACCGTCTCCGGTTTCCATCAGAGATTCTACTTCGCCGGCACCTCAATGAGAGTGGCGATTGGACTTCCTTCGTTCGTGTTCCGGCGAGGCTCCCTTTGCGGCGCCGATTTGAAGGGTGGTGGAGGAGCGATTCTCCGGCGATGGCTCCGATGAAGGTGAGTTTGTTTTCTTTCCCATTTTTATTTCTGTAATTTACTGTTAAAACAAATAAGTTTGTGTTAGGGTTTAGAAACAAAAAAAATAGGAAACTTGATGAAATTGATTTTCTGAAATTGAATTGATAGATTGATTTTGAAAATTCGAATTGTATTTGCTATAGGAGTTTTCGCGATTCTGCAGGTGGAATTGTTGTGTTGCTGTGCAACAATTGTTTCTGTTGTTGTTCCGTGTCGGCGGCGTCGAAACGTTCTGCATAACAGGGAGTTTCCCTTTCTTTCTTCTTTTTGAATTCAAATTGCTGCAAGTTCTTCTGCAAATATTGTTTTGCCATTAATGATGTTGTTCTGTTCTGCAGACTTGTTTTTCTCATGATCTTTCTGTTGTTTTTGTTGCAGAAGATTGCTGCAGTGTTGTTTCCTGAAAAACAGAAATTATAGAAGTTGGATTTGTAAGTTTTATAACAATTAGCATTTTTGAAAATAGAAATTGATGATATGGAATTGAATTGTATTGGTTTATTTTTTTGCAAAATGATGCTGAAGTTGTTGCTTTGAATTCTGCAGATTAGAGTTTGTTGAAGGTTGCTGAATTTTGTTAATTGTTGAGAACCATGGCCTTGCAGCAACAAATGATAACTTGTTGCAATAATTCGTGCACAAACTGAGAAAAAAATAGGGAAAGCAAAGGGTGCTGCTACTGCTGTTGTTATGCAGTTGGTGAATTTTCTCTGTAAACTTTATGCAGAGATTTTAATTTATGTAGCATGTGATAGTATGTGTAAAACATGTGAAAGAAAAAGAAAATAAATGTGAAATGTGTATAATTCCTCTTTTCCTTTTTAAAACCATGTACAGAAATTGAAAAGGAGGGCGCCACCCTCTTGTGTGATTTTTCTTCTCTTTTTTTTTTCTTTTCTATACTTGAAAATATGTAAGAGGAAGAAAGAAATTGCTTGTCAATACAAGTCTTGTGTCAATTTTGAAATGGAATTTGAACCTCTATTTATAGAGAAAAGAAAACTTGATGATGAAGAAACAAAAGATAGTAAAATAATTACATTCAAAGTTTGATCTTCAAAATTCAAAACTTGTGCCTTAAGTTTCAAGAGTCTTTGGTTAAAGTTTTCAAAATTTGTTATGAGTTAATGTATGCAAAACAAAATGTATTCATGTTATGTAAAACAAAAGTGAACTTGACATATAAAACATATATGCATAAAACAAAATTGGATAAGACAATAATTCACTAAAAAATAAAATATATAAAAAACAAAATTATATAAGAACAAAATTGTATTTTATATAAAAAACAAAAATATATAAAATTATATTTGTTTCTAAAAAAAATGAAAATTGGAATATATATATATATATATATATAAAGAAATACGAAATTAAATATATATATATATATACACTTTTTTTGATTTTTTTCATTTAATTCATTTTTTTTTATTTTAATATGTGAAAATAAAACAAAAAAATGGAATATTGGTTAAATCGTGCGAAAGATAGATGAATAATGGACATTTGCGAGTTTAATTGAAAAATACGTCCGTCCATCGATTTTTCGCATAATTAACAAAAAAAATGGAGATTTCAACGTATATATTCTGACTGAAAATTGAAACGATATGCATGACAAAAATAGATGATATGGTATGCGGATGACACGAAGTGAAAACACAATCAGGTTTTGACAATTGGTGGTCAAAATTTGGGGTATGACAGATGCCCCTATTTAATCTTCTTGGACCCGAAGGTGTGAATGGCGCAGCTATTCGGGCATTCGGGGTGCAAGAGGATTAAATATCAGAATACCCGAAATTTTGACGGTGGTTATGAATGGCAGTTTGCTCATCCATCTTCTTTCGCTAAGCAATGATGCTTTAGAAAAGGGTAAAAACTTCCCCTCGATCCTTGTCTTTAGCCAAGGAACTGGTCTTAGTTTCTTTTGAAATAAACTTCCCCTCGATCCTGGTCTTTAGCTAAGGAACTGGTCTCAGTTTCTTTTGAAATAAACTTCCCCTCGATCCTGGTTTCCTACCAAGGAACTGGTCTCAGTTTCTGATATAAACTTCCCCTCGATCCTGGTTTCCTACCAAGGAACTGGTCTCAGTTTCTGATATAAACTTCCCCTCAATCCTGGTTTCCTACCAAGGAACTGGTCTCAGTTTCTGATATAAACTTCCCCTCGATCCTGGTTTCCTACCAAGGAACTGGTCTCAGTTTCTTTTGTTAATAAACTTTCTTGACAAAGGACGCTGTTTGTAGCGGTTTTCCTCAAACTTCTCGCCGAATTTTCCTGGGGAGATTCCATTTGATGGGAAAAAGTTTTGATGTCAGACTTGCTGGGGGAACCCATCCATCTGAGCGGTAGAGGTGTTCAAACTTCTCTATTTCGGAGACGCCATTTGTCGACTCTACTGGGGAAAACGAGTCTCTTGAGAGACTGCTTCTTGTTTGGGGATATTACATCATACTTTTTCTCGAGATCTTCTCGGAGAAATGCCATGTGATGTAATCCAATTTTGAGGTGCTGATGACCTTTTCGTCAGCAAATTTTCTGGAGAAAAACTGATGTACTGCCGAATCTTTGATTAAGAGGTTTTCTCTGGGGATTTTCCTTAATTCGGGAAAGCGAAGATATCATATTCAATGGCGAAGAGTGACATTCGTCAAAATTTTTCTTGCTTTTCAGAGGTTCAAGTTATCAAAGTGGTCGAGGGTCATCCCCATTCCAGAAATAAACCGGGGAAAAGATTGTTTAGATGCGACATTTCCTGACGAGGAAAGAACTGATAACTCGATTGAGAGGACTTTTATCACTTGGGAACAAGACCGACTAGAGTGATAGTGATAGTGATATGAATATGAGTATGAAGAAGTACCATTTGGTTCAAAATAATAATTCTGCCTTGCTTAGGAGAGATAGTCCCCGTGGGAAAAATGTTGGTCGGGCTTAGGAGATAAGAACTCTGCCGGGGATATCAGATGGGAAAATTGCATCTGACATAGCCGATCCTTCATTCAGGTGCACTGGTTTAGAAGGAGTACTTTGATTCTGCACTTTGAAGCTCGATTACTTCTGGAGAAGCGATCGATGTTCTTTCGATGTTCAACAGTCAAAAGAAATTGCCATCTTTATTTTAAAAGCAGAAAAAAGTTTGACAAGTGTCATACCCCAAATTTTGACCACTAAGATTTCCCATCATTGTGCAAATCATCAGCACAATATGGATGGACCATCATACCTCATTAGTCTCCCCAAAGGTGGGTGAGCATTCACTACAAACAGGATTTAGGGTTTCAAGCCCTCGCAGAGCTCTTAGACAAAGGATCAATCAATGAATGACATGATCTTTAACTTGTCTAGCCTCTCAAATATCCACAATGGATCAAGAGGACTCCCACTTCAAGGATTAAGCACAAGGCTGCTCCCTTCTAGGTGGATCAAGCCTCAGGATCGCCAGTGTCACCAAATTAGGGTTTGGTCGACAAGGGCCTCCAGATGGAAATTTTCCTCTGGGCATGAGCCAATGCTTCAAAGCATAACCTAAAATGCTCCATGGAACATCATAAACCCCATCATCAAGTCAATTTAGCCTCAGGGGATGCATACATCAAAAATCAGGAATTAGGGTTTCTTGACCTAATTCACCCCTAAGTTGACTTTTGGGAAAAATCATGAGCCAAGACCTCAAGACATGATTTGAGGGTCTCCAACATACCACATTGATCCATTTGCCACAATGGATTGATCCAAGAAGCTTGAGCAACAAGTTTCAATTTCATCTGAACCACAGTTAGGGTTTCGCGGGAAAAGTCAACTGTACCTTTGACTTTTGACCCAGGCATGCTCCCAAACCTTGGGACACGATTAAATACACCCTATAACACCTATGGAACATGTCCATCAAGTTTGATTTAGGTCAAGGACATGATTTCCTAAAGGATCGCACAGTTTGGAATTCATCTGATAAAAAGTCAACTGTGCACAAAAGTCAAACTTTGACTTTTTGAGATTTTTCATAAAAATGGTTTTTTAACACTAAAATGATGTTAATGTGTGATTGTAATCATCATTCATCAAGAAAAATCAAAGAAAGTGGGATAACTTGTAAAAGGGGTAACCATAAAAACTTAGAAATTTTTCTAAGTTATGGAATAAAGTGGCAAGGGTACCAACTTTGGAGGATCATAACTCCTAAACCACAAAGCCATTTTTTTCCCATCCAAAGCTTGATTTGTAGCCGTCATGGCCCTCTACAAAAGTGTCAACTACACTTTATCCCAATTCATCATGGATTTTGAGTTATGGTTGGATCAAAATGGCTAAAAACTTAAAATTGACATTTTTCAGCACTTAGCCAAAATCTAACTTGTAATTTCAGCACAATGTCCCAACTTCAAGGCTGTTTTTCTCCATGATCCAATTTGAACCAAGTCTAGGGCCAAACATCAAAGTTGAAGTACGTCATCTAAGCTTTCCGGAAAGTCCTAGAGCGTCCATGTAGCATACTCGAGCAGGGAGTTATGGATCTTACAAAAAGGCTTGCTGCAGCTGAATTTTTCAGGGCAGATTTGCACATTTTTTGTGCCACACGAATTTTCAAGCCTTGTCATCATTTTGGACACATCTAAGGATCAAATCCAAGTGGGATGATCTGATCCATGAACCTCCCAAGTCCAAGGAACCAAAAAAAGCATGCCAAAACCTAAAAATCCCTAAAAGAGGGACAAAACTCCAATTTTGGTTTGGAGCATTTAATGGATGCTTAGAGGTGGCATGAACTGAGCTTCCTCCAACTGAATTCAGTCAAGATTCCTCCAACAACTAGGGAACCAGCAGCCTGTGCTCTAACCTCTAGTCAATGGCTAGAGAAGACTTGGATTTTCATTGGCCAACATTGGCCAAACCTCTGTTGCAGCCACCATTCACTATTGCTTGCAAAACAAACTTGCTCTACTATAAATAGAGCTCATTTGTGCTCAGTTTGAGTACACCAAAGCCATCAAATAGATGTTTCCTCAAATTCTCTCTTTCACTCCAAAATGCCTTCTTTAGTAAGGAAATTCTGAGTTTTTGAGTTAGAGAGCATTTCCATCATAACTCATGATCCTAACACCCCATAAACATCATATGTAGGTGATCCAAACTCTCAAAAGTGACCTATAACACCAACATCACAAAGTCACCTCTCAAAACCTCAAAATGGCACTTTTTTGCATTTTTCAAGCCATGTTTTGATTCAGTCACTTTCCAAACCAGATAAAACCTCAAACACACTCTAAATATCATCCTTGAACTGTCCCAAATGGTGCCACACATCTGGAACACCATTTGAGAGAGTTGGCATTTTGGCCACTTTTGACCATTTTGCGAGAAAGTGCTCAAACTTGCTCCAGAGGTTTCCAGCTGATTCCAACCATCCTAAAAGCTTCTAAGAGGTCATTTGAGGTTATCCAAAGTATCAAATCATTTCTGGAACAAAGCACTTGGTAGGTTGCCCAAAATCTCCAAAAAAGAGGTAAAATTCACAACTTGAATTCTTTGAATCATGCTTTCCTTTGTTGTCCACATACATGCATCATATTGAACAATTCTTGAGGCAAAAATGTAGTCTTAATGTGTATGTTGTGATCCTCCCACTGTTTGCATTTTAACATGTTTATATGTGGAATTTTGGTTGTTTTAAAATCATGTCCAGTTCTGATTTTTTTGATTGGTGTGTTCTGTACATTAAGTTTTAGTGTGCATGAGTAACACCATTGGATTCCTTGCGAAAAATCGGTCAAGATAGGTTTTTACGGATTTCAATTCCGATGAAAATTAAGAGAGTTACGCGCGTTGGAAATTTGACGCGAAACGGCGCCGAAAACAACGTGCAGTTCTGGTTTTTTTATTTCTGCATTTCGTGTGTTGATTTTCTGTGTGCGTGAGTAATACCATTGGATTCCTTGCGAAAAATCGGTCAAGATAGGTTTTTGCGGATTTCAATTCCGATAAAAATCGAGAGAGTTACGCGTGTTGGAAATTCGACGTGGAACGACGTTTTCAATTAGTAGCAGTTCTGGTTTTTTAATTGCTGCGTTTTGTACGTTGAGTTTCAGCATGTATGTACGATACCATTGGATTCCTCGCGAAAAATCGGTCAAGATAGGTTCTTCCGGATCTTAATTCGGTTAAAAATCGAGAGAGTTACGCGTGTTGGAAATTCGACGCGGAACGATATTTCGAATTAATAGCAGTTCTGGTTTTTCGATTTGCGTGTTTCGTACGTCGAGTTTCAGTGTCTATGTGTGGTACCATTGGATTCCTTGCGAAAAATCGGTCAAGATAGGTACATCTGGATTTTGATTCCGATAAAAATTGAGAGAGTTATGAGTGTTTGAAATTTGATAAAAAACGTGTTGAAAATTAAAGTTTCGGTACTCGTTTTTACCCCATAAGAAATGTCGGAGATGATATTGTGACATCTTTCCTCTTTTTCTTATTTTTATTTTATGAAACTCAACCAATTCTTTTACATAGCAAAAAATCATCATTTTCCAATTCATACCCCATAATATTTTAATCCACAAAAAAATCACAAAAAAAATAATATTATTTTTAGATTATTTTTAATATATTTAAAAATAGTGTTTTAAATTGTTTTAAATGCTTTTAAAATGATTTCTTTTTTTGATTTTTAAAACCAAAATGATTTTAAATATTTATGTGGATAAAATATTTTTTTCATAAACCTTAATCATTATTTAATGATTTTTATTTGGTACCCTTGCCACTTTATTCCATAACTTAGAAAAATTTGTAAGTTTTTATGGTTACCCCTTTTACAAGTTATCCCACTTTCTTTGATTTTTCTTGATGAATGATGATTCCAATCACACATTAACATCATTTTAGGGTTAAAAAACCATTTTTATGAAAAATCTCAAAAAGTCAAAGTTTGACTTTTGTGCACAGTTGACTTTTTATCAGATGAATTTCAAACTGTGCGATCCTTTAGGAAATCATGTCCTTGACCTAAATCAAACTTGATGGACATGTTCCATAGGTGTTATAGGGTGTATTTAATCGTGTCCCAAGGTTTGGGAGCATGCCTGGGTCAAAAGTCAAAGGTACAGTTGACTTTTCCCGCGAAACCCTAACTGTGGTTCAGATGAAATTGAAACTTGTTGCTCAAGCTTCTTGGATCAATCCATTGTTGCAAATGGATCAATGTGGTATGTTGGAGACCCTCAAATCATGTCTTGAGGTCTTGGCTCATGATTTGTCCCAAAAGTCAACTTAGGGGTGAATTAGGTCAAGAAACCCTAATTCCTGATTTTTGATGTATGCATCCCCTGAGGCTAAATTGACTTGATGACGGGGTTTATGATGTTCCATGTAGCATTTTAGGTTATGCTTTGAAGCATTGGCTCATACCCAGAGGAAAATTTCCATCTGGAGGCCCTAGTCGACCAAACCCTAATTTGGTGACACTGGCGATCCTGAGGCTTGATCCACCTAGAAGGGAGCAGCCTTGTGCTTGATCCTTGAAGTGGGAGTCCTCTTGATCCATTGTGGATATTTGAGAGGCTAGACAAGTTGAAGATCATGTCATTCCTTGATTGATCCTTTTTCTAAGAGCTTTGCGAGGGCTTGAAACCCTAAATCCTGTTTGTAGTGAATGCTCACCCACCTTTGGGGAGACTAATGAGGTATGATGGTCCATCCATATTGTGCTGATGATTTGCACAATGATGGGAAATCTTAGTGGTCAAAATTTGGGGTATGACAGATGCCCCTATTTAATCTTCTTGGACCCGAAGGTGTGAATGGCGAAGGTATTCGGGCATTCGGGGTGCAAGAGGATTAAATATCAGAATACCCAAAATTTTGATGGTGGTTATGAATGGTAGCTTACGCATTCATCTTCTTTAGCTAAGAGAAGATGCTTAGAAAAGGTAAACTTCCCCACGATCCTGGTCTTCAGCCAAGGAGCTGGTCTCAGTTTTCTTTTGAAATAAACTTCCCCTCTATCCTGGTTTCCTACCAAGGAACTGGTCTTAGTTTCTATTGTAAACTTCCCATCGATCCTGGTTTCCTACCAAGGAACTGGTCTCAGTTTCTAATTTAAACTTCCCCTCAATCCTGGTTTCCTACCAAGGAACTGGTCTCAGTTTCTGATATAAACTTCCCCTCGATCCTGGTTTCCTACCAAGGATCTGGTCTCAGTTTCTAAAGTAAACTTCCCCTCGATCCTGGTTTCCTACCAAGGAACTGGTCTCAGTTTCTTTTGTCAATAAACTTTCTTGACAAGGAACGCTGTTAGTAGCAGTTTTCCTTCAAACTTCTCGCCGAATTTTCCTGGGGAGATGCCATTTGAGTGGAAAAAGTTTTGATGTCAGACTTGCTGGGGAACCCATTCGTCTGAATTGTAGAGGTGCACAAACTTCTCTGTTTTAGAGACGCCATTTGTCGATTCTACTGGGGAAAGCGAGTCTCTTGAGAGACTTTTTTCGTTTGGGGGCTTACATCATACTTTTCTCGGGATCTTTCCGGAGAAATGCCATATGATGGGATCCAATTTTGTGGTGCCGCTGTTTAAACTCAGTATGCAAAGCAGGGTTAATTGGAGACATCTATTTCCCTTCCTTCATCAGCTTTAATAGGATAAAAAATGAATCGACCTGTAGTAAGCTTAACCGCAGAGAGCGACCAGCGCTTAAGAACCGCGTCCAAAATCGCTCGCTACAACAAGTAAATTCATATTTATTTTATTTCAAGAATCGTTGATCATATTAAAAACATCATTCTGTAAAGCTAAAACAAATAAGAATTGCAAACAAAAGCACTAGGGCTCAAATTTTATTGATAGAATGGAAATCAGCCAAGCGCGTGATTCCATAGAGTATTTACAAAGTTAGAAAATGATAATTTTAAGGGAAAAAGGCTACATTGAAACATAACGACAACTATCCTTCTACCAACTTTGAATTCTGGGCATCCTGAGCTTCCGTCGAAGATGACCGACCTTGACTAGAGCTTTTCCTGACTGATGGCATTACTGCTGCTGGGGGATTTGTCCCTTTGTTAGACGTAGTTACTTGCCATGAATCCCTAATTTTTGCCTAGATTGTACTTTGAGATTTCCAATCCACCGGAATAATTTTTGATCATGTCTCTAATTTTTTCCTGGACCGCCCTTTCAGGTTTTCAATCCACCGAGATGTTTCTTTTATTTAGGCGAAGTATTTCTTGACTACGTCAACATTTGTGGGGTAGGCAAATTCCTCTCCGTCCATGGTTGCGAGTCTCAAGGTGCCGCCTGAGAAAGCTTTCTTGACCACATAAGGGCCGTCATAATTCGGAGTCCATTTTCCCCGAGAATCAGTGAGGAATGATTGTATCTTCTTGAGCACGAGGTCTCCTTTCCCGAAGACTCGAGGTCGGACCTTTTTGTCAAACGCCTTCTTCATTCTTTGCTGATACAACTGACTATGGCATAGTACCGTTATTCGCTTCTCTTCGATCAGATTCAATTCGTCGTCTCGACTTTGACACCATTCAGCCTCTGTTAGCTTAGCTTCCATCAATACCCGGATTGATGGGATCTCTACTTCCATGGGGAGCACTGCTTCCATGCCATATACTAGAGAGAAAGGGGTTGCCCCTGTTGAAGTGCGGACAAATGTGCGATAACCATAAAGGGCAAAGGGTAGCATCTTGTGCCAGTCTCTGTAGGTTACAACCATCTTCTGAATAATCTTCTTGATGTTCTTATTAGCTACTTCTACCGCTCCATTCATCTTAGGTCGGTAGGGAGATGAGTTATGGTGTTCGATCTTGAACTCAGCACACAACTCCTTCATCATCTTGTTGTTCAAGTTGGATCCATTATCAGTAATGATCTGGCTAGGAACACCATAACGGCAGATGAGATTGTTTTTGATAAAGCGGATCACGACTTGTCTGGTTACATTGGCGAATGACGCTGCTTCGACCCACTTGGTGAAGTAGTCAATGGCGACCCGGATGAACGATGTCCGTTTGAAGCTTTGGGTTCGATTATGCCAATCATGTCGATCCCCCATATGGAAAAAGGCCATGGGGAAGTGTCATAACCCAAATTTTGACCACTAAGATTCCCATCATTGTCTAACCTCTCAAGCATCCACAAAGGGTCAAGAGGACTCCCACCTCAAGGATTAAGCATAAGGCTGCTCCTTTCTAGGTGGATCAAGCCTAAAGATCGCTAGTGTCACCAAATTAGGGTTTTGATGGACCAGGGCCTCCAGATAGAGATTTTCCTCTGGGCATGAGCCAATACTTCAAAGCATAACTTAATATGCTCCATGGAACCTCATGGTCCCAATCATCAAGTCAATTTAACCTCAGGGGATGCATACATAAAAAAACCAGGAATTAGGGTTTCTTGACCTAATTCTCCCCTAAGTTGACTTTTGGGACAAAACATGAGCCAAGACTTCAAGAGATGGTTTAAGGGTCTCTAATACACCACATTGATCCATTTGTAACAATGGATTGATCCCAAGAAGCTTGAGCAACAAGTCTCAATTTCGTCAGTACCACAGTTAGGGTTTCGCGAGAAAAGTTAACTGTATCTTTGACTTTTGACCAGGACATATTCCCAAACCCTAGGACATGATTCAATACACCCTATAACACCTATGAAATCAATCCATCAAGTTTGATTTAGGTCAAGGGCTTGATTTCATAGAGGATCGCACAGTTTGGAATTCATCGGATAAAAAGTCAATTGTGCACAAAAGTCAACTTTGACTTTTTGAGATTTTTCACAAAAATGGATTTTTAACCCTAAAATGAAGTTAATGTATGATTTGAATCATCATTCATCAAGAAAAATCAAAGAAAGTGGGAGAACTTGTAAAAGGGGTAACCATAAAAACTTATAAAATTTTCTAAGTTATGAACAAAGTGGAAAGGGTACCAACTTTGGAGGATCATAACTCCAAACCCACAAAGCCATTTTTCCCCATCCAAAGCTTGATTTGTAGCTCTCATGGCCCTCTACAAAAGCTTTAAACTGACCTCCTTCCAAATTCCTCATGGATTTTGAGTTATGGAATGATCAAAATCATAAAAAGTGAAAATGTCACTTTTTTCCAACACTTAGTGAAATTTTCACTAAGTCAGAATCTGCCTTCACTTTTTTCCAAATGTAGGGGGATTTTTCACTTGGATCCAAAAGTTATAAAAACCAAATATGATCAAACAGTTGTTGTATCATATGAGGGATTTCCAAAATGGCCAAGAACTCCATCAAATTCCACTTAAGCCATGAGATATGACCATGCCAATATGCCTTGCTGAAAACTGCCAAGGCTAGGCAGAATTTTGCATCTTTGGTCGATTTGGCAAAATCAGCCAATTCCAAGCCTTGTCATTATCTTGGACACATCTGAGGATCAAATCCAAAGGGGACAAACACTGAGCCAAGCCTCCAAAGTCCTTGGAACAAGAAGTAGCATGCCAAACCTAGAAATCCCTAAAAGAGGGACAAGACTCCTATTTTGGATTAGAGCATTTTATAGATGCTTCAAGGTGGCATGGACTGACACATTTGCAACTGAATTCAGTCAAGAATGATCCAACAACTAGGGTACCAAAGCTATGTACTCTAACCTCTAGTCAATGGCTAGAGGAGACTTGGATTTCTATTGCTCAACATTGGCCAAACCTCTGATGCAGTTGCCATTCACTATAGATCCCAACACAAACTTGCTCTACTATAAATAGAGCTCATTTGTGCTCAGTTTGAGTACACCAAAGCCATCAAATAGATGTTTTCCTCAAAATCCATTTCTCTTGGCCAAAATGCCTTCTTTATCAAGGTAACTCTGAGTTTTTGAGTTAGAGAGCATTTCCAATCAAACCAATCACACACACACCTCATAAACATCATATGTAGGTGATCCAAACTCTCACAAGTGACCTATAACACCAAAATCACAAAGTCACCTCTCAAAACCTCAAAATAGGCCTTTTGTGCATTTTTCAAGCCATGTCTTGATTCAGTCACTTTCCAAACCAGATAAAACCTCAAACACACTCCAAATATCATCCTTGAACTGTCCCAAATGGTTCCTCCCATCTGGAACACTATTTGAGAGAGTTGCTATTTTGGCCATTTTAACCCCTTTTGCAAGAAAGGGCCAGTTTGTGTTTTTACAGGTACCAGCTGATTCCACTCATCCTAAAAGCTTCTAAGGGATCATTTGAGTGTGTCCAAAGTATCAAATCATTTCTGGAACTAGTGGTTTGACAGATTGCACAAAAACTCCAAAAAGCTCAAAAGGAGGTAAGCCTCATGACTTGAACTTTCCAAAATATGCATTGTTTTGAGGTCCACTGAGCATGTATCTCTTATACATGTCATATATGTTGTGTTTGAACCAATTGTCATGTAATTCATGCCTGTGTCAAAGTGTAGCATAGAAAATGCAATTATAGGCCTTTTTCAAAACCCCTATTGGATTTTGAGGAGGGAGTATGATCTGAAAAAAAATACCACCACCATTGGATTCCTTGTGAAATTCTAGGCCAGATGCATATAAATTTTGTCTCAAAACATGGAGAAATGAGAAAGTTATGACCTTCACGTTTTTGACCCAAAACTTGCCTTGCCTTGCCTTGACCAAGCCCAGAAAACAAGGCAAGCCTTGTATATTTGTGATTTCACTTCAAACAATGGATGTATCACCACCCCAGTGGTAAGGCGCGCGCCCTATAACTTTGAAGTCGTGGGTTCAAACCCCACCCATGCCATTTTGTGTTTTTTCACATTTTTGCTATTTTTCCAATATTTTTATGTTTTATTAATTAATTGGAAAATTAATAACTCACTCAATTTTAATTATTTTTTATTGGTTCTTTTTGCAAAAAATCACAAAAATATTGAAATATTTTATTACACAAACAAATTAGACTTATATTATTTATTTAATATAATTAGTATTTTTGTGAATAAATTCCTTTTTAAGTGTTTTTAAACATTTTAAAAATGAATATTTACTTTGAAAATCAAAATCAAAATCAAATGAGTTTTAATATCTCTTGCGATTAAAACCTCATTTTTCAAACCTAAAACAAAAATCACAAGTGGTTTATTTAAACTTATTTGGTATTTTTATCATTTTTATTTGATTTTCTTTAAATATTTACTTTTAAAGGAAAACAAATTAGGGTTTCTTTGATTTTCACCCTCACAAATCCTTTTCAAACACTCATGGGCCTCTAATAGAGTGTAAGACCCAATCCTTTGTAAATACAAACTTTCATGGGCCTCACTTATTGTATAAGTCCCGTTGTATTTCAAAAAGTTCGGCGCGATCGTCGCCCGATTCAAAAACAAACCTTGGGCCTCTCCTCGAGCTATAAGACCCATTCAAAACTTTTGGGCCTCTATTAGAGTGTAAGACCCAACCCCTTTGAAAACCAAATCATTCTTGGGCCTCAGTAATTGTATAAGACCCACGGCGTTTTCAAAATCTCGGGGCGATCGCCTTTTCAAACAAAAAAAAAGTCATTTGGGCCTACCCTCGTGTTATAAGCCCCATTCTTTAAAAATAACTCTTTGGGCCTCTTGAGAGAGTGTAAGACCCATCCCTTTGTACAGAAAACCTTTCCCGGGCCTCAGTCACTCGTATAAGCCCCTCTGTACAAATGCGAAACAACGGTGCGATCACTGATAAAACCTTGGGCCTCTCCTTGAGCTGTAAGCCCCAATTTTTCTTTTCAAAGCACTTTCCCCTTTGATTTTGAATATAATATTGTTATCAAAGCTTTCTTTGTTGAACAAACTAACAACACAGCATGGAAGCTCTACAACCGAGTAAGTGTTTACCCGCTTTCATTTACCGCTTTCATATGTATATAACTGTATTGTGGGGTTGTTTCACTGTAAGTCTCCTTTCATAAACTCATATCAACTGTGTAATAATAGTATATATATTCAGAGTTTCCCCGGCAAATACGTCTAGAATTAGACAGAGCATTACAATAATTTTAGATAACTAGATCTAGGAAATCTTCCCCTTTGAACAATTCATATACAGAAGGCCATTGTTCCATGTGAAACCCCTTATGGAATTGTTCATCAGCCTCCTCTTGGGTTTAGTGCAAGGACCCAAAGGCTTCCTAAAAGCATCCCCGCCTCCTCTTGGGTGTTGTACAAGGATCCGTCGGCTTCTTAGAAGTATTCATAGCCTCCTCTTAGGCTTCGTATAATGATTCTTCCTCCATGAATTATAGCCTCCTCTTGGGCTTCGTACAAATTGTCCCTCGGCTTCTTAAAAGTTTCCAGCCTCCTCTTGGGCTTTGTATAAATTGTCCCGACGACCTCCTAGAGGTATAGGAACAGAAATTAGTCATCTTAATAGAACAGTCTTTCAAAGAGTCTAGATCCTACTTCTACTGTTTCTAACACATAGTACGAAAGATAAAACCCGTAGGCTCGGACAGTCTAAAGCTCCTTTGGGCTCCTCGTTTCCTTAAAGAACAGGAAATAATCCCGATCCAATGATCAAATTTATGAGTACAACATTACTCATATAAAAATTGATTTTCTCTTTGAACCAACAGACTGGTCACTCAACTGAAACAGTAAACCTTTAGCCTCCATCTCGGGCTTCGTACGAGATATAAAAAGACTCTCTTGTTGAGTCAAACATCTTTAGCCTCCATCTCGGGCTTTATACGAGATACAAAAAGACTCTCTTGTTGGGTCGATCATCTTTAGCCTCTGTCTCGGGCTTCATTCGAGACACCAAATCACTCTCTTGTTGAGTATAAAAGATTCTCTTGTTGAGTCAAACATCTTTAGCCTCCATCTCGGGCTTTATACGAGATACAAAAAGACTCTCTTGTTGGGTCGATCGCCTTTAGCCTCTGTCTCAGGCTTCATACGAGACACCAAATCACTCTCTTGTTGAGTATAAATGATTCTCTTGTTGAGTCAGACAAACTTTTAGCCTCCATCTTGGGCTTCGTACGAGATACATCCAAAAGGACTCTCTTGTTGAGTCACTACCCTTTTAGCCTCCATCTCGGGCTTCGTACGAGATACATCCAAAAGGACTCTCTTGTTGAGTCACTACCCTTTTAGCCTCTATCTCGGGCTTCATACGAGACACATAAAAACAGCCTCTTGTTGGGCCAATAGCCTCCTCTTAGGCTTTGTATAAGAAAACCCCGGTTAAGCCAATCAACCTTTTAGCATCAAAGTTGTGCCCCGTTTACAGTATACAAACATCAACAACTGCTTCATCTAACTGCTGTAAGCGGCAAGCCTCTGGATTATTTACATCCACGCCACTGTCCCTCTTTTAGCATGAGAAATTCCTAAGGAAAGATGGTATTGCTCTACACTGAGTTAAAGTCTTCCCCTTCAGGTTAAAATCCCCTATAAAGGAAATTATGGCATTGCTGGATTCATATATCCCAGTTAAAGTAATCCTCCTTTATAATAAGTCACCCAACAGTTGTGACAAACAGACCAGATAACCACTTTAGAGATGACAAATTATCTCTAAAGCCAACCAATTTTAGCTTCACATCTTGGGCTTTGAACAATATACAAATAGACCCTTCAGCTTCATATCTTGGGCTTCGAACAAGATACAAATCACCTTTAGCTTCACGTCTTGGGCTTTGAACAAGACGCCAAAACACCATTTCCTCCCATAAAATAGGAGGAACTACGATCGCTCTGATTTCCCTGTTTCAGTAAACGAGAATACGTAGGCATAAGATTGAAAGAAAAATCTTAGCTAGCACACTAATAAAAAACCCAAAATCCCATACCGTCATACATCAATCGAAAAGCATCAGTCCTAACACCCCACCCATGAACAGTCCCAGGTTTTTCACTCCAAACAAAGTAAGAAGAAAGAGGCCCCACTTCCATATAGCATTTGTAACCTAACAGACCGCTGTTTAAATTTAGTATGCAAGCAAGGTTAGTTGGAGACATCTATTTCCCTTCCTTCATCAGCTTCAATAGGATAAAAAATGAATCGACCTGTAGTACCCCCAAAAGAGCGACAGTGCTTAAGAACCACGTCTAGAATCGCTCGCTACAGAAAAGTGGCGCCCACCGTGGGGTCGATTTTCTTTCTTCCTTACAAACTAGGGTAAAAGCCCTTGGAAAAGTTATTTTTATGACGGTTTCATCGAGGGATGTCATTATTACTAGGATCAGCCTTCACTAGGATCTTAGGTCAAAACCTTTAAATTGGGAAGGAACCACAGAGTGGCGCCTTTGCCGGGGAGCCATTTTCTGTCAGGAACATAGGATTCATAGCTCTTAAAAAGTCTAGGACATTAGGACAAATATATATACTACTTTTTCTAATTGATATATGTGGAAAGATTGAGTATACACCTAGGAAAAACCCCTTTTAGTGGTGCGAAAGCTATCGGAAATAGTTGTCACACGATACCACCCTCTTCTGATGATTCTTCGAAAAACACCACCTAGCACGGTGCCCGGCCCGCTGGTGTTTTCTCGACAAGAGTTGATGATGTTGAGAGACAGGTACAAAAATCACTAGTATAAACCTTTGGGACGGGTAGAGCCTTGACTCCATGACACCGACCCTTTGACCCCATGTTTTTTCTATGTTTTTGTGTGCTGCATTCATGCATTCATTTAAAAAATATTAAAACAAAGAAAATCTTCTCTTCTAGTCTATCTTTTTCAAATTAAACTAAGACAATGATTGCAAATGTCAGAGAAAAGGATTGCGCTAATGGATTTCGGTAGAAGGAGAACTCATAAGTACACTTTCAAGGTTCCAAAACTAGAGGATTTGAGAGGTTTGGCGAGAATGGTCACTAACCCTGAAGCTTTCAGAGCCAAGTACAGAGCTCTACTATCTCTATTAAGGGTCCATGTGATTGAGGGAATCCTGGAGGCACTCATACAGTTTTATGATCCGGTTTATCACTGTTTTAAATTCTCGGATTATCAGCTCGCACCGACTGTAACACCCCAAAATTTTCTCTTTGTTTTTAGCTAACCGGCTTATGTTTCTTTGCATTTTTTTTTTTGCATTAGCATTGCTGCATTTGCATGTTTCGGTGAGCATGGGATCAAGGCATTTCCTTCAGCAGTACAAGATGTTCTCAGCACCGGTTTGATCTTTATCGGCAGTTAAGGCCAAGCATTTAATTCTCAAAGTCTTTTTGGGCATTTATTTTGCTCATTAAGTGATTTGAAGATCAACAGTTCCGGCAATCAAATTTTGATCAACAATTCAGCACCGAACAGCCGTCTCAGCAATTTAATCGGGGCCCGGAAAATATTACACAACATATTTCAAGTGTTTTCCAGTAGTAATATTAGTTGGCAAGTTTCAGAGGTCTATCATGGTCCAGAACAGGTGGAACCAGGCGAATATTCAAGTTTTCCTCCTTTTGACTCCAATTTTTGAATTTTTGAACTGAGTAATCGATTACTCAAAGTGAGTAACCGGTTACTCTGTGCGAATTTCCAAAAAATATGGCAATTTTCAGCATTTGGCAGAATTTGAATTAAAATGTGATCATGTGATTCCCATGTGCATGTTGGAAGGATCTAGATTCCATCATTTTCTACCCAAATTCAAATTCTCTCCATCATTTTTCCACTCCAATTCCACACTTTTTCTCCCTAATCTTTCTCTTAATCTCCATTCCACTCATTAACCCATACTCCAAACCACATTTAAATTCCTAACCTAGCATCTATTTAAGTGAATTCATTCCAAACCTCAGAAAAAGAGATCATTTTTCACTCTCCAATTTTCAGAATTCTTTCAATTCTCTCAACTTTTCTCTCATTTTCCAAAACCCTCACTCAAAGTTTCATCATCAAAGGTCATCAAATTTCACCTTGGAATTTGTTGATCTTGAAACTAAATCACCATCCATTCACCAATTCTTGAAAGAATCTTGGATTGGCTATTGTTTTGGAGTGTGGAATCACTTTTGGAGCAGCTTTTCATTATTTGGGTTGTTCTTGCTTGGATCTTGAAGTTTCTTGCTAGGATCTTGAAGATTATTGTATAGATCTCTGGTTTTCTTGCTTGGATTCACCGATTTTCATGCTCAACAATCACCAAGGAAAATCTCAGCCTTGTAGGTTGGTTTTCCTTAAATCTATGTTTGATTTAGCTTAATTTCAACTTATGCAATGTAGATCCTTGGTTTGTGATGTGATTTGATCCATTTGCTTGATTTGATTTGTGATCTTGTTGTTTGATTAATGAAGTTGGTGTTTGATTACTGATATTTGATGAGAATTTCGTGATTAATTGATTGCATGATCATTTGGATGTTTGCATAAGTGATTGGATGCTAAAAAGTGTTTTTCAAAGTTGATTTTCTGCCTCTGTTTCAGTGGTAATCGATTACCCTAACAGAGTAACCGATTACTCTGCCTAATTTTCACGTTTTTGGGCAAATTTCAACTGAGTAACAGATTACTCAAAGTGAGTAATCGATTACCACTGCTGCAGAGTGATATTTTCTTGCATTTTCTTGGTTGTTTGAGATTTGATGCATGCCTAAACTTCATGGAATGATGCATTGATGTTTTGTGGACTATTCTTGAGCCATTACACCTCACACCATTATATGATCACATTTCTCGACACGCGACCTTTTGAATTTCATCGTTTATGAACATGTTTGTATGGTTTATTAATTGTTATGTTGATCATGTAATGCATACGTTTGGAGCTTGCTAATTACTAATTGCTGATGGTGGTTGCTGGAGTAGTTGTGTACATGCTCTTTTGCTTTCGATGTCATGATGTGCATACTTGATTTAACTTGATCATATGCTTGATATTGTGCATTCTTTCATAGTGTGGTGCATTCTTCTTCAATGCTTTCAAGTCTATTTCATGTGAGTTCTAATGTGTTTGTGGTCATGATCAATTGCTTGATACATATGATATTTGGTGCATGATCGTTTTGCCATGTTAAATCAAGTTGTGATGCATGATGTCCTGATTTCACATCTGATTTTTGCATAAAGGGCTGTCATATGTGCTGTCTATGTATACACATGTTGTTTGTGATCTTTTACACCTATTTTCATGCTGAATAGTATGCTGTTAAATGTTGATTGGTGTTTGTACATGATTTCATTGCTGTTCTGAAGCAAATGTGTTGTTGTAGGTGCTGCCTTCTCTTTTTTTTTTACTCATCTCTTTCCTTTGAATCTCAAGACTTGATTAAGTCTTGGATTCTTTTCCCCTTAGAGCTACCTAGTCCAACTTAATTTTCGATTAAGCTTGGAGTAGGATTAGCATTAGGCTTTAGGTAGTCGTCTCTCCTAAGCCTCACTAACCCTAGGTCATCCATGCATGATAACACTAGGATAATGATTCCCTTAGAG
This sequence comes from Lathyrus tuberosus, assembly GCA_022829125.1. Taxonomy (NCBI): domain Eukaryota; kingdom Viridiplantae; phylum Streptophyta; class Magnoliopsida; order Fabales; family Fabaceae; genus Lathyrus; species Lathyrus tuberosus. The sequence continues at coordinate 6,532,633 of JALAZF010000304.1, forward strand.
TCACCCTTCTTCTTTGTGTCTTCTCTTCTCATCTCTTAACACTTCTAAAACACTTAATAAATATAACGAATATTGCGCTCGAGCCTTAAGTTTAGGAAATGAAGAACGAGGGGTCTCCCCTCCTTTTCTAGAGTGTTTAGCATACGTTCCATTTGGGGGCGACCATGCGACTCACTCGTTCCCGAATGGTAGACTTTGGTTCAATGTAAGTTACGAACTAACTCAAAACACTTCTGTCTAAAAAACAGCAAGCGTGGATCCCATCGAGTACGATGGACGTGTTAGGTGCTAACACCTTCCCTTCGCGTAACCGACTCCCGTACCCGTTTCTCTTGGTCGTGAGACCATGTTTTTTCCCTTCCCTCAGGTTTATGCAGTATTTCCTTTCCCTCTCTTGGGATAAATACACATTGCTGGCGACTCTATTTTCCGCGCCACTCTCGTGTTTGTACTGTTGGATGCGAATCTTTCGGGAGCGACACCGACACTGGAGGAATATTCTCATATGATTGATTTACACATCACTGATCGAGCTCCTTTTTCTGAACTGGGAGAAATTCCAAAGGATCAGACCATTGCAAGAGTAATTTGTTTGGACGAGTCGGAGGTCAGGGCTCACATGACCACTAAGGGTGGCATACAAGGTTTTCCAGCCCAGTTCTTGACAAAGAAGCCCTGTACTTCGCTAGTATAGGGAACATGACTGCTTTTGAAAGCACCTTTGTTTTACTCACCTACAGGTTATTTCTGTTGCCCAAACTTAATAACTTCGTCGATATCAACTCCATTTAGGTTTTTCTCATTGGAAACCCTGTGCCGACTTTATTCGCAGACGCGTATCATTCTATACACTTAGGGAATTTGTACAGCGGAGGGGAGATCACATGTTGTGTACCTCTTCTATACAAATAGTTTATCTCCCATTTGCATAAGTCTGCTGCTTTTTGGGATCACAAGAGTGCCTTACGTTGGTCGCAGAAAAGCATGTCTCTTACCAACTCTGACATAGTTTGGTGCAATAGGATTTATGAGGGAATCAGGATCATTGACCGTTGTGGAAACTTCCCCAACGTACCCCTCATAGGAACTAAAGGAGGAATCAACTACCATCCAGTTCTCATTTGTCGTCAATTTGGATACCCAATGAGGCACATCCCACGGAATGCTCATCTGGAAGGTATTTTCTTCAAGGAAGGAGAAAATGACAGAGCACTAAAGATGGAAATAGTGCACGCTTGGAAACATGTTCATAAGAAAGGACGGGAGTCTCTAGGACAACCAAACTGTGTCTCAGTGGAGCCTTATCTCCACTGGGTACAAACTAGAGCTCTCAAGCTAAAGATGCCTTATCCTCGTCACGGAGTTCTTCCGCCAAGGGAGTCTGTCACATACTTCATGACTGAAACGGAAAAACTCCAGGTTACTCTCAACAAAGCTCAATGAGAGAGGAGGTCTTGGAAGAACAAATACCGCATTCTCAATGTGGAGTGCATCAAAATACAGCAATTACTGAAAGATAAGGATGCTCTGATTGAGATTTTGGAGCAGCATGCTGTAGAGAATCAGGATGACCAAAGGAACTTGCTCACTCCTTTCACCTGGCAAAGGAATGATAACCCGACAACGGCCCAAGAGCCCTGATCCAAGAAAAGGAAAGTACCAGAATCAGCACCCGATTTCTCCTCAGAGAGGACTCGGGACCCATTAGCTTAGGTTTCTATTTCCGCACTTTGTAATTCACTGTATTTTCATTTCCGCAATCCTTTTAATTCCATAAAACGGGGTTTCCCCACTGTTTGATATTTGCAATCTAATTGTCGAAGTTTATTTTGATTAAAACAAAAAACAATTAATATAATCATTGCATTCATCATTCTCCCATAACATATTCTTCTTACCTACGAATCTCACGTTTGTGTCTCGGTTCTAGAGAGTCAAAATGTCTCATTCTTACAATACTCGGGCCAATCGTCAGAAAAATATGGATGATCTTGAGGAAGAAAACAGAGAATTGAAGGAAGAGATCGACGCTCTGAGAGAGGATATGAGAAAGCTTTGTAACGACATGCAGGCCATGGCAGAAGCTCAGCTACAAAGAACTGTGATCTCAGAGATCACCTCAACGCCCATAGTGGAGAAGTATGATCCTAGGTATTAAATGCCGAAAGATCGTCCCTGGGGCATGCCTGTTAATTATATCCCGGAAGGATATGTTCCGCCGATCACTGAAGATTAGGGAATCATAGAAGAAGCCGCTGGGCCTGAAGGTTACAAACTTCGGGAAAGCGAGGATGCCAGAGGCATATTGAGGACTCCTGAAGGTTACAAACTTCGGGAAACACCAAGATTCACGGCCGTAGTAACGGTACCACCCCCTGTGGTGAACACTGTCTCGGTCAGGATTTATTTGGAAAGGACACCGCGGACCTCTGCTTGGTCCCCAATGTGAAAGTTCCGCACAAGTTCCAAGTGCCTGACTTTAAAAAATACAAGGGTAACTCTTGCCCTCAGAGCCACCTGGTGATGTACGCTTGGCGAATGTCAACTCAGACGGAGAATCAGGACCTACTGACTCACTACTTTCAGGATAGTTTAATCGGTGCCGCATTAAAATGGTACATGGGTTTAAACCGCGCTACGATCAGTACATTCAGAGATCTTGGCATTGCCTTCGTCCAACAATACAAATACAATTTGGACATGGCACCAGACAGAGATCAGCTCAGATCGATGTCACAAAAGGACAAGGAAACCTTTAAGGAGTACGCTCAGAGATGGCGTGAGATCACCGCCCAAATTTGTCCACCTCTTGAGGAAAAAGAGATGACAAAAATCTTCTTAAAGACCTTAAGCTCATTTTACTATGACAGAATTGTTGCCAGTGCGCCCAGTGACTTCACCGAAATGGTCGGCATGGGAGTTCGTCTTGAGGAAGCGTCCGAGAAGGACATTTAGTAAAAGACGCTGGATCATCAAGTAGTACAAAAAGATACGGTAGTGCTCTCCCTAAGAAAAAAGAGCAAGATATTGGGAATATCTCTCTTGGAAAGCAAAGACGACGGTATCAACCAGTAGCAGTTGTAACTCCTGCTATTAACTCTGTGCCTACTCCTAAGTAAGAACCTCAGGTTGCGCAAAGCCAACCTAATCAGCAAAGGACACAACAGTCTCTTCAGCAGGCTCGTCCTCAATACAACAGCAACCATACAACGCGGCCACCAGGATTTGATCCTATACCCGTATCGTACGCAGAACTATTTCCGTTACTACTGGCCAAGGGGCACGTCGAGACTAAGTCCCCTCTTACAGTACCGGAAAATCCGCCTTTTTGGTTTAAGGTGGACCAGACATGCCCTTATCATCAAGGAGGACCAGGGCATAACATAGAGAATTATCTTAATTTCAAGTCCGACGTGCAAAAGCTTGTTAGGAGCGGGCTCTTATCTTTCAAAGATACAAACCCCAATGTTCTCACGAACCCGCAGCCTCAACATGAGAAAGCTGCAGTCAAGCTGATAGAGGGAGAGTATAACAATGTCTTTCAAATTCACGATGTACTCTTGTTAAGGACCAATTTGGTCAAGATGCATTGTAGACAAAATGGATATGGCCATGTGCCACCTCATAATTATCATTAATGTGATGTCTGCTCTAAAAGTAATCGAGGATGTTCTGTGGTGCAATCAGCTCTACAGGAACAAATGGATCTCGGATGGATCCAAGAGCACCGAGTTCGTGGAGTTAACACGGTCTATACGAATTCCAACGTCATTCAAAACCACGACATCCGTGTGATGGATGTCAACTTGGTGGCAATGTACTCAAGGCAAAGCCAGTATCATAATCTGCCACGACACGATTACAGTTCTTGTCTGACTTGCTCGGTAAACAAACAGGGATGCTCTTTTATACAGGAGGCTCTCCAGCGTTAGATGGATCTTGGATGGATCCAAGACTACCATGATAGGAACCACTATCAGATCAACATGGTTCAGATCTTCAATATTCGCTTAATGAATACCAACCTGGTAGAGTTACATGCTGAGCAGGCCCGACTCGGGTTCCTTATATCACATGACTATCAAAGCTGTAAAGCGGGTTGCGAAAACGATCAGGGGTGTGCCCTTGTCCAGGAAGCCCTTTAGCACTTGTTAAATCACTGGTGGATGCCAATCTATATGGATGAAGATACTCAGCAAATTAGTATCAATAATAGGAACCCTACTCGGCGTCAAAGTCAGGATGTCCGATATGTGGAAGCTAACCTAGTGAGGTTACATTGTATTCAAAGCGGGCATGGCCAGGTTCCGCCACACAACTATGAACGTTGTAGAGTCTGTTCGGAAAGTAACCAAGGATGCTACCTTATGTGAGCAGCTCTTCAGGGTCAGGTGGATCGGGGAGAGATTCGCCCATATCCGAGCTCCGGACCTATCAACTGGATGCCGAACTACCTTGCTGATCAAATTGAGGACGTTGTCATAATCTCTGATCATCAGAGGACTAGGGATGTTTTCGCCATCGTCCCTCTACTTGACAAATCGAGAGTTTCCAACTAGGAACGAATCGAGATTACTTACGATGGTCAGAAAAATCAGAAGGTTCCCATAGTCATCTATCTGCCAGGACCGTTACCGTATGAATCAACTATGGCTATCCCTTACCAATGCGGTGCAACAATAATTGAAAATGGAAAGGAAATTCCATTACCCTCCGTCGTAAATATTGCAGACATCAGTCGAGTAACACGGAGTGGTAGAATCTTCAACAGAGGAGTTGGAGAGTCCAACAAAGAAAAGGAACTTCAGACGGAACTCCCTGATCCACCATTCGGTCAATGCAATAATCCCGACCTTTCGAAAAATGATGATGAGATGCTGAAGCTCATCTAGAGGAGTGAATACAACATTGTTGATCAACTGTTACAGACTCCTTCAAAGATCTCGGTATTATCACTATTACTAAGTCCAGAAGCGCACAGGGAGGCTCTACAGAAAGTCTTGGAGCAAGCCTTTGTGGAACAGGATGTAACAATCAGACAGTTCGATAGCATTGTGTCTAACATCACTTCCTGCAATAATTGGGGATTTAGTGATGAGGAATTACCTGAAGAAGGTTGCCGTCATAACATGGCGCTCAATATTACAGTCAACTGCCAGGACGATGTTTTAGTCAGCGTACTGGTAGACACAGGGTCAGCCCTGAATGTTATGCCAAAGTCCACTTTGATGCAATTATCATTCAAGGGCCCTCCAATGAGAACCAGCGAGGTCGTCGTCAAAGCGTTCGACGGATCCAGAAAAACGGTTATCGGCAAAGTCGACCTTCCCATAACCATCGGTCCTCACACTTTCCAAGTCACTTTCCAGGTCATGGACATCCGGGCAACGTACAATTGTTTACTAGGAAGACCTTAGATACATCAGGCTGGGGCGGTCACCTCGACCCTCCACCAAAAGTTAAAGTTTGTCCAGAATGGTCAACTCGTCACATTCTGTGGGGAACAGGCTTTGCCCATGAGCAATTTATCGTCATCCACTAATGTGGAGCCAGAAGGGATAATCGGAACCCAGTTCCAAACGCTTTCGTTACACAATGGCGATCAATCAGAAGGGGGAACTTCGATTTCCTCGTACAAAGATGTTATCAAAGCAGTCGGGAGTGCCAATACAACGGGATGGGGACAACTTGTCATCCCTACTGACAATAAAACAAAGAAGGGTCTTGGTTTTTCTGTAACCTGTACCCAGACAGCTGCCAATGATGAAAGTCTTCATCCCATTCAGAACCTCTTCCACAGTGGAGGCTTCCTTTAACCAGTGACTCAAGAAGTACACGCTATCAACGAGGGAGATTCCTCAGATATGGAGGAAGAATGGAGGTCCTATCTCAACAAGGATGGTTATATGTCTCAGGAAGAGGTGCCTACGCCATTTTGCTATCCCGCACAAAATCTGAGATTTTTACCAAGGTCAGACATCGAAATGATGCACGGAGATTGTGATCCGGAAGGATGCTGTGCTCCGCTAAATTCATTAGAGGAAGACACCCTGATGAAAGACAACTTTGACCAGAACTATTATGGCCCGATGGATGGTCTGCCAATGTGGGAGCCTTACCCAGGAGACTTGGGGCAAGAAAATCATCCGAACAATGAAAATCAGCTGAGCATCATTGAACAGAATACTTATGTCCCCACCATGTCATGGGAGCATCACTCAGGTCATTCAGAAAATATCCAGTATGACGATGAATTCGCAACGTTTGCAGGACTAGAATTCATTAACTATGCTTTTCCCGAGGTCATAGTCATCGAGAAGGATGACTCCTCCAGTTCCAAAGAGGTGTGGGACACTTTGGGACAACCAAGTGGAAAGTACGACTATATGGTTAAGTACACTGCTCCTGAAAGCTCTGGAAAGTACAACCATGTGAAACCCCTTCTGGAACTGTTCATCAGCCTCCTCTTGGGCTTAGTGCAAGGACCCAAAGGCTTCCTAAAAGCATCCCCGCCTCCTCTTGGGCATTGTACAAGGACCCATCGGCTTCTTAGAAGTATTCACAGCCTCCTCTTAGGCTTCGTATAATGATTCTTCCTCCGAGAATGATAGCCTCCTCCTGGGCTTCATACAAATTGTCCCTCGGCTTCTTAAAAGTTTCCAGCCTCCTCTTGGGCTTCGTACAAATTGTCCCGACGACCTCCTAGAGGTATAGGAACAGAAATTAGTCATCTTAATAAAACAGTCTTTCAAAGAGTCTAGATCCTATTGCTACTGTTTCTTATGCATAGTACGAAAGATAAAACCCGTAGACTCGGACAGTCTAAAGCTCCTTTGGACTCCTCGTTTCCTTAAAGAACAGGAAATAATGCCGATCCTCTGATCAAATCTATGAGTACAACATTACTCATATAAAAACTGATTTTCTCTTTGAACCAACAGACTGGTCACTCAACTGAATCAGTAAACCTTTAGCCTTCATCCCAGGCTTCGTACGAGATACAAAAAGACTCTCTTGTTGAGTCAAACATCTTTAGCCTCCATCTCGGGCTTTATACGAGATACAAAAAGACTCTCTTGTTGGGTCGATCACCTTTACCCTCTGTCTCGGGCTTCATACGAGACACCAAATCACTCTCTTATTGAGTATAAAAGATTCTCTTGTTGAGTCAAACATCTTTAGCCTCTATCTCGGGCTTTATACGAGATACAAAAAGACTCTCTTGTTGGGTCGATCGCCTTTAGCCTCTGTCTCGGGCTTCATACGAGACACCAAATCACTCTCTTGTTGAGTATAAAAGATTCTCTTGTTGAGTCAGACAAACTTTTAGCCTCCATCTCGGGCTTCGTACAAGATACATCCAAAAGGACTCTCTTGTTGAGTCACTACCCTTTTATCCTCTATCTCGGGCTTCGTACGAGACACATAAAAACACCCTCTTGTTGGGCCAACAACCTCCTCTTAGGCTTTGTATAAGAAAATCCCGATTGAGCCAATCAACCTTTTAGCATCAAAGCTGTGTCTCGTTCACAGTATACAAACATCAACAACTCCTTCATCTAACTTCTATAAGCAGCAAGCCTCTGGATTATTTACATCCACGCCACTGTCCCTCTTTTAGCATGAGAAATTCCTAAGGAAAGATGGCATTGCACTACACTGAGTTAAAGTCTTCCCCTTCAGGTTAAAATCCCCTATAAAGGAAATTATGGCATTGCTTGATTCATATATCCCAGTTAAAGTAATCCTCCTTTATAATCAGTCACCAAACAGTTGTGACAAACAGACCAGATAACCCCTTTAGAGATGACAAATACTCTCTAAAGCCAACGAATTTTAGCTTCACATCTTGGGCTTTGAAGAAGATACAAATAGACCCTTCAGCTTCATATCTTGGGCTTTGAACAAGATACAAATTACCTTTAGCTTCATGTCTTGGGCTTTGAGCAAGACCCCAAAACACCATTTCCTCCCATAGAATAGGAGGAACTACGATCGCTCTGATTTCCCTGTTTCAGTAAACGGTAATACGTAGGCATAAGATTGAAAGAAAAATCTTAGCGAGCACACTAATAAAAAACCCAAAATCCCATACTGTTATACATCAATCGAAAAACATCGGTCCTAACACCCTACCCATGAACAGTCCCAGGTTTTTCACTCCAAACAAAGTAAGATGAAAGAGGCCCCACTTCCATATAGCATCTGTAACCTAACAGACCGTTGTTTAAATTCAGTATGCAAGCAGGGTTAGTTGGAGACATCTATTTCCCTTCCTTCATCAGCTTCAATAGGATAAAAAATGAATCGACCTGTAGTACCCCCAAAAGAGCGACAGTGCTTAAGAACCACGTCTAGAATCGTTCGCTACAGGAAGAAAGAACTTTAAGATGTGTTGGCGGTACATGGATTTTGTCTGAGTATATCTGACACTTGCGACACCTCATCAAGTACTTGTAGCAATCGGATTCCATGGTCAACCAGTAGTACCCTGCTCTTAGAATTTTTCTCGCCATTGTGTGTCCGTTGGCATGACTGCCAAAGGATCCTTCATTATTTTCTTTTATCAGCATGTTTGCTTCTGGTCTGTCTACACATTGAAGCAAGACCATGTCAAAGTTTCTCTTATAGAGTGTATCAGCGCTCAGGAAGAAGCTTCCTGCTAGCCTTCTGAGGGTCTTTCTGTCTTTTCTAGATGCCCCAGGTGGGTATTCTTGTTTCTGAAGGAAGCATTTGATATCGTGATACCAAGGTTTGTCGTCTATGGCTGCTTCGATCGTGAAGATGTAAGCGGACCGTTCTAGGCGCATTATGTCGATCTTAGGTATGTCATTCCATTGACCTGCACTAATCATGGAAGAGAGAGTGGCTAATGCATCAGCCATGTGATTCTCTTCACGAGGGATGTGATGAAACTCGATTCTGTTGAAGAAGGGTAACAACCTTCTCGCGTAATCTTTGTAAGGAATCAATCCTGATTGGTATGTATTCCACTCTCCTTTGATTTGATTGATAACCAGGGCTGAGTCTCCATATACATCCATGTTCTTAATCCTTAAGTCAATCACTTCTTCGAGACCCATGATACAAGCTTCGTATTCGACCTCGTTGTTTGTGCACTTGAATGTCAATCTGGCAGTGAAAGGAATGTGGGTAACCTGAGGTGTTATGATGATTGCCCCAATTCCGTTTCCATAATGATTGACAGCTCAGTCAAAAATAAGTCCCCACTGGGAACCTGGTTCCATCCCTTCACTGGGTAGTGGTTCATTGCAATCTTTCATTTTTAGATACATGACATCTTCGTCTGGGAAGTCAAATCTGACAGATTCCAGATCGTCAATCTATTGATGATCCAAATAATCGGCCAAAATATTTCCTTTGACGGATTTCTGAACATGGTACTCGATGTCGTATTCTGATAACAACATCTGCCAACGGGCAATCCTTCCCGTGAGAGCAGGTTTTTCAAAGACATACTTGATTGGATCCATTTTGGAGATTAACCAAGTAGTGTGACAAATCATATACTAACAAAGACGTTTGGCCACCCAAGCCATAGCACAATAAGTTTTCTCAAGCATAGTGTACCGAGTCTCGCAGTCGGTAAATTTCTTGCTCAAATAGTAGATGGCAGACTCTTTCCTTTTAGTTTTGTCTTGTTGGCCAAATACACAACCCATCGAGTCTTCCAAGAATGTTAGGTATATGATCAGTGGTCTTCCTTCCCCTGGAGGTGATAGAATCGGTGGATTCAACATGTATTCCTTGATACTGTCGAAGGCGGTTTGGCAGTTTTCTGTCCAAACACAGTCCTGATTCTTTTTGAGTAATTTGAAGATTGGTGCGCATGTCGCGGTCATGAGGAATATAAATCTGGAAATGTAATTCAAACGTACCAGGAATCCTCTTACTTGTTTTTCATTCTTTGGAGAAGGCATTTCTTGAATGGCCTTGACCTTGTCGAGATCATCCTCAATTCCTTTCTGGCTGATGATGAACCCTAGCAGTTTCCCTGAACGGACACCGAACGTGCCCTTATTGGGATTCAAGCAAAGTTTGTGTTTTCTCAGCCGCTCGAATAGTTTTGACAGGTGGGTCACATGCTCCTCTTCCGTCTTAGATTTGGAAATCATATCATCGACATATACCTCAATTTCTTTGTGTATCATGTCATGAAACAGAGTAGTCATGGCCCTTTGATAGGTTGCCCCAACGTTCTTCAAACCGAAAGCCATTACCTTGTAACAAAAAGTGCCCCACTGGGTGATGAATGAAGTTTTCTTCAAATGTTTCGGTGCCATTTTGATTTGATTATAGCCCGAGAATCCATCCATGAAGGGGAAAACTTTGAATTTTGTTGTACTGTCTACCAGCATGTCTATGTGCGGTAAGGGAAAGTCATCCTTTGGACTGGCTTTGTTCAGATCCCTGTAGTCTACACATATTCTGACCTTTCCGTCCTTTTTCAGAACCGGTACTATGTTGGCTAACCATTGAGGATATTCTGATGTGGCGAGGAAACCTACATCAATCTGTTTCCGTACTTCCTCCTTGATTTTCATGGCCATGTCTGGATGAGTCCGTCTCAACCTTTGTTTTACTGGCGGACATTCTGATCTTAACGGTAGATGATGTTCCACGATGCTGGTGTCTAACCCTGGCATGTCTTGATAGGACCAAGCGAAAACATCGGGAAATTCTTTGAGAAGCTTTATCAAACCTTCTTTGACAGTCGGACTGAGCAGTGCCCCAATCTTGACCTTTTTTCTCTCTTCTTCTGAACCCAAGTTGACCATTTCCAACGGTTCTTTGTAAGGTTTAATGGACCTTTCCTCTTGTCTGAGTAATCGGGAGATCTCTTCTGGAATTTCTTCGTCATTTTCTTCTTCAGCCTCAAATATCGGGAATTCAAAGTTGGGAGAAGGCATTGGATCGTATGTTTCAATGGGGTTTAAAACAAGCAATCTGCATGTCGTGATGATTGTTTTTTAGAAGATATAGAGAGAATGCAAGAGTGTGTGCAATGTATTTTTTTACTGCTTGTTTTTATTATTCGAGTTATTTTTTAGGATTACCATTTTCTGAAAAACTAAAAAGAGAAAACAACAATAAATGCGGAAATTACAGAACGACGTTATTTTATTTATGATCTTGTCAATTTTTGAAACTACAGCCTTATAAAACAAAACTTTGTCGCTTCGGGCAAAGCGAAGAGGTACATTTACAAAAAGTGAGCCCTATAAAAACATCTGTTTCACCTGGGTAGGGTGAAAGGTTAAAGTAAAGACGGCAATTACTTCGACTTATGAACGACTTTCGGAACATCGACAGCAACCCATTGGCGGCGAACTCCTCGGTGAATCACAAAGTCTGGTACTTTCCTTCTTGACTTGTCTTTAGAAATAACGCTGATTTCTGGTGGTGCAGGATCATTGGAATCTGTCTCCTAGGAAGAGTTGTCTCAGGACGATTCCTCAGTTGTATCTTGCACAGTGTTTGCACTCTCAGGCGGATCTCCCCATCCAGTGGACTGGATGTCTTCGAACCTGATACGAGAGCTTTCAGGAGTGGTGTATTTGACCAAGTAGTTGTATTTGCCACTCAGTTGTCCTGAGGTGTCCCACACTTCTTTGGAACTGGAGGAGTCATCCCTTTCGATGACGTTGACCTCAGGAAAATAGTAGTTGATGAACTGCTGTCTTGTAATCTTTGCAAATTCATCGTCGTACTGGATATTTTCTGAATGCCCTAAGTAATGATCCCATGATTCTGTGGGGACGCAGGTATTCTTTTCAATGATGCTCAGCTGATATGCATCGTTCGGCTGACTCTTTTGCCCTGAGTCTCCTGGGTACGGCTGCTAAATAGGCAGGCCATCCATTGGGCCATAATAGTCATGGTCAAAGTTGTCTTTTATCAGATTGTCCTCCTCTAATGAGTTTGGTGGAGCACGACATCCTTTCGGATCACAATCTCCGTATATCATATTGACATCCACTCTCCGTATATATCTCAGACTCTGTGCGGGATAGCAAAATGGTGTAGGCACCTCTTCCTGAGACATATAACTGTCCTCGTTAAGATAGGACTTCCACTCTTCATCTGTATCAGAGGAATCACCCTCATTGATGGTATGTACTTCTTAAGACACTGGGTGAAGGAAACCTCCACTATGGAAGAATTTTTGAATGGGATGAAGACTTTCATCGTTAGTAGCTATCTGGGCACAGTTTGAAGAAAAACAAAACCTTTTCTTTCTCTTATTGTCCGTAGGAATGACAAGTTGTCCCCATCCTTTTGCATTGTTACTTTTGATCACTTCGAGAGCATCTTTATACTAGAAAATCGAAGTTCCTCTCGCTGATTGACTGTCATTACTCATCGAAAGTGCTTGGAACTGGGTTCCAAGAACCTCCTCTGGTTCCACGTAAGTGGATGACGATAGGTTGCTCATGATCAAGGCTTGCTCTCCGCAGACTATGACTAGTTGGTCGTTCTTGACAAACTTCAGCTTCTGGTGAAGTGTCGAAGTGACTGACCCAGCCTCGTGTATCTAAGGTCTTCCTAACAAACAGTTGTATGCTGCTGGGATGTCTATGACCTGGAAAGTGACTTGGAATGTGTGAGGACCGATAGTTATGGGAAGGTCAACTTCGCCGATAACTATTTTTTGGGATCCGTTAAATGCTTTGACGATGACCTCACTGCCTCTCATCGGAGATCCTTGGTATGATAATCGCATCAACATAGACTTTGGCATAACATTTAGAGTTGATCCGATGTCTACCAGTACGCTGGCTAAAGCATCGTCCTGGCAGCTGACTGTAATATTGAGTGCCATGTTGTGACTTTGGCCCTCTTCTGGCAATTCTTCATCACTGAATACCAAGTTGTTGTAGGAAGTGATGTTGGAGATGATGCTGTCGAATTGTCTCATTGTTACATCCTGTTCCACAAAGGCTTGCTCTAAGAATTTATGTAGAGCTTCCCTGTGAGCTTCGGAACCGAGTAAAAGTCATAACACAGATATTTTTGAAGGAGTTTGTAACAGTTGATTAACAATGTTGTATTCACTCTTCTGGATGAGCTTCAGCATCTAATCATTGTTCTTTGAAAGGTCGGGATCACAGGATTGACCGACTGGTTGATCAGGAACTTCTGCTTGAGGTTCCTTTTCTTTGATGGGTTCTTTAACTCCTCGGTTGAAGATTCGACCGCTGCGTGTTACTCGAGTGATGTCTTCAATATTCACGACAGAGAGTAATGGAGTTTCCTTTCCATTCTCAATTGTTGTTGCACTGTATTTGTAAGGGATAACCTTAGTTGATTCATACGGTAGCGGTTCCGGCAGATAAATAACTACAGGAGCCTTCTGATTTTTCTGACCATTGTAAGTAATTTCAATCAGTTCCTGGTTGGGAACTTTTCTATTGTCCAAAGGAATTCTTGTTTCGTCAAGTAGAGGGATTATGGTACAAACATCTTTGGTCCTCTTATGATCAGAGATTACGACAACATCTCTGATCTGATCAACGAAATAGTCGGGCATCAAGTTGATTGACCCAAAACTTGGATACGGTCGAATCTCTTTGTGGTCCAACTGACTTTGAAGGGCTGCTCGCACGAGGTAACATCCTTGATTATCTTCTGAGCAAACTCTACAGCGTTTACAGTTGTGTTGCAGCACCTGGCCACGTCCGCTTTGAATGCAGTGCAACCTCACTAGGTCTGTTTCCATTGATCGGACATCCTGACTTTGACGCCTAGTAGGGTTCCCATTAGTCATGCTGACTTGTTGTGTGTCTTCATCCATATAGTTCGGAAGCCACCAGTGGTTTAACAAGTGTTGCAGCGTTCTTTGAACGAGAGCACATCCTTGGTCGCTCTCACGGCATACTGTACAATTCTGATAATTATACGAAGTCAGAAAACCGAGTTGGACTTGTGTAGCGTGTAACTCCACCAAGCTGGTATTCATCAAACGAATATCAAAGATTTGAATCATATTGACTTGATAATGACTTCTATTGCGGTAATCCTGAATCTATTAAAGATCCATCTGACGCTGGAGGGTCTCTTGTATAAAAGAGCATCTCTGTTTGTTTACCGAGCAGACTAAACAGGAATCATAATCGTGTCGTGGCAGATTATGATGTTGGCTTTGCCTTGAGTGCATTGCCACCAAGTTGACATTCAGTTCCAGAATGTTGTGGTTCTGAATGATGTTGGAATTTGTATAAGTCATGTTGACCTCACGAATTAGGTGATCTTGGATCCATCCGAGATCCATCTGTTCCTGTAGAGCTGATTTCACCACATAACGTCCTTGATCGTTTTTAGAACAGATATCACACTAGTGATAGTTATGAGGCGGTATGTGACCGTAACCGCTTTGTTTACAATGCATCTTGACCAGGTTAGTCCCCAATAAGAGTACATCGTGAATTTGATAGCTATGCTTAGCCTCTTCTTCTATTAAATTTACCACAGCTTTCTCGTGTTGAGGCAATGGGTTCGTCTGAACATTTGGTTTGTATCCTTGAAGGATAGGACCCCGCTCCTAACAAGCCTCTGTACGTCAGATTTGAAACTGAGATAGTTTTCTATGTTATGCCCTGGTCCTCCTTGATGATAAGGCCAAGTATGATCCGTTTTGAACCAAAAAAGGCAGATTCTCTGGTACTGTAAGAGGAGACCTGGTTTGGACTTTCCCTTTGGCCAGTAGTAGCGGAAACAGTTCTGTGTACAACATTGGTATAAGGTCGAACTCTGGTGGTCGCGTTGTACGGTTGTTGTTGTATTGAGGACGAGCCTGCTGAAGAGGCTGTTGTGTCCTTTGTTGATATTGTTGTTGAATCGATTGGCTCTGAGCAACCTCAGGTTGATACGTAGGAATAGGCGCAGGGTTGATTGTTAGATTCTCATTCTATCAGATTGACTGCAGCCTTCTCGTGTTGAGGTAGCGGGTTCGTAAGAACATTAGGATTTGTATCCTTGATGGATAAGACCCCGCTCCTAACAAGCTTTTGCACGTCGGACTTGAAATTGAGGCAAGTCTCTATGTTATGCCCTGGACCTCCTTGATGATAAGGGAAAGTTTGATCCACCTTAAACCAAAAAGGCAGATTTTCCTGTACTATAAGAGGAGACTTAGTCTGAATGTGCCCCTTGGCCAGTAGTAATGGAAACAGCTCTACGTACGACATGGGTATAGGATCAAATCCTGGTGGTCGGGTTGTACGGTTGTTGTTGTATGGAGGACGAGCCTGCTGAAGAGGTTGTTGTGTCCTTTGCTGATCAGGTTGGCTTTGCGCAACCTGAGGTTGATACGTAGGCGCGGTGCTGATAGCAGGAGTTACAGCTGCTACTGGTTGATATTCTCTCCTTTGCTTTCCGAGAGAGATATTCCCAATATCTTGCTCTTTTTTCTTAGGGAGAGCACTACCGTATTTTTTAGTACCGCTCGTCGATCCAGTGTCTTTTACCAAACGTCCTTCTCCGACGGCTTCCTCAAGACGTACGCCCATGCCCACCATTTCGGTGAAATCACTGGGTGCACTGGCAACCATTCGGTCATAGTAAAATGAGCTTAAGGTCTTTAAGAAGATCTTTGTCATCTCTTTTTCCTCAAGAGGTGGACAAATTTGAGCGGCAATTTCACGCCACCTTTGAGCATACTCCTTAAAGGTTTCCTTATCCTTTTGTGACATTGATCTGAGTTGATCTCAGTCCGGTGCCATGTCTAAATTGTATTTGTATTGTTGGACGAAGGCAGTACCAAGATCTCTGAATGTGCTAATCGTAGCACGGTTTAATCCCATGTACCATTTGAGTGCGGCACCGGTTAAACTATCCTGGAAGTAGTGAATGAGTAGGTCCTGATTCTCCGTCTGAGCTGACATTCGCCGAGCGTACATCACCAGATGACTCTGAGGGCAAGAGTTACCCTTGTATTTTTCAAAGTCGGGCACTTGAAATTTGTGCGGAACTTTCACATTAGGGACCAGACAAAGGTCTGCGGCGTCATTTCCAAATAGATCCTGACCGCGGATGGCTTGCAGTTCTTTCTGCATTTCCAGGAACTGTTCCTGGAATTCATCCAATATATCGAACATAGTTTCCTTTTTACCAGCAGGTATCGGTGGAATCTGTCCTTCCGGGACAGTGTGCACCACAGGGGGTGGTACCGTGACTACGGCAGCGAATCTTGGCATTTCCTGAAGTTTGTAACCTTCAGAAGTCTTCAGCATGCCCCTGGCATCTTCGCTTTCCCGAAGTTTGTAACCTTCAGGCCCAGCGGCTTCTGTTGTGATTCCCTGATCTTCAGTGATCGGCGGAACATATCCTTCTGGGATATAGTTAACAGGCATGCCCCAAGGACGATCTTTCGGTATTTGATACCTAGGATCATACTTCTCCACTATGGGTGTTGAGGTGATCTCTGAGATCACAGTCCTTTGTAGCTGAGCTTCTGCCATGGCTTGCATGTCGTTACGAAGCTTTCTCATATCCTCTCTCAGAGCGTCGATCTCTTCTTTCAACTCTCTATTTTCTTCCTCAAGATCATCCATCTTTTTCTGACGATTGGCCCGAGTATTGTACGAATGAGACAGTTTGACTCTAGAACCGAGACACAAACGTGAGATTCGTAGGTAAGAAGAATATGCGATGTGAGAATGTTGAATGCAATGATTATATTAATTGTTTTTTGGTTTAATCAAAATAAACTTCGACAATTAGATTGCAAATATCAAACAGTGGGGAAACCCCTTTTTATTGAAATTCAAAGGATTACAGAAATGGAAATACAGTAGATTACAAGGTGCAGAAACAGAAACCTAAGCTAATGGGTCCCGAGTCCTCTCTGAAGAGAAATCGGGAACTGATTCTGGTATCTTCCTTTTCTTTGACCGGGGCTCTTGGGCCGTTGTCGGGTTGTCATTCCTTTGCTAGGTGAAAGGAGTGAGCAAAGTCCTTGGGTCATCTTGATTCTCTACAGCATGTTGCTCCAAAATTTCAATCAGAGCATCCTTTTCTTTTAGTAATTGCTGTATTTTGATGCACTCTATGTTGAGGGTACGGTACTTGTTCTTCCTAGACCTTCTCTCCTTTTGAACTTTGTTGAGAGTAACCTGAAGCTTTTCAGTTTCCGTCATGAAGTACATGACAGATTCCCTCGGCGGAAGAATTTCGTAACGAGGATAAGGCATTTTTAGCTTGAGAGCTCTAGTTTGTACCCAATGGAGATGAGGCTCCACCGAGACACTGTCCGGTTTTCCTAGAGACTCTCGTCCTTTCTTACAAACATGTTTCCAAGCGTGCACTATTTCCATCTTTAGTGCTCTGTCACTTTCTCCTTCCTTGAAGAAAAGACCTTCCAGATGAGCATTCCGTGGGACGTGTCTCATCGGGTATCCAAATTGACGATGAACGAGAACTGGATGGTAATTGATTCCTCCCTTAGTTCCTATAAGGGGTACATTGGGGAAGTTTCCACAACGATCAATGATTCTGATTCCATCATAGATCCTATTACACCAATCTATATCAGAGTTGGTAAGAGACATGATCTTCTGCGACCAACGTAAGGCACTCTTAAGATCCCAAAAAGTAGCAGACTTAGGTAAATGGGAGATAAATCATTTATAAAGCAGAAGTACACAACATGTGATCTCCCCTCCGCTGTACAAATTCCCCAAGTGTACAAAATGATACGCATCTGCGAGCAAAGTCGGTACAGGGTTTCCAATGAGAAAAACCTTAATGGAATTGATATCGACGAAGTTATTGATGTTGGGAAACAAAAATAACCTGTAGGTGAGCAAGACAAAGATGCTTTCAAAAGCAGTCACGTTTCCTATACTGGAAAAATACAGGGCTTTCTTCGTCAAGAACTGGGCTGGCAAACGTTGGATGCCACCCTTAGTGGTTAGGTGAGTCCTGACCTCAGACTCGTCCAAATGAATTGCTCTCGCAATGGTCTGATTCTTTGGAATTTCTCCAGTCCGAAAAATGGAGCTCGATCTGTAATGTGTAGATTAATCAGATGAGAATACTCCTCCAGCGTTGGGGCGAGCTGGTAATCCGGGAATGTGAAACAGTGATAAACTAGATCGTAGAATTGAACGAGCGCGTCCATGATTCCCTCAATCACATGGACCCTTAACAGTGGTAGCAGACCTCCGTGCTTGGCTCTGAAAGCCTCTTGGTTTGTGATCATCCTCGCCAAACCTCTCAAATCCTCTAGCTTTGGAACCTTGAAGGTATACTTATGAGTTCTCCTTCTACCGAAATCCATTAGTGCAATCCTTTTCTCTGATATTTGCAATCACAGTCTTAGTTTAATTTGAAAAACAGAGAGACTAGAAGAGAAATTTTTTGAATGTTTGAATGTTTTTTTTTAAATGAATGCATGAATGCAGCACACAAAAACATAGAAAAAACATGGGGTCAAAGGGTCGTTGTCATGAAGTCAAGGCTCTACCCATCCCCAAAGGTTTATACTAGGGTGATTTTTGAACCTGTACTCATTATCATCAGCTCCTCCCATGAAAGTAAAACAACAAGCGGATCGCCAGCGAGTTGTAGAGCAATCTTAGAGTAAGTGCCATTCACCGAGAATAGATCACCAGCCTCAAATGAGGGTAGTATCGCGTAACAACTATTCCCGATAGTTTCCGTACTACAAAAGGGTTTGGCTCCACAGCTTCTCAGACATCACAATCGGCCCATTGTCTAGGTGAGAGAATGGGTTGCATTGGTCAGCCTCCACTGAGGTTGATGGTCGACCTCGTTGCCATCACTTATCTTAAGTGTATACTCAATCTTTCCACATGCGGCATCACCCGCATTCCCATTAGCAGAAAAATAAACATGTATAGCAATTAGGAAAAGCAGTATATATATTTGTCCTAATCATCCTAGACCTTTAAAGCTATGAATCCTAAGTTCCTGGCAGAAAATGGGTTCTCCGGCGGAAGCCCCAATCTGTGGTTTTCACATAAGTGAAGAGAAAAAAGGTTTAGAAGATGGGCCCCACGATGGGCGCCATTTTTCTGTAGCGAGCGATTTTGGACGCGGTTCTTAAGCGCGGTCGCTCTCTGCGGTTTGAGTTTACTACAGGTCGATTCATTTTTTATCCTATTAAAGCTGATGAAAGAAGGGAAATAGATGTCTCCAATTAACCCTGCTTTGCATACTGAGTTTAAACAGCGGTCTGTTAGGTTACGAATGCGATCAATGTGGGGGGGTCTTTGTATTGGTTATTTGTATTTTCGCCAATACTGGTTTCTCTCTGGGATTTTGTTAGGATACTACTTCAGATTATGATATACGGGAGTATGGGACTTTGGTTTTTTTGGTTTAATGTGCTCGCTAAGATCTTTTCTTTCAATCTTATGCCTACGTATTCCCGTTTACCGAAACAGGGAAATCAGAGCATTCGTAGTTCCTCCTATTCTATGGGAGGAAATGGTTGTTTTGGTGTCTTGTTCAAAGCCCAAGACGTGAAGAGAAAGGTGATTTGTATCTTGTTCAAAGCCCAAGATGTGAAGCTGAAGGGTCTATTTGTGTCTTGTTCAAAGCCCAAGATATGAAGCTAAAGGTGTTGACCTTAGAGACAATTGTTTATAAAGGAGGATTACTTTAACTGGGATATGTGAATCCAGCAATACCATAATCTCCTTTATAAGGGTTTTTTTATCTGAAGGAGAAGACTTTAACTCAGTGTAGAGCAATGCCATCTTTCCTTAGGAATTTATCATGCTAAAAGAGGGACAGTGGCGTGGATCTAAATAATCCAGAGGCTTGCCGCTTACAGCAATTAGATGAAGGGGAAGGAGTTGTTGATGTTTGTGTACTGTGAACGAGGCACAACTTTGATGCTAAAAGGTTGATTGGACCAACCAGTGGTTTTCTTATACAAAGCCTTAGAGGAGGCTAATATGTGTCTTGTACAAAGCCCGAGAGAGAGGCTAAAAGGTTTTGACTCCACGAGGGAATCTTTTGGTATCTCGTACAAAGCCCGAGATGAAGGCTATTTGACTCAACAAGAGAGTTTTTGTATCTCGTACAAAGCCCGAGAGAGAGGCTAAAATTTGTTTGGCTCAATAAGAACCTTTTTGTATCTTGTATAAAGCTCGAGATGGAGGCGAAAGGGTGATCGACTCAACGAGGGAGTCTCTTATGTGTCTCGTACAAAGCCCGAGAGAGAGGCTAAACGTTGTTTGACTCCGCTGGGGAGGATCATTGTACAAAGCCCAAGAGAAGGCTAACTTCACTGGAGAAGGATCATTATACAAAGCCTAAGAGGAGGCTATAGCGACTGTTCAGTTAAGTGACAGGTCCAGTATACTGATTTTTAAAGAGAAAATCAGTTCTTATATGAGCAATGCTGTACTCAGGGATTTTTGATGCGAGGATCAGGGTTATCTCCCGTTCTTTAAGGAAGTGGGGAATCCGAAGGGTATTGAGATTGTCTGAGTCTATGGGTTTCCTTCCTATTTAACGAAGGGGTCACTTGAGAATGTCTTTGAGACTCAAGGATATTAGACTGTCCGTGTCTAGAGTTTCATCTTTTGTACTATGCTTTGAGAAATAGTAGTAGACTCTTTGAAAGGATTATTCTATGAAGATGACTAAGTTATGTTCCTATACCTTTAGGAGGTCGTCAGAACAATTTGTATGAAGCCCAAGAGGAGGCTGGACGCTTTTAAGAAGTCGATCGGTCCTTGTACGAAGCCCAAGAGAAGGTTATCATTCCCGGAGGAAGAGATCATTATACGAAGCCTAAGAGGAGGCTGTGAATACTTCTAAGAAGCCGGCGGGTCCTTGTACTAAGCCCAAGAGGAGGCAGGGTTGCTTTTCGGAAGCCTGTGGGTCCTTGTACGATGCCTAAGAGGAGGCCGATTCTTTTAGGAAGCCCGTGGGTCCCCAAACCCCAAGAAATTCAAGACAGGCTATTCACAAGGGATAGATCAAACCAGGAAAGTTCGAGAATTTGGAAGAAACTCAAAGATGCCATTCACAGAGAATACATTCATCTCTGGGAGTAGAGTTTCTTGACAATTCCTAATGAGGACAGCCGAAGAGAAGACTGTATCTAGTGATCCTATTGGGGATCTAGCTGTCTATTTCTACGAATAAACGAAACGGCGTCACCTAGTTCTAGACGTAGTTACCGGGGAAACTCTAAATATCTATACTATTATTACACAGTTAATATGAGTTTTTGAAAGAAGACTTACAGTGAAACAGCCCCACAATACAGTTATATGTATATGAAAGCGGTAAATGAAAGCAATAACCACTTACTCGGTTGTAGTGCTTCCATGCTGTTTGGTTAGTTGTTCAACAAAGACAGATTGAAAACAACAGTATATTCAAAATCAAAGGAGAAAGTACTTTGAAAAAGAAAGATTTGGGGCTTACAGCTCAAGGAGAGGCCCAAGGTTTTATCAGTGAGCGCACTGTTTGAATTTGTACAGAGGGACTTATGTAAGTGACTGAGGCCCAAAAATTATTTGCTGTACAAAGGGATGGGTCTTACACTCTCTCAAGAGGCCCAAAAAGTTTTAAAGAAAAAAAGTGGGGCTTATAACACGAGGGTAGGCCCAATTGATTTTTCGTTTAAAAATGGCGATCGCGCCGAGGTTTTCTTTTAACGCAGAGGGACTTATACAATAAGTGAGGCCCAAAATTGTTTTTGTTAAAAGGGGGTTGGGTCTTACACTCTATTAGAGGCCCAAAAGTTTTGAATGGGTCTTATAGCTCAAGGAGAGGCCCAAATGTTTAATTTTAAACTGGCGACGATCGCGTCGTTTATTTGAAAATGTACAGAGGGACTTATACAACGAATGAGGCCCAAAAAGTTTTCTGTAAAAGGGGGTTGGGTCTTACACTCTAATAGAGGCCCAAAAAGTTTTCTGTACAAGGGGGTTGGGTCTTACACTCTAATAGAGGCCCAAAAGTTTTTGACAATGATTTGTTTGAGTGAAAATCAAAGAAACCCTAATTTTATTCTTTAAAAGTAAATATTTAAAGAAAATCAATGAAAAATACCAAATAGGTTTGAATAAACCACTTGTGATTTTTGTTTAAGGTTTGAAAAATGAGGTATAAATCACAAGAGATATTAAAACTCATTTGGTCTTGATTTTTCAAGATGAATATTCATTTTAAAATGTTTAAAAACAAATAAAAATCAATTTATTCACAAAAATACTAATTATATTAAATAAATAATATAAATCTAATTTTTTTTGTGGAATAAAATATTTCAACATTTTTATGATTTTTTGCAAAAAGAATCAGTAAAAAGTAATTAAAATTGAGTGAGTTATTAATTTTTCAAATCATTAACAAAATAATATGAAAAATAGGAAAAAGTGATAAAAAAAGGTCTGGGGCGAGGGGGATTCGAACCCCAGACCTTTCGCTCGCTAGTACACACAAACCAGTTGATCAACCATTGGGGCGCAATGCCAATTCATTAATTACATGGCAAGTGAAAAATATATATCAAACTAGTTGGATTTTCTGAAAATGGCGCCATGGCCATCTTCTTCCTCAAGCTCTGATGCGTGAAGCCCTCTATCTCACTCATCTCTCAACCATTTGACATGATTCAAACACCAAACTCATGCATTTTTTCACAAGGAAGAAGATGACAATACCCAATTTTATTTATCTTCAGTGTATAACAAATTATATCATTATGGCCGTATGAACCCTAACTTTGCAAAAGCAATCGAGCAGACATGATTATGAGTGCTATGATCAAATTTTTTGAGGGAAAACAATCAACATATGATAACAAGCAATTGGCAAAAATATCATGCGAGGAAATATGCATGGATCATGGAGTTGGAGTTTTGAGGCTTACCTTGATGCAAGCTAAAATGGAACTCTGCATAAACCTTGTTCCAGTTGTGAATTAATGATCCCTACAACTTTAATGGATGTTATGGAGTGTGTTGCAAGCTTTGGAACACTTTGAAACTCTTTGGATCAAGCTGGAGACCTCCACCTGCATAATTGTGGCATAATGGCTTGGTTGAAGGGTGATTTTGAGCCTGAGGTGTTACAGTAAGTGTTTAAGTGTTTGGACACCTCAAATACATCATATGTGATGTGTTTCAGCAATTGGAATTGATTACTTAAGGCTGCAACTCAAAACCCGATAATGGTTACTCAAAAACTAATAAACTTGAGGTTTAAGGAAGAATGAGAGAAAGCAGTGCTGTAACTGGCTTTGGTGTGAGTTGAATGATCCATTGGAACCTCTATTTATAGGTGATCAACTTTTGTCTTGGAGGAATAGTGAATGGCTGCTGGATCAGATCACATTTGCATGGATTGGCTTGAAGGATTTCTTCTCAAGCAAGGCAAACTAGCCATTCCCAAGAGCAAGTCTATGCCTTGACCAAAATCACATTCTTCAGATGTTTTTATTGTTGTTTAATCAGAGAACTTGACTGAGTAGAGTGACTTTGTTGAAAATGTACTATTCCACATTAATGCCCTTTGAATTCAAGGCAAAATGTGCCAAAGTGGATGAATTTCAAGTTGGAAGATTCCTTGGCTTTTTGACTCAGCCTTATCAGTTGGATCAGTTGGTTCATGGTCAGATTGAAGGAATGTGGCATAGTGATCACTCCTTTTGACTCAGAAATCGTGGATGGCACAAAACTCCCAAACTGATTTTTCATGGCAGCCTTGACATGGTGTGTTGTGGCAGCCATGATTCTTGGCACAAGTGGATTGGTTTCATGTTATTGAGTTGCTTGGATTCTTGGCAACATTTGCAACAACATTTATGTTTATCTTTGGAACTGATTCAACTTGTAACTGTGTGAAAAAACCTCACAAGTTTTGGTGTTTCCAACAAAATCTGTCTTTGGACAGAATTTTTTCTAAGTGTTGGAAAAGTGGTACTTTCATGTTTTCAGCCATTTTGGCTCACCCATAGCTCAAAATCCACAATGACTTGTGTAGCGAGCGATTTTGGACGCGGTTCTTAAGCGCTGGTCGCTCTCTGCGATTTGAACTTTGACTACTGGTCGATTCATTTTTTATCCTATTGTGAGCTGAATAAGGAAGGGAAATAGATGTCTCCAATTAACCCTGCTTTGCATACTGAGTTTAAACAGCGGTCTGTTAGGTTACGAATGCTATCAATATGGGGGGCCATTGTACTGGTTATTTGTATTTTCGCCAATACGGTTTTCTTTCTTTTTATCTAGGCAGAAGGTTTCTGGCGGGGAACAAGGATTAGGATGTTAGGACTGATGCTTTTGAATTACTGCTTTTGATTGATGGAGATATGGGATTTGGGTTTTTTGTTGATTGCGCTCGCTAATATTTTTCTTTCAATCTTATGCCTACGTATTCCCGTTTACCGAAACAGGGAAATCAGAGCGTTCGTAGTTCCTCCTATTCTATGGGAGGAAATGGGTGTTTTGGTGTCTTGTTCAAAGCCCAATACGTGAAGCGAAAGGTGGTTTGTATCTTGTTCAAAGCCCAAGATGTGAAGCTGAAAAGTCTATTTGTGTCTTGTTCAAAGCCCAAGACGTGAAGCTGAAAGACCTCGGCTTTAGAGAGAATTTGTCATCTCTAAAGAGGGGAGAAGGAGAATTACTTTAACTGGGATACGCGGATCCGAGCAATGCCATAATTTCCGAAGAAAGGGTTTTAACCTGAAGGAGAAGACTTTAACTCAGTGTAGAGCAATGCCATCTTTCCTTAGGAATTTCTCATGCTAAAAGAGGGACAGTGGCGTGGATATAGATGATCCAGAGGCTTGCCGCTTACAGTGATTAGATGAAGGGAAAGGAGTTGTTGATGTTTGTGTACTGTGAACGAGGCACAACTTTGATGCTAAAAGGTTGATTAGATCAACCAGTGGTTTTCTTATACAAAGCCTAAGAGGAGGCTATTATGTGTCTCGTACAAAGCCCGAGAGAGAGGCTAAAAGGTTTTGACTCAACGGTGGAATCTTTTGGTATCTCGTATAAAGCCCGAGATGGAGGCTAAAAGTTGTTTGACTCCGCTAGGGAGAGTCGTTGTACAAAGCCCAAGAGGAGGCTATGTCAGTTAAGTGACAGGTCCGGTATACTGATTTTGAAAGAGAAAATCAGTTCTTATATGAGCATCACTGTACTCATAGGTTAGATTTGAGGATCGGGGTGGTTTCCTTTTCTTTGAGGAAATGGGAAATCCAAAGGGGATTGAGACTGTCCGAATCTGCGGGTTTCCTTCCTATTTAACGAAGGAGTCGCTTGAGAATGTCTTTGAGACTCAAGGAAGTTAGACTGTCCGTGTCTAGAGTTTCATCTTTTGTACTATCCTGTGAGAAACAGTAGTAGACTCTATGAAAGGACTGTTCTATGCAGATGACTAAGTTCTGTTCCTATACCTCTAGGAGGTCGTCGGGACAATTTGTACGAAGCCCAAGAGGAGGCTGGAAACTTTTAAGAAGCCGACGGGTCCTTGTACGAAGCCCAAGAGGAGGCTATCATTCCCGGAGGAAGAGATCATTTATACGAAGCCTAAGAGGAGGCTGTGAATACTTCTAAGAAGCCGTAGGGTCCTTGAATAATGCCCAAGAGGACGCGGGGTTGCTTTTAGGAAGCCTGTGGGTCCTTGAACAATGCCCAAGAGGAGGCCGATGCTTTTAAGAAGCCCGTGGGTCTATCATCTCCTTTCCATCAGGAGAGATAACTCTTTTAAAGATAAAAAACCACTGGTAAACGTGCGAGGATTACTATCCAGTGACTTTTAGCTTTTAAAGAGGGTTCCTTAGTTAAGGTCCAAGATTATGACCGTAGTGGGTACCCAAACCCCGAGACATTCAAGGCAAGCTATCCATAAGGAATAGATCAAGTCAGGAAAGTTCGAGAATTTGGAAGAAACTCAAAGATGCCATTCACGGAGAATACATTCATCTTGGGGAGTAGAGCTTCTTGACGATTCCTGAGGAGGACAGCCGAAGAGAAGACTGTATCTGGTGCTCCTATTGGGGATCTAGGCGTCTATTTCTACGAATAAATGAAACGGTGTCACCTAGTTCTAGACGTAGTTGCCGAGGAAACTCGAAATATCTATACTATTATTACACAGTAGATATGAGTTTATGAAAGGAGACTTACAGTGAGCAGCCCCACAATACAGTTTATAATATGAAAGCAGTAAACGAAAGCGATAACCACTTACTCGGTTGGAGTGCTTCCATGCTGTTTGGTTAGTTGTTCAACAAAGAAAGATTGAAAACAACAGTATATTCAAAATCAAAGGAGAAAGTGCTTTGAAAAAGAAAGATTTGGGGCTTACAGCTCAAGGAGAGGCCCAGGGTTTTATCAGTGAGCGCACTATTTGACTTTGTACAGAGGGACTTATACAAGTGACTGGGGCCCAAAATGGTTTTCTGTACAAAGGGATGGGTCTTACACTCTCTCAAGAGGCCCAAAAAGTTTAGAGAAAAAAGAGTGGGGCTTATAACACGGGGTAGCCCCAAATGATTTTTCGTTTAAAAAAGGCGATCACGCCGAGGTTTTCTTTTAACGCGGAGGGACTTATACAATAAGTGAGGCCCAAAATGTTTTGGTTAAAAGGGGGATTGGGTCTTACACTCTAATAGAGGCCCAAAAAGTTTTAAGAAAAAGAAATGGGTCTTACTACTCGAGGGTAGGCACAGGTTTAAAAAAGGCGACGATCGCGCCGTTTACTTGTACAGAGGGACTTATACAATGAATGAGGCCCAAAAAGTTTTTGTACAAGGGGGGATGGGTCTTACACTCTCTTAAGAGGCCCAAAAAGTTTTAAAAAAAAGAAATGGGTCTTACTACTCGAGGGTAGGCCCAGGTTTAAAAAAGGCGACGATCGCGCCGTTTACTTGTACAGAGGGACTTATACAATGAATGAGGCCCAAAAAGTTTTTGTACAAGGGGGGATGGGTCTTACACTCTCTCAAGAGGCCCAAAAAGTTTTAAGAAAAAGAAATGGGTCTTACTACTCGAGGGTAGGCCCAGGTTTAAAAAAGGCGACGATCGCGCCGTTTACTTGTACAGAGGGACTTATACAATGAATGAGGCCCAAAAAGTTTTGAAAATGATTTACGAGGGTTGAATTAATCCAAAACCCTAATTTGTTTTCAAAATGTATTTTATTGAATAAAAATTCAATTAAAATGATCAAAAATTGTTTAACATATGGAAAACAAATTGTGATCTTGGATTAATGCTTCAAAAATTAAGTATTGACCTACAAAATAATTAGAAAGCATTAAAAGTTGCAAAATCCATGTAGAAAAAAATATTTAAAATGCCAAAAATAATCAAAATATTAATTCTTTATAAAAATATCAATTATATGAAATAAATAATATTTTTGGGATTTTTTGGGAAAATAAAATATTTTAACATTTTTGTGAATTATTAAAAAAAGAATCAACTCAAAATTATTAAAACTCAGAGAGAAATTAATTTTTGAATCAATTAAACAAAATCACAAAATTCAAATATTTGAATTTCTAAAAATGGCGCCAAGAACAAGCTGAAGAACACGCGCGTGTTCTTGGTTTCTCAGATTTGCATTTTCTATCCAATCTCCATGAATACGTAATCATATCATGCAATCCACATATCATTATGCTCGTCTGAACCTCACGATCATGTCTATGTACTTTAATTTCATTTAAATTAAACATACAACAAGAAATCACGAAGAGACCTCAAGAATCCTAATTTCTGCATGAAGGCTAGGATTTTTGATACACGATTCAAACAATGTAATTAATTGAGGGAAAACATTCCATGCATGATTATGAACATATGGCCAAATTATTGTGCGAGGAAATATGCATAGATTGAGAGATGCCCAAGCATGTGCTTACCTCCAAGTCGTGACAGCAAGTTCAAAGTGATTTTTGATCTGGAGGTGTTACAGATGAGTTGTGATGATCTGAACAGCTTCCGTACACCCTATGGATTGTGTTTGGATGGTTGGACTTGATTGAAATTGGCTGGATCATTTTGTGGTACCTCAGCTGCACTTTGGTTAAAACCTTGAGCAACCAGCTGGTGATTTTGTGAAATTGATGTTTCAGAAGTAATCTAAGTGTTTGATCAGCTCATATGTGATGTATGTGAGGTGTGTGAGTGATTGGTTTGATTGGAATTGCTCTCAAACTCAAAACCCGATAGTGACTTGCCTTAGAAGGCAAAATTGGAGTGAAAGAAGAGATTTTGAGGAAAGCATCTGTTAGATGGCTTTGGTGTACTCAAACTGACCACAATTGAGCTCTATTTATAGTAGAGCAAGTTTGTTTTGGGATCCACAGTGAATGGCAACTGCAGCAGGTGTTTCCTCAATGTTGGCCAATGGAAATGCAAGTTTCCTCTAGCCATTGACTTGAGGTTAGGGCACAGAGCTATGGTCCCCTTGGTCTTGGATAAGTCTTGACTAATTTCAGATGAGAATGGCTCAGTCCATGCCACCTTGATGGTTCCATTGAATGCCTCATTCCAAATTTGAAGTCTTGTCCCTATTTTGGCCATTCTAGGTTCATCATGCTATTTCTTGTTCCATGGACTTTGGAGGCTTGGCTCAGTGATTGTCCCCTTTAGATTCAATCCTCTGAGGTGTCCAAGTGGATAGGAGCAATTGAATTTGGCTGATTTTTGTAAATCGACCAAAGTTGCAAATTCTGCCTTGCCTTGACAGATTTCAGCAAGGTAACTTGCCAATGTCATATCTCATGGTGTAAGTTGAATTTGGCAATGTTCTTGGCCATTTTGGAAAGCTCTTACATGATACAACAACTGTTTGAACAAGTTTGGTTTTGATCTCTTTTGATTCCAAGTGAAAAATCCCCCTACATTTGGCAAAAAGTGAGGCAGAATCTGACTTAGTGAAAATTTCACTAAGTGTTGGAAAAAGTGACATTTTCACTTTTCAGCCACTTTGATCACTCCATAACTCAAAATCCTTAATGAATTGGAATGACTTGTAGTTGAAGTTTTTGTAGGTGATAATGAGGGCTACAAATCCATCTTTGGATGGAAAAAAATGGCCTTGTGGTTTAGGAGTTATGGTCCTTCAAAGTTGGTACCCTTGCCACTTTATTTTTAACTTAGAAAAATTTCTAAGTTTTATGGTTACCCCTTTTACAAGTTATCTCACTTTTCTTGATTTTTCTTGATGAATGATGATTCAAATCATACATTAACATCATTTTAGGGTTAAAAATCCATTTTGGTGAAAAATCTCAAAAAGTCAAAGTTGACTTTTGTGCACAGTTGACTTTTTATCAGATGAATTCCAAACTGTGCAATTCTTCAGGAAATCATGTCCTTGACCTAAATCAAACTTGATGGACATGTTCCATGGGTGTCATAGGGTATATTCAATCATGTATTAGGGTTTGGGAGCATGTCTTGGTCAAAATTCAAAGTTACAGTTGACTTTTCCCTTAAAACCCTAATTGTGGTGCAAATTGAATTGAGACTTGTTGATCAAACTTCTTGGATTAATCCATTGTCCCAAATGGATCAATATGGTATATTAGAGACCCTAAAATCATCTCTTGAGGTCTTGGCTCATGATTTGTCCCAAAAGTCAACTTAGGGGTGAATTAGGTCAAGAAACCCTAATTCCTGATTTTTAATGAATGCATACCCTGAGGCAAAATTCACTTGATGCATGGGTTCATGAGGTTCCATGAAGTATATTAGGTTATGTTTTGGATCAATGGCTTGTGCCCAGATGAAAATTTTCATCTGGAGGCCCTGGGTGATCAAAACCCTAATTTGGTGACACTGGCGATCTTGAGGCTTGATCCACCTAGAAGGGAGCAACCTTGTGCTTAATCCTTGAAGTGGGAGTTCTTTTGATCCTTTGAGGATGTTTGGGAGATTAGACAAGTTGAAAATCAAGTCATTTCTTGATTGAGCCTTTGTCTAAAGCTCAGAGAGGGCTTGAAACCCTAATTTTGATTGTAGTGGATGCTCACCCGTCTTCGGGGAGACTGATGAAGCATAAAGGTACATCCATATTGTGGTGATGATTTGCACAATGATGGGAAACTTTAGTGGTCAAAATTTGGGGTATTACAGATGCCCCTATTTAATCTTCTTGGACCCGAAGGTGTGAATGACGAAGGTGTTCGGGCATTCGGGGTGCAAGAGGATTAAATATCGGAATACCCGAAATTTCGATGGTGGTTATGAATGGTAGCTTACGCATTCATCTTCTTTAGTTAAGCGATGATGCTTAGAAAAGCTAAACTTACCCTCGATCCTGGTCTCCTACCAAGGATCTGGTCTTAGTTTGTTTTGTCAACTTCCCCTCGTTCTTGGTTTCCTACCAAGGAACTGGTCTTAGTTTCTGATTTAAACTTCCCCTCGATCCTGGTTTCCTACCAAGGAACTGGTCTTAGCTTCTTTTGACAATAAACTTTACTGACAAGGGACGCTATTCGTAGCGGCTTTCCTTCAAACTTCTCGCCGAATTTTCCTGGGGAGATGCCATTTGAGTGGAAAAAGTTTTGATGTCAGACTTGCTGGGGAACCCAGTCGTCTGAGATGTAGAGTTGTACAGACTTCTCTGTTGGAGACGCCATTTGTCTCTACTGGGGGAAAGCAGGTCTCTTGAGAGACTGCTGTCGCTTGGGATCTTACATCATACTTTTCTCGGGATCTTCCCGGAGAAATGCCATATGATGGGGTCCAATTTTGAGGTGCCGATGACTTTTTCATCAGCGGTTTTTCGGAGAATGGCAGCTGTATTGCCAAATCTCTGGTTAGGAGGCTTTCTCTGTGGATTTTCCTTAATCCGGGAAAGCAAGGACATCATCTTCAATGGCGAAGAGTGACATTTGCTAAACGTTTTCTCTGGCTTTTCAGAGGTTCAAATTATCAAAGTGGTCGATTGCCGACTCTGATCTAAAGATACACTGGAGACGAGTTTGATCGGCCATAATACTTCCTGACGAGGCAAGAACTGGCAAACTCGATTGAGAGGACGGTTATCACGGCAGGATAAGACCGACTCAAGTGATAGTGATGCAATATGAAATGTGAATGCAAATCGATAATGCATGATGTATGTATGTTTATGCTGACAAAACTGACGCGACATACAAACTAAAAGATGAACATGACTGGATACTCGGCCATCGCGGGGCGTGTAGAGATATCGCTGGTTCAAGATAGCAATTCCACCTTGCTTAGGAGAGATAGTCCCATTGGGAGCTATGTTGATCGGGCTTAGGAGATGAGAACTCGGCCGAGGATGTCAGACGACACATGGTCTCTGACATTATTGATCCTTCATTCAAGAGTACTGGTCTAGAAGGAGTACATTGATTCTACACTTTGAAGTTCGCTTACTTCGGGAGAAGCGATCGATGTTCTTCTGATGTTCAACAGTCAAAAGAAATGCCATCTTTAATTTAAAAGCAGAAAAAGTTTAACAAGTAAATTTATTTTTGTTTTATTTCAAGAATCGCTGATTAAGTTTAAACAACGTCGTTCTGTAAAGCTAAAACAAGTAAAGAATTACAAACACAAGCACAAGGGCTCAAATTTTATTGATAAGATGGAGATCAGCCAAACGCGTGATTCCAAAGAGTATATACAAAGTTAGAAAATGGTAATTTATAGGGAAAAGGGCTACGTTGAAACATAACAACCACTATCCTTCTACCAACTTTGAGTTCGGGACATCCTGAGCTTCTGTCGAAGATGACCTTTGACTGGAGATTTCCTCCGATGGATGATGCAACTGTTGTTGCTGCTGAGGGACTTGCCTCTGTTGAATATAGTTACTTGCCATTATCCCTAACTTTTGCCTGGATTGTACCATGAGATTTCCAATCCATCGGGATGATTTTTTTCATGTCTCTAACTTTTGCTTGGACCGCCCTTTCGGGTTTTCAATCCACCGAGACGTTTTTTTTTAGTTTTAGGCGAAGTATTTCTTGACTACATCAACATTCGTGGGGTAGGCAAATTCCTCTCCGTCCATGGTTGCAAGTCTCAAGGCGCCGCCTGAGAAAGCTTTCGTGACCACATAGGGGCCATCATAATTTGGGGTCCATTTGCCCCGAGAATCAGTGAGAAATGATTGTATCTTCTTGAGCACAAGGTCTCCTTTTCTGAAGACACGAGGTCGGACCTTTTTGTCAAACGCCCTCTTCATTCTCTGCTGGTACAACTGACCGTGGCATAGTGCCGTGATTCGCTTCTCTTCGATCAGGTTCAGTTCGTCGTGTCGATTTTGACACCATTCAGCTTCGGTAAGCTTAGCTTCCATCAATACCCGGATTGATGGGATCTCTACTTCTATGGGGAGCACTGCTTCCATGCCATATACTAGAGAGAAAGGGGTTGCCCCTGTTGAAGTGCGGACAGATGTTCGATAACCGTGAAGAGCAAAGGGTAGCATTTTGTGCCAATCTTTATAGGTTACAACCATCTTTTGAACAATCTTCTTGATGTTCTTGTTAGCCGCTTCTACCGCTCCGTTCATCTTGGGTCGGTAGGGAGATGAGTTATGGTGTTCGATCTTGAACTTTGCACACAACTCTTTCATCATCTTATTGTTCAAGTTAGATCCATTATCAGTAATGATCGCGCTTGGAACACCATAACGGCAGATGATATTGTTTTTGATAAATCGGACCACCACTTGTCGGGTTACATTGGCAAATGACGCTGCTTCGACCCACTTGGTGAAATAGTCAATGGCTACAAGGATGAACCGATGTCCGTTCGAAGCCTTGGGCTCAATCATACCAATCATGTCGATTCCCCATATGGAAAAAAGGCCATGGGGAAGAAAGAACTTTGAGATGTGATGGCGGTACATGAATTTTGTCGGATTATATCTAACACTTGTGACACCTCCTCATGTACTTGTAGCAGTCGGATTCCATGGTCAACCAATAATACCCGGCCCTGAGAATTTTTCGTGCCATTGTGTGTCCGTTGGCATGAGTGCCAAAGGATCCTTCATGAATTTCTTTCATAAGCATGTCTGCTTCTGGTCTGTCGACGCATCGGAGCAAGACCATGTTAAAATTTCTCTTGTAAAGAGTGTCACCGCTCAGGAAGAAGTTTCCAGCCAATCTTCTGAGGGGTTTCCTGTCTTTTCTGAGTGCCCCAGATGGGTACTCTTGTTTCTGAAGGAAGCATTTGATATCGTGATACCAAGGTCTGTCGTCTATGACTGCTTCAATTGTGAAGATGTAAGCGGGCCATTCAAGGCGCATGATGTCGATCTTAGGTATGTCATTCCATCGACCTACACTAATGATGGAAGAGAGAGTGGCTAATGCATCAGCCATGTGATTCTCATCACGAGGGATGTGATGAAAGTCGACTCTGTTGAAGAAGGGTAACAACCTTCTTGCATAGTCTTTGTAAGGAATCAGTCCTGATTGGTATGTGTTCCAATCTCCTTTTATCTGGTTAATAACCAAGGCTGAATCGCCGTATACGTCCAAGTTTTTGATCCTTAAATCAATCGCTTCTTCGAGACCCATGATACATTCTTCGTATTCGGCCTCGTTGTTCGTACATTTGAACGTAAGTCTGGCAGTGAAAGGAATGTGGGAACCCTGAGGGGTAACAATGATTGCCCCAATTCCGTTTCCATAATGATTGACTGCTCCGTCAAAGATAAGTCCCCACTGGGAACCTGGTTCTGGCCCTTCACTGGGTAGCGGTTCATCGCAATCTTTCATTTTTAGATACATGACATCTTCGTCTGGGAAGTCAAACCCGATTGATTCTTGATCGCCAATCGGTTGATGAGCCAAATGATCGGCTAAAATACTTCCTTTAACGGTTTTCTGAGCATGACACTCTATGTCATATTCTGATAGTAACATCTGCCAACGGGCAATCCTTCCCGTGAGAGCAGGTTTTTCGAAAACGTACTTGATTGGATCCATTTCGGAGACCAACCAAGTAGTATGACGAATCATGTACTGGCGAAGACGTTTGGCTGCCCAAGCCAAAGCGCAACAAGTTTTCTCGAGCATCGTGTACCGAGTTTCGCAGTCGGTGAATTTCTTGCTTAGATAGTAGATAGTAGACTCTTTCCTTTTAGTTTCGTCTTGTTGGCCAAGTACACATCCCATTGAGTCCTCTAGGACTGTGAGGTAAATGATCAGTGGTCTTCCTTCCACTGGAGGTGATAAAATTGGAGGATTCAACAGATATTCCTTGATATTGTCGAAGGCGGTTTGGCAATCATCTGACCAAACGCAATCCTGATTCTTTTTGAGTAATTTGAAAATCGGCGCGCATGTCGCGGTCATGAGGAATATGAATCTGGAGATGTAGTTCAAAAGTCCCAGGAATCCTCTGACTTGTTTTTCAGTTTTCGGAGAAGGTATTTCTTGAATGGCCTTGACCTTGTCAGGATCAACTTCAATCCCTTTCTGGCTGACGATGAAACCTAGTAGTTTTCCTGAACGGACACCGAAGGTGCACTTGTTGGGATTCAAGCGGAGCTTGAATTTTCTTAGACGTTCGAACAATTTTGACAGATGTTCAACGTGCTCATCCTCTGTCCTTGATTTTGCAATCAAATCATCGACATATACCTCGATTTCTTTGTGTATCATGTCATGAAACAGAGTAGTCATGGCCCTTTGATAGGTTGCCCCGACATTCTTCAAACCGAACGGCATTACCTTGTAACAAAAGTTACCCCATGGGGTAATGAACAAAGTTTTCTCCATGTCTTTCGGCGCCATTTTGATCTGGTTATAGCCCGAGAATCCATCCATGAAGGAGAATACTTTGAACTTTGCTGTGCTGTCAACCAACATGTCAATGTGTGGTAAAGGAAAGGCATCCTTTGGACTTGCCTTGTTCAGATCTCTGTAATCAACACACATTCTGACCTTTCCGTATTTTTTGGGAACGGGTACGATGTTGGCTAACCATTGAGGATATTCAGATGTAGTAAGGAAACCCGCGTCAATCTATTTCTGTACCTCCTCTTTGATTTTGATAGCCATGTCCGGGTGAGTCCGTCTCAACCTTTACTTTACTGGCGGACATTCCGATCTTAACGGTAAGTGATGTTCCACGATGCTGGTATCCAACCCTGGCATATCCTGATAGGACCAAGCGAATACATCGGGGAATTCTTTGAGAAGCTTTATCAAACTTTCTTTGGCAGTTGGACTGAGCAGTGCTCCGATCCTGATTTCTTTTCTCTCTTTTTCTGAACCCAAGTTTACCGTTTCCAATGGCTCTTTGTGAGGTTCAATGGACCTTTCCTCTTGTCTGAGTAGTCGGGAGATCTCTTCTGGAATTTCGTTGTCATTTTCTTCTTCAGCCTCGAATCCCGGGAACTCAAAGTTGGGGGAAGGCATCGGATCGTATGTTTCAATGGGGTTTAAAACAAGCAATCTGCATGACGTGATGATTCGTGTTTAGAAGAGATAGAGAAAATGCAAGTGTGTGCAGTGTATTTATTTTACTGCTTGCTTTTATTTTTGAATGTTTTTTTTTTTTTAGGATTACCATTTTCTGAAAAAGCAAAAAGAGAAAACAGCAATTAATACGGAAATTACAGAAAGACGTTATTTTATTAATAAACAAGTCGATCCTTGAAACTACAGCCCTATAAAACAAAACTCTGTCGCTTTGGGCAAAGCGAAGAGGGAAATTTACAGAAAACGAGCCCTATCAAACTATCCGTTTCACCTGGGCAGGGTGAAAGGTTAAAGATGGCAATTACTTTGACTGATGAACGACCTTCGGAACCTCGACAGCAACCCATTGGCGGCGAACTCCTCGGTGAATCACAAAGTCTGGCACCTTCCTTGATTTGTCTTCAGAAATGACGCTGATTTCTGGTGGAGCAGGATCATTGGAATATGTTTCCCAGGCAGAATTGTCGTAGGAGGATTCCTCTGTTGCATTTTGCATAGCATTGGTGCTCTCAGCCGTATCTCCCCATCCAGTTGGCTGGATATCTTCGAGCTTAATACGAGAGCTTTCGGGAGCAGTGTACTTGACAATAAAGTCGTATTTTCCACTTGGTTGTCCCAGAGTGTCCCAAACTTCTTTGGAACTGGAGAAGTCATCCCTCTCGATGACGTTGACCTCGGGAAAAGTATAGTTGATGAATTCAAGTCCTGCAATCGTTGCGAATTCATCGTCATGTTGAGTAATTTCCGAATGACCTGAGTGTTGATCCCATGACATGGTGGGGACGTAGGTATTCTGTTCAATGATGGTCAGCTGAGTTTCATTACTCGGCTGACTTTCCGGCCCCAAGTTTCCTGGGTAAGGTTGCCACATTGGCAGACCATCCATTGGGCCATAGTAGTTGTAGTCAAAGTTGTCTCTCATCGGAGTGTCTTCCTCTAATGAATTTGGCGGAGCACGACATCCTTCCGGATCACAATCTCCATATATCATTTTGACATCTGATCTTGGTATGAATCTCGGACTTTCTGTAGGAAAGCAAAAAGGCATAGGCACCTCTTCCTGAGACATATAACCGTCCTTGTTAAGGTATGACTTCCATTCTTCACCTGTGTCAGAGGGATCTTCCTCATTGATAGCATGAACTTTCTGAAACACTGGGTGAAGAAAACCTCCACTGTGGAAGAAGTTTTGAAGGGGATGAAAACTTTCATCGTTGGCAGCTGTCTGGGTACAGGTCGCAGAAAAACCAAGACCCTTCTTTGTTTTATTGTCAATAGGAATGACAAGCTGTCCCCATCCTGTCGTATCGGTACTCTCGACCGCTTTGATAGCATCTTTGTATGAAGAAATTGAAGTTCCTTCTTTGAACTGATTGTCCTTGCTCACTGATAGTGCTTGGAACTGAGTTCCAATAACCTCCTCGGGTTCCACACAAGTAGATGATAATAGGTTACTCACAAGCAAGGCTTGTTCCCCACAAACCGTGACAAGTTGATCGTTCTTGACAAACTTTAGCTTTTGGTGGAGGGTCGAAGTAACCGCTCCAGCCTGATGTATCCAAGGCCTTCCTAATAAACAACTGTACGTTGCCCGGATGTCCATGACCTGGAAAG
Organism: Lathyrus tuberosus; assembly: GCA_022829125.1. Lineage (NCBI taxonomy): Eukaryota > Viridiplantae > Streptophyta > Magnoliopsida > Fabales > Fabaceae > Lathyrus > Lathyrus tuberosus. The sequence goes on from JALAZF010000304.1 coordinate 6,569,702, forward strand.
TGATTTGGAAAGTGTGAGGACCAATAGTTATGGGAAGATCAACTTCGCCGATAACCGTTTTTCTGGATCCTTCGAATGCTTTGACGACGACCTCGCTGACTCTCATCGGAGGGCCCTTGAATGATAATTGCATCAAAGTGGACTTCGGCATAACATTCAGGGCTGACCCTGTGTCTACCAGTACGTTGGCTAAAGCATCGCCCTGGCAGTTAACTGTAATGTTGAGCGCCATGTTATGACGGCGACCCTCTTCGGGTAATTCCTTATCACTAAATCCCAAATTGTTGCAGGAAGTGATGTTAGAGACAATACTATCGAACTGTTTGATTGTTACATCCTGTTCCACAAGGGCTTGCTCCAAGACTTTCTGTAGAGCCTCTCTGTGTGCTTCTGAACTGAGTAACAGTGATAATACTGAGATCTTTGAAGGAGTCTGTAACAGTTGATCAACAATGTTGTATTCACTCCTTTGGATGAGCTTTAGTATCTCATCATTATTTTTTGAAAGGTCGGGATTACTGGATTGACCGACTGGTGGATTAGGAGTTTCCGTCTGAAGTTCCTTTTCCTTGTTAGGTTCTCCAACTCCTCGGTTGAAGATTCTACCGCTCCGTGTTACACGACTGATGTCTGCAATATTCACGACCGAGGGTAATGGAATTTCCTTTCCATTTTCAACTATCGTTGCACCGTATTTGTTAGGGATAGCCTTTGCTGAATCATACGGTAACAATCCTGGTAGATAAATAACTACAGGAGCCTTCTGATTTTTTTGACCATCATAATTAATCTCGATCCGTTCCCGGTTGGGAACTTTAGATTCGTCAAGTAGAGGGATAATGGAAAAAACATCCCTGGTCCTGTGATGACCAGAGATCGTGACAACATCCTCAACTTGCTCGGCAAGGTAGTTCGGTGTCCAATTGATGGGTCTATAACCCGGATATGGGCGAATCTCTCCACGATCTACCTGACCCTGAAGAGCTGCTCTCATAAAGTAACACCCTTGGTTACTTTCCGAACAGACGCTACAACTGTCATAGTTGTGTGGTGGCACCTGGCCACGCCCACTTTGAATACAATGTAACCTCACTAGGTTACCTTCCATTGATCGGACATCCTGACTTTGACGACGAGTAGAATTCCTGTTATTGATACTAATCTGCTGAGTATCTTCATCCATGTAAATTGGCATCCACCAGTGATTTAACAAGTGCTGAAGTGCCTCCTGGACAAGGGTACAACCTCGATCGTTTTCGCAACCCGCTTTACAATTTTGATAGTCATGTGATATTAAGAATCCAAGTCGGACCTGCTCAGCATGTAACTCTACCAGGTTGGTATTCATTACGCGGATATCGAAGATCTGAACCATGTTGATTTGATAGGAGTTCCTATCATTGTAGTCTTGGATCCATCCAAGATCCATCTGACGCTGGAGGGCCTCTTGTATGAAAGAGCATCCCTGTTTATTTACCGAGCAAATCAGACAGGAACTGTAATTGTGCTGCGGCAGATTATGATACTGGCTTTGCCTTGAGTGCATCGCCACCAAGTTGACATTCATCGCACGGATGTCGTGGTTTTGAATGACGTTAAAATTCGTATAGACCATGTTAACTCCACGAACTCGGTGCTCTTGGATCCATCCGAGATCCATCTGTTCCTGTAGAGCTGATTGCACTACCGAACATCCTTGGTTATCTTTAGAGCAGATATCACACTGGTGATAGTTATGAGGTGGCACATGGCCATATCTGCTCTGTCTACAATGCATCTTGACCAGATTGGTTTTCAACAAGAGTACATCGTGAATTTGATAGACATTGTTAGTCTCTTTCTCAATCAAATTGACTGTAGCTTTCTCATGTTGAGGCAGCGGGTTCGTGAGAACATTAGGATTCGTATCTTTGAAAGATAAGAGCCCGCTCCTAACAAGCTTTTGCACGTCGGATTTGAAATTGAGACAAGTCTCAATGTTATGCCCTGAACCTCCTTGATGATAAGGGCATGTTTGATCCGCCTTAAACCAAAAAGGCGGATTTTCCGGAACTGTAAGAGGAGACTTAGTCTGAATGTGCCCCTTTGCTAGCAGTAACGGAAATAATTCAGCGTACGATACGGGTATAGGATCAAATCCTGGTGGCCGTGTTGTACGGTTGTTGTTATATGGAGGACGAGCCTGCTGAAGAGGCCGTTGTGTCCTTTGTTGGTCAGGTTAGCTCTGCGCAACCTGAGGTTGATACATAGGAACAGACGAGGGGCCGATAGTAGGAGTTACAGCTGCTACTGCTGATAACGTCGCCTTTGCTTTCCGAGAGAGATATTCCCAATATCTTGCTCTTTTTTCTTAGGGAGAGCACTACCGTATTTTTTAGTACCGCTCGTTGATCCAGTGTCTTTTACCAAACGTCCTTCTCGGACGGCTTCCTCAAGACGTACACCCATGCCGACCATTTCGGTGAAATCACTGGGCGCACTGGCAACCATTCGGTCATAGTAAAATGAGCTTAAGGTCTTTAAGAAGATTTTTGTCATCTCTTTTTCCTCAAGAGGTGGACAAATTTGAGCGGCAATTTCACGCCACCTTTGAGCATACTCCTTAAAGGTTTCTTTGTCCTTTTGCGACATTGATCTGAGTTGATCTCTGTCGAGTGCCATGTCCAAATTGTACTTGTATTGTTGGACGAAGGAAGTACCAAGATCTCTGAATGTACTGATCGTAGTACGGTTTAAACCCATGTACCATTTGAGTGCGGCACCGGTTAAACTATCCTGGAAGTAGTGAATCAGCAGGTCCTGATTCTCCGTCTGAGCTGACATCCGCCGAGCGTACATCACCAGATGGCTTTGAGGGCAAGAGTTAACCTTGTATTTTTCAAAGTCGGGCACTTGGAACTTGTGCGGGACTTTCACATTTGGGACCAAGCAGAGGTCTGCGGCGTCCTTTCCAAATAGATCCTGACCGCGAATGGCTTGCAACTCTTTCTGCATTTCCAAGAACTGCTCCTGGAATTCATCCATTCTGTCAAACACAGTTTCCTTCTTACCAGAAGGTGTCTGTGGAATCTGTCCTTCCGGGACAGTGTGCACCACAGGGGGTGGTACCGTGACTACGGCAGTAAGTCTTGGTGCCTCCCGAAGTTTGTAACCTTCAGGAGTCTTGAGTATGCCCCTGGCATCTTCGCTTTCCCGAAGATTGTAACCTTCAGGCCCAGCGGCTTCTGTTGTGATTCCCGGATCTTCAGTGATCGGCGGAACATATCCTTTTGGGATATAGTTAACAGGCATGCCCCACAGACGATCTTTCGGCATTTGATACCTAGGATCATACTTTTCTATGATGGGCGTTGAGGTGATCTCTGAGATCACAGTTCTTTGTAGCTGAGCTTCTGCCATGGCTTGCATGTCGTTACGAAGCTTTCTCATATCCTCTCTCAGAGCGTCGATCTCTTCTTTCAACTCTCTATTTTCTTCCTCAAGATCATCCATCTTTTTCTGACGATTGGCCCAAGTATTATACGAATGAGACAGTTTGACTCTAGAATCGAGACACAAACGTGAGATCGTAGGTAAGAAGAATACGCGATGTGAGAATGATGAATGCAATGATTATATTAATTGTTGTTTTTTTTTGTTTAATCAAAATAAACTTCGACAATTAGATTGCAAATATCAAACAGTGGGGAAACCCCTTTTTATTGAATTCCAAAGGATTATAGAAATGGAAATACAGTAGATTACAAAGTGCAGAAACAGAAACCTAAACTAATGGGCCCCGAGTCCTCTTCTTTGACCGGGGCGCTTAGGCTGTTGTCGGGTTGTCATTCCTTTGCCAAGTGAAAGGAGCGAGCAAATTCCTTTGGTCATCTTGATTCTCTACAGCATGCTGCTCCAAAATTTCAATCAGAGCATCTTTCTCTTTTAGTAGTTGCTGTATTTGGATACACTCTACGTCGAGGGTGCGGTACTTGTTCTTCCAAGATCTTCTTTCCTTTTGAACTTTGTTGAGAGTAACCTGAAGCTTTTCAGTTTCCGTCATGAAGTACATGATAGTTTCCCTCGGTGGAAGAATTCCGTAACGAGGATAAGGCATCTTTAGCTTGAGAGCTCTAGAAGGCTCCACCGAGACACAATCCGGTTTTCCTAGAGACTCTCGTCCTTTCTTATGAACATGTTTCCAAGCTTGCACTATTTCCATCTTTAGTACTCTGTCATTTTCTCCTTCTTTGAAGAAAAGACCTTCCAGATGAACACCCAGTGGGATGTGTCTCATCGGGTATCCAAATTGACGAAGAACCAATGTCGGATGATAGTTGATTCCTCCTTTAGTTCCTATGAGGGGTACGCTGGGGAAGTTTCCACAACGGTCAATGATTCTGATTCCCTCATAAATCCTATTACACCAATCTATATCAGAATTGGTGAGAGACATGATCTTCTGCGACCAACGTAAGACACTCTTGCAATCCCAAAAAGCAGCAGACTTGGGCAAGTGAGAGATAAACCATTTGTAGACCAAAGGTACACAGCATGTGATCTCCCCTCCGCTGTACAAATTTCCCAAGTGTACAGAATGATGCGCATCTGCGAGCAAAGTCGGCACAGGGTTTCCAATGAGAAAAACCTTAATAGCGTTGATATCGACGAAGTTATTGATGTTAGGAAACAAAAATAACCCGTAGGAGAGCAAGACAAAGATGCTTTCAAAAGAAGTCATGTTCCCTATACTAGCGAAGTACAGGGCTTTCTTTGTCAAGAACTGGGCTGCAAACCTTGGATGCCACCCTTAGTGGTCATGTGAGTCCTGACCTCAGACTCGTCCAAATGAATTGCTATTGCAATAGTCTGATTCTTTGGAATTTCTTCCAGTCCAGAAAATGGAGCTCGATCAGTGATATGTAGATCAATCAGATGAGAATACTCCTCCAGCGTTGGTGATAGCTGGTAATCCGGGAATGTGAAACAATGATAAATCGGATCATAGAACTGAATGAGCGCGTCCATGATCCCCTTAATCACATGGACTCTTAACAGTGGTAGCAAACCACCGCACTTGGCTCTGAAAGCCTCTGGGTTAACGATCATCCTCGCTAACTTTCTCAAATCCTCTATCTTTGGAACCTTGAAGGTGTACTGGTGAGTTCTCCTCCTACCGAAATCCATTAATGCAATCTTTTTCTCTGATATTTGCAATCACAGTCTTAGTTTATTTTGAAAAATAGAGAGACTAGAAGAGAAGTTTTTTGAATGTTTTAATGTTTTATTAAATGGATGCATGAATGCAGCACACAAAAACATAGAAAAAACATGGGGTCAAAGGGTCGTTGTCATGAAGTCAAGGCTCTACCCATCCCCAAAGGTTTATACTAGGGTGATTTTTTGTACCTGTACTCATTATCATCAGCTCCTCCTAGGAAATCAAGACAACAAGCGGATCGCCAGCGAGTTGTAAAGCAATCTTAGAGTAAGTGCCATTCACCGAGAATAGATCACCAGCCTCAAATGAGGGTAGTATCGCGTAACAACTATTTCCGATAGTTTCCGCACTACGAAAGGGTTTGGCTCCTCAGCTTCTCAGACTTAACAACCGGCCCATTGGCTAGAAGAGTGAATGGGTTGTGTTGGTCAGCCTCCACTGAGGTTGATGGTCGACCCCGTCGCCATCACTTATCTTAAGTGTATACTCATTCTCACCACATGCGACATCACACACATTCCCAGTAGCAGAAAAATAAACACGTATAGCAATTAGGAAAAGCAGTATATATATTTGTCCTAATCATCCTAGACTTATAAAGCTATGAATCCTAAGTTCCTGACAGAAATGGCTCCCCAGCTGAGTTACCACTCTGTAGTTTTTCACACAAGAGGTGAAAAGGAAGACCGTGCCTAGATCTAACTTTGAAAGGCCCCACGGTGGGCACCATTTTTTCTGTAGCGAGCGATTTTGGACGCGGTTCTTAAGCGCTGGTCGCTCTCTGCGGTTTGAACTTTGACTACAGGTCGATTCATTTTTTATCCTATTGTGAGCTGAATAAGGAAGGGAAATAGATGTCTCCAATTAACCCTGCTTTGCATACTAAGTTTAAACAGCGGTCTGTTAGGTTACGAATGCTATCAATGTGGGGGGACCTTTGTACTGGTTATTTGTATTTTCGCCAATACGGTTTTCTTTCTTTTTATCTAGGCAGAAGGTTTCTAGCGGGGAACAAGGATTAGGATGTTAGGACTGATGCTTTTGAATTACTGCTTTTGATTGATGGAGATATGGGATTTGGGTTTTTTTTTGATTGCGCTCGCTAAGATTTTTCTTTCAATCTTATGCCTACGTATTCCCGTTTACCGAAACAGGGAAATCAGAGCGTTCGTAGTTCCTCCTATTCTATGGGAGGAAATGGGTGTTTTGGTGTCTTGTTCAAATCCCAAGACGTGAAGCGAAAGGTGGTTTGTATCTTGTTCAAAGCCCAAGATGTGAAGTTGAAAAGTCTATTTGTGTCTTGTTCAAAGCCCAAGACGTGAAGCTGAAAGACCTCGGCTTTAGAGAGAATTTGTCATCTCTAAAGAGGGGAGAAGGAGAATTACTTTAACTGGGATACGCGGATCCGAGCAATGCCATAATTTCCGAAGAAAGGGTTTTAACCTGAAGGAGAAGACTTTAACTCATTGTAGAGCAATGCCATCTTTCCTTAGGAATTTCTCATGCTAAAAGAGGGACAGTGGCGTGGATATAGATGATCCAGAGGCCTGCCGCTTACAGCGATTAGATGAAGGGAAAGGAGTTGTTGATGTTTGTGTACTGTGAACGAGGCACAACTTTGATGCTAAAAGGTTGATTGGATCAACCAGTGGTTTTCTTATACAAAGCCTAAGAGGAGGCTATTATGTGTCTCGTACAAAGCCCGAGTGAGAGGCTAAAAGTTTTTGACTCAACGGTGGAATCTTTTGGTATCTCGTATAAAGCCCGAGATGGAGGCTAAAAGTTGTTTGACTCCGCTAGGGAGAGTCATTGTACAAAGCCCAAGAGGAGGCTATGTCAGTTAAGTGACAGGTCCGGTATACTGATTTTGAAAGAGAAAATCAGTTCTTATATGAGCATCACTGTACTCATAGGTTAGATCTGAGGATCGGGGTGGTTTCCTTTTCTTTGAGGAAACGGGAAATCCAAAGGGGATTGAGACTGTCCGAATCTGCGGGTTTCCTTCCTATTTAACGAAGGAGTCGCTTGAGAATGTCTTTGAGACTCAAGGAAGTTAGACTGTCTGTGTCTAGAGTTTCATCTTTTGTACTATCCTGTGAGAAATAGTAGTAGACTCTATGAAAGGACTGTTCTATGCAGATGACTAAGTTCTGTTCCTATACCTCTAGGAGGTCGTCGGGACAATTTGTACGAAGCCCAAGAGGAGGCTGGAAACTTTTAAGAAGCCGACGGGTCCTTGTACGAAGCCCAAGAGGAGGCTATCATTCCCGGAGGAAGAGATCATTTATACGAAGCCTAAGAGGAGGCTGTGAATACTTCTAAGAAGTCGTAGGGTCCTTCAATAATGCCCAAGAGGAGGCGGGGTTGCTTTTAGGAAGCCTGTGGGTCCTTGAACAATGCCCAAGAGGAGGCTGATGATTTTAAGTAGCCCGTGGGTCTATCATCTCCTTTCCATTAGGAGAGATAACTCTTTTAAAGATAAAAAAACCACTGGTAAACGTGCGAGGTTTACTATCCAGCGACTTTTAGCTTTTAAAGAGGGTTCCTTAGTTAAGGTCCAAGATTATGACCGTAGTGGGTACCCAAACCCCGAGACATTCAAGGCAAGCTATCCATAAGGAATAGATCAAGTCAGGAAAGTTCGAGAATTTGGAAGAAACTCAAAGATGCCATTCACGGAGAATACATTCATCTTGGGGAGTAGAGCTTCTTGACGATTCCTGAGGAGGACAGCCGAAGAGAAGACTGTATCTGGTGCTCCTATTGGGGATCTAGGCGTCTATTTCTACGAATAAATGAAACGGTGTCACCTAGTTCTAGACGTAGTTACCGGGGAAACTCAAAATATCTATACTATTATTACACAGTAGATATGAGTTTATGAAAGGAGACTTACAGTGAGTAGCCCCACAATACAGTTTATAATATGAAAGCAGTAAACGAAAGCGATAACCACTTACTCGGTTGGAGTGCTTCCATGTTGTTTGGTTAGTTGTTCAACAAAGAAAGATTGAAAACAACAGTATATTCAAAATCAAAGGAGAAAGTGCTTTGAAAAAGAAAGATTTGGGGCTTACAGCTCAAGGAGAGGCCTAGGGTTTTATCAGTGAGCGCACTGTTTGACTTTGTACAGAGGGACTTATACAAGTGACTGGGGCCCAAAATGGTTTTCTGTACAAAGGAATGGGTCTTACACTCTCTCAAGAGGCCCAAAAAGTTTAGAGAAAAAAGAGTGGGGCTTATAACACGGGGTAGGCCCAAATGATTTTTCGTTTAAAAAAGGCGATCGCGCCGAGGTTTTCTTTTAACGCGGAGGGACTTATACAATAAGTGAGGCCCAAAATGTTTTGGTTAAAAGGGGGATTGGGTCTTACACTCTAATAGAGGCCCAAAAAGTTTTAAGAAAAAGAAATGGGTCTTACTACTCGAGGGTAGGCCCAGGTTTAAAAAAGGCGACGATCGCGCCGTTTACTTGTACAGAGGGACTTATACAATGAATGAGGCCCAAAAAGTTTTTGTACAAGGGGGGATGGGTCTTACACTCTCTCAAGAGGCCCAAAAAGTTTTAAGAAAAAGAAATGGGTCTTACTACTCGAGGGTAGGCCCAGGTTTAAAAAAGGCGACGATCGCGCCGTTTACTTGTACAGAGGGACTTATACAATGAATGAGGCCCAAAAAGTTTTTGTACAAGGGGGGATGGGTCTTACACTCTCTCAAGAGGCCCAAAAAGTTTTAAGAAAAAGAAATGGGTCTTACTACTCGAGGGTAGGCCCAGGTTTAAAAAAGGCGACGATCGCGCCGTTTACTTGTACAGAGGGACTTATACAATGAATGAGGCCCAAAAAGTTTTGAAAATGATTTACGAGGGTTGAATTAATCCAAAACCCTAATTTGTTTTCAAAATGTATTTAATTGAATAAAAATTCAATTAAAATGATCAAAAATTGTTTAACATATGGAAAACAAATTGTGATCTTGGATTAATGCTTCAAAAATTAAGTATTGACCTACAAAATAATTAGAAAGCATTAAAAGTTGCAAAATCCATGTAGAAAAAATATTTAAAATGCCAAAAACAATCAAAATATTAATTCTTTACAAAAATATCAATTATATGAAATAAATAATATTTTTGGGATTTTTTGGGAAAATAAAATATTTTAACATTTTTGTGAATTATTAAAAAAAGAATCAACTCAAAATCATTAAAACTCAGAGAGAAATTAATTTTTGAATCAATTAAACAAAATCACAAAATTCAAATATTTGAATTTCTAAAAATGGCGCCAAGAACAAGCTGAAGAACACGCGCGTGTTCTTGGTTTCTCAGATTTGCATTTTCTATCCAATCTCCATGAATACGTAATCATATCATGCAATCCACATATCATTATGCTCGTCTCAACCTCACGATCATGTCTATGTACTTTAATTTCATTTAAATTAAACATACAACAAGAAATCACGAAGAGACCTCAAGAACCCTAATTTCTGCATGAAGGCTAGAATTTTTGATACACGATTCAAACAATGCAATTAATTGAGGGAAAACATTCCATGCATGATTATGAACATATGGCCAAATTATTGTGTGAGGAAATATGCATAGATTGAGAGATGCCCAAGCATGTGCTTACCTCCAAGTCGTGACAGCAAGTTCAAAGTGATTTTTGATCTGGAGATGTTACAGATGAGTTGTGATGATCTGAACAGCTTCCGTACACCCTATGGATTGTGTTTGGATGGTTGGACTTGATTGAAATTGGCTGGATCATTTTGTGGTACCTCAGCTGCACTTTGGTTAAAACCTTGAGCAACCAGCTGGTGATTTTGTGAAATTGATGTTTCAGAAGTAATCTAAGTGTTTGATCAGCTCATATGTGATGTATGTGAGGTGTGTGAGTGATTGGTTTGATTGGAATTGCTCTCAAACTCAAAACCCGATAGTGACTTGCCTTAGAAGGCAAAATTGGAGTGAAAGAAGAGATTTTGAGGAAAGCATCTGTTAGATGGCTTTGGTGTACTCAAACTGACCACAATTGAGCTCTATTTATAGTAGAGCAAGTTTGTTTTGGGATCCACAGTGAATGGCAACTGCAACAGGTGTTTCCTCAATGTTGGCCAATGGAAATGCAAGTTTCCTCTAGCCATTGACTAGAGGTTAGGGCACAGAGCTATGGTCCCCTTGGTCTTGGACAAGTCTTGACTAATTTCAGATGAGAATGGCTCAGTCCATGCCACCTTGATGGTTCCATTGAATGCCTCATTCCAAATTTGAAGTCTTGTCCCTATTTTGGCCATTCTAGGTTCAACATGCTATTTCTTGTTCCATGGACTTTGGAGGCTTGGCTCAGTGATTGTCCCCTTTAGATTCAATCCTCTGAGGTGTACAAGTGGATAGGAGCAATTGAATTTGGCTGATTTTGGCAAATCGACCAAAGTTGCAAATTCTGCCTTGCCTTGACAGATTTCAGCAAGGTAACTTGCCAATGTCATATCTCATGGTGTAAGTTGAATTTGGCAATGTTCTTGGCCATTTTGGAAAGCTCTTACATGATACAACAACTTTTTGAACAAGTTTGGTTTTGATCTATTTTGATTCCAAGTGAAAAATCCCCTTCCATTTGGCAAAAAGTGAGGCAGAATCTGACTTAGTGAAAATTTCACTAAGTGTTGGAAAAAGTGTCATTTTCACTTTTCAGCCACTTTGATCACTCCATAACTCAAAATCCTTAATGAATTGGAATGACTTGTAGTTGAAGTTTTTGTAGGTGATAATGAGGGCTACAAATCCATCTTTGGATGGGAAAAAATGGCCTTGTGGTTTAGGAGTTATGGTCCTTCAAAGTTGGTACCCTTGCCACTTTATTTTTAACTTAGAAAAATTTCTAAGTTTTATGGTTACCCCTTTTACAAGTTATCTCACTTTTCTTGATTTTTCTTGATGAATGATGATTCAAATCATACATTAACATCATTTTAGGGTTAAAAATCCATTTTGGTGAAAAATCTCAAAAAGTCAAAGTTGACTTTTGTGCACAGTTGACTTTTTATCAGATGAATTCCAAACTGTGAAATTCTTCAGGAAATCATGTCCTTGACCTAAATCAAACTTGATGGACATGTTCCATGGGTGTCATAGGGTATATTCAATCATGTATTAGGGTTTGGGAGCATGTCTTGGTCAAAAGTCAAAGTTACAGTTGACTTTTCCCTTAAAACCCTAATTGTGGTGCAGATGGAATTGAGACTTGTTGCTCAAACTTCTTGGATTAATCCATTGTCCCAAATGGATCAATATGGTATATTAGAGATCCTCAAATCATCTCTTGAGGTCTTGGCTCATGATTTGTCCCAAAAGTCAACTTAGGGGTGAATTAGGTCAAGAAACCCTAATTCCTGATTTTTGATGAATGCATCCCCTGAGGCAAAATTGACTTGATGCATGGGTTCATGAGGTTCCATGAAGTATATTAGGTTATGTTTTGGATCAATGGCTTGTGCCCAGATGAAACTTTTCATCTAGAGGCCCTGGGTGATCAAAACCCTAATTTGGTGACACTGGCGATCTTGAGGCCTGATCCACCTAGAAGGGAGCAACCTTGTGCTTAATCCTTGAAGTGGGAGTCCTTTTGATCCTTTGAGGATGTTTGGGAGATTAGACAAGTTGAAAATCAAGTCATTTCTTGATTGAGCCTTTGTCTAAAGCTCAGAGAGGGCTTGAAACCCTAATTTTGATTGTAGTGGATGCTCACCCATCTTTGGGGAGACTGATGAAGCATAAAGGTACATCCATATTGTGGTGATGATTTGCACAATGATGGGAAACTTTAGTGGTCAAAATTTGGGGTATTACAACTTGGAGTTAGGTCTAGTTGAAGTTTTTGTAGAGGGCAATGAGATTTACAAATCAAGCCTTGGATGGGGAAAAATGGTTTTGTGGTTTAGGAGTTATGACCCTCCAAAGTTGGTACCCTAGCCACTTTATTTTTAACTTAGAAAATTTTCTAAGTTTTTATGGTTACCCCTTTTACAAGTTATCCAACTTTTCTTGATTTTTCTTGATGAATGATGATTCAAATCATACATTAACATCATTTTAGGGTTAAAAATCCATTTTGGTGAAAAATCTCAAAAAGTCAAAGTTGACTTTTGTGCACAGTTGATTTTTTATCAGATGAATTCCAAACTGTGCAATTCTTCAGGAAATCATGTCCTTGACCTAAATCAAACTTGATGGACATGTTCCATGGGTGTCATAGGGTATATTGATTCATGTCCTAGGGCTTGGGAGCATGTCCTGGTCAAAAGTCAAAGTTACAGTTGACTTTTTTCCTTAAAACCCTAACTGTGGTGCAGATGAAATTGAGACTTGTTGCTCAAACTTCTTGGATTAATACATTGTTCCAAATGGATCAATATAGTTCATTAGAGACCCTCAAACCCTCTCTTGAGGTCTTGGTTCATGATTTTCCCCAAAAGTCAACTTAGGGGTGAATTAGGTCAAGAAACCCTAATTCTTGATTTTTGATGTATGCATCCCCTGAGGTAAAATTGACTTGATGGTTGGGTCCATGGGGTTCCATGGAGTATATTAGGTTGTGTTTTGGAGCATTGGCTCATTCCCAGAGGAAAATTTCCATCTGGAGGCTCTGGTCGACCAAAACCCTAATTGTGCTTAATTCTTGGAGTGGGAGTCCTTTTGATCCTTTGTAGTTACTTGAGAGGTTAGACAAGTTGAAGATCATGTCATTCCTTGATTGACCATTTGTCTAAAGCTCTGAGAGGGCTCGAAACTCTAATCTTGATTGTAGTGGATGCTCACCCATCTTTGGGGAGACTGATGAAGTATGATGGTTCCTCCATATTGTAATGATGATTTTCACAATGATGGGAAATCTTAGTGGTCAAAATTTGGGGTATGACAGAAGTATATGGTTTTTGTGGTGTTTTCCATGCGCAGGTTTATGAGGTGTATGTGCTGAAAAATTTGAGCAGTCGGGACGTGATAAAGTGGAGTCCCTCTTTTAAGAAAAATTGAAATGAGAAAGAGAATTATGTGATGGAGATAAAGCGGGTTTTTTCTTATTATATTATTTAATTGAAAAATGAGAAAGTGGTATGTCTACATAATGCAGGCTTGTATTCACTATATGTGTATGTATAAAAAATGAAAAAAAAAAGAGAGTATTAATTCATGAAGGTTAATGAAAAGTGCCTAGTGAGTTGGGGTCCATACGTATGATGGTTACTGCGCAGAGCATTTTGTAGTTCTTTTTCTTCTTTAATCAAACGAGAGAGGGAGTGTCAGGCGTGTTGTCCTATTTTTTAATTAAAAAAAGGAGAGAAGGTACATGATGAAGGTGAGGAGAAAAGTATGTTGTGGGAGTCTCAAGTGTACTATATTTTTTCTTAATATCCAAGAGAGGGATGATGTCTTTATTGAAAAAAATGAGGATCACCTTTATCAAGTGTAGGTCTGCATGAGAAAAAAGTGTGTCGTGTGGTGTATGTTATGCCTACTGTATACATGTACTATATTACTATAACAATTGAATAAAATTGGTTGTATATGTACTATAAAATAAAGGAAATCAGAGACATTTTTAGAAGCTTAACTACTAAGTTTGCTTAAAACAAAAATTAAATATTAATTATTAAAAAAAAGGATAAAATGTTAACTATTTAAAAATAAAATTTAAAATAAAAATCTGATTAATTAAAATGATTATTAATTAAAAATTAAAATAAAAAACGGTCAAAACGAATAATTGGACCGGTATCGAAGTGCTCGAAAATAAAATAAAATGAATACACCAAAATGATCAGTGAAAAATAAACGACTCGAAAAAATACAGCGTTTGGTCAAATTTCGAAATAAATTTTACCCGGTTAAAAGGCTTAAACTGATTAAAACGCGACTGAAAAGCAGTCAAAAAATTAAAACGAGCATGCCAGGTTAAACTACGCGAAACGTAGATTAACATCACTAACGTTTGCAGGCTCGATTTTGAAATTTTTCGTCCACTAATTTTTACGCACAGTTGACTTTTAGTTTGACCGATTCGGCTGTAACTCCAACAAGTTTAATTTGACTGATAAATTGGGTATTATGCGAGATGAAAGACATGATAGACTATGCAGATGATGCAAAAGGAAATGGGATCTTAGGGATAAAAATTAGGGTGTGACAGATGCCCTTATTTAAGTTTCTTCAATCCGGAGATATGAAGATTAAAATCTTCGTCTCGACAAGATTGGAGGGACTTAAATACAAACATGCACAATTTTTGGCCCTAAGATACCACAAGGATGCTTATGATATGATATGAATGCAAAACCCTGAATTCTGTGGGGAATGAAACCACAGAAGACAAACTAAATGAAGGAAAAATGGGACACCACAAGGGAATAAGTAACGAAAAGACACATTTGAGGAATACAAGATATTATGGAAATCCTTCAAGGTGACAAAGAGTATCCAGTAATACTTGAAAAGAGAGGGACAACCCCTAAACAGGAGTACAGACATATGGGAAGGCATCGGATGCTGAAAGTAACACAATCTGGAAAGCATGTCAGATACATCTAGAAAAACATTAGATGTGGATGAGACCAAATCTGAAGATACAACAGAAACTTTAAAGAAAACACTCAACTTTACTGTGGAATAATCAGGAACATCCAGAAAATAGAAGCAACTTTATAGGGAAAGGGTAACAGTCATCAGGGGTTTTGTCAGAAATGCATTGAACAAACCCTGGAAGAGAATAGTATCAACCATGAAAGACGTTCAGGAGAGTATTGAATGAACATTGGAACATAAGCAAGCATAAAAGATATACAAGCGGACATCAGAGATATTCAGAATAACATTGAATGAACTCTGGGACACAAGCAAACATTAAAGATAAACAGGCAATCATCAGAGATATTCAGGATAACATTGAATAAGCTCCAATGGGGAATCAATAGTCATCATCCATGAATGGAACTGGATGGAAAAGAGTCAAAACATTTAGGAGACCAATGGATGAGATGAGGAAAATTTTAGGAAATACATTTGGGACATTCAAGCAAACATCAGAAGCATCCAAAAAAGCAATGAATAAACTCTGGAACATATAAAAACATCAGAGACATCCAGAAAAGCATTGAATGAGCTATATAAAACCTCAGAGGTATTCAGGAAAACATTGAATAAACTCTAGAACACATCCAGAAAAAACATTGGATGAAGAATAAAAATATACTTAAAAGGCATTTAGGATCTGTTAACCAAAGTCGGATATAAATTGAAAACATTTAGAATATCATTAGATGAAGACAAAGATTCTGAAGCAACATCATACCTGGAAGATCATCAGATAGACAAAGCCGTATCCAGAAGAACGTCAGATAGACACAAAAAGAATTATGGAAAACATCAAAAGCAAAGTCGTATCCCGAAAAACAAAAGGGGTTCTGGAAAAACTTCAGAAGAACAAAGTCATATATGGAAGAACATCAGATAGACACAGGGATATCTGGAAACTCATTGGGGAGTAAAACAAATTCTGGAAGGATATCAGAATCAGAATAGAAATATCTGCAAACACATCAGATAGGTTATAGAAAGACATTAGAACAAAAGACTCAACCTGGGAAATCATCAGAAAGATAAGGCACATCTGGAAATTCATCAGACGGTAGAAGCAATGACATTCTAGAAAAGCATCAGAACAAAAGACTCAATCAGGAAAATCATCAGAGATACAAAGGCATATTTGAAAAAACATCAGATAAGTTCTGGAAAGACATCAGAACAAAAGACTCAATCTAGAAAATCATCAAAGAGACAAAGGCATATCTGGAAAAACATCAGAGATGTTCTGGAAAGGCATTAGAACAAAAGACTCAATCTGGAAAATCATCAGAGAGACAAACATATCCGGTAAAACCTCGGATATGAAGTAAAAGAATTCCGGAAGAACGTCAGAATCAAAGGGAATATCTGTGAAGGCTCCTTAGTTTTTGATTGGCATTAATTTTGGTAAAACAAACCTGACAGAAACATGTTGGACAAGATGTCCTAACATGTAGCAGAACTTGAAAAACAAGATGTTTTGACAAGATGTCCTAATAGGGTTATTCGACATCTTTGTCTGTTACAGTTTTTAAATCTGGTTTGAATTTGTTAATTTAAATTTAGATTACATAAGATTGTTTATTTTTCCTAGGTGGCGTCCAAGATTGAGGAATCAGAAATTCTGATTATAATTTGAAGATGTTGTTTCTAAGCATGGAGACACTTTAGGTAACTTGGGATTGAAGAAACTATTCTAGAGGAGAATATTTTACAGATTCTGAGGAACAGAATTGCTGCGTTTTTGAAGCTCAAATCCAGTCTTCTTTATGGTTATAAAAGGAAGACCTAGACCTAGGGCAGATTAACTAATCCTTGTGTAATACTTGTAAAGTAGAAAATAAGGGTTTAGGGTTTTGAGAGTCGTAGGCTTTCTTGTGTTGTTACTCTCCCTTTGTATCGGTTTGATACATTGTGGTAGACATAGATGTTTATACATATTCAAAAATCTGTAGGTAATGAATTGTATATTGTTCTTGGATGAAGCTTTGAAGCAAATCCAATAGAATCTGAGTAGGATTGTTAGTCAAGGTTGCTTGGATTAACTTTACATTGAAAGAGGATTCTTTCAAATAGGATGATACAGTTATTATGACTATAACTGTTAGATATCACTGGATGTGATTAAGGGAGTGAGATGGGTTCCTATTATCAATTAGATGGGATTTATAATGATAAAGTTTTCATTGGATAGTGATAGGTAAACCAGAGGTTGTTTATTGTAAACCAGAGGTTGTTTACATAAAACTATACTACTGATAGTGGATTCTTCTTCCCGGCTTGGTAGCCCTTAGATGTAGGTGATTTACACCGAACTGGGTTGACATATCTTTCTGCAAATTTACAGTTCAATATTTGCTTGTTGATTAACATGTTGTAACAGATGTTGAAACATCTGTCGTGATTCTGTTGTTGATATTCAGAGTATCAGCTTGATTATTCTGCCCTTGTTTTAAAGTTATGTAGAGAACAATGTCGTGACCTGTTGTTAGGAAATTTTTGATGTGCTATGCCAGAATTTCAATTGGTATCAGAGCAGGCATCCTGTCTGTTTCTGGATGAGATCTTGGGAGATACTTTCTGGATCTTTAAACAAGGTGTGTGTTTGTGTGATCAGACCTTTCATTTTGATGTTTTTAAAGGTACTGGATATCTAGAATGATTGGTATTGGATCATGAATGGCAGCTACTGTTTGGTTGTCTTTTGCTACTGTGAAGATGCTCCAGCTGCTATTAGTGAAGAGGTTCTTCTATGGATGATGTCTCATAAGATGTCTTGACATCTTGACTGAAGTCTGTTGAAGGTGTTCTTTTTTGTTCTGCTGCATGTGTTTTTGATGAAAGGACCTTGGTAAAGCTATATTGAAGACTCTGTTCATGAAGGTGTCAGTATCTATTGAAGTTCTAGCCATTCCAACAGGGAGTAATAGAATGAAGAAAGTTATTTCTTGTTGCTTGCCGTTGATGTCTTGGTACTTGAAAGGTTGAGTTCTTTAGGTATCTTGAAATCAGAAAAGGACAGGTCTAGGTTATCAATTTCTTGGGTTATGAAACTGGTAAATACCATTGTCATGATAAAGTGGCCAAAGACACTTGAGAATTCTCTCAAGTCCACTCATAAAGGCATCTCTTATCATGAGGACTGTTTTGGTTCTAGTGTGATGGAATTCTGGAGTCTTCTGGTCTTGAGGATCATCAATTTGAAGAATTTGGGGTGATTTATTTTCATTTTCCATGTCATACAAGTGTAGCGTGCGGTTTTTGTCGGTGACGCGACCACCTTACCGCAGAATTGGATTTGGGTGCTACTTTCGGATTTCTGTATTTATCCTATGAAGCTGGAAAGGAAAGGGAAGATATCTAAAACTAACCTTGCACGCAAATGTTTTCTTTAACAAATGCTAAGAGATCGGGGATCGGGGTTTGGTTATACAAAGGGAAGCTATTAACACCCAGTGTATCTATGGTAATCCATAGGAACCTTTTATTGCATGTATTTCTGTTAACTTTAAATGCTTTCTCGTGTTTATCTGCTATGTCTTGGGAAAGTTTCTCCTTTGAGAGAATTGAGAGAATGTTTTTGTTGTTTTCGGGTTTTCTGTTGTTTTTGGGAAGGTACTGAACCTAAAGTTTTTTATTTGTGTGCTCGCTAAGATTTTGCAATCTTATGCCTACGTATTCCCATAAAGATATTTGGAAAATCAGAGCAATCATAGTTTCTCCTATTTCTATGGGAGGAAAAATATTTTGTGTCTTGTTCAAAGCCCAAGATTGAAGCTATTTTGTGTCTTGAATCAACAAGTGTGCCACTTACAGCAATTATCTGGAAAAGGGTTTTGACTGTTTGTTTTGATATGTGATGTATAGAGGAAATATCCTCCTACAGAGAGGACTCATGGTCTCATCTGAAGGGATTTTGATTTTTGTGTCCCTTGATCAAAGCCCAAGGTTGAAGCTAAAAGAAAATGACTCCTATGGGGAGGGTTTTATCTGTCTTGTACAAAGCCCAAGATTGAGGCTGACTGAGAAATTTCTAATATGACGCCTAAGAGGAGGCTATCTCTTGCTGAGGATTATTGAAATCTAGGTGTAGCATGCGATTTTTGTCGGTGACCTGACCACCTTACTGCAATGGTTGGAATTTAGGTGCTACTTTCTGATTTTTAATTTATTCTATGAAGCTGGTAAGGAAAGGGAAGATGTCTAAAACTAACCTTGCACGTAAATGTTTTCTTTAACAAATGCTAAGAGATCGGGGAACGGGGTCGGGTTATATAAAGGGAAGCTATTAACACCCAGTGTATATATGGTTATCCATAAGCCTTTTATTGCATGTTTCTCTGTTAATATGAAATGCTTTCTTGTGTTTATCTGCTGTGGCTTGAGAAAGCTTCTCCTTTAGGAGAATTGAGAGACTGTTTTTGTGGTTTTCGGATTTTCCGTTGTTTTTGAGAAGGTACTGGACCTAAAGTCTTTGATTTGTGTGCTCGCTAAGATTTTGCAATCTTATGCCTACGTATTCCCGTAAAGAGATATGAGAAATCAGAGCAATCATAGTTCCTCCTATTTCTATGGGAGGGATAATGTTTGGTGTCTTATTTAAAGCCCAAGATTGAAGCTATCAGAGTATTTGTGTCTTGTTTAAAGCCCAAGATTGAAGCTAAAGGGGTGACCGAGAGAGAATTTGTCATCTCTAAAGGGAGACATCTCACCCATTCATCACAAAAGTTAAAAAATTGATTATAAGGGAAATTACTTTAACTGTGATATGTGAATCCAGCAATGCCATAATTTCCTTTATAAGAGGGATGCCATGAAGGAAGAAAGCTTTAACTCAGTGTAGAGCAATGCCACTTTTTCCTTATGAATCTTTCATGATAAGAGAGGGACATTGGCTTGGATGTTTAGGAATCCAGAGGCTTGCCACTTACAGTTGTTAGATGAAAGATGAATTTTAGCCAGGATAAAGGAAGGACCTCGGCTTGGATTTTGAATAAACAAGTGTGCCACTTACAACAATTATCTGGACAAAAGGTTTTAATTGTTTGTTTTGAGATGTGATGTATAGAGTAAATGTCCTCCTACAGAGTGGACTTATGGTCTCATATGAGGGGATGTTGATTTTTGTGTGCCTTGATCAAAGCCCAAGGTTGAAACTAAAAGAAACTTACTCCACTGGGGAGGGTTTTATCTGTCTTGTACAAAGCCCAAGATTGAGGCTGACTTACTCCACTGGGGGAAATTCTTATATGAAGCCTAAGAGGAGGCTATCTCTTGCTGGGGATTTATGAAAATCCAGAATGAGGTCCAAATGGTATTGGGGAATCCAAAGGTTTTACTCTTTCTGGGGATCAGGGAAGAGTTGAGATATCAGATGCCATGAGGCTCTTATTCTCTTGGGGGATTTGTTGATGGTAAATTGACCCTGGCTAGGTATTCTTAAAGTTGAGTTTGAAAACCTATAGAGATTTTAACTCTGCTGGAGATTAGTATATTGATGAAATGATCAGGGTTTTTCCTGTATTTTTAGGAAACTTGAGGGTTTCTTGGTGAGATCCAAGAGGAGATGAGACTTTCCAAGTCTACTTGAATGAAGCATAAGAGGAGGCTGAGACTGTCCATGTCTCTAAAGAAGTGGTAGGCTCTAGTGTAAAGAGATCTTTATATAATGCCCAAGAGAAGGTTGAGGGTTTAAGGGATGACGATCAACCCTAAAATGGTCTGACTCTCCTGAGAATTAAACTAGCAATGATGACTAATTTCTACCCTGTGCCTTTAGGAGGCCTTTGGGTCCTTGTACTAAACCCAAGAAGAGGCTGGGGAACTTCTAAGAAGCATGTGGGTCCTTGTACTAAGCCCAAGAGGAGGCTAGGGATACTTCTAGGAAGCCTGTGGGTCCAAGCCTAAGAAAAGTTCAAGAAAGGTTTAACCGGGAATAAGTCCTTTCTCTGCTGAACAGTTCTAAGGTTTGAAGAAATTCAAAAGAGGTTTCACCGGGAATTAATCCGCTCTGGGGAAATGAATTTCTTGTACACATATATTTCTAAATTTTGATAGTCTTGAGAAAAGTTTTACCGCGAATAATGCCTTTCTCTGTTCCATATAGTATAAGCCCAAGAGGAGGCAGACTGTATAGGGAATTTCTTATGAGGGAACTAGTTTGGACTATGTTGAAACTAACCTCTGGTTTGACCTAAGCATAGACCTAACTGCTGGGGAAACTATAAGCAGGATATGCACAAGTATATATAGACAATTATATTGATTGATATATATAAAAATATGCATTGAAAAAGATGTGGGGACTTACCTTCTGAGAAGATGCCCAAGCATATTGTGATCTGTTGTATTAACTACGACTATATTGCCTCTTTTAGGGTTTCAAGAAATTGAAGAAAATTTTGAGGAAACTTTGAATTTGAATTTCAATTAAAACAAGTTGTTTTGAAAAGAAAAGAAAGTTTTGGGGCTTATACAATGACCGAGACCCAGATGACTTATTTGAAAAAACATTGATCGCACTGCGATACCGATAGACGTTGCGGGACTTATACTATAGCAGAGGCCCAAAAATTGTTTTTGTACAAAGAGGGGTTGGGTCTTACACTCTATTAGAGGCCCAAAAGTGTTTGTGAAAAAAATAAAAATGGGGCTTATACTCAAGGAGAGGCCCAGATGATTTATTTGAAAAGGCGGCGATCGCGCCGTGATTTTGAAAACCACAGAGGGTCTTATACAATGACTGGGGCCCATAAATTATTTATGTACAAGAAGGAATGGGTCTTACACTCTAATAGAGGCCCAAAATTTTATTTTTATACAAGAGATGGGGCTTACAGCTCGAGGAGATGCCCAGATGAAAAACAGCGATCACACCGTTTATTTTGAAAATCGTATCGAGACGTATACAATGACTGAGGCCCCAAATGATATATTTACAAAGGGGATGGGTCTTACACTCTATTAGAGGCCCAAAAGTGTTTCAAATGAAGTTTGAAAAATCAAAATTAAGAGAAAACCCTTATTTGAATTAAAAAAATATAATTTTCAAAGGAAATTAAATAAAAAAATGATATCAAATATCAAATATATTTAAAAACAAGTTGTTAATTTTGAAAAATATTTTGAAAAGTCATATTTAATCACATGAAAGCTTGGAATCCAATTGAATTTGAAAATTCATGGTGGAAATCTCATTTTAAAAATGTTTGAAAATAAATAAAATGAAATTAATTACAAAATTCAAGCTATATTAAATAAATAATATAAATTTTATTTTTTTAGAATAAAATATTTCAATATTTTTGTGAATTAAAAAAAAATAATCAATAAAAAATAATTAAAATTGAAGGAGAAATTAATTTTGAGATTAATTAAGAAAATAATAAAAAATAAGAAAAATAGCAAAAAAGGAGAGGGAACCAAAAATGGTCTGGGTGGGTGTTGAACCCACGTCCTCTAACCAAACAAACACACGTTGCTACCACTGGGGTGATGATACACCCGTGTATCAAAACCATCCCATATGCATATAAAGGTGGCCTAATTTCTAGATCAGGCCAAGGCAAAACCCATATTTTGGGGCATTTGCAAGAAGGCCATAACTTCTTCATTTCTCCTTGAAAATGGATGAAATTTAGATGGATCGTACCTAGAATTTCATGAGGAATCCAATGGTGGTCTTAGAATTTTCTAAATATGCCTACATTTCAAAACCCGATAGTTGTTTCAAAATAGGCCAAAATTTGCAAATTCTATGCTACCACTTCATACAAGCAATAATAGCATGGTAAATTGGTTCAAACACAACACATATGATATGTATGACATGTTCATAATTAATGGACATCAAAGCAATGCATATTTTAAAAGTTCAAGTTGTTATGCACTTACCTCTTGAAGCTCCTTGTGTTATCTTTCAAAATGCTTGTGCCAGAAGTAATCTAATGCCTTAAACACTCTTGATAGATCCCTTAGAAGCTTTTAGGATGATCAAAACCAGCTGGAAACCTCAGGAACAAGAACTTTACTCTTTCTTACAAAAGTGGCAAATGTGACCAAAATAGTAACTCACTCAAATGGTGTTACAGTTGAGGGAAACTTGTTGGAACAGTTCAAGGATGATATTTTGAGAGTATTTGAAGTGTTGTTTGGCTTTGAAGGTGATTGGATCAATACATGGCTTGAAAAATGCAGAAAAGTCAAAATTTGAGGTTTTGGGGGTTGACTTTCTGATTTTGGTGTTGTACAATAAGGATGAAGGTTTGAACACCTCCAATAGATGATTTATGATGTGTTTGTATAGTTATTTATGTGATTTTTGCTCTGGTTTCAAGAATCCTCAAATTGCTCCATTGTGACTTGAAATTGAAGTAAGAGAGGGAGAGTGAGAATATAAGGCTTTGGTATTGCTTTGGTGTGGTTTGAAACATTAGAAATGACCTCTATTTATAGTAGAGGAAGTTTGTTTTTGGAGGAATAGTGAATGGGGGCAGGTTCACTCTATTATCCAATGGATATGCCCATGTATCACTTTCTTAAATGCCAAGGTACCAAGTCTCCTCTTTGCCATTGACTTGAGCTGGTCTTGGTAGCTTTAGGTCTTCTGAATTTTGAGTAAATCTTGGTTCAATTGGACTAATATGGCTTAATTCATGACAGCTCTATGTTCCACATCAATGCCAAATGACAAAACTTGATTTTTGGATTTGCAAACTTAAATGATCACATGGCAAAGGATAGAATCCTTGCCTTAGGGTCCAAGTTTACAGGTTCTTCATGATTGACTGAGATTCTTGTTGAATTTGGATGAGGATCAGTCTTGCATAGTGTTGACACGGGATTTTGACCGAAGGCGGGAAACAAGGATTCCCTGGTCGCGTCGGTGCAAAGGGCGGATCATGGTGTCGATTCGACACCAGCAGGAAGGCGCGTCGGAGAGACGGCGACAAGCCTCGGCGTCGGAAGAAAACATAGTGCGAAGGGCTGATCCCAACTTCAAGAACAAATGCTTAGGCGAGAAAAGTTTGAAACTTCCAAGACTATGGGAAGTTGAAAAGAAAGTGGGGTGCCACGTGTCAGCTTCAGAAGAGATTTGGGTAGACAAACAGTTATATTTTAGGCCTATATAAGGCGCTGTACTTTTCATTTTCAAAGGTCGCATTTTTTCACATTGTAAAGGGAAAACACTCAAAGTACCAAGCTTAGAGAGAAACGAGTATTGTTGCGTCCAAATTTACTTAATGCAATTTACTTTTAGCGTCTAATTTAAATTACTGCCCATTTTTGTTTTTTGCTCGGCCTTTCTTTTCGTTTATTTCTTCACTTTGTATCCAAACCCGTGATTGTTAAGAAACCCTTTACCTCACCAAGGTCATTTCAGAGTGACAAATTACACTAAAAAACTGAGAAACTAAACACGCAGCATAGACGCACGCTTCCAATTCTCTATTCTGGGATTTGTGTGGCCGATCCCGCGAGCCATCCTGCCACGGAAGGCCAGCGGTTGTTCGCGCCGGCGAACAAAGTGGCACTCCCAGTGGGACACGTGTGAATTGAGTATATGTTTTTGCGTAGTGGTAAGATGGTAATACCACGACCAAACAAAGAACCGTCTCCGACGGAAAGTACAGTGGAAATGCAGACAACAAATGTTGGCTCCGGTACTGTGTCAGCGGTGTCAACCACTCCTAGCGGACCAATCGCAACACCACGTCGAAACGACCCGAAATCAACAATGAAAGGGACTACAGGGCAGTATATGCCTAGTATCAGCATGCCTATACCTAGATCGTATGGGATGCCAACGGAGTTAATGTAAAGTTTGCACTCTAGCGGCCATTTATTTGGGGAAAGTTTGTCCCCAGCGTTCTCAACTTATCAGGGGGCAGGACACATGTTGAACCAGATGGTTCGACCCCCAGGTTTTAACCTTTTCTCCCAATCCATACCGACCTTTACCTCTAGTTTCGTCGCGGTCATGAGGCAATAGATGGATGAGAGTAATCATGAGATGGTCCACATATTGACTCAACAGATGGGTACAATATTAAGACCATTTATACAAGAGTCAACACAGAGTTACCAACAACTAGCGACTCAAATGACACGAATCGGTGACTTCTTAGGCGCTCCTAGAGCTCAGGGTCAACAGACCCCACCACCGCCTCGACCGGAGACGCCCGTCGTCAGAACGAAGTCTTCGACAAAACGATAGAACAACCCCGTGAGTTCGAAGAGGTTCCTAGGAGAGTTCAAAGGCCTCCTGTGATTGTCCATAGGAACCAAGATCCAGATTTTGTTGTCCAACAGGTTCGACAAGACGCCTTGGCTGGAGAGCATAACTTGGAGGCCGTAGTCGAACGTATCATGGTCCGTAATGGGGCGAACCCAGGCCTTCGATGGCCAACATATACATCCCTATTACCTGATTTCGTATTACAAACCGAATTACCCAGGGGATGGAAAGTGCCAAAATTCACCAAGTTCGTTGGGAAGACGGAAGAGTCCACCATCGAACACGTCGCTAGGTATCAAACCGAAACAGGCGACATAGCAAACAATGAGGACTTGAAAATGAAATATTTCCCAAGTTACCTCACCAGAAATGCATTCACGTGGTTTACCACGTTGCCCCCTCAGTCCATCCACACGTGGGCACAATTGGAGAGACTGTTTCACGAACAATTTTATATGAAACAGTCGAAGATAAGTCTGAAGGAGTTGGCAAGCGTCAAACGCAAGGCCACAGAGTCCGTAGACCAGTACTTGAATAGGTTTAGACTTTTGAAAGCGCGGTGCTTTACTCAAGTCCCTGAGCACGAATTAGTCGAAATGGTTGTCGGTGGCCTGGACTATTCAATCAGGAAGAAGTTGGACACACAATATCTTAGAGATATGGCACAATTGGCTGACCGGGTTCGCCAGGTCGAACGATTGAAAGATGAGAAAGCCCAGTCTAACAGATATCGTAAAAAAGAAAAAGTATCTTATGTGGCTGCTGATGAATATTCGTCCGATGAGGAAGAAATCGTCGACGAAAGTGGGATCCACGTGGATGAACTTAAGCCAGGTCCTCCCTATGCATGCAAGTTGTTAAAACTGTCGAACGGGAAAAATCTCGCCAAAATTAACAAGACGGATAAATACGTCGCTAAAACTTATACTTTTGATGTTTCCAAATGTGATGAAATATTTGATTTACTGGTTAAAGATGGTCAAATAATTATCCCGTCTGGTTTGAAAGATCCCCCTCTAGAACAAAAGAAAAAGAGTGGATTTTGTAAGTTTAATAATTTCCTTGGTCATAAAACGGCTCAATGTGTTCTTTTCAGGGATTTGGTGCAGAAGGCTTTGAA
Source organism: Lathyrus tuberosus (assembly GCA_022829125.1). Classification (NCBI taxonomy): domain Eukaryota; kingdom Viridiplantae; phylum Streptophyta; class Magnoliopsida; order Fabales; family Fabaceae; genus Lathyrus; species Lathyrus tuberosus. Next base: position 6,595,884 of record JALAZF010000304.1, read on the forward strand.
GGAGGGTCGGCTCCAATTTGGCGAGAAGCCAAAGATGCAGGTTGACACCGACCCACTGAAGGTTGAAGAGGCTTTGTACTTAGAAGTGTACGAATGTATGATGGTCGAAGCTACTGAGGGCCTCGACAAGCCACCAATGGCTGAGGTGGTAGAATGTATGATGGTCGAAACTACTAAAGGTTCCGACAAGAAAGCCGATGACAAACTTGAAGCAGTACCCCTAGGCTGGCGAAAGTTTGGAAGATTTTTAGGAAAAGTGCAGGATAAGAGGGTCGAAAGCCGCACTATGCCCCAGATGCAACGCTGTGTTCGATGAGAAAGTTGTTGAGAGGTACGAGGCAAGCGAGAGAGAAGTGCTTCCAGAGAGAAAGCCACCTGTCCCAAGGTTTGTGTTCGACGGGAGCGGGGTCCCTCGTCAAAACGAGGAGTACAGAAAGTTGTTCCAAGGGGCAAGGCCTAAAACTTTCTTGCCCCCATCAGACTCCCCACAGGAAAGATTGATGGCACCAGTGAACAAGAAAGGGAGCAAAAGACCAAAGTGGAAGGCTCTTGATTTGGAAAAGGAGGCGAATGTCGCCGATAAGGTGGTCGAACCAGCAGGATATAGGGTGTTCCCTAACCAAAGAAAAAAACCTATGACTAGAACCCAGTGGAGGCGTTATCAGTGCAGTAAGAAGGCTGAAAGGGAGGCTGCGACTTCAAAAGTAAAGCCTGTCAGAACGTCTGGACAGAAGCGCCAATACCCAAGACGAAGATGGGTAGAAAAGAATAAAGTGGTGACAAACCAGACCATGGCAGTAACTGTGAACACATCAGGAGAGAAGGAAGTGGTGTCGACCCAGAGTTCAAAGTGTACTTCGATGATGGAAAGCAAGAAAGAGCCAGAGTATACTCCTCAGTCGGATGAAGAGGAGCCAAAATACTCCCCTCAGTCAGATAAAGAGTATGATCCATCACCTGAAGGAGATTTTGATGAAGACATGTACGATGACACCAATGATGACACCTATGGCGAAGATTTTGTGGTAAATTGTGGTATCGTTTCGGTTCTACCAGCTGAGTACGACGTGGTGTCTAAAATCTCAGAGACTGAAGAAGACTTCATCTCTGGTGAAAATGCGGATGACAAGCCACTATGCTATTATGTGATGAACAGTGGCGTGGTTGAAGAACAAACGGCTATGTTTGAACGTCCCAGCCTTGGGATGATGTATCATTTAAAGCCGTTATTCATAAAGGTGAAGGTTTATGGGGTGTCTATCAACAAGGTGTTTGTGGATGGTGGAGCGACTGTGAACCTAATGCCTCACAATCTGTTTAAGAAGATTGGGAAAACGGAGGCTGACCTCTAACAGCACAACATGGTTTTGTCCAACTATGAAGGCAAGACCAGTAACATCCTGGGGGTTGTCCAAGTAGACTTGGCAGTGGGTACAACCAACAGACTGACACTCTTCATGGTCATCAAATCAAAAGTAAATTTCAATCTGTTGTTGGGATGGGAGTGGATCCATGGAATTGGGGCAGTACCGTCAACAATGCACCAGAGATTGATCATTTGGAGGAAGGATGACATCGTCAAAAATGTTGAGGCAGACCAAAGCTATTACAAAGTCGACGAAGCCAAGGGTACTAAGAAGTCTTTTGACCAGCACTTAGTAAATGTGGCCCCTTGTGATGACAGATCAGGGTCTTACACCTCTGTCGACACGGGTCGTGTCCTAAACTCGGACCCCGACTATGGGTTCATCTGGGACTCTGCCGACGAAGGATTGGAGCCAATTGAAATGCCACCAACGGGGTGGTCCATTACTGGTGAAAATGACTGCTGAGTCAGAAAGCATGACTCGAATTTTGGCCTATCTGGCTGAAAACAGAAAGATGTCGGCACTTGAAAAAGACGAAACTCTCCAAATAATTAAGGGAGCCGACCGTGACAAAAAAGCCAATGGCCAGCAAGGACAAAGGGAAGCTGTAGAAAATCAGAGGCTTGATGGTATTTATGATGATGAGCCTTTGGGGTTCAAAAAAGGCCCAGATCATGAGCTACAAAGAATGCAAGCCCAGGACCCGCTTGAGGAAATCGACTTGGGGGATGGGATAACCAAAAGGCCAACATACGTGAGTGCCAAGGTAGAACCAGAAATGAAGGCCAAGTTGGTTAAAGTGTTGAAAGAATACAAGGGCTATTTTTCCTGGGATTATGACGAAATGACTGGTTTGAGTCGGAGTGTAGTTGAGCATCGGCTCCCAATCCAGCCAGGCAAGAGGCCAGTAAAGCAACACCCTCGACGCTTCGCCCCGGAAGTCACATCAAAAATCAAGTAGGAAATTGAAAGACTACTCAAAAGTCGGTTCATCAGAAATGCAAGGTATGTCGAGTGGATAGCCAACATAGTGCCTGTTATTAAGAAAAATGGGACCCTTCGAGTTTGCATCGACTTTAGGGATTTGAACAATGCTACCCCTAAAGACGAATATTCGATGCCCGTGGCCGAGATATTAGTTGACTCAGCCGCGGGCTTCGAGTACTTGAGCATGCTCGACGGTTATTCTGGTTACAATCAAATTCTCATAGCCGAAGAGGATGTCCCCAAAACCGAATTTCGATGCCCTGGAGCTTTGGGGACATATGAGTGGGTTGTGATGCCTTTTGGGTTAAAAAACGCTGGGGCAACCTACCAAAGGGATATGAATGCTATATTCCATGATTTTATTGAAAATTTTATACAGGTATACCTCGATGACATAGTCATAAAATCGTCATCAGAAGATGGTCATCTCGACCACCTACGACGCTCATTTGAGCCAATGAGGAAATATGGATTAAAATTGAATCCACAAAAATGTGCCTTTGGTGTTCATGCAGGGGACTTTTTGGGATTTGTAGTCCACAAGCGGGGCATCGAGATCAACCAGAACAAAACAAAGGCAATCTTAGATCTCAAGCCTCCAACGACAAAGAAACAACTCCAGTCTTTGTTGGAGGTTCATCTCAAACCTAAGTGGCAAGACAAAAGTGTTTTCACCACTGCTCAAGACCAAGAAGGAGAGTGAGTTCCGCTGGGGGCAAGAGCAACAAGAGGCTTTCGACGCAATTAAGGAATACCTTACGAAGCCTCCCATCCTATTACCACCTAGTATAAATAAAAGCATGAAGTTGTACATTGCAGCGTCGGATACGACCATAGGCAGTATGTTAGCACAAGAGGATGATGGTGGCGTCGAAAGACCCATCTATTACCTTAGTAGGATATTGATAGATGCTGAGACTAGGTACACTATGATTGAAAAGCTGTGCCTATGTTTGTACTTCTCATGTATGAAATTAAAGCAATATATTAAACCAGTTAATGTTTATGTTTCGTCGCATTTTGATGTTATTAAGCATATGTTGTCCAAACCTATTTTGCATAGTCGAATTGGGAAATGGGCACTAGCGTTAACTGAGTTCTCCCTGACATACGTCCCTTTGAGGGTGATGAAGGGTCAAATAGTGGCAGACTTTATTGTCGACCACGCTGTAGTCGAAACGTCGATACTTAGCATCGACGTCGCCCCGTGGAGATTATACTTTGATGGGTCGAGCCATAAAAATGGGGCAGGTGTTGGAATCCTGATAATATCTCCACAAGGTATCCCAACGACCTTTAAATACAAAGTTGATGGCAAATGCTCAAATAACGAGGCAGAGTACGAAGCTTTAATCACGGGTCTTAAGATACTCAAAGATTTGGGAGCCAAAGAGGTCGAAATAAAAGGAGACTCAGAGTTGGTGATTAAACAAATCACAAGGGAGTACAAGTGCATAAAGGAGCATCTTTTAAGTTACTTCTCGTTGGCGAAGCGTTTGTTGGAACATTTCAAAATTGTCGACATCTCGCATGTGCCAAGGATAGAAAATCATAAAGCCAATGAACTAGCACAAATTGACTCCGGTTATAAAGTGTCAGAAGGTAAGTTGAAAGGCTTCATCGAAACTAGGGAGAAGATGGTCTCGAATGTACATGCACCATCAAGTTGGTCGATATCTAAAGTCTCGATGAGTTTGGTCGAAGGTTTAGAAAGTTGTGAGGTTTTCGGTAACTATATGGCACCAACAGATTGGCGAAGGTCAATTATGGAGTATCTGGAAAACCCATTGGGCAGCACTGATAGAAAGACTAAGTACTGGGCAATGAGTTATGTCCTAGTAGGCAATGAGTTATTGAAGAAAACTCCAGAGGGGGTATTGCTCAAGTGTTTAGGAGATACTGATGCATATTTGGCAATTTCTGAGGTTCATGGTGGGGCTTGTGGAGCTCACCAGGTTGGCCAAAAAATGAAATGGCTTTTGTTTCGACAAGTTCTCTACTGACCCAGCATGCTCAAGGATTGCATAGAGTTCGCGAAAGGATGCCAGGATTTCCAGAAGCACACAAACATCCAGCATATCCTAGCCAGCGAATTACATTTGATTGTTAAACCATGGTCGTTTCGAGGATGGGCTTTGGATGTAATAGGAGAGATTCGGCCAGCTTCGTCGAAGCAACAAAGATTCATCCTAGTAGGAATAGACTATTTCACGAAATGGATAGAGGATGTGCCTTTGGTAAAAGTGGATCAAGAGGCCGTGATAGACTTCATCCAGAATCATATCTTGTATAGATTTGGGATACCTGAGACAATCACGACAGATCAAGGTTCTGTGTTTGTGGGGCCAGAAGATGCAGGAGTTTGCGACAGAAACAAGTTTCAAGTTGGTTACTTCGACGCCATACTATGCCCAGGAGAATGGTCAGGTCGAAGCAGCTAACAAGATAATAATTGGGTTAATCAAGAAGCACGTTGCAAAAAAGCCAAAGAACTGGCATAAGACGTTGAGTCAAGTGTTATGGGCTTGTCGGACATCACCCAAAGAGTCAACCAACTCTACTCCATTTCGTCTAACCTTTGGGCATGATGTCCTGCTACCAGCAGAAGTGTGCTTGTAGTCTGTTAGAGTGCAACGACAATATGAGATTCCGTCGGAGCAATACTGGGAAATGATGTTAGACGAACTCGTGGACTTAGACGAAGAAAGAATGGTGGCTTTAAATGTGTTATTGCGCCAGAAGGCCCGAGTCGCCAAGGCATACAATAAGAAAGTCCAAGGGAAAACCTTTGCTGCAAACGACTATGTTTGGAAAGCGGTGTTGCCCATGGATCGACGAGATCGAACGATGGGAAAGTGGTCGCCCAACTGGGAGGGACCATTTCAGATGACACGAAGTACGGGAGTTGGGAGTAGATCAACGAATCTTAAGAGTAAATGTGAAATATTTGAAAAAATATAGACCTATGTAACAAGAGGTTCGCATCAAAATATAGTTTTCATTAATTCAAAGCCAAACTAGGCTGAGGGGCCAAAATGGCTTACAAAATATGGTTCGCTACATTACATCGACATACAAACTAAGGAAACTCAGGAAATCTAGCCTTAAAATCATCAAAGAGGATCTTCTCATGAACTATCTTGCTCTCAAGAAGAACCTTTCGTCGCTGCATGCGGCTAATAGCATCTTTGATCTTCATAGCCGCTTCGACGTGAACAAGTCCTTGAGCCACTTCGTGGTCGATGGTCTCCTGAGAAGGCTGAGGTTCAACTGAGTCTAGAGAATCTTTTTGGTATTCGACCTCAACAATCTTTTTTGTCAGCTCCGTTATCTGGGCTTGATATTCAGATATCTGTTGGTCGAAAGCCTGGCGCTTGTTGGAGTGCTCTTGTTTTTTGGTTTCATAGTCCCAAAGTTTTTGTTCACAAACTGAGCTAAGGTGCCACTCACGTTTCATGTCGTTGTGGCGGAACCGAATTTGGGCGTCGGCCTGATGATGCATAGCAAGGTCTTTGGCCAGTTGAGTGAAGAAGGCTTCGAACTCGATCAGGTATGTGGCCATGGGGGCAGGGAGTCGGAATCCAGAAAGTTCATTTAGAAGGTTAAAGATGTCATTGGCTATGTCGGATTCCTCGACGACAGCCGCCAGAAACTGTTCTTCAAAAAGATAAGACCGTAACTGTTGAAGTTTGAGATTGAAGGAAGCATCCACTTCTGGAGTTGGGATTGCGGTCGAACTGGTGGGGTGAATTTCTTCAGCTACCTGGCGAAGCTTGTGTAGCGCTTTCAGAGTCGCTGCTGGATTTGTTGCCTTGGCTGCTAAAAGGGCCTCCAGAGTAAGAGATTCCTCGACAGCAGGTGAAGCCTTCTCTGGTTGGTGTTCAGAGATGTGGAGTTTCTCTCCGACGTCAGTAGTAACGGCGGGCGAAGGATGGATAGTCACCCCAGGAGATACATCATTATGCTCAAAGTTGTTATTTGAAGTCGGAGGCATCTTCGCCAAGTTTTCCTCGGGCATGAATGGGTGAAATTCATCAATCTTTTGAGAACTTGGCGTAATGGCAACGCCAGCAGAAGGGGCGTCTGCGGCCGATTCAGAATCACCATCACCAACAGTGGTCGAAGTGACCACATTTTCCAGCAAAAAACAAAATGCTAGTGAGCTTCGTCACCCCAAGGTCATCTAGGACACAAATGAAGTTGGAAATACCTGTACATGATGAGTTGTTGTCTTGGGAAGGGCGACAGAAGGAATTGGTTCGAAAATGTCTTCAAGATTTCTTAGGACAACTGGGGCCACTGTCGAGACGCTGGGCTTTGAAGGTGTCCTCCGCGTTAAAGCTTTTTTCTTCCTCACCAAAGGGGTGGATGGAGGAGATGCTGGAGCTGCTGCGGTGAAGACTCGAGAGTGAGTGCTCCCATTTGATTCAGTCCTTTCTGGAGAAGGTATCTTCTCAGAAGCCTGCGCAGAAATAATGTCAGAAAAATGGAAAGACAAGGATGCAGGATAATAAAATAAAATATACCTGTGAAGGGTTAGTCCTGGGTTTTTTGGTAGGTCTAGTGGAAGTCGACGCAGTAGCTGTTTCTTATTTGCGCCCTTGAAAACAAAGCTGAAACTATTTAGTCCAGATCTATGGGCAAACGAGATCAAAAGTCCAAGGTCTACCTTTGTCGAAGGATCCTCGGCAGGGTCGACTTCTATGACAGGGGTCGTAGCCGATGGTTTAGGGATGCTACCAGCCATGGAGGTAAAAGCGTCGACCACGTTCGCTAAGAAGAGATTTGGAGTGAAGGATTGAGTTTGATACTCCAACCACCAAGCATCAAATTCTTGAGTGGTGAAAAAGGAAGGCTGGAAGGAAAAAAACCGACAGCTCCAGGTGTTGAGAGGCTTTGACGAACCTCATGCAAGCCCTATGACCTACTTGAGTCAAGCGTCGACCGGACCGTACTATATCCTCAAGGTGCCTCACTAAGGGCTTTGGCAACATCTGGCTCAGGCCAAATTGTCGGGCGACCAAGTTTGGACAGTAGTTCATGAAACCATAGCCATTATTTCCTGTTTCGATACGAAAAGAGATCATGGTGGGAGTAAGAAACGCCCGCCATATAGCATTCGACTGTGCAATGGCTTTTGGTGAGACTCCAAGAAACGGGTTTCTGAACCAGTCGGGACCAAATTTACGCTCCACAAATGGAGCCATGTCAGGGACAAAAGAGGTGGTTTCCACGAACATACTGAGATACCTCGTAAAGAGGGCCTGTCTTGGAGCTTCTTGGGTGGTCATCAAGGCAAGTCGCATTCCCTCGACAGAACATTCTCTGTTTAGACGCTCCATCTGCGCAGAGGCTGGATATCCGAATTTGTGCTCAAAAGTGGCGTTGACCCAATGTTGCAACAGCCACATAGGCCCTGAGATGTTTAAAGCCTTAGTGTTTTGGTGGAGGAGTTTCAGTCTCATAGCCGACAGGCCCAGAGAATGGTAGAGAGAGGCCAACAGAAGTTTGGCCAGAGATATTTGTCGAACTTTGTGGATCTGAATGGCCAGACTGATAAAGCTTTTGGCTATTTGCAAGGAGCCATGGCAAAACATATAATATGACAACCAGAGGGTCAAGAAGGCAATATGTTCCTCATCAGAGACTTCTTTAGAGCATTTGTCATGATGATCTTCGATGTAGTTTTGGAAGCTAGCACGCTCGAAGTCGAAGGCGTTGTCCGTCTCCAATATTGGATCGAACGTCTCACCTACTGGCGAAAGGCCAGTGATGGCTGCCACGTCGAAAAGTGTTGGCGTGAACATACCGCAAGGAAGGTGGAACGTATTTGTCGATCCTTCCCAAAAATACATCGATGCCAGCAGCAAACAAGGGTTAACTCTGTGGGCGGTTCTAGAGAGTTGGATGGCGTCGAAGATACCGCATTCCTTCCATTGCCTTTGGCGCTGTCCTTCGACTCTGTCAAGCCAGGCAAGGTAATCTTTGTTTCCTGGAGTAGGCATGGATCTGAAAACTCGAGATTTGGGTGCCATATATTTGAGGTCCAAGGTGCCACCTTTCTCAAAAGCAGGGGGAATCGTTTGATCGAAGCAAGGAAATAACTTCTGGAGTTCTTGTGTTTTAGGTTTGTTGTCTGGAAGGGGGCCGTGGAAACCGCACAACTTGTTCTCCACCGTGAATGGAAGGACCATTTGGCGGCACCAGTTGGCCACCACCGTATCGTCAGCGGAGGATGGTTGAGGAAGAGGATGGAGTGTTTCTTTTTTAGAGAGTACGTACGCGACCGGATTGTAACCAGTGGTTTGAGGAATGTGAGTTGCAGGGGTATTTGATGAAGCCATTGGCAAGAAAGAAACGCAAAGGGCGCTTTGAGACGGTAAAAGCTTTAGGAAGAGGAGATCAAAGTTTAGGTCTCAGAGCAAATAAGCGGTTTTGTAAAGAAGGAGTTATGGAAAATGGCAAGGGTTCCTGAGAAAGGCTATTTATAAGGCGCATGCAGAAAAAATGAAAGATCAAAACTTTTCAACTTCTGAGAGTAAGTGGGGTTTGGCGTCAAGGCCCATAACTTGGACGAGACTAGCCATCATGGCGTTTTTCTTGGAAATCGTGGGATGAGATGGCCATCATCATGTCAGACGACGCTTGCCACGTGTTGAGAGAAGAGACCAAACGATTGGCAAATGCGTCAAAAGAAAAGCCGTTGAAATCCTACAAGAAACCAAAAAGCCAGATTTCTCCATCGACACAGTATTCAGTTGAAACTGGCCTTTTGGGGGGCAATTTGTTGACACGAGATTTTGACCGAAGGCGGGAAACAAGGATTCCCTGGTCGCATCGGTGCAAAGGGCGGATCATGGTGTCAATTCGACACCAGCAGGAAGGCGCGTCGGAGAGACGGCGACAAGCCTCGACGTCGGAAGGAAACATAGTGCGAAGAGCTGATCCCAACTTCAAGAACAAATGCTTAGGCGAGAAAAGTTTGAAACTTCCAAGACTATGGGAAGTTGAAAAGAAAGTGGGGTGCCACGTGTCAGCTTCAGAAGACATTTGGGTAGACAAACAGTTACATTTTAGGCCTATATAAGGCGTTGTACTTTTCATTTTCAAAGGTCGCATTTTTTCACATTGTAAAGGGAAAACACTCAAAGTACCAAGCTTAGAGAGAAACAAGTTCACCCCCGCAAAAATGTATTGTTGCGTCCAAATTTACTTAATGCAATTTACTTTCAGCGTCTAATTTAAATTACTGCCCTTTTTTGTTTTTTGCTCAGCCTTTCTTTTCGTTTATTTCTTTGCTTTGTATCCAAACCCGTGATCGTTAAGAAACCCTTTGCCTCACTAAGGTCACTTCAGAGTGACAAATTGCACTAAAAAACTGAGAAACTAAACACGCAGCATAGACGTACGCTTCCAATTCTCTGTTATGGGATTTGTGAGGTCGATCCTGCGAGCGAACCTGCGATGGAAGACCAGCAGTTGTTCGTGCCGGAGAACACATAGTCACCAAAATTGGACTCAAAATTCATGTGCTACAAGTAATGCATAAAATCTGTCTTGGAAATCAGTTTGAGCAAGGCATGTTTCAATGCTTGTAACTTCTTGCTCAAGTTGAATTAATGGGAGTTCTTGTACTCTTTGGAAAACTTGTATATCCTACTTTAACTTTGGTGTTTAAATTTGGTCTTGGATCATTATGGATCATGGATAAAAATGACCTCAAAGTTGGTGAAAATGCAAAACAGATTATGTCCAAAATTTCACGAAGTGTTGGAAAAATGGTCATTTTCACATTTTTGTGATTTTGGTCAATCTATAACTCAAAATCCATGAGGATTTGGAATCTGATGTAGTTGACAATCTTGAAGTATGTAATGAGAGCTTTCCTTTGAGCTTTGGATGGAAGAAAAAGGTTGCTTGGATCACAAGTTATGGTCTTGCAAAGTTGGGTATAAATCACTTTTTTTCATGACTTAGTGAAATTTCAAGTTTCTTATGGTTGCCCCTTTTGCAAGTAACCCTAATTTTCTTGATTTTTATTGATGGATGATGGTCTAAACCATAAGTTAACATTGTTTTTTACTTAGGGAAGCATTGTTTGTCAAGAAATTCAAAAAGTGAAACTTGATTTTTGGCACAGTTGACTTTTTCTCAAATGAACTTTAAACTTTGTGATCCTCTATGAAATCAATTCCTTTACCTAATTCAAATCTAATGGATGGATTCCATACATGTTTTAGAATGTCTTGAAGCATGTCCCAAGGTTTGGGATCATGTCTTGGTCAAAAGTCAAAGGTACAGTTGACTTTTCATCAGAAAACCCTAATTGGTCCAAATGAATTTGAATCCTTGTACAGCTTATGAACCAAGTTCTTTGAATCAATCCAATATTGTAAATGGATCAATATGATGTATTAGAGGTCTTCAAAACACTTCTTAAGGTCCTGGCTCATGCCTTGCTTCAAAAGTCAACTTAGGGGTGAATTAGGTCAAGAAACCCTAATTCCTTATTTTTGATGAATGCATACCCTGAGGCTATTTTGACTCTATGATTGGGTCCATGAGGTCTCTTTGAGCTTCTTGGATCATGTTTTGAAGTATTGGATCATGCCCAGAGGAAGATTTCTCTCTGGGGGCCTTGGTCGACCAAAACCCTAATTTGGTGACACTGATGATCTTGAGGCTTGATCCACTTGAAATGTTGCACTCTTTTGCTTGATTCTTGATATGGGAGACCTCTTGATCCTTCATGGATGTTTGAGAGAGTTGACAAGTTGAGGATCATGTCCATTCTTGATTGATCCATTGTCTGAGTGCTCTGATGGGGCTCAAAACCCTAATTCTTGATTATAGTGAAAGCTCAACCATCTTTAAGAGGATTGATAAGGTATTAAGGTACATCTATATTATGATGATGATTTGCACAATGATGGGAAATCTTGCGTTCAAAATTTGGGGTATGACACCAGGAGCAGGTCCAAATTGTATTGGGGAATCCAAGGGGATTTACTCTTGCTGGGAATCAAGGAAGAGTTGAAGTATCAATCGCCATGAGGTTCTGATTCTACTGGGGATTTGTTGATGGTAAATTGACCCTGGATGGGGATTTTTAAGGTGAAGGTTAAGCCTTGTTGGGGGTCAGGGGAGTTTAAAGGTGAGCTTGAAAACCTCGGAGGTTTTAACTCTGATGGAGACTTGTGCATTGGTAAAAATGATTAGGATTTTCCCTATGCTTTTTGGAAACTTGAGGGTCTCTATGTGAGATCCAAGAGGAGATGAGACTTTCCAAGTCTACTTGAATGAAGCCCAAGAGGAGACTGAGACTGTCCTAGTCTCTCAAGGAGTGGTAGGCTCTAGTGTAGAGAGGGGTCTTTGTATGATGCCCAAGAGTGGTATGATGTTCTGGAAATTTGACTTTCCTGGGGATTGAATTGGTAATGATGACTAAGTTATATCCTATGCTTTTAAGAGGCCTTTGGGTCCTTGTACTAAGCCCAAGAGGAGGCTGGGGGGAACTTCTAAGAAGCATGTTGGTCCTTGTACTAAGCCCAAGAGGAGGCTGGGGATACTTCTAGGAAGCCTGGTGGTCCAAGCCTAATAAAAGTTCAAGAAAGGTTTCACTGGGAATTAATCCTTTCTTTGTTGAACAGTTCTAAGGTTTGAAGAAATTCAAAAGAGGTTTCATCAGAAATTAATCCTCTCTGGGGAAATGAATTTCTTGTATACACATATATTTCTAAGTTTTGACAGTCTTGAGAAAAGTTTCACCGGGAATAATTCATTTCTCTGTTCCATATTGAATAAGCCCAAGAGGAGGCAGACTGTATAGGGAATTTCCTATATGGGAACTAGTTTTGACTATGTTAGAAGTAACCTCTGGTTTGACCTAAGTGTAGATCAAACTGCTGGGGAAACTCTAAACAGATATACACAAGTATATATATACAGATAACTGATTTGACAGGTATATATATATATATATATATATATATATATAAACACATATGCATTAAAAAAGATGTTGGGACTTAAATTCTGAGAGGAGACGCAAGTGTATTGTGATCTGTTGTATTAACTACGACTGTATGATTGATTAGGGTTTCAAGAAATTAAAGAAAGTTTTGAGAAAACTTTGAATTTGAATTTGAATTAAAAGAAGTTTGTTTAAAAAGAAAAGGAAGTTTGGGGCTTATAACTCAAAGAGAGGCCCAAGTGGTCTAAGAGCAGTTTCACCGGGAATAATGCTCCTCTAAGTACTAGTTTAAAACAGACAGATGATTTTGAAAATAGAGGTATGAGGCTTACAACTCAAGGAGAGGTCCAAGGAAGTTGTTTGTTGTTAAAAACAAAGTTTATGTACAAAATATTGGGGCTTATACTCAAGGAGAAGCCCATATGACTTATTTGAAAACATTGATCGCACTGCGACACCGACAGACGTTGTGGGACTTATACTATAGCAGAGGCCCAAAATTGTTTTTGTACATAGAGGTTGGGTCTTACAGTCTATTAGAGGCCCAAAAGTGTTTGTAAAGAAAGAAAAATGGGGCTTATACTCAAGGAGAGGCCCAAATGATTTATTGGAAAAGGCGATGATCACGCCGTGATTTTGAAAACCACAGAGGGACTTATACAATGACTGAGGGAAAAAATATTTATGTACAAGAAGGAATGGGTCTTACACTCTAATAGAGGCCCAAAAGTTTATTTTAATACAAGAAATGGGGCTTATAGCTCAAAGAGATGCCCTGATGAAAAACAGTGATCGCACCGTTTATTTTGAAAATCGTATCGGGACTTATACACTGACTAAGGCCCAAAAATTGTGTATTTACAAAGGGGATGGGTCTTACACTCTAATAGATGCCCAAAAGTGTTTTAGATGAAGTTTGAAAAATCAAAATTAAGAAAAAAAAACCTAATTTTAATTTAGAAAACAATTTTTTAAAGGAAATTAAATAAAAAATGATATAAAATATCATTTATATTAAAAAACAAGTTGTAAACTTTAAAAAATGTTTTGAAAAGTCATGTTTAATCACATGAAAACTTGGAATTCATTTGAATTTGAAAAAATCAAGGTGGAAATTTCATTTAAAATGTTTAAAACAAATAAAAATGAAATTATTTACAAAAATTCAAGCTATATTAAATATATAATATAAATTTGATTTTTTTATAGAATAAAATATTTTAACATTTTTGTGAATTTTTTAAAAAAAAGAACCAATAAAAAATGATAAAAAATGAGAGAGAAATTAATCTTTGAAATCAATTAAGAAAATAAAAGAAAATTCAAAAATTCAAATTATGGCGCCAACTGTCATCTTCTTCCTCGCGAATTCCCTCCGTGACCGTTTTGCAAAACCTCACATATCTCTCTCAATATCTAATGGTTTTGAATTTTGTAAACATGAAAGTTGTGTGTTTTTGAACAAGAATTTAAGTGATATAAATTAATTGCATTTATATTAAGTGTGGAGGGAGAAATCAAATGATGAACACATGAACCCTAATTTCTGTAAGAACACTATGAAATCCTATATACGATAGCTACAAAGCAATTTATTGAGGGGAAACACTCTACATATGTGCAGAAACATGTTTGTAGCTTGAAAACACATTTATGATGCATGGATCAAAGAGTTTGAGAGTTCAGGTTTACCTCTTGCAAGAAGAAATCGAATTCTGATGTAGAGGTGTTACAGATGTTGTGTGATGATGTGGACAGCTTCAATGGACCTTATGTAAGGTGTTTGGAAGCCTGGAATGGATTAAAACAACCTGGAACTTGTTCTGGTACCCCAACTGCAAATAGGCCAAAAAGCTTGAGCAAATGGATGGTGACTTAGTGATTCTGGTGTTTCAGATGTGTTTTGAGGTTATGGATCACTTGTATATGACATATGTGAAGTAAAAGAAAACATAAATTCAAATGTTTTGGTTCTTGACTTCTTGATCAAGAACCAAGTGAGTCATTAGAAGTTTTGTGCTTTTGGAAGATGTCAAAATTGGCAAAATGGAAAAACTTGAGTGACAAAATCGTGTGGCACAAGTTTGGTTTTCATGCCTTTGTATAGGCAGGGTGAAAAATGCCATTTTTGGAGGCTTATAACTCCTTGCTCAAGTTGAACCATGGGAGGCTCTTGTACTTTTTGGAAAGCCCCTATAACATACTTCGACTTTGATGTTTAACTTTGGTCATGAATCATCTTGGATCATAATGAAAAATGGCCTCAAAGTTCGTGAAAATGCAAAACAGATTCTATCCAAAATTTCACTAAGTGTTGAAAAAAGTGTCATTTTCCATTTTATGTGATTTTGATCAATCCATAACTCAAAATCCATGAGGACTTGGAACATGTTGTAGTTGACAATCTTGAAGTATGTAATGAGAGCTTTCATTTGAGCTTTGGATGGAAGAAAAAGGTTACTTGGATCACAAATTATGGTCTTGCTAAGTTGGGTAGAAATCACTTTTTACCATGACTTAGTGAAAATTAACGTTTCTTATGGTTTCCCTTTTTGCAAGTAACCCCACTTTTCTTGATTTTTCTTGATGGATGATGATTAAAACCATAAGTTAACATTGTTTTTTTACTTATGGAAGCCATGTTTGTCAAGAAATTCAAAAAGTCAAACATGATTTTCGGGCACAGATGACTTTTTGTTAGATGAATTTCAAACTTTGTGATCCTCTATGGAATCAAGTCCTTGACCTAATTCAAACCTAATGGATGGATTCCATAGGTGTTTTAGAGTGTCTTGAATCATGTACTGAGGTTTGAGATCATGTCTTGGTCAAAAATCATGTCTTCAATCATGTTCTTTGAATCAATCCAATGTTGTAAATGGATCATTATGATGTATTGGAGGTCTTCAAAACACTTCCTGAGGTCTTAGCTCATGCCTTGCTTCAAAAGCCAACTTAGGGGTGAATTAAGTCAAGAAACCCTAATTCCTAATTTTTGAAGAATGAATCCCCTGAGGCTATTTTGAACTTATGATTGGATCCATGAGGTCCCTTTGAGCTTTTTGGATCATGTTTTTAAGTATTGGCTCATGCCCAGATGAAAATTTCTCTCCGAAGGCTTGGGTCGACCAAAACCCTAATTTGGTGACACTGGTGATCTTAAGTCTTGATCAACTTGGGATATTGCATTTTCATGCTTAATTCTTGATGTGGGAGACCTCTTGATTATTCATGGATGTTTGAGAGGCTTGACAAGTTGAGGATCATTTTCATTATTGATTGATCCTTTGTCTGAGTACTCTAAGAGGGTCCAAAACCCTAATTCTTGGTTGAAGTGAATGCTCAACAATCTTTGAGAGGATTGATGAGGCATGAAGGTACATCCATATTGTGGTGATGATTTGCACAATGATGGGAAATCTTTGGGTCAAAATTTAGGGTATGACAGATGCCCCTATTTAATCTTCTTGGACCCGAAGGTATGAATGGCGAAGACGTTCGGACAGTATAGGTAAAAGAGAATTAAATATCGGAATACCCGAAATTTTGATTGTGGTTATGAATGTGTAGCGGTTTACTCATTCATCTTCTTTTGCTAAGCGATGTTACTTTGAAAAGGGTAAAACTTCCCCTCGATCCTAGTCTTCAGCCATGGAACTGGTCTTAGTTTCTTTTGAAATAAACTTCCCCTCGATCCTGGTCTTCAGCCATGTAACTGGTCTCAGTTTTCTTTTGAAATAAACTTCCCCTCGATCCTGATCTTCAACCATGGAACTGGTATCAGTTTTCTTTTGAAATAAACTTTCCCTCGATCCCGATCTTCAGCCATGGAACTGGTCTCAGTTTTCTTTTGAAATAAACTCCCCCTCGATCCTGGTCTTCATCCACGAAATTGGTCTCAGTTTTCTTCTTGAAATAAACTTCCCCTGACAAGGAACGCTATTTGTAGCGGTCTTCATCAAACTTCTCTCCGTGTTTTACTAGGGATACGCCATTTGATGAAAGAAGATTTGATGTCAGACTTGTTGGGGAGAACTATCTGTCTGAACTGCATAGGTGTGCAAACTTCTCTGTCGGAGGCCATTTGTTGACCTACTGGGGAAAACAGTCTCTTGGGAGATTGTTTTTATTTTTCTTCGTGGCGTTACATCATACTTTCCTTCGCACTACTATGAAAAATCCAATTAACAATGGTTGGGAATGACTTATAATGACGCGGGTGAAGGCGTTGTTATGTAGATTGTCGTTGTAAGTTAATTGTTTCTACAACGGGTTGGAAACCGTTATTGAAAGGCAGGGCGTGAGCCATATATCACAACAGTTATGATAATAAACCATTGTGATACATACACTTAGGTTCTGGGTTCGAAACCCATTAGCAGCGAAAGTATATAAAACATAAATTACTTATGATATCGGTTACAATAGATAACCGTTGTTGTAAGTACCCTAAGTTTATTATATTAAATGTAGATTGCTTGTTTTCCAAACACCTCACTAAATAAATATACATGGATTCAATTTGATGAAGATGTCTATAATCTACAAATTAAATTGTTCTTGAAAACCAACTTAAACAAACCAATGTTGTTTTTTGATTGCATTCGTCTCATCGTGCATTTCATGCTCTTTTACATATATTGTGGTTTATTGATCTGACTCCTTCGATATATCGCTATCTTCGATTATAGTTAAATTTCCATAAGATTAATAAGACATTGGATAATCTTCCTCATCTTTGATTTAACTATAATGGAAGATGGCTATGCATCTAAGGAGCCAGATCATTATACCATAATCTATATATAAAAGAATGTGAGATGAATGACGAGAGGCATGCAATCAGAAAACAACATTGGTTTGTTTAAGTTGGTTTTCAAATACAACTTAATTTGCAGATTATAAGTATCTATGTCAAATTAAATGAATGTATTTTAAGTGAGGGTTAGTGAAACAAACAATCTACATAGAATATAATAAACTCAAACAACATTCTATACTAGATCCAGATATTATAAACTGATATAATACGCTTGCTTCCACCAGCATCATCACCCTGTATCATCCCCTTAACCTGAAAGGAAACAAAGCAAACTTCAAAAATGAGCATCCTCAGTTGAAAACAAACCCTAAAACCATAATCTAGTGAAGAGTAAAGAGAGGAATGGGAATAACGCACCTTTTAATGAAACTAATCCTGGAACAGGAACCAATTATGATGTTGAACTAGTTTGGGAAGCAATGAAAAAGGAATATAAGGAGGAAGAAGCTTACACAAAAGCTTCATACTTCTTATATTTCTTTTCATTGTTTCTAAAACTAGATAAAGTTTGCTTACAGTGTTGATTCTTCATTTACTAACATCTTGTTCGTAAAGCTATGAAGAAAAAGTACAAGGTGGATGAAGTTTCTATCATAGCTTCATGCTTCTTGTACTTTTTTCCATAGCTACGCAAACATTATGAAGTTTCCAAAGCATGGTCTTTGTTAAGGTAGTGAAAACGAATCTGAAAAAATGAGAACAATTAACAAAAATAACAATCCACAAATAAGATAATGGGAAATATCTAACAATAGATGGAAGAAGAAGAATACCTTAATGTATGAAGCACAATATTCACGTCTAATGGTGAAAACGAAGAGAAATAATGGGTTCTAGGGTTTCACTTTGAAGGCAACGGCGTTACTGTCAATTAAGTGAAAGTTATTTCGCTTATATATGGGTAAACTATTTCACAATGGTTAACAATAACAACCGTATAGATAGGAATTTATTTATTATAAATATATCACTACGGTTAACCAGAATAACCGTAGTGATAACCCTTTTATCTGTGAATTTTAAAATAAATAAAAACCGTTTAGATAGGTATTTATTTATTATAAATATATCACTATGGTTAACCAGAAGAACCGTAGTGATAACCCTTTTATTTGTGAATTTTAAAATAAATAAAAAACAAAAGGTGCGCCTTAACTTCTCACTTAATGCATCTGCAGTTTAAACATCAACAATGTAATTCACAATGCATCTGCAGTTTAAACATCAACAATGTAATTCAAACCCTAATTCAACTATTACATTTCATAACAAAGTAAACATTAAACATAAAGGAGACAAGAAAACATAACATCTTGATATTTCTAGAAAATATCTCTGATTTCAGGTTGTTTTTCAAATTCTTGTTCTTTTTCTTTAAATCCTCATACATAACCTTCAGATAGCCCACAGCTTCCAACTCTGACTTCATAATGCTCTCATCGTCATTCCATCTCTTTCTCCCACGTTTTCATTCCATATGAACAAATTACATGTTTCATCGCTCCTCCAAAATGGACATCTCCAAAAAAGCTTTCCTTTATTTTGTCCCTTCTTGCATTGATACGAAACCATACGACCATCACAACCACAAAAATTTCCAGATCGAGATTTTACACTAGAAGAAGACGTAGAAACACCTTTCGATGATTTTGTCTTCAAATGTGACATTGCAACGCCTTAAAGTAGAACACTTTCTTGTTGTTGTTGTCTTCTTCCCGACAATGGTGATAGCGTTGGTGTTAGGGTTGTTTCGTCTTGTTTCTTTTTTCAATGGATAAATTGATATATACTTGGTGTTTAAAATACATAAAAAGAAGCTTCAGTTTGTAACAACGGTTTTAAGAAAAATCTGTCGAGATATCCTTATTATTTATTAGTTAAATATTAATAAAACTTAAAAAGGGAGCATTTACGTCAAAGGGATAAACTATTTGAGGGCGATGAGGTCCGAACCCATGATAGCTAGATTGTATCACCACGATTTTCATAACAACCGTTATTATACCCTTGAGATTTCTAATTAAAATAATGTACGCGCATCCAGTACGCACTATAAGAATAGTGTATAGGAAGCCGTTGTAAACCTGGCTTGTTGTTTGGGCGTTTTGTAGTAGTATCGAGACTTTTTTTTCAGAGAAATGCCATGTGATGTAATCCAATTTTGAGGTGCTGATGACTTCATTGAAAACAAATTTTTGGGAAGAAACTGTCGTATTGCCAAGAGCCTTCTGGTGGAGAGGCTTTCTCTGGGGATTTTTCCTTAATCCGGGAAAGCAAAATATCATCTTCATTGGAGAAGAGTAATGTTCAAAAGGTTCCTATTCAAGTGTCTTCTTGCCTTTCAGAGGTTCAAGTTATCAAAGAGGTCGAAGACCGATTTTTATCCAGGGATATACTGGAGAGAGAGGTTGTCAGATGGTGTTTTCTTATAAGGAAAGAACTCAAACCGGGATTTTGGTCCTATCTGACGTAGAAAAGAAGACTGACGACTCTTATTGAAGAGAGGACGCTTACAACTTAGGGATGAATATGACCAGAGTGATATTAATGCAACATGAGTATGAATATGAATCAATTATGCATGATGTATGTATGTTTATGCTGACAAAACAGACACGACATATACACTGGTGATGAACACAACCAGATACTCGGCCACTCTAGGAGATGTGGGTATCACTGAAGATTCTGAAAGTTGTACTTTTTCTTGGGAATAGCGATTCCTGCGTTTGTTCCGGCTTCTGGAGATACAAACCTGCTCGGGATGGAAATCTATTTTCTTGTTTTTCCAGAGATGGACCCTACTGGGGAGAAAAACCAACAATTAGTTTTCAGAGGTGAGAACTTTGTTAGGGATAATAGAGGGATCATTTCGTCTGAAGTAGTTGATCCTTTATTCAGGAAGTACTTTGATTCTGCATTTTAAAGTTAGATCACTACTGGATAAGCAGTAGATATTCCTTTTTGTGCTCATTAATCAAAAGGAAATGGCCATTTTGTTTTAAAATAGGAGTAAATTTGAAAGTAAAAGTAAAAATTCATTTTTTTTTTAGAATCGTTGATCAGATTAAAATGTCATTTTGCAAAGCAGAATAAATAAGACTTTCAAATAAAAGGCACAAGGGCTCAAATTTTCATTAATAGAATGGTAATCAGCCAAACGTGTGATCCCATGGAGCATTACGAAGTTTAGAAAATGGTAATTTAAAGGGAAAGGGGCTACATTGAAACATAATGATCGATATCCTTCCACCAACTTTGAATTTAGGACATTCTGAGCTTCTGTCGAAGATGACCTTGATCGAGAATTTCTTAACAGATGACGTTACCTCTGAGGAGCCAAACTTGTCGGATGTAGTTACTTGCTGTGAATCCCAAA
Source organism: Lathyrus tuberosus (assembly GCA_022829125.1). NCBI lineage: Eukaryota > Viridiplantae > Streptophyta > Magnoliopsida > Fabales > Fabaceae > Lathyrus > Lathyrus tuberosus. The sequence goes on from JALAZF010000304.1 coordinate 6,616,412, forward strand.
TTTTTTCCTAGATTTCCCTTTCGGGTTTTCAATACATCGGGGTGATCATTGTTTATGTCTCTAATTTTTTCCCGGACCGCCCTTTCAGGTTTTCAATCCACCGAGACATTTTATTTTATTTTATTTAAGCCAAGTATTTCTTGACTACATCAACATTTGTGGGGTAGGAAAACTCCTCTCCATCCATTGTTGCAAGTCTCAAGGCACCTCTTGAGAAAGCTTTCTTAACAACATAGGGGCCATCATAACTCGGGGTCCATTTGCCCCTGGAATCAGCGAGAAATGATTGTATCTTCTTGAGCATGAGGTCTCCTTCCCTGAAGATACGGGGTCAGACCTTTTTATCAAAGGCCTTCTTCATTCTTTGCCGATATAACTGACCATGGCAAAAAGCCGTCATTCTTTTTTCTTCGATCAGATTTAATTCATCGTGCCAGCTCTGACACCATTCAGCTTCTGTTAGCTTGGCTTCCATCAATACCCTAATTGATGGTATCTCTACTTTTATGGGGAGCACTGCTCCATGCCATATACTAGAGAGAAAGGGGTTGCCCCTGTTGAAGTGCGGACAGATGTGTGATAACCATGAAGGGCAAAGGGTAGCATCTCGTACCAATCTTTGTAGGTTACAACCATCTTCTGAATGATTTTCTTAATGTTCTTATTAGCCGCTTCTACTGCTCCATTCATTTTAGGTCGGTAGGGAGATAAGTTATGGTGTTCGATCTTGAACTCAACATACAACTCTTTCATCATCTTGTTGTTCAAGTTGGATCCATTATCCGTAATGATCTGGCTTGGAACACCATAACGGCAGATGAGATTGTTCTTGATAATCGGACCACCACTTGTCGGGTTACATTGTTGTATAACACTGCTTTGACCCACTTGGTGAAGTAGTCAATGGCTACCAAGATGAACCGATGTCCATTTGAAGCTTTGGGTTTAATTATGCCAATCATGTCGATTCCCCATATAGAAAAAGGCCATGGAGAAGAAAGAACTTTGAGATGCGTTGGCGGTACATGGATTTTGTCAGCGTATATCTGACACTTGTGACACCTCCTCATGTACTTATAGCAATCGGATTCCATTGACTGCCAATAATATCCTGCTCTCAGAATTTTTCTTGCTATTGTGTATCCATTGGCATGAGTGCCAAAGGAACCATCGTGAATTTCTTTCATTAACATGTTTGCTTCTTGTCTGTCTACGCATCTGAGCAAGACCATGTCGAAGTTCTCTTATAGAGTGTATCACTGTTCAGGAAGAAGTTGCCAGCCAGTCTTCTGAGAGTCTTCCTATCTTTTCTTGATGCCCCAGGCGAGTACTCTTGTCTTTGAAGGAAGCACTTGATATCATGATACCATGGTTTGTCATCTATGACTCCTTCCATTGTGAATATGTAAGCGGGCCTTTCAAGGCGCATTAAGTCAATCTTAGGTACGTTGTTCCATTGACTTGCACTAATCATGGAGGATAGAGTGGCTAATGCATCAGCCATGTGATTTTCTTCACGAGGGATATGATGAAATTCTATTCTGTTGAAGAATTGTAACAACCTTCTCGCGTAGTCTTTGTAAGGAATCAATCCTAATTGGTATGTGTTCCAATCTCCTTTTATCTGATTGATAACCAGGGCTGAGTCGCCATACACGTCCAAATTCTTTATCCTTAGGTCGATGGCTTCTTTGAGACCCATGATACAAGCTTCGTATTCGGCCTCATTGTTTGTGCATTTGAATGTTAATTTGGCAGTGAAAGGAATATGGGTACCCTGAGGTGTTACGATGATTGCCCCAATTCTATTTCCATAAGTATTGACGACTTCGTCGAATATTAGTCCCCATTGGGAACTTGGTTCTAGCCCTTCATTGGGTAGTGGTTCATCGCAATCTTTCATTTTTAGTTACATGACATCTTCATCTAGGAAGTCAAATCCGACTGATTCCTGATCGTCAATCGGTTGATGAGCCAAATGGTCAGCTAAAATACTTCCTTTGATGACTTTCTGAACATGGTACTCGATGTCGTATTCCGATAACAACATCTGCCAACGGAAAATTCTTCCCGTGAGAGCAGGATTTTCAAAGACGTATTTGATTGGATCCATTTCGGAGATTAACCAAGTAGTGTGACAAATCATGTACTGGCGAAGAAGTTTGGTTGCCTAAGCCAAAGCGCAACAAGTTTTCTTGAGCATAGTGTTTCTAGTTTCACAGTCCGTGAACTTCTAACTTAAGTAGTAAATGGCAGATTTTTTTCTCTTTGTCTCGTCTTGTTGGCCAAGCACACATCCCATGGAGTCTTCCAAGACTGTTAAGTAGATGATCAGTGGTCTTCCTTCCACTGGAGGAGACATAGTCGGTGGATTCAACAAATATTCTTTGATGCTGTCGAATGTTTTTTGGCAATCTTCTGTCCATACACAGCTTTGGTTCTTTCTGAGCAGTTTGAAGATCGGCATGCATGTCGCGGTCATGAAGGATATGAATCTTGAGATGTAATTCAGACGTCCTAAAAATCCTCTGACCTGTTTTTTGGTCTTTGGAGAAGGCATTTCTTGAATGGCCTTGACTTTGTCGGGATCAACCTCAATTCCTTTTTGGCTGACGATAAATCCTAAGAGTTTTCCTGAGCAAACACCGAATGTGCACTTATTGGGATTTAACCGAAGTTTATATTTTCTCAGACGCTCAAATAACTTTGATAGGCGTTTTACGTGCTCTTTTTCTATTTTAGATTTGGCAATCATGTCATCGACGTACACTTCAATCTCTTTGTGCATCATGTCGTGGAACAGATTTGTCATGGTCCTTTTATAGGTTGCCCCTGCATTCTTTAGACCGAACGACATTACCTTGTAAGAAAAGGTGCCCCATTGGTGATGAATGACGTTTTCTCCATATCTTCTGGCGCCATTTTGATTTGATTAAAGCCCGAGAATCCATCCATGAAGGAGAAGACTTTGAATTTCACTGTGCTGTCTACCAGCATGTCAATGTGTGGCAGGGGGAAGTCATCCTTTGTACTTGTTTTGTTTAAATCCATGTAGTCTACACACATTCTTACTTTTTCGTCTTTCTTCAAAACTAGCACTATGTTGGCTAACCATTGAGGATATTTTGAGGTGGTGATGAAACATGCGTCGATCTGCTTCTGCACTTCCTCCTTAATTTTGATGGCCATATCTGGATGAGTCCTTCTTAGTCTTTGTTTTACTAGAGGACATTCTGGTTTTAGTGGCAAGTGATGTTCCACGATGCTGGTATCCAACCCTGGCATGTCCTGATAGGACCAAGAAAATACATCTAGAAACTTTTTGAGAAGTTTTATCAAGTCTTCTCTGACAGTTGGACTGAGCAGTGCTCTAATCTTAACTTCTTTCCTTTCTTCTTCTGAACCCAAATTGACCATCTCCAACGGCTCTTTATGAGGCTCAATGGACCATTCCTCTTGTCTGAGTAGTCGGGAGATCGCTTCTGGAATTTCTTCATCCTCTTCTTCTTCAGCTTCAAATATCGGGAATTCAAAGTTAGGAGAAGGCATTGGATCGTATGTTTCAATGGGGTTTAAAACACGCAGTCTGCATGACGTGATTATTCCTTTTTTAGAAAAGACAGAGAGAATGCAAGAGTGTGTGCGCAGTGTATTTTCTGAAAAAGCTTGTTTTTATCTTGGGTTATTTTTTTAGGATTACCATTTTCTGAAAAACCAAAAGTGAAGATAGCAATAAATGTAGGAATTCATAATGACATTATTTATTCATGATTTGTTGATTCTTGAAACATAACCCTATAAAACTAACTCTGTCGCTTTGGGCGAAGCGAAGAGTGACATTTACAGAAAATTAAGCCCTGTAAAACATCCATTTCACTTGGGCAAAGTGAAAGGTTAAAACAAAGATGGTAACTACTTCGACTTATGAACGACTTTCGGGACATTGACTGCAACCCAATGGTGATGAACTCCTTTGTGAATCACAAAGTCTGGTACTTTCCTTCTTGGTTTGTCTTCAGAAATGGCACTAATTTCTGGTGGAGTAGGATCATTGGAGTCTTCCTCCCATGCAGAGTTATCATAAGAGGACTCTTCTGTTGCATCTTCCATAGTGTTTTCACTCTCAAAAGGATCTCCCCATCCAGTTGGCTGGATGTCCTCGTATCTGATGCGAAAGCTTTCAGGAACAGTGTATTTGACTAGAAATTCATACTTGCCGCTTGGCTGTCCTAAGGTATCCCAGGTTTCTATAGGCATAAATGAGTCATCTTCCTCAATGACGTTGACCTCAGGAAATGCATAGTTAATGAATTTTTTCTGCAAATTTTGCAAATTCATCACCATGGTGTCGGACATTTTCGGAATGTTCTGAGTAAGGATTCCATGACTCTGTGGGAACATGGGTATTCTTTTTAAGATTGCTCAGCTGATATGCATTGTCCAGCTGACTCTTTTGCCCCAAGTCTTCCGTGTATGACTTCCAGATAGGCAAGTCATCCAGGGGATCATAATAATCGTAGTCAAAGTTGTCTTTCATCTGATTGTTTTCCTCTAATGAGTTAGGTGGAGCACAACATCCTTCGGGATCACAATCTCCATAGATCATTCTGGCATCTGATCTTGGTATATATCTTGGGCTCTGCTTTGAAGAGCAGAATGGCATGTATGATTCTCCCTGAGATACATAACCTTCATTGTTGAGATAAGACTTCCACTCCTCTTCTGTATCAGAAGAGTTGTTCCCATCGATGGTGTGGACTTCTTGAGATACTGGGTGGAGGAAACCTCCGTTATGGAAGAAATCCTGAATGGGACCAAAAATTTCATCCTTCTTTGTAGTCTGTGTACAGGTTGGGGAGAAACCAAGACCTTTTCTTGTCTTGTTATCAGTAGGAGTTACAATCTGTCCCCATCCTTTTATGTCACCACTCCCCATTACTTTGAGAGCGCCCTTGTATGAGGAAATCAACGTTCCATTTTCTTGGTGATTCTCATTGCTCACTGAGAGTGCTTGAAACTGAGTTCCAACAAACTCCTCTGGTTCTACATAGGAGAATGATGATAAGCTGCTCACGATTAAAGCTTTCTCTCCGCATACCATGACTAATTTGTCGTTCTTGACGAACTTTAACTTCTGGTAAAGTGTCGAAGTGACTGTCCCAGCTTTGCGCATCCAAGGTCTTCCTAATAAACAGTTGTATGCTGCTCGGATGTCCATGACCTGGAAAGTGACCTGGAAAGTGTGAGGACCAATGGTTATGGGAAGATCGACTTCGCTGATAATTTTTTTTCTGGATCCGTCAAAGGCTTTGACGATGATCTCACTGGCTCTCATCGGAGTACCTCGAAAAGATAGTCGAACCAATGTAGACCTTGGAATGACATTTAAGGATGAACCTGTGTCTACCAGTACACTGGCCAAAGCATCGTCTTGGCAATTGACTGTGATATTGAGTGCCATATTATAGTTCTTGCCTTCCTCTTGAAGCTCTTCATCACTGAATCCTAAGTTGTTGCAGGAAGTGATGTTGGAGATGATGATGTCAAATTGACCCACGGTCATATCTTGTTCCATAAAGGCCTGTTCCAAGACTCTTTGTAGGGCTTCTCTATGAGCTTCTCAACTAAGCAAGAGAGATAACACATAAATTTGAGACAGAGTTTGCAATAATTGATCCACAATGTTGTACTCGCTTTTCTGAATGAGCTTCAACATTTCATCATTGTTCTTTACAGGTTCTAGATTACTGGATTGACCCAATTGTTGATTAGGAAGTTCAACTTGAGGTTCCTTTTCTTTGGTAGGCTCTCCAACTCATCTGTTGAAGATCTGACCGCTCCAGGTAACTCGACTGATGTCGGCAATGTTCACAACGGAGGGTAATGGAGTTTCTTTTCTATCTTCTATGGTCGTTGCACCGTACTTGTTTGGGATAGCCTTTTCTGACTTGTACGGTATTGGTCCTAGCAGGTAGATGACTACAGGGGCTTTTCGGGCCTTTTGTCCGTCGTAGGCAACCCCGATCAGCTCTAAGTTTGGAATTTTCATATTATCAGGAGAGATTTTTGACTCATTGAGCAGAGGAATTATAGCGTAAACATCCTCGGATAATCCATGATTGGAGACTATGATAGTGTTTTTGTTTTGAACAGGGAGGTAATCTTATATCATGTTGATTGATTTTGAATTCAAGCATGGTTGAATCTCTTTTCGGTCCAACTGGTGCTGGAGAGCTGGTCGCACGAGATAGCATACGTGGTTATTTTCCGAGCATACTCCACATCGTTCATAATTGTGAGGTGGTACCCGACCATATCCGCTTTGTATGCAGTGCATCCTTACTAGATCCGTTTCTAATGAGCGGTCATCACAACTTTGCTGTCTGCGAGGATTCCCATAAGTCATGCTAACTTGTTGTGTCTCTTCATCCAGGTAGATAGGAAGCCACCAGTGCTCCAACAGATGTTGAAGAGTCTTTTGCACAAGTGCACATCCTTGGTCTTTTTCGTAGAATTCTTCACATTCTTGATAATCATGTGAGGCTAGAAAACCAAGTTCAACCTGCTTAGCATCTAATTCCACTAGACTGGTATTCATTAAGCGTATGTCAAATATTTGAACCATATTGACTTGATGATCACTTCTTTCACGGTAGTCTTGGATCTATCCGAGATCCATTTGACGTTGGAGGGCCTCTTATACAAAAGAGCATCGTTGATTGTCTTTTGAGCAGATTCGACAAGTGTTGTAATCGTTCCGCGGAAAATTATAATACTGACTTTGTATTGAATGCATTGCCACTATATTAATGTTCATTGCACGAATGTCGTGGTTCTGAACAATGTTGGGATGTGCATGGGCCATGTTTACTTCACGAATCCTATGATCCTGAATCTAGCCCAGACCCATTTGTTCTTGCAGAGCTGTTTGTACTATGGTACACCCTTGATCTTCCTTGGAGCAGATATCCCACTGATGATAGTTGTGAGATGGCACATGGTCGTACCCGCTCTATCTGCAATGCATCTTTACCAGGTTGGTTCCCAGTAAACGCACATTGTGAATTTGATAACTGCTGACAGGTTCTCTTTCTATCAAATTCACTGTAGTCTTCTCATGTTGTGGTAATGGGTTCATCTGAACATTTGGATTAGTATCTTTGAAAGATAAAATCCCACTCCTGACCAGCTTTTGTACATTAGACTTGAAGCTGAGATAATTCTCAATGTTATGTCCCGATCTTCCTTGATGGTAAGGGTAAGTTTGATATGCTTTGAACCAAAACGGTGGATTTTCTGGTACTGTAAGAGGAGTCCTGGTTTGAACGTGCCCATTGGCCAGTAGAAGTGGAAATAGTTCTGCGTACAACATCGGTATAGGGTCGAACCCTGATGGTCTTGTAGTATGATTGTTGTTAATTTACTGCGGGCGAGGCTACTGAAGAGGTTGTTGCGGACTTTGCTGATACTATTGTTGATTTGGTTGGCTCGGAGCAACCTAAGGTTGATAAGTCGGAGCTGGCGCCAGGTTGATAGAGGGAGTTACTGCTGCTATCGATTGATACCTTCGCCTTTGCTTTCCCAGAGAGATATTACTGATATCTTGCTCTTTCTACTTTTGGAAAGCACTACCGTATCTCTTAGTACTGTTAGATGGCTTTGCATCTTTGACCAATCGTCCTTCTCAAACTGCTTCTTCAAGGCGTACTCCCATGTTCAACATTTCAGTGAAGTCACTGGGTGCACTGGTGACCATTTGGTCGTAATAAAATGAGCTCAATGTTTTCAAGAAAATCTTTGTCATTTCCTTTTCTTCGAGAGGGGGATAGATCTGGGCGGCAATTTCACGCCATCTCTGAGCATATTCTTTGAAGGTTTCTCTATCCTTTTGTGACATTGCTCTGAGTTGGTCCCTATCTAGTGCCATGTCCAAGTTGTATTTATATTGCTGAACGAAAGCTGCCCGAGATCTCTGAAAGTACTGATCTTGGTGCGGTTTAAACCCATGTACCATTTGAGTGCGACACCGGTTAAACTATCTTGGAAGTAATCGATTAGTAGCTATTGATTTTCTATCTGGGTAGACATTTTCCGAGCGTACATCACCAAATGACTTTGAGGGAAAGAGTTGCCTTTGTATTTTTCAAAGTCAGGCACCTTGAATTTGTGTAGTATCTTTACATTAGGCACCAAACAGAGGTCGGCGGCGTCTTTTCCGAATAAGTCTTGACCGCGAATGGCATGCAGTTCCTTCTGCATTTCCAAGAATTATTCCTGGAATTCATTCATCCTTTCCTATACATCTTCGTTTCCTCCAGAAATCACTTGCGGAATTTGTCCTTCCGAGATGGTGTGTACCACTGGCTATGGTATAGTCATTACAGCGGTAACTCTTGGCGCTTCAGTGACCTGAAGTTTGTAACCTTCAGGAGTTTCTGTTGTAACCCTTGCATCTTCAATTACCTTAAGTTTGTAACCTTCAGGTCTGGCTGTTCCTGCTACGGCTTTCGGGTCTTCAGTGACCGGTGGGATGTATCCTTCAGGTATAAAGTTGAGAGGCATGCCTCAGGGGAAACCTTTAGGCATGTTGTACTAAGGATTACTACCAGGTGTCTCAAATACTGGTGTGGATGTAACCTCCGAGATTACAGTCCTTTGATGCTGTTGTTCCTGGGTTGCTGCCAGGGATTGCATGTCGTTGTGGAGTTTCTCCAAACTCTCATTTAGAGCATTGATTTCTTCTCTCAGCTCTCTGTTCTCTTCCTCGAGATCGTCCATTTTCTTTTGTCGATTGGCCCGAGTATTATACGAATGAGACAATTTGACTCTAGAGTGCGACACATATGTGAGACTCAAACACAAAGATGTGTTATGTGAGAATGATGAATGATATGATGAGAATGATATATTTTTTAGTTTTTGTTTAAAAGAACTTTTTAATAATTATATTGCAAATATCACACAGCGGGAGAGACCCTTTTATTGAACTCGAAAGATTGCAGTATTTTACAAGGAAAAGTACAGTATTTTACAAAGCATGATAAGGAAAATTAGGCCTATGGATCCTAAGTTCTCTCTGAGGAGAGCTCAAATACTGGTTCCTGAGCTTTTCTTTTCATCGATTGGGCTCCTTCAGCCGTTGTCGGGTCGACGATGCTTTGCCAAGTGAAAGGAGTGAGTAAATTTCTCCGTTCCTCCTGACTTTCTATGGCATGCTACTCTAATATCTCAATCAGAGCATCATTTTCCTTTAGCAGTTCCTGAATCTTGGTACATTCCAAATTAAGGATCTGGTATTTGTTTTTCCAAGAGTTTCTCTCACGTTGGACTTTGTTGTGAACGATCTGGAGTTTTTCTGCATCAGACATGAAATAAAGGACAGATTCCTTTAAGGGAAAAACTTCTTGACGAGGGTAAGGCATCCTTAGTTTGATGGCCCTAGTTTGTACCCAGTGGAGATAGGGTTCTGCATAGATGAAATTTGTTCTCCCCAGGGACTCTCTTCCCTTTCTGTGAATATGTTGTCAGGCATGCACTATTTCTTTCTTTAGTGCCCTGTCATTTTCTCCTTCCTTGAAGAAAATACCTTCTAGATGAGCATTATATGAGATATTCTTCATTGGGTATCCAAGTTGACGGCGAGCTAAAATTGGATGATAGTTGATCCCTCCTTTAGTACCAATGAGGGGTACATTGGGGAAATTTCCACATTTGTCAATGACCTTTATCCCTTCGTAAATCCGATTGTACCAATCTATGTATGAATTTGTAAGAGACATAATCTTCTGCGACCATCGCAGATTACTTTTGTGATCCCAAAAAGTAGCAGACTTGGGCAAGTGGGAAATAAACCATTTATAGAGCAATGGTACACAGCATGTGATCATCCCTCCACTGTACAAATTCCTTAAGTGTACAAAATGATAAGCATCCGTGAGTAAGGTTGGGACTGGGTTCCCAAACAAGAATATCTTAACAGCATTGGTGTCGACGAAGTTGCCAATGTTGGGAATGAGGAATAACCCGTATATGTGTAAGACAAAGATATCTTCGAAAGCGGTTATATTTCCTATGTTGGCAAAGTATAGAGCTTTCTCCATCAGGAATTTAGCTGGTAAACCCTGGATTCCTCCTTTGGTGGTCATGTGAGTCTTGACTTCTGACTCATCCAAAGGGGTTGCTCTTGCAATGACTTGATCTTTTGGAATTTCTTCCAGTCTAGAAAATGGATCTTGATCAGTGATAGGTAAATCAATCAGGTGGGACTAAACCAGTGATAATCCAGAAAAGTGAAGCAATGGTAAACCGGATCGTAGAACTAAACCAGTGTAGACAGGATCCTTTCAACCATGTTGACCTCAGAAGAGATAACAGTCCTCCGTGCTTAACTCTGAAAGCTTCGGGATTAGAATCATCCTTCCCAATTTCCTTAGGTCTTCCTGTTTTGGAACCTTGAAGGTGTACTTGTCCGTTTTTCTTCTTCCAAAATCCATAACACAACCTCTCTGATATTTGCAATTATTGTTTAAGTTCTTCTTTAGAAAAGATTTTTTTTCTTATAGAAAAAAAAAAGATTTTTAATGAAAGCATGGATGCATGAATGCAGCAAACAAAAAGATTTGAAAACATGGGTTTAGGGGTTCATCGTCACGAGCATGGAGCCATGGATTTACCCATCCCCAAAGGTGTGTACTAATTGGTCAATTTTTGTACCTGTAGAACAGGTTCTAACAGAGGTTCCCAAAATCATTGACCCCTCTTAGGGATGTTAACAGTAAACCGATTGACTCAGTAGAGCTGTAATATCCTGAGATGAAGCTCCTTTGAGTGTAGTATCGCATATCAACTATTCCCGATAGTCACCACACTACCTAATGGTTTAATGGTTAAGTGTCTAATAATCCTCAGTTTCAAGGGTATCCAGCTGGGAAAAAATAATGCTTACACGACATGCTCGTTCAATATTGGTAATTCCACGAGGATACCTCCACTGATTCAGTGGACTTCCAAGTTAACTTGGTCGGGATTCACTCCCTATAAGCCTTCCTGGATATGCCACCACTTATCTTAATGTTCTCTCAGACTCACCACATGCGTATTAATCGCATTCCCCGATAACAATAATTTAAACACGGATATCAAATAATATGACAGCAGATGGTATATATATAAAAAAATGAGAAAATAAGTAAATAAACAAAAAAAAATGTAAAGCAAGGCCTAGACCTCTTAGGAACTCTAATCCTAAAAATCCCCAGCAGAGTCGCCATTTTTCTGTAGCGTGCGGTTTTTGTCGGCGACGCAACCACCTTACTGCAGAATTGGATTTGGGTGCTACTTTCTGATTTCTGTATTTAAACTATGAAGCTGTAAACGAAAGGGAATATATCTAAAAATAACCTTGCACGCAAATGTTTTCTTTATCAAATGCTAAGAGATCAGGGATCGGGGTCTGATTATACAAAGGGAAGCTATTAACACCAAGTGTATCTATGGTAATCCATCATAACCTTTTATTGCATGTATTTCTGTTAAATTTAAATGCTTTCTCGTGTTTATCTTCCGTGGCTTATGAAAGTTTCTCCTTTGGGAGAATTGAGAGAATGTTTTTGTTGTTTTTGGGTTTTCTGTTGTTTTTGGGAAGGTACTGAACCTAAAGTTTTTGATTTGGGTGCTCACTAAGATTTCTCAATCTTTTGCCTATGTATTCCCGTAAATATAATTGAGAAATCAGAGCAATCATAGTTCCTCCTATTTCTATGGGAGGAAAAATATATGGTGTCTTGTTCAAAGCCTAAGATTGAAGCTATTTGAGTAGTTATATCTTGTTCAAAGCCCAAGATTGAAGCTAAAGGGGTGACTGAGAGAATTTGTCATCTATAAAGGGAGAATATCTCACCTATTCATCACAAAATGTTGGATAATTGGTTATAAGGGAAATTACTTTAACTGGGATACATGGAATCCAGCAATTCCATAATTTCCTTTATAAGGGTGATGTCATGAAGAAAGAAAGCTTTAACTCAGTGTAGAGCAATGCCACCTTTTCCTTATGAATCTTTCATGCTAAGAGAGGGACATTGGCTTGGATGTTAGGGATACAGAGGCTTACCACTTACAATTATTAGATGAAAGATGAATTTATCCAGGATAAGAGAAGGATTCCAGCTGGGATCTTGAATCAACAAGTGTGCCACTTACAACAATTATCTGGAAAAAGGTTTTGACTGTTTGTTTTGATATGTGATGTATAGAGGAAATATACTCCTACAGAGAGGACTCATGGTCTCGTCTGAGGGGATGTTGATTTTTGTGTGCCTTGATCAAAGCCCAAGGTTGAAGCTAAAAGAAAATGACTCCTCTGGGGAGGGTTTTATGTGTCTTGTACAAAGCCCAAGATTGAGGCTGACTGATAAATTTCTTATATGAAGCCTAAGAGGAGGCTATCTCTTGCTGAGGATTATTGAAATCCAGGAGCAGGTCCAAATTGTATTGGGGAATCCAAGGGGATTTACTCTTGCTAGGAATCATGGAAGAGTTGAAGTATCAGTTGCCATGAGGTTCTAATTCTACTGGGGATTTGTTGATGGTAAATTGACCCTGGCTGGGGATTTTTAAGGTGAAGTTTAAGCCTTGTTAGGGGTCAGGGGAGTTTAAAGGTGAGTTTGAAAACTTTGGAGGTTTTAACTCTGTTGGAGACTGTTGCATTGGTAAAAATGATCTGGGTTTTCCCTATGCTTTTAGGAAACTTGAGGGTCTCTGTGTGAGATCCAAGAGGAGATGAGACTTTCCAAGTCTACTTGAATGAAGCCCAAGAGGAGGCTGAGACTCTCCAAGTCTCTCAAGGAGTGGTAGGCTTTAATGTAGAGAGGGGTGTTTGTATGATGCCCAAGAGGAGGCCTTTGGTTTAAGGGATGAAGATCAACCCTTAGAGTGGTATGATGTTCCGGAAATTTGACTTTCCTGGGGATTGAACTAGCACTGATGACTAATTTATGTCATATGCCTTTAGGAGGCCTTTGGGTCCTTGTACTAAGCCCAAGAGGAGGCTGCGGGAACTTCTAAGAAGCCTGTTGGTCCTTGTACTAAGCCCAAGAGGAGGATGGGGATACATCTTGGAAGCCTGTGGGTCCAAGCCTAAGAAAAGTTCAAGAAAGGTTTCACCGGGAATTAATCCTTTTTTTGTTGATTAGTTCTAAGGTTTGAAGAAATTCAAAAGAGGTTTCACCGGGAATTAATCCTCTCTAGGGAAATGAATTTCTTGTATACACATATATTTCTAAGTTTTGACAGTCTTGAGAAAAGTTTCACCAGGAATAATGCCTTTCTCTGTTCCATATTGAATAGGCCCAAGAGAAGGCAGACTGTATAGGGAATTTCCTATGAGGGAACTAGTTTTAACTATGTTAGAAGTAACCTCTGGTTTGACTTAAGTGTAAACCTAACTGCTGGGGAAACTCTAAACAGATATGCACAAGTATATATATATATATATATATATATATATATATATATAGATAAGTGATTTGACATATATATATATATATATATATATAAACACATATGCATTAAAAAAGATGTTGGGACTTACATTCTGAGAGGAGACCCAAGTGTATTGTGATCTGTTGTATTGACTACGACTGTATGATTAATTAGGGTTTCAAGAAATTGAAGAAAGTTTTCAGAAAACTTTGAATTTGAATTTTAATTAAAAGAAGTTTGTTTAAAAAGAAAATAAAGTTTGGGGCTTATAACTCAAAGAGAGGCCCAAGTGGTCTAAGAGCAGTTTCATCGGGAATAATGCTCCTCTTAGTACCAGTTTAAAACAGGCAGATGATTTTGAAAACAGTGGTATAGGGCTTACACCTCAAGGAGAGGTCCAAGGAAGTTGTTTGTTGTTAAAAACAAAGTTTATGTACAAAAGATTAGGTCTTATACTCAAGGAGAAGCCCATATGACTTATTTGAAAACATAGATCGCACTACGACACCGACAGACGTTGTGGGACTTATATTATAGCAGAGGCCCAAAATTGTTTTTGTACATAGAGGTTGGATCTTACACTCTATTTGAGGCCCAAAAGTGTTTGTAAAGAAAGAAAAATGGGGCTTATACTCAAGGAGAGGCCCAAATGATTTATTTGAAAAGGCGACGATCTCGCCGTGATTTTGAAAACCACAGAGGGACTTATACAATGACTGAGGCCCAAAATATTTATGTACAAGAAGGAATGGTTCTTACACTCTAATAGAGGTCCAAAAGTTTCTTTTTATACAAGAAATGGGGCTTATAGCTCAAACAGATGCCCAGATGAAAAATAACGATCGCACTGTTTATTTTGAAAATTGTATCGGGACTTATACAATGATTGAGGCCCAAAAATTATGTATTTAGAAAGGGGATGGGTCTTACACTCTAATAGAGGCCCAAAAGTGTTTTAGATGAAGTTTGAAAAATCAAAATTAAGAAAAAAAACCAAATTTTAATTTAGAAAACAATTTTTCAAAAGGAAATTAAATAAAAAAATTATATAAAATATCATTTATATTCAAAAACAAGTTGTAAACTTTAAAAAATGTTTTGAAAAATCATGTTTAATCACATGAAAACTTGGAATTCATTTGAATTTGAAAAAATCATGGTGGAAATTTCATTTAAAATGTTTAAAACAAATAAAAATGAAATTATTTTCAAAAATTCAAGCTATATTAAATAAATAATATAAATTTGATTTTTTTGTAGAATGAAATATTTTAACATTTTTGTGAATTTAAAAAAAAAAGAACCAATCAAAAATGATAAAAAATGAGAGAGAAATTAATTTTTGAAATTAATTAAGAAAATTCAAAAATTCAAATTATGGCGCCAACGGTCATCTTCTTCCTCGCGACTTCCCTCCATGGCCGTTTTGCAAAATCTCACATATCTCTCTCAATACGTAATGGTTTTGACTTTTGTAAACATGAAAGTTATGTGTTTTTGAACAAGGATTTCAGTGATATAAATTAATTGCATTTATATTAAGTGTGGAGTGAGAAATCAAATGATGAACACATTAACTCTAATTTCTGCAAGAACACTATGAAATCCTATATATGATAGCTACAAAGCAATTGATTGAGGGGAAACACTCTACATAAGTGCAGAAACATGTTTGTAACTTGAAAACACATTTATGATGCATGGATAAGAGAGTTTGAGAGTTCAGGCTTACCTCTTGCAAGAAGAAATTGAATTCTGATGTAGAGGTGTTACAGATGTTGTGTGATGATTTGGACAACTTTAATGGACCTTATGTAAGGTGTTTGGAAGCTTGGAATGGATTGAAACAACCTGGAACTTGTTGTGGTACCACAACTGCAAATATGCCAAAAAGCTTGAGCAAATGGATGGTGACTTAGTGATTCTGGTGTTCTACATGTGTTTTGAGGTTATGGATCACTTGTATATGACATATGTGAGGTGTTATGATGGTTGGTTTTGATGGATTTGCTTTCTTTTGAAAAAATGTATAGTTACTTCAAGAAGAAGCAAAATATGGTTTTGGAGAGTGAAGTGAAAGAAAACATGAATTCAGATGTTTTGGGGTGGTTTGATCAATCACACATCACCTCTATTTATAGTAGAGGAAGTTTGTTTTGGGAGCAATAGTGATTGGAGGCTGATCATTGCATGTAGCTTGTAGCCATTGACTTGGATAATCCAAAAGTGCCAAATCAACTCACTTAGCTTGACTCCATTCAATTCTGCAGGTTTGAATGCTCAGAGTCTGGTTCATGACACCTCAATGTATTGCATTGATGTTACCTTGCCAAAATTGAATTCCAAAGTTCATGTCATGATGGTTTTTGCACATGCCAAGTTGAATTCTTGACTTCTTATTCAAGAACCAAGTGAGTCATTAGAAGTTTTGTGCTTTTGGAAGATGACAAAGTTGGCAAAATGGAAAAACTTAAGTGACAAAATCGTGTGGCACAAGTTTGGTTTTCATGCCTTTACATAGGCAGGGTGAAAATGCCATTTTTTTAGGCTTATAACTCCTTACTCAAGTTGAACCATGGGAGGCTCTTGTACTTTTTGGAAAGCCCCTATGACATACTTCAACTTTGATGTTTAACTTTGGTCATGAATTATCTTGGATCATAATGAAAAACGGTCTCAAAGTTGGTGAAAATGCAAAACAGATTATGTCCAAAATTTCAGTAAGTGTTGAAAAAAGTGTCATTTTCCATTTTTTGTGATTTTGATCAATCCATAACTCAAAATCCATGAAGATTTGGAACATGTTGTAGTTGACAATCTTGAAGTATGTAATGAGAGCTTTCATTTGAGCTTTGTATGGAAGAAAAAAGGTTACTTGGATCACAAGTTATGGTCTTGCAAAGTTAGGTAGAAATCACTTTTTTCCATGACTTAGTGAAAATTCAAGTTTCTTATGGTTGCCCTTTTTACAAGTAACCTCACTTTTCTTGATTTTTATTGATGGATGATGATCAAAAGCATAAGTTAACATTGTTTTTGACTTAGGGAAGCCTTGTTTGTCAAGAAATTCAAAAAGTCAAACTTGATTTTTGGGCACAGTTGACTTTTTGTCAGATGAATTTCAAACTTTGTGATCCTCTATGGAATCAAGTCCTTGACCTAATTCAAACCTAATGGATGGATTCCATAGGTGTTTTAGAGTGTCTTTAATCAAGTCCTAAGGTTTGAGATCATGTCTTGCTCAAAAGTCAAAGGTACAATTGACTTTTTCATCAGAAAACCCTAATTGGTCCAGATGAATTTGAATCTTTGTATTGCTTACGAACCAAGTTCTTTGAATCAATCCAATCTTGTAAATGGATCAATATGATGTATTGGAGGTCTTTAAAACACTTCCTGAGGTTTTAGCTCATGCCTTGCTTCAAAAGCCAACTTAAGGGTGAATTAAGTCAAGAAACCTTAATTCCTGATTTTTGATGAATGCATCCCCTGAGGCTATTTTGAACTTATGATTGGAACCATGAGGTTCCTTTGAGCTTACTGGATCATGTTTTGAAGTATTGGCTCATGCCCAGATGAAAATTTCTCTCTTGAGGCTTGGGTCTGTTAGAACAAGGTTAGGTTCTACAATAATACCTCTGAGTTTTGATGATAACAAACAAGTATGTTTGTATGAACAATTTTGGTATTCTAATGTTTGTTATTTTTTAGAATTTAACAAACAGGTTCTGCTTCTGATAAATAGCGTGGCTAAGTTATTAGAAGAGAATTGTTCCGCCTCTGTGTTACATATTGTTCTGCTGAATGGTAGTATCTACTTCAGAAGACTCTGAAGTTGCATGACTCTGATACAATGACTTAAGAAAACAAGTTCTGAAGATCTGAAGACATAAGTTCTTATGGACAAGTCCAGATGCTGAAGACTTAAGAAAACAAGTTCTGAAGATCTGAAGACAGAAGTTTTGATGGATAAGTCCAGATGCTGAAGACTTATGATTCTGAAGACAACGGGTTCTGAAGAACAAGTGCTGAAGACTCTGAGGATATAACTCTGAAGACTCTGAAGACTTGAAGCTCTTAAGACCCAAGTTATGTTTTCCCTTCTTCTAACTCATGCTCTCAGAAACCTCTGAAGTCTGGAAGTTGAGAAGACTAAGCAACGTGGTACAACGGTACAACGGTACAACAGTACAAGGACACTTTGCTCCACTGCCGGATAGGTCAGACACAAGTGTACTATTTGTCTCCCACGTTCTTTCAAGCCGCCATAATTCTGAGATGTTAGAAATATCCTTCAACGGTCATATCCATGCATGGCTATATAAAGGCTTGAAGACTTCAAGAATGAGCTAACGAATAACACCGCAATTTTCACTGTTCATATGCTCTATTGTTAATATCATTCTTAAGTCAATATTATTCTTAAAATCTATTTAGTTATCAGCTTGTGTAGAAGCATCATTATTGTAAACAAGCCTTTGTAATAAACAGTTGTTTGTGTTCCCTAAAGGACTGGGTAGGTAAAAAATTTTAGGAAGACTAAGACAGTGTGTTTTAGTGTTGCTAGTCACTTACAGTTTGGCTTGTGCATTGTATTCCTTAAGGGACCGGTTAGGTCAGAATTCTTAAGAAGTCTAGGACTAGTGTGTCTTAGAGGTTGTTGTTAGTCACCAGCAGTTTGCTAGTGCAGTTGTAATCGGTTTGGTTATAGTGGATTAAGTCCTCGCTTGAGAGAGGAAAAATCACCTTGGCATGTGGACTAGACTAACTTGAGGATTTCCCAAGTGAGCTAGTATAAACATACTTTGTTTTTTCTTTTCAAGTTTTCTTGCTTTATTATCAAGAAGTGAAGTTTGTTTATAAAGGGGATTATTTTTAGAAAATAGTTTTTATTGTAAAAAAACCCAATTCAAACCCCCCCCCCCCCCCTTCTTGTGTTTTTCACACCTTCAATTGGCATCAGAGCTCCGGTTCTGAGAAGATAAAAAGTTTGAATTTTTATCAAGCACCTAACAGTGTTCAGTACCGATCCAAAGTGTGAAAAACAATGGTTGCCGCAAGTACTTCTCATTTCACTTCTGATAATAATGAAAGAGACTCATACAGTGCAAAACCTCCTATCTTTGATGGCGAGAAATTTGACTATTGGAAAGACAGAATCGAAAGTTACTTTCTGAGATTTGATTTGGATCTATGGGATTTGGTAGTTGATGGCTACAAACATCCAGTAGATGTTGAAGGCAAAAAGATTGCCAGAAGCTCATTTACAGAGGCTCAAAAGAAAACCTACAAGAATCATCTCAGAGCGAGAACGATTATGCTAAATGCTATTTCATACACAGAGTATGAAAAATTTACAAATAGAGAGACTGTAAAATCTATCTTTGACTCTCTTCAGATTACTCATGAAGGCAACGCTCAAGTAAAGGAGACAAAAGCTCTGGCTCTAATCCAGAAGTATGAGGCCTTCAGAATGGAAGACGACGAATCTGTGGAAACTATGTTTTCAAGATTCCAGATGCTTGTTGCAGGACTCAGAGTTCTGGACAAAGGTTATTCTACTGCTGATCATGTTAAGAAGATTATCAGGAGTCTGCCTGTAAAATGGAGACCAATGGTAACTGCTTTGAAAATGGCAAAAGATCTTAACAACACAAGTCTTGAGGAACTGATTAGTTCTTTATAAAGTCATGAGATAGAACTTCAAGAAGATGAACCTCAGAAAAGAGGTAAGTCTGTTGCTCTGAAGTCCAAGTCTAAAAAGACAAAGGCTTACCAAGTAGAGGAGAACTCAGAAGAATCAGAAGAAGATTCAGACGAAGATGAACTGTCTCCCATATTAAGAAAGATAAACCAGCTGTGGAAACACAGAAAGAGCAAGTTCAGAAGAAAAGGTAGATCTGAATCTACATCTGGTCAAAGGAAAGCTTCTAAAAAAGAAGCTACTTGTTAGGAATGCAAGGAGCATGGACATTATAGGAATGAGTGTCCAAAGCTCAAGAAATATAGAAAACCTAAGAATGTTTTCAAAGCTAAATAGGTTCTTATGGCAACATGGGATGATTCAGAATCAGAAGAAGAAGAATCTGATGAAGAACATGCCAACGTGGCACTCATGGCAAAGACCAGCATAAGCGAAGACTTATCAGAGGATCAACTGACACTTGATGAAGAGTCAGACTCTGATGACGACAAAGAGGTACTTTCTTCTTTATCGCGCCTGAACTTG
Organism: Lathyrus tuberosus; assembly: GCA_022829125.1. Lineage (NCBI taxonomy): Eukaryota > Viridiplantae > Streptophyta > Magnoliopsida > Fabales > Fabaceae > Lathyrus > Lathyrus tuberosus. Next base: position 6,636,123 of record JALAZF010000304.1, read on the forward strand.
GATTAGGTTTATCAGAACTTATGAAAAGGTATCGACTTCTTCTAAGTAAACACAAAACTCTGAAAAAGACTTTTGTGGTTGCTTCTGAGAACTCTACTAAGAGCGAGCCAAATACTTCTGATTTAAATGAAAAAAAAATTTAGAAAAGTCTAATGCTGCTCTAAAAAGTAAAGTTTCTAAGCTAGAAGAAGAGATTACTTCTAACACATCTGTTACTAATAAAGTAATCAGATATGATAGAGCTTTTCAGCACTTCCTTGCTAAAAGCATAGATAGAAGCAAGATGGATTCGATGATCTATGGAGTTAGCAGAAACGGAAGTAGAGGTCTAGGATATTCAGGACCATCAAAACAAATTGATGAGACTCTGAGTATCAAACTAAAACCTCTGTCTGAACATTTTATGCCTGTTGGTACCGAACTGAAATGTTCAGAACTAAAAGGTTCTGATTCTGTTGCACCACAATCACATACACAGAAGAAAACTTCTAAGCATAAATATCATGCACAAATTCCACTTGATTATCCTATTGGATGAAAATCCGAAGGTGTAAGAACCTCTGGAAAGACTAACAAGAAAGGACCTAGAAAGTGGGTACCTAAAAGTGAGATAATCTATGTTTCAGACATCCTTGATGGCGCCACTGAAACACCAGTCATGGTACCTGGACAGTGGATGCTCGCGACACATGACGGGAGAAAGACGTATGTTCCAAGATTTGGAACTTAAGTCTAGAGGCGTCGTTGGTTTCGGAGGCAACCAGAAGGGAAAGATCATTGGCTCTAGAACTGTTGGTAATGGTAAACTTCCTTCCATCAACAATGTTCTTTTAGTTGAGGGTCTAATGCATAACTTATTATCAATTAGTCAACTTAGTGACAATGGTTATGACGTTATATTTAATTAAACGTTCTGTAAGGCTGTTAATCAGAAGGATGGGTCAGTCTTGTTCAATGGTAATAGGATAAACAATACTTACAAAATCAAACTATCAGATTTGAAAAATCAGAATGTAAAATGTCTTCTGTCTGTTAATGAAGAGCAATGGGTCTGGCATGGACGTCTGGGTCATGTTAGCTTGAGAAGAATTTCTCTGCTGAACAAGCTAGGACTTGTCAGGGGCTTGCCCAATCTGAAGTATTCTTCAGAAGCTCTTTGTGAAGCATGTCAGAAAGGCAAGTTTTCAAAAACTTCCTTTAAAGCAAAAACTATTGTTTCTACCTCTATACCATTAGAACTTCTTCACATTGACTTATTTGGACCAGTGAAAACTGCTTCAGTCAATGGAAATAAATATGGACTAGTCATCGTTGATGATTACAGTCGTTGGACATGGGTAAAATTCTTAAGACACAAGGATGAGTCACATTCTGTGTTTGCTTCCTTCTGCACCCAAGTGCAAAATGAAAAGAATTGCAAAATTGTCAGAGTCAGAAGTGATCATGGTGGAGAATTTGAAAACAAAGAGTTTGAAAAAATTTTTGATTCTTATGGCATATCCCATGATTTCTCTTGTCCTAGAACTCCACAACAAAATGGGGTTGTAGAAAGAAAGGATAGGACATTGCAAGAAATGGCTCGCACCATGATCCAAGAAACTGACATGGCTAAGCACTTTTGGGCAAAAGCAATTAACACAACATGTTATATTCAAAATAGAATCATAATAAGACCTATTTTGGGTAAGACTCCTTATGAATTGTGGCAGAATAGAAAGCCCAACATTTCTTACTTTCATCCTTTTGGATGTGTCTGTTTTATGTTGAACACTAAAGAGAATTTGGGCAAGTTTGATTCCAAAGCACAAAAGTGTCTGTTGTTAGGATATTTTGTACCCTCAAAAGGCTACAGAGTCTATAACACAGAATCACGAATTGTGGAAGAATCAATTCATGTCAGATTCGATGATAAGCTTGACTCTGAAAAGTCAAAGCTAGTTGAAAAGTTTGCAGATTTGGAAATCAGTTTTTCAGAACCTAAGGAAAAAGGCAGAAGAACCCAAAGATTCAGAAGCTCCTACTTTTGGTATTTTTACAGCTCCCACTGATCCTCCACAATAAAAGAAAAACAGAGTATCAACTTCACACCCTGAAGAATTGATTCTGGGAAGTAAGGACTCTCATATCAGAACCATATAAGCCTTCAAACCTTCTGAAGAAACACTTCTGGGATTGGTGTCTTTGATTGAGCCAACATATGTTGATGAAGATCCACTTAACAAAGACTGGGTTGTGGCGATGGAAGAAGAACTTAACCAGTTTTCAAAGTGTAGCAAGCGGTTTTTGTCGGTGACAAGACCACCTTATCGCTGAAGTTTGGGTTTTCTCCTCGTGGAGAAAGGGTGCTACTTTCTGATTTCTTATTTATCCCGTGAAGCTGGAAGGGAAACGGAAGCTATCTAAAACTAACCATGCACGCGAATGTTTAACTGAACAAACACCTTGAAAGAGATTGGGGGGTCCGGGGTCAGGTTATACAATGGGTAGTTGTCAATTACCCATCCTATATGTGGTTATCCACATGATGTTATCTTTTAGATCTCGCTTTGTAATTGATCGTGTTTATCTGTTAATGGGTTGGGAAAGTTTCCTGGGTAAGTGTGACAGGGAGAGTGAGTTTTGTTTATGTTTTGGATAAGGTACTGGACCTAAGTTTTGATTGATATGAAGGTGCTGGACCTAGGGTTTTTGATTAGTATGCTCGCTAAGATTTCGCAATCGTATGCCTAAGTATTCCTGTTTAACGAAACAGGGAAATCAGAGCAATCGTAGTTCCTCCTATTCTAAGGGAGGAAAAAGATATTTTGGTGTCTTGTTCAAAGCCCAAGACATCAAGCTAAAGGTGATTTATATCTTGTTCAAAGCCCAAGATATGAAGCTAAAGGGTTTTGGCTGAGAGAGAATTTGTCATCTCTAAAGAGGAATTGTTGATTTTTGTATGCCTTGATCAAAGCACAAGTTTGATGCTAAGAGGTTGATTGACTCAGCTAGGGATTTCTTTATACGAAGTCTAAGAGGAGGCTAGATAAGACCGACTCAACAAGAGAGTGTATATTTCTTGTACAAGGCCCAAGATTGAGGAAAAAAAGAAATGGACTCTTTGGGGATATCATTATATAGAGCCTAAGAGGAGGCTAACAGTTTGACTTTTCTAGGGAAAATGTTCTTTCTGTCTTGTACAAAGCCCAAGATTGAGGCTAAAAGGGATTTTTGACTCCGTTGGGGAGGTTTATATATGTCTTGTACAAAGCCCAAGATGGAGACTGAAATGAGTTTGTCTCAACAAGAGAGTGCTTTTATATGTCTTGTACAAAGCCCAAGACGGAGGCTAAAAGAGTTGACTCAACAAGAGAGTCTTGCAAAGGTGATTGACCAAAAAAGAGAGTCTGAAAGTTGATTGACTCAACAAGAGAGTCTTTTATACTCAACACGAGAGTGATTTACTGTCTTATATGAAGCCCGAGATGGAGGCTAAAAGGAGATTGACCCAACAAGAGAGTCTTTTATACTCAACAAGAGAGTGCTGAAAGGTGATTAACTCAACAAGAGAGTCTGAAAAATGATTTACTCAACAAGAGAGTCTGAAAAGTGATTGACTCAACAAGAGAGTCTGAAAAGTGATTGACTCAACGAGAGAGTCTGAAAAGGTTAGCTCTGCTGGGGGAGGATCATTGAACAAAGCCCAAGAGGAGGCTGACTGTGTTGAGGAAAGATCATTATACAAAGCCTATGAGGAGGTTATCTTACTACTGAGGATTAGATCTATAGGCAGGCCCAAGGGTGGGGAACTCTCATGAGAGAGACCGAGTTTCGGCTGGAGATTTATCTAGAGTGATCGTTGTTTTTTCCTATGTTTGAAAGGAACGTGAGAATGTCTTTGAGACTCAAAGGGGGTTTAGACTGTCCAAGTCTACTGGTGTTGAAGAGTTTTATCTTTTGTAGGATGCCCAAAAGAGGGCAAAGGCCTTATGGGATGAGAATCAACCCTAAAGTGGCTTGAGGTTTGACACTGGAAAGACTGCTCTAGCAAATGACTAAGTTTTGTCTTATACTTTTAAGAGGTCGTTAGGGTCCTTGTATTAAGCCCAAGAGAAGGCATGAGAACTTCTAAGAAGCCGAAGGGTCCTTGTACAATGCCCAAGAGGAGGCGGGGGTGCTTTTAGGAAGCCTGTGGGTCCCCAAACCAAGAGAAGTTCAAGAAATGCAATTCACAGAGAAGAGATCATTCCAGGAAAGTTCGAGGGTTTGGAAGAAACTCAAGAGATGCCATTTACGGAGAAAAGATCATCTCTGGGGAGTAGAGTTTCTTTGACAATTTCTAAGGGTGACAGTCTGAGAAAAGGTTCACTGAGAATACTGCCTTTCTCTTTGTTCCATATTGTTTAACCCCAAGAAAAGGGAAGACTGTATCTGGCATCCTATAGGGATCTAGTTTTGTTTGTATTTAAGAGTGACCAACGGGCTTTACCTAGTTCTAGACGTAGTTGCCGGGGAAAACTCTAAATAACTATACTAGTATATATACAGTTTATATACGACGACTATTTAAAAGGTATGAATGAAGACTTACAGTGAAGCAGCCCCACAATACAGTTATTTATATGAAAGCAGATAAAAGAAAGCGGATAAGCACTTACCCGTTGTAGAGCTTCCATGTTGTTTTGTTAGTTGTTCAAAGAAATTAAAGAATGTTTTGATAGCAACTAAACATTTGGATTCAAAATCAAAGGAGAAAGTATTTTGAACAGAGATTCGGGCTTACAGCTCAGGGAGAGGCCCAAATTTTAACAGTGATTGTACTATTGTTTTGAATTTGTACAGGGACTTATACAAGTAACTGAGGCCCAAAAAGGTTTTTTGTACAAAGGGATGGGTCTTACACTCTACCAAGAGGCCCAAAAGTGCTTTAAAGAAAAGAAATGGGACTTACAACACGAGGGCAGCCCCAATTGTTTGTTTGAAAATGGCAATCGCGCCGAGGTTTCTGACGGTATCGGGACTTATACAATACACTGAGGCCCAAAATTGTTTATTTACAAAGGGATGGGACTTACACTCTACCAAGAGGCCCAAAAGTGTTTTGAAATATTTGAGTATGATTAAAAATCAAAGAAACCCTAATTTTCACTTTTTCAAAGTAATTTTTCAAAGAAAATTAATAAAAAATGATAAAAAATAAGAAATAGGTTTAAATAAACCACTTGTGATTTTTGGTTAAGGTTTGAAAAATGAGGTTTTAATCACAAGATGATTTAAAACTCATCTGGTTCTGATTTTCAAGATGAATATTCATTTTTAAAATGTTTAAAAACAATTAAAATGAATTTATTTACAAAAATACTAATTATATTGAATAACTTATATAAATTTGATTTTTTTGTAGAATAAAATATTTTACTATTTTTGTGATTTTTCAAAAAAAGAATCAACCAAAAATGATTAAAGTTGAGAGAGTTATTAATTTTTCAAATCATTTAAAAATAATATGAAAAATGATTTAAAAAAAATGGAAAAATGGTAAAAAAAAAAAAGAGGATCTGGGGCGAGGGGGATTCGAACCCCAGACCTCTTGTGTGCAGTGCGCGCCTCCTACCACTGGGGTGGTGATTCATCCGTGTATCAAAACCACCCCATGGATATATGAGGCATGCCTTGTTTTTGGCCTGGCCAAGGCAAGGCAAGGCAAGATTTTGGCCAAAAACGTGAAGCTTGTAACTTTCTCATTTCTCCATGGATTGGGACAAAATTTAGGTCTATCCTACCTAGAATTTCACAAGGAATCCAATGATGGTGGTGGTTTTTTCAGATGAGGCTCCTATTTCAAAACCCGATAGTGTTCTTGAAATAGGCCTATAATTGCATTTTCTATGCTATCTCTTGTTACAGGCATGAATTACATGATGAATTGGTTCAAACACAACATATATAACATGTATGAGATGTGCATGATCAGTGGACCTCAAAGCAATGCATATTTCAAAGAGTTCAAGTTGTGATGCTTACCTCTTTAGGAGCTTTTTGGGCAATCTGTCAAATGCTTTGTTCCAGAAATAATTTAATGCTTTGGACACCCTCAAATGATCCCTTGGAAGCTTTTAGAATGGTTGGAATCAACTGGAATCCTCAGGAACAAGTTTGAGCTCTTTCTTGCAAAAGGGGCAAAAGTGGCCAACATAGCAACTCTCTCAAATGGTGTTCCAGATGTGGGGAACCATTTGGGACAGTTCAAGGATGATATTTTGAGTGTGTTTGAGGATTTATCTAGTTTTGAAAGTGACTGAATCAAGACATGGCTTGAAAAATGTAAAAAAAAAGTCCAATTTTGAGGTTTTGAGAGTGGACTTTGTGTTTTTGGTGTTACAGGTCACTTATGAGAGTTTGGATAGGTTAGATATGACATATTGGATGTGTTTGGATCATGAGCTGTGATGGAAATGCTCTTTAACTCAAAAACTCAGAGTTACCTTGCAAAAGAAGGCATTTTGGTCTAGAGAAAGCGATTTTGTGGAAAGCAAGTGTTGTAGTGCTTTGGTTTACTCAAACTGAGCACAAATGAGCTCTACTTATAGTAGAGCAAGTTTGTTTTGCAAGCAATAATGAATGGTGGCTGCAGCAGGCTGTTGGCCAATTGCATCACTTAGGAATCTTAAGTCTCCTCTAGCCATTGACTAGAGGTCAGCACAAGCCTATGGTCCTTTGGTTCAGAGCTTATCCTTGACTCATTCAGTTGGAAATGGCTCAGTTCATGCCACCTTGGTGCATCCATTGAATGCTTGGAGACAAAATTGGAGTCTTGGCCTCTTTTAGGCTTTTTAGGGTTTGGTATGCTACTTTGGGAATCTTGGACTTGGGAGGCTGATGAATCAGTGATTGTCCCTTGGTTGTTCCCCCTTGAGGTGTTCAGATGGATAAGCATGCTTGGAATTGCACAATTTGAGCAAATCGTGCCTTCATGCACAAGTCTGCCTTGCTAAGACAGTTTACAGCAAGGCATGTTGCAGCTGTCATAACTCCAAGCTCAGATGGAGTTTGATGAAGCTCTTGGACATTTTGGAAAGCCCTTATGTCATAAAACATATGGGTGAACATAGTTTGCCTTGAAACTTTTTGGATCCAAGTGAAAAATCCTCCTACATTTTGAAAAAAAGCAAGACAGATTCTGACTTATTGAAAATTTCACTGTGTTGGAAAAAGTGGCATTTCATATTTTTAGCCATTTTGATCACTCCATAACTTAAAATCCATGAAGATTTGGAATAAGGTGTAGTTGACACTTTTGAAGTATGCCATGAGAGCTACAAATCCATCTTTGGACCAGCCAAAATGGTTGCTTGGATCTCAAGTTATGATCCTTGGAAGTTGGTACCCTAGCCACTTTGTTTTATAACTTAGAAAAATTATAAGTTTTTTTATGGTTACCCCTTTAACAAGTTATCCCACTTTCTTTGATTTTTCTTGATTAATGATGATTCTAATCATACATTAACATCATTTTAGGGTCAAGGAACCATAATTGTGAAAAATCTCAAAAAGTCAAAGTTGACTTTTGTGCACAGTTGACTTTTTATCAGATGAATTCCAAACTATGATATCCTTGGTGAAATCAAGTCCTTGACCTAAATCAAACCTAATGGCTATGTTCCAAAGGTGTTATATGGTATATTGAATCATGTCCCAAGGTTTGGGAGCATGTCCTGGTCAAAAGTCAAAGGCACAATTGACTTTTCCCTCGAAACCCTAATTGTGGTCCAGATGAAATTGAAACTTGTAGATCAAGCATCTTGGGTCAATCCATTGTTGTAAATGGATCAATGTAGTGTATTAGAGACCCTCAAATCATGTCTTGAGGTCTTGGCTCATGTTTTGTCCCAAAAGTCAACTTAGGGGTGAATTAGGTCAAGAAACCCTAATTCCTGATTTTTTTGATGAATGCTTCCCCTGGGGTTAAATTGACTAGATGATTGGGTTCATGATGTCCCTTGGAGCATCTTAAGTTGTGTTTTGAAGTATTGGCTCATGCCCAGAGGAAAATTCCCATCTGGAGGCCTTGGTCGACCAAAACCCTAATTTGGCGACACTGACGATATTGAGGCTTAATCCACTTGGAATGCTGTAACCTTGTGCTTGATTCTTGATGTGGGAGTCCTATTGATCCTTTATGGGTGTTTGAGAGGTTAGACAAGTTGAAGATCATGTCATTTCTTGATTGATCATTTGTCTAAGTACCCTAAGAGAGGTTAAAACCCTAATCTCTGATTGTAGTGAATGCTCAATAATTCCTTGAGGAGATTAATGAGGCACAAAGGTACATCCATATCGTGATGATGGTTTGCACAATGATGGGAAATCTTAGTGGTAAAAATTTGGGGTATGACACAAAGAACTATGTTTGGGATCTTGTTCAAAAGCCTAAAGGCGAGGTTGTCAGAAACAAGGCACGACTGGTTGCACAAGGTTATAGTCAACAAGAAGGAATAGACTATACATAAACCTTTGCTTCAGTCACCAGGTTAGAAGCCATACGTCTATTAATTTCCTTTTCTATAAATCATAACATCATATTATATCAGATGGATGTTAGGAGTGCATTTTTAAATGGTTATATTTCAGAAGAATTTGATGTCAAACAACCTCCTGGATTTGAAAATTCTGAAAAATTAGATTCTGATTTTAAATTTAAAAAATCTCTCTATGGTCTGAAACAAGCTCCCAGAGCTTGGTATGACAGATTGAGTAATTTTCTTTTAGAAAATAACTTCACCAGAGGCAAGGTTGACACCTCTCTTCTGTAAAATGTTCAAAAATGATATGCTTATAGTTCAGATTTACGTTGATGATATTATTTTTGGTTCTACTAATCCCTCTCTTTATGTATAGTTTTCTAAGCTAATGCAGGCAGAATTCGAGATGAGTCTGATGGGTGAATTGAAGTTCTTTCTGGGAATTCAAATTGACCAAAGATCAGAGGCTACTTACATTCATCAAAGTAAGTATACCAAAGAACTTCTGAAGAAATTCAACATGATGGATTGTAAAACAGCTAAGACTCTAATGCATACAACATGTATTCTGGAAAAGGAAGAGGTAAGTGGAAAGGTTTGTCAGAAGCTCTATCGTGGTATGATAGGCTCTCTTATGTACTTAACTGCTTCTAGACCTGATATTCTTTTCAGTGTTCATTTGTGTGCTAGATTTCAATCAAATCCTAGAGAAATGATGCTTAGAAAAGGTTGTTATGAACGGAAGCTTGCTCATCCATCTTCTTTCGCTAAGCAATGATGCTTAGAAAAGGTAAACTTCCCCTCGATCCTGGTCTTCAGCCGAGGAACTGGTGTCAGTTTTCTTTTAAAATAAACTTCCCCTAGATCCTGGTTTCCTACCAAGGAACTGGTCTTAGTTTCTGATGTAAACTTCCCCTCGATCCTGGTTTCCTACCAAGGAACTGGTCTCAGTTTCTGATGTAAACTTCCCCCCGATCCTGGTTTCCTACCAAGGAACTGGTCTCAGTTTCTTTTGTAAATAAACTTTGACAAGGGACGCTATTCGTAGCGGTTTTTCTCAAACTTCTCGCCAAATTTTCTTGGGGATATGCCATTTGATGGGAAAAAGTTTTAATGTCAGACTTGCTGGGGAAACCCATTTGTCTGAGCTGTAGAGGTGTATAAACTTCTCTATTAGAGATGCCATTTGTGGATTCTATCAGGGAAAATGAGTCTCTCGAGAGGCTGTTTCCTGTTTGGGGGTATTACATTATACTTTTCCTCGAGATCTTCTCGAAGAAATGCCATGTGATGTAATCCAGTTTGGAGGTGCTGATGACCCTTTCGTCAGCGAATTTTCTGGAGAAAAAATGTTGTATTTCCGAAGCTTTGATTAAGAGGCTTTCTCTAGGGATTTTCCTTAATCCGGGAAATCAAAGATATCATCTTCAATGGTGAAGAGTGATGTTTGTCGAAAGTTTTCTTGCTTTTCATAGGTTCAAGTTATCAAAATGGTCGAGGACCGTTTCTAATCCAAAGATAAACTGGAGAGAGATTACTTAGATGATTCACTTCCTGACGAGGAAAAAACTGACAACTCGATTGAGAGGACGTTTATCACTAGGGGATAAGACCGACTAGAGTGATAGTGATGCAATATGAATATGAATGTAAATTAGTAATGCATGATGTATGTATGTTTATGCTAACAAAACTCACGCGATATACATACTAAATACATGAACACGACTGGATACTTGGCCACTGCGTGGGACGAAGAGGTATCTTAGGTTTAAAATAGCAATTCTGCCTTGCTTAGGAGAGATAGTCCCCGTGGGGAACAACATTGATCGGGCTTAGGAGATAAGAACTCTGACGGGGGCATCGGACGGAACATTCGCATCTGACACAGCTGATCCTTCATTCAGGTATAATGGTTTTAGAAGGAGTACTTTGATTATGCACTTTGAAGCTTAACCGCCTTTGGAGAAGCTATCGATGTTCTTTTAGACGTTCAACAGTCAAAAGAAATTGCCATCTTTATTTTAAAAGCAGAAAAGTTTTGACAAATAAATTCATTTTTGTTTTATTTCAAGAATCGTTAATCATATTAACATGTCGTTCTGTAAAGCTCAAACAAATAAGAATTGTAAATGAAAGCACTAGGGCTCAAATTTTATTGATAGGATGGAAATCAGCCAAACACGTGATCCCGTAGAGTATTTACAAAGTTAGAAAATGGTAATTTTAAGGGAAAATGGCTACATTGAAACATAACGACCGTTATCCTTCTACCAACTTGGAATTCTGGGCATCCTGAGCTTCCGTCGAAGATGACCTTGACTGGAGTTTTCCTGATGGATGACACGACCGCTGCTGGGGGATTTCCCCCTTTGTTGGACGTAGTTACTTGCCATTAACCCCTAATTTTTGCCTGGATTGTACTTTGAGATTTCCAATCCACCGGGATGATTTTTTTTATTATGTCTCTAATTTTTGCCTGGACCACCCTTTCTGATTTTCAATCCACCGAGACGTTTTTTTTTTTATTTAGGCAAAGTATTTCTTGACTACGTCAACATTTGTAGGGTAGGCAAATTCCTCTCCATCCATAGTTGCGAGTCTCAAGGCGCCGCCTGAGAAAGCTTTCTTGACCACATAAGGGTCGTCATAATTTGGAGTCTATTTGCCCCTGGAATCAGTGAGAAATAATTGTATCTTTTTGAGCATAAGGTCTCCTTTCCTAAAGACACGGGATCTGACCTTTTTGTCAAACGCCTTCTTCATTCTTTGTTGATACAACTGACCATGACATAGATCCGTTATTCGCTTCTCTTCGATCAGATTCAGTTCTTCGTGCCAAATTTGACACCATGCATCCTCTGTTAACTTAGCTTTCATTAATACCCAAATTAATGGGATCTCTACTTCTATGGGAAGCACCGCTTCTATGCCATATACTAGAGAGAAAGGGGTTGCCCTTACTGAAGTGCGGACAGATGTGCGATAACCGCGAAGAGCAAAGGGTAGCATCTTGTGCCAGTCTTTATAGGTTACAACCATCTTTTGAACAATCTTCTTGATTTTCTTATTAGCCGCTTCTACCGCTCTGTTCATCTTAGGTCGGTAGGGAGATGAGTTATGGTGTTCAATCTTGAACTCAACGCACAACTTTTTCATCATCTTATTATTCAAGTTAGATCCATTGTCAGTAATGATCTGGCTCAAAACACCATAACGGAAGATGAGATTGTTTTTGATAAATCGGACCACCACTTGTCGGGTTACATTGGCGTATGATGCTGCTTTGACCCACTTGGTGAAGTAGTCAATCGCTACTAGGATGAATCGATGTCTGTTTGAAGCTTTGGGTTCAATCATGCCAATCATGTTGATTCCCCATATGGAAAAAGGCCATGGGGAAGAAAAATTTTTGAGATGCGTTGGCGGTACATGGATTTTGTCTGAGTATATCTAACACTTGTGACATCTCCTCATGTACTTGTAGCAATCGAATTCCATGGTCAACCAGTAGTACCCTGCTCTCAACATTTTTCTCGCCATTGTGTGTCCGTTGGCATGAGTGCCAAAGGATCCTTCGTGAATTTCTTTTATCAACATGTTTACTTCTGGCCTGTCTATGCATCGGAGAAAGACCATGTCGAAGTTTCTCTTATAGAGTGTATCACTGCTCAGGAAGAAACTGCCTGCCAATCTTCTGAGAGTCTTTCTGTCTTTTCTAGATGCCCCAGGTGGGTATTCTTGTTTCTGAAGGAAGCACTTGATATCATGATACCAAGGTTTATCGTTTATGACTGCTTCAATCATGAAGATGTATGCGGGCCTTTCAAGGCGCATTATGTCGATCTTAGGTAAGTCGTTTATTTGACCTACACTAATCATGGAATGGAGAGTGGCTAATGCATCAGCCATGTGATTCTCTTCTCAAGGGATGTGATGAAATTCGATTCTGTTGAAGAAGGGTAACAACCTTCTCGCATAATCTTTGTAAGGAATTAGTCCTGATTGGTATGTGTTCCAATCTCCTTTGATCTGATTGATAACTAAGGCTAAGTCGCCATATACATCCAAGTTCTTAATTCTCAAGTCAATCGCTTCTTCGAGACCCATGATACAAGCTTTGTATTCGGCCTCGTTGTTTGTACACTTGAATGTCAGTTTGGCAGTGAAAGGAATATGGGTACCCTGAGGTGTTATGATGATTTCCCCAATTCTGTTTCCATAATGATTGACATCTCGGTCAAAGATAAGTCCCCATTAGGAACCTGGTTATGGCCCTTCACTAGGTAGCGGTTCATCGTAATCTTTCATTTTTAAATACATGACATCTTTGTCTGGGAAGTCAAATCCGACTGATTTTTTATCGTCAATCGGTTGATGAGCCAAATGATCGGCTAAAATACTCCCTTTGACGGCTTTCTGAGCGTGGTACTCGATGTCTTATTCTGACAACAACATCTGCCAACGGGCTATCCTTTCCGTGAGAGCAGTCTTTTCAAAAAAATACTTGATTGGATCTATTTCGGAGATTAACTAAGTAGTGTGACGAATCATATACTGCCGAAGACGTTTGGCTGCCCAAGCCAGAGAACAGCAAGTTTCTCAAGCATAGTGTACAGAGTTTCGTATTCGGTAAACTTCTTGCTTAAATAGTAAATGGCAGACTCTTTTCTTTTCGTTTCGTCTTGTTGTCCAAGTACACAACCCATTGAGTCTTCCAAGACTGTTAGGTAGATAATCAACGGTCTTCCCTCTACTGAAGGTGATAGAATCGGTGGGTTCAATAGATACTCTTTGATACTGTCGAAGGCAGTTTGGCAGTCATCTGTCCAAGCGCAATCCTGATTCTTTTTGAGTAATTTGAAGATCGGCGCGTATGTTGCGGTCATGAGGAATATAAATCGGGAAATATAGTTCAGACGTCCCAGGAATCCCCTGACTTGTTTTCAGTTTTTCGAGAAGGCATTTCTTGAATGGCCTTGACTTTGTCAGGATCAACCTCAATCCCTTTCTGGCTGACAATGAACCCAACCAGTTTCCCCGAACGGACACCGAATGTGCATTTGTTAGGATTCAAACGGAGTTTGTACTTTCTCAACCGCTCAAATAGTTTTGACAGGTGGGTCACATGCTCCTCCTCTATTTTAGCTTTGGCAATCATGTCATCGACATATACCTCTATTTCTTTGTGTATCATGTCGTGGAACAGAGTAGTCATGGCCCGTTGATAGGTTGCCCCGACATTCTTCAAATCGAACGACATTACCTTGTAACAAAAGGTGCCCCATGTGGTGATGAACGAAGTTTTCTCCATGTCTTTCGGCACCATTTTGATTTGATTATAGCCCGAGAATCCATCCATGAAGGAGAAAACTTTGAACTTTGATGTACTGTCTACCAGCATATCTATGTGCGGTAAGGGAAAGTCATCCTTTGGACTGATTTTGTTCAGATCCCTGTAGTCTACACACATTCTGACCTTTACGTCCTTTTTCAGAACTGGTACTATGTTGGCTAACCATTAAGGATATTCTGATGTGGCGAGGAAACCCGCGTCAATCTGTTTCTGTACTTCCTCTTTGATTTTGATGGCCATGTCTGGATGAGTCCGTCTTAGTCTTTGTTTCACTGGCGAACATTCTGATCTCAACGGTAGATGATGTTCCACAATGCTGGTATCCAACCCTGGCATATCCTGATAGGACCAAGCGAATACATCGGGAAACCCTTTGAGAAGATTTATCAAGTCTTCTTTGATAGTTGGACTGAGCAGTGCCCCAATCTTGACTTCTTTTCTCTCTTCTTCTGAACCCAAGTTGACAGTTTCCAATGGCTCCTTGTGAGGTTTAATGGACCTTTCCTCTTGTCTGAGTAATCGGGAGAACTCTTCTGGAATTTCTTCGTCATCTTCTTCTTCAGCCTCAAATACCAGGAATTCAAAGTTGGGAGAAGGCATTGGATCGTATGTTTCAATGGGGTTTAAAACAAGCAATCTGCATGACATGATGATTTGTGTTTAGAAGAGACAGAGAGAATGCAATAGTGTGTGCAGTGTATTTTTTTTACTGCTTGTTTTTATTATTTGTTGTTTTTTAGGATTACCATTTTCTGAAAAAGTGAAAAGAGAAAACAACAATTGATGCGGAAATTACAGAACGACGTTATTTTATTTATGATTCGGTCGATTCTTGAAACTACAGCCCTATAAAACAAAACTCTGTCGCTTTGGGCAAAGCGAAGAGGGATATTTATAGAAAGTGAGGCCTATCAAAACATCCGTTTCACCTGGGCAAGGTGAAAAGTTAAGATAAAGACGACAATTACATCGACTTATGAATAACTTTCGAAACGTTGACAGCAACCCATTGGCGGCGAACTCCTCGGTGAATCACAAAGTCTGGCACTTTCCTTCTTGACTTGTCTTCAGAAATGACGCTGATTTCCGGTGGAATAGGATCATTGGAATCTGTCTCCCAGGCAGAGTTGTCGTAGGAGGATTCTTCAGCTGCATTTTGCACAGGATTTGTACTCTCAAGTGTATCTCCCCATCCAGTTGGCTGGATATCTTCGAGCCTGATACGAGAGGTTTCAGGAGAGGTGTACTTGACCATGAAGTTTTATTTGCAACTCGGGTGTCCTAAGGTATCCCACACTTCTTTGGAACTGGAGGAGTCGTCCTTTTCGATGACGTTGACCTCGGGAAAAGCATAGTTAAGGAACTCTTGTCCTACAATCTTTACAAATTCATCGTTGTACTGGATATTGTCTGAATGCCCTGAGTAGTGATCCCATGCTTCAGGGGGGACGCAGGTATTCTTTTTGATGATGCTTAGCTGATAATCATCGTTCGACTGATTCTCTTGCCCCAAGTCTCCTGGGTATGGCTGCCACATTGGCAGGCCATCCATCGGGCCATAGTAGTCAAAGTTATCTTTCATCAGAGTGTCCTCCTCTAATGAGTTAGGTGGAGCACGACATCCTTCCGGATCACAATCTCCGTAGATCATTTTGACGTCTGACCTTGGTATAAATCTCAGACTCTGCGTGGGATAGAAAAATGGCGTAGGTATTTCTTCCTGAGACATATAACCGTCCTCGTTAAGATAGGACTTCCATTCTTCCTCTGTATCGGAGGAATCACCTTTGTTGATAGTATGTACTTCTTGAGACACTGGGTGAAGAAAACCACCACTGTGGAAGAAGTCATGAAAGGGATGAAAACTTTCATCGTTAGTAGCAGTTTGGGTACAGGTTGAGGAAAAGCCAAGACCTTTCTTCGCTTTGTTTTTAGTAGGAATGGCAAGTTGTCCCCATCCTTTCGCATTGTTGATTTTGATTACTTCGAGAGCATCTTTGTACAAGGAAATCGAGGTTCCTCTTTCTGATTGGTTGTCATTGCTCACCGAAAGTGCTTGGAACTGGGTTCCGATAACCTTCTCTGGTTCTACACAAGTGGATGATGATAAGTTACTCACGAGCAAGGCTTGCTCTCCGCAGACCGTGACGAGTTGGTTGTTTTTTATAAACTTCAGTTTTTGGTGAAGTGTCGAAGTGACCGCCCCCGCCTCGTGTATCCAAGGTCTTCCTAATAAGAAACTGTATGTTGCCCGGAGTCCATGACCTGGAAATTGACTTAGAAGGTGTGAGGACCGAGTGTTATAGGAAGGTCGACTTCGCCGATAACTGTTTTTCAGGATCTGTCAAATGCCTTGACGATGACCTCACTGGCTCTCATCGGAGATCCTCGGTATGATAATCGCATCAATGTAGACTTTGGCATCACATTTAGAGTTGATCCGGTGTCTACCAGTACGCTGGCTAATGCATCGTCCTGGCAGTTGATTGTAATATTGAGTGCCATGTTGTGACGGTGGCCCTCTTCCGGCAGTTCCTCATCACAGAATCCCAAGTTACTGTAAGAAGTGATGTTGGAGATGATGCTATCGAACTGTCTTATCATCACATCTTGTTCTATGAAAGCTTGCTCTAAGACTTGCTGCAGAGTTTCCCTGTGAGCTTCGGAACTGAGCAAGAGAGATAGTGTAGTACCCCAAAATTTGCCCTACCTTTTTCTGGCTTTTGCTTCGCGTTCATCTGCATTTTTAGGTCATAAGTCATAATCATATCATTGCATTGGTTTTCTGAGACATGAGATCGAAGGATTTTCTTGTTATAAGTGTTTGCCCTCTTCGGGACGATTCTGCAAGTCATATTCTGCAAAGTTCATCAGTGTACATCTGGGTGATTTAGGTTTTTATTCATGGTTGAGCTTATGGACTGTTTATCGGTTGAGATTCTTCAGTGGATCACGTGAGTGGCCAGATTGTTCAGTGGTAGCTGTGACCATTTTATCAGAGGCTTGTGAATAGTTTGTGATTGTTTTTGAATTCTTTGGGTTATCCATTTTCTATCCATCATGACCATTTTCAACCATTTTAACCAATTTTCTTTCCACATTCAAATTTATTTCAATATCCATTCCTTACCATTTCCAAGTCCATTTTTACCTTTTCTATTATCCATTTAACCATATTTCATTTAAAATCCATTCTAATCCAAATTATTAAACCACTTTTTTGGTCCATATCCATTTCATTTTTAGTCCCTTTTTCTAAACCAATTTATCCATTTCATTATCCATTTCATCTCATAACTGCATCCTTTTTTCAAATAAAACCATTCTTTTAAATCCATACTCTTACACCACCGGATATGCGAGACCCAAAACTGGTTCCTAAAATAGCCAAACAACTTAAAAGATTTCACTATGTGGGAATTTCAGGGTCTAAGGAACCTCAGTTATGGGATGGCATATGGAAGTTTTTGAGAAAGCATCTGTTCTAGAATGTGATGATAGTGAAAGGCAAAAGACAATTTTGATGAAGTTAATGAGCTCTAGGTATTGTGTGACCGTTTCAAATCTCCTGTAGCTTCTCACAATGATTTGCTCTCTTGAAACATAATGGCTAATCACGAAAGAGGTAAACTTTACTTGGTTGATTATGAATATGCATCATACAACTACAGAGGTCATGACATTAAGAATCACTCTATAGAATATGTTGTTCCGAATGCGACCACTTCTTGTACCCTAATATGAATGAACCATATCATTTCTTTTGGAATTATTTTGTATGTTGAGGCAAGCACATATGCATTGGCCTCACGCTTTTTTTGTCTTTGTGGGGGTTAATCCAAGCATATACGACCCGAGTGACTAATAATCCATCATAGTAGATTTTCTTTCATCTCAGAAAAATAATTACAAAGAAAAGATGCATAGTAGGTGAAAATTAAGAGTTTATAGCAGAAGCAAAAATAAGAAAAGTTCGTAAGGCCGCAGAAAACAAGTGAATAGCAACGACTTAAAAATAAGCAGTTTCAAAAGAGATAAAATTACATAGAAAAAACCACGTCAAAGTTCACAACAAAAAGCCATAACAGTGGCAAGGTTCACGAGTCGTAACAGATTTCATGCAAGCAAGTTCCTAACAGATTGCAGAAAGAGTGTATACACAGCAAATAAACCGTAAAAAAAAAGTTCATAGCAGAAAAAATTAGTGTGCAGTGAAAGAAAATTAAAGAAGAGGGAAAATAAGCTTCAGGAAAAGAAATTCAATTCATAACAGACTCGTAACAAACTTTTCTTCTGGATTCTTCTTGATCACAGTATAAATTCTTCTTCACTCTCACTTCTTTCTCTCTCGGTTTCTTCTTCACGATTCATCTTCAATTCTTCCACAGTCTCTCGCCTTCAATTCACCTTCACAATTCTTCATCTCTTTCACCTTTTCATTCATCATCTTCTTGATCACAAACCTGTAGAAAAATTCAACATCAATTCAAGCACTGCTATAATTCAATTCACCATATTCAATCTTCAACAGAATCTCACGAACCTCCATAAATCCAACTTGCAAAAAATTTCAACAATTCCTCATCATCCTCTGCTATGATTCACCTTCGTCAACTTGAAAATCGAAGACGAGAATTCGCCAACAACCACAAGCTAACGTTCAGATTCACTTGCAAATTGGTGAAACAGCAACAATTGAATTCAAATTTACGCAAGAATCAACCACAACTTCATCCATGATTCCTCATCATACATCACAAAAAGAGAGAGTAGAAGAAGATTGAGCGGATTCGCAGATCGAAGAAGAGAAAGAAGAAACCGCAGAAGAAGAGTGAAAGTGATGTTACCTCTGGTTTTCTATCTATTTTCGCCGATTTGAAGGAGCACCGGACTCTCTCCGGTAGGTACGTTAATTCTGCTTTCAAATCATTGTTGTCACGATGCACTTGTTGATTGATTTGTCTCTGTATCCGCCTCGTACCTTTTACTTTGCCGATCTTGAATTCTGAATCGCGCGAGGGAGTTTATCGCGAGCAGAGTGTTGAACGGTGAGGTAGCGCAAGCGATGCTAGATTTGTGTAGCCGGAGGAAGAAATTGAGAAGTCCGACGACGTGGCGGAGGCCTTTTCAGCGACGGCGCGACTTGGAGTCAAAACCGAAGGACGTTTTCGACAATGCGATTGGAGAGGAGTTTTGCTGACGATGCGAAGGCTCCACCGTCGCCAACGAAAGGCCACGGCGTGGAGGAGCGATGAGTGGTTTTGTCATTGTTTTGTGTGGAGGTTTGTGTGCAATTCGACAGAGAGAGTTTTGGTTGAGTTAGAGATAAGAGATTCTTTATGCGTCGGCGGTGGTGGAGTTCGCGCGAGAGGAGGTCGATGATGATGAAAGTGGAAGGAGAAGAAGACATGAAAGGGAGCGTGAAGCTTGAGGATGAGAAGAGGTCACGACGCTGCAAGGCTGAGGAGTGCTTCCGAAGAAGGTGTTTTTGCGGCGGCTACAATTGAGAAAGGTAGAAGATAAGGATGAGGGTATTAAGGGACAAACTTAGGGTTTCTCAATAATGTGGATTGGGTTTTGTTGGCCCGTGCTGAGTTTTTCCTATCCACACACCATATTCCACTCGCACCTCCCCTTGTTTCCATGAGAAAATCCATAGGCCATTGGGCCTGATGTCTGAAGGTCCGAGTCTGAATTGCTGCTCCACACGCCATTTTTCTCAGCGCATCCCCTGGCTGCAAAGAGAAGGTTCCTTGGGCTTGCTGTAAGGCCCATCGCCTGTTTTTAATTCCCCACCTCCCTTTTCCTGATTCCACCCTTAGAATTTAGTTAATCATTTTAGTTAATTACATTTTAATTAGAATTCAGAACTTTAATTGTAAAATTAGATTTTCTAATCTTAGAATTAATCCCTTAGGATTAGCTTTCTTTTGTTTTAATTTTAGAATTAAACCTTAATTGGAGATTTTCATTTAGATTTCAATATTAGTTTTTCTTTAGAATTAATTTTCTTTAGAATTAGTTTATATTCTTAACTTTGGAATTTGATTAATTTTAATTAGAATTAATTTTAGGATTAATTTTTTTTTAGATTTAGTTTAGAATTGCCTTAAACTAATTATAGGATTAACTTTAGATTTAATCTCCATTTAACTATTTTCCTTAGAATTTAACTTCTTCTTTTTTAGTTAGTATTTTAATTCTAACTTTGATTAATTGCCTTATTTCTTTCACTTTTGCTTTCATATACATTTGCTTTGCTAACATTTTCAGGGGCTATTGGTAAGTCATGTGGGTGGGTGTGCACCCACATACAATCTTTTCCTTTATCTCTTTTAAGCTTTCAAACTTGTGATTATGATAAGCATTTATGTGCTTTCCTTGAATAATATTTTCTTCATCCCTCTTTAAGATCAACTTAACTTCCATCTTGGAAGTAAGTTGCTTCTTATGTCCCTCTTTCTCTTTTAGGATTAGGTTCTCATACCACACTTAACCATAGGACCATCCATGTATGATAACTTTAGGGCTTGAGTCTTAGTTCCCCTCATTAGATTTTTACCTTTGCTCGACTCTTTGAGTTTCTCTTCCTCATCTTAAAACAAAAATAAAAAACACTTAATAAAGGCATAACACCTATTGTATATGGGCCTTTCATATGGGAACAAGGAAGTGTGGGGTCTTCTCTCACTTTCTTGGAATGTTTAGCATACGTCCTGTCTTGGGTCGATATGCGAGGCATTCGATATTACATGAGGGACTTAAATACAATACATGTTACAAAACACAAAAACAATCAAAACACTTCTTTCTTAAAAGACAAAAACAAACAATAACGTCTTTCCTTCGGGAATTCTTTTCTCATCTCACTCATTCTCAACGTACGAACGTGCTTCTTCTCGTTCTCTTGCAAGATGGTAACGCACTCGGACCAGCGAGCCTGCAACACCTGAGCTAGAATGTTAGCCGTTCCCTAAAAAACACAAACAATCCATCCCTAGAGAGGGGAACTACGTCGCTCTGATTCTCATGTTCCCGATGAGATACGTAGGCAGTGGGGTAGGGCCCATTCGAGCACTTCTTTTATTTTCCCTACATTTGTTTCTTCATTCTTTTCTGTTCTTGTTCCTTTGCCTTTCCAGCTAGCAATTCCTTTTCCAGTATCTTTTCTTTACACCCTTTGATCGAGACAAGCAAGCGTGGATCCCATCGGGTACGATGGACGCGTGGGGGTGCTAATACCTTCCTCACGTGTAACCGACTCCTGAACCCAGTTCTATTGGTCGCAAGACCATGCTCTTTCCTTTCCCTCAGGTTTACGCGGTGTTTCCATTCCCTCTCTTGGGATAAATACACATTGCTGGCGACTCTGTTTTGGTGCCACTTTCGCGTTTGTACATGGATGAAAATCCCGAGAGCGACAGATAGCACAGAGATTCTCGATGGAGTTTGCAATAGTTGGTCTACAATGTTGTACTCACTCTTCTGGATGAGTCTCAACATCTCATCGTTGTTCTTTGAAAGGTCGGGACCATTGGACTGACCGACTGGTTGATCAGGAACTTCTGTTTGAGGTTCCTTTTCCTTGGTGGGTTCTCCAATTCCTCTGTTGAATATCTGACTGCTTCGTGTTACTCGACTGATGTCTGCGATATTCACGGCAGAGGGTAATGAAGTTTCCTGTCCATTCTCAATTGTTGTGGTACCGTATTTGTAAGGGATAGCCTTAGTTGATTCATACGGTAGTGGTCTCGGCAGATAGATAACTACAGGAGCCTTCTGATTTTTCTGACCATTGTAAGTAATTTCAATTAGTTCCTGGTTAAGAACCTTCGATTCATCAAGTAGAGGGATCATGGCACAAACATCTTTGGTCCTCTTATGATCATAGATTACGAAAACATCCTTGATTTGATCAGCGAAATAGTCTGGCGTCAAGTTGATTGATCCAGAACTTGGACACGATCGAATCTCTTTGTGATCCAACTGACTTTGGAGGGCAGCTCGCACGAGGTAACATCCTTGATTATCTTCCGAGCAAACTCTACAGCGTTCATAGTTGTGTGGTGGCACCTGGCCACGTCCATTTTGTATGCAGTGTAACCTCCCTAGGTCTGTCTCCATTGATCGGACATCCTGACTTTGATGCCTAGCAGGGTTCCCGTTAGTCATGCTGACTTGTTGTGTGTCTTCATCCATATAGATAGGAAGTCACCAGTGGTTTAACAAGTGTTGAAGCGTTCTTTGAACGAGAGCACATCCTTTATTACTCTCACGGCACACTGCACAGTTCTGATAATTATGCAAATTCAGAAAACTGAGCTGGACTTGTGTAGCATGAAACTCCACCAAGCTGGTATTCATCAAACGAACATCAAAGATTTGAATCATGTTGACTTGATAAGCATTCCTATCATAGTAGTCCTGGATCCATCCAAGATCTATCTGACGCTGGAGGGCCACTTGTACAAAAGAGCATCCCTGTTTATTTACCGAGCAGACCAGACAGGAATCATAATCGTGTCGTGGCAGATTATGACGTTGGCTTTCCCTTGAGTGCATCGCCATCAAGTTGATATTCATCACATGGATGTCGTGATTCTGGATGATGTTGGAATTCGAGTAAGTCATGTTGACATCCTGAATTCGGTGCTCTTGGATCCATCCGAGATCCAATTGTTCATGTAGAGCTGATTGCACCACAGAACATCCTTGATTATTTTTGGAGCATATATCACATTGGTGATAATTGTGAGGTGGCACATGGCCGTATCCGCTCTGTCTACAATGCATCTTGACCAAGTTGGCCCTCAATAAGAGTACATCATGAATTTGATAGTTGTGGTTAGACTCTCCCCCTATCAAATTTAACGCAGCTTTCTCGTGTTGAGGCAGCGGGTTTGTGAGAACATTTGGATTCGTATCCTTGATGGATAAGACCCCGCTCCTAACAAGCTTTTGCAAGTCGGATTTGAAACTGAGACAGTTCTCTATGTTATGTCCTGGTCCTCCTTGATGGTAAGGACAAGTCTGATCCATTTTGAACTAAAAAGGCGGATTCTCTGGGATTGCAAGGGGAGCCCTGGTTTGGATGTGCCCCTTGACCAGTAGTAATGGAAACAATTATGCGTACAACATTGGTATAGGGTCAAACCCTGGTGGTCGCGTTGTACGGTTGTTGTTGTATTGAGGATTAGCCTGCTGAAGAGGCTGTTGTGTCCTTTGCTGAAATTGTTGTTAATTCGGTTGGCTCTGAACAACCTAAGGTTGATACGTAGGTACAGGCGCATGGTTAATAGCAAGAGTTACCACTGCTACTGGTTGGTATCGTCGCCTTTGCTTTCCGAGAGAGATATTCCTAATATCCTGCTCTTTTTTCTTTGGGAGAGCACTACCGTATCGTTTTGTACTACTTGATGATCCGGCATCTTTGACCAGACGTCCTTCTCGGATCGCTTCCTCAAGACGAACTCCCATGCCTACCATCTCGGTGAAGTCGTTGGACGCACTGGTGACCATTCTGCTGTAGTAAAATGAACTTAAGGTCTTTAAGAAAATTTTTGTCATCTCTTTTTCCTCAAGAGGTGGACAAATCTGAGCGGAAATTTCACGCCATCTCTGAGCGTATTCCTAAAGGTTTCCTTATCCTTTTGTGACATGGCTCTAAGTTGATCTCTGTCCTGTGCCATGTCCAGGTTATACTTATATTGTTGAACGAAGGCAGTGCCAAGATCTCTGAAAGTGGTGATCTTAGTGCGGTTTAATCCCATGTACCATTTTAGTGCGGCACCAGTTAAACTATCTTAGAAGTAATGGATCAGTAGCTGGTTGTTCTCTGTCTGAGTTGACATCCTCCGAGCGTACATCACCAAATGACTTTGAGCGCAAGAGTTACCCTTGTACTTTTCAAATTCGGGCACTTTAAACTTGTGCAGAACTTTTACATTGGGGACTAAACAAAGGTCTGTGGCGTCCTTTCCAAATAGATCCTGACCACGAAGGGCTTGCAGTTCTTTCTGCATTTCCAGGAACTGTTCCTGGAACTCCTTCATTCTCTCATTCATACTTTCGTTTCCACCAGAAGGTATCTGTGGAATCTGTCCTTCTGGGATAGTGTGCACCACGGGTGGTGGTACAGTTATTACGTCATAGACTCTTGGTACTTCCCGAAGTTTGTAACCTTCAGGAATTACTGTCATGCCTCTTGCATCTTCGCTTTCCCGAAGTTTGTAACCTTCAGGCCCAGTGGTTCCAGCTGTGGTTCCCTGATCTTCAGTGATCGGCAGAACATATCCTTCCGGGATATAGTTAATAGGCATGCCCCAGGGACGATCTTTCGGCATGTTATACCTAGGACCATACTTCTCCACTATAGGCGTAGATGTGATCTCTGAGATCACAGTCCTTTGAATCTGAGCTTCTGCCAGAGCTTGCATGTCATTATGAAGTTTCCTCAGATCTTCTTTCAGAGCGTCGATTTTGTAAGAGCAAGAGTTGTCTCTACAAGTCAATCTATGTTTTGATGATAACAATACGTATTTGTGAAAGAACCATTTTATGTTCTAACGTGTGTTGTGTGCAGATCATATTCATAGAATCCATCAGATCCAACAAGCACCAGCCAGATGAGCGTAATTGATAATATGCGAAGTTACTATGTCTGACACAAGTCGCAAGAAGCAAGAATGCTTCTGTATCTGATCGTGATCAGTTAGATCCAAGGATGCCGATATTACTGTTGCAATGCTCTTGTGGATGCTCTCTGAAAGTGGTCTAGATTTTGAAGATTGCGAAGCTTCTGAAGAAGATAATCCTCTGAAGAACCGAAGTGCTGAAGACTGTCACGACTTGAAGTTCTGAAGGCAGAAAGACTTTGAAGACTTACGAGTCTGAAGTTTCGGAAGACTTGAAGAAATAAAGGATAATGTTCTTAAAGACAAGTGCTGAAGTTCTGAAGACTGATTCCTAATGGACTTATTCAAATGACTGAAGACTTGACATATCAGATATCCTATTAAGAAGGCTCTACTCATGCTTCATCAATTTACCATCAGAAGCCTCTGAAGTTTGGAAGTCAAATATTACCATTGTGAACGACTGTACACACTGCCCAAGAAAGATATATCCTGTCACTTCTCCCACAGCAAAAAGGAGATGTGTCAGTATAACTAGTTATTATGCAATGTCTCTTTTTCAATAGCCAACAATATTTCAAACGGCTATATTTCTACTGGGTTATTTAAAGGAAAGAGTATTCGCTTCTGAAGTGAGTGATTAAGTCCATGAATCGATTCACTCCACAAAAGATGAATTGATCAAGTCATTGGGTGAAGATAGCAACAACGATGAGTTCTCGTTGTAACACTTAGAATATCCAAAGCTGTCATTAATTTACACATGACCATTGTTGTTGAAGCTCAAAGATCATCATTCAACACAACAACAATGAATTGGTACAAAAGTTGTTGATGAAGAAGACAACATTGCAAATCAGTCAAGTCATCAACCACCTTCTCGTCAGCGCTACATTGTAGATCTAAAGCAAAGCGTTATTGCTCAAAGCTTGCTCGACCAAGAAGACGAAGAAGAAGAAGATCTACAAGATGTCAACCACTGTCAAATCATTAGACATCTCTGTAGTTTCTTAGGATAGGCAAGGAGTTGTTGCTCACATCTTGCTCGAACACTTGTGTGTTCTTTGTACTTAAACTTAGGAGAATCTGCTTACAAGGAAGCACCACACTCATCTCCAGTCTGCCAATTTGACTTAAGAATTGAGATTCCTCCAGTGGACATTATATCCTGATTGGATCCCTGAATGGGTCACTGTTGATGGAAGCCTCAAGTAGATCACGGGTTGATCGGAATACTTGGGGAGACGGCGGCTGCTGGTCATCGTGAAATCTTGGCTAGAGATCTTAGAAGATATTGGAACGTTGGGTCAATGATAGTCATATCTCAAAGAGGATCATATGTTGATCAAACTCTTGTGGGATCCATGATGGAACTCATTGTGATTGCTCCAGTGAACGTTATATCCTGATTGGATCCCTGAACGGTTCACTGAGAGAGATGCCTCAAGGGATCATGTGATGATCTGGGTACTTGAGATGACATTGATGTAAGTCATTGTGGGTTAGTCACAGTGCGGATGTGCAGGTTGTTAGTCACCGGCTATTGCCCGTGCATGTGTAATCGAGATTGATTATAGTGGATTAAGACCTTGTGTTCAAGGCGAAATCACCTGAGGAGGGTGGACTGGATTAGCATTTGTGGTGAACCAGGATATATCGTGTGTCCTTTACTCTTATGCTTAATGTCTTTGTTTATGTTTCTATATTAAGTATCATAACCTTACATAAGCAAGTCAGAACCTTGCAACTCTGATAAGCTTTCGCTCTGCAAGTTCTGAATGTTGTACACAGCGCTCAGACTCTCGTTGGTTCTTACGATTCATGCAAGGCAAGTTTGAATGTTAGTTCACAAGTCAGAGTCTCTCAACGAACTCTGATGCTATCACAGCGTCTTAACAACAAGAAGTTAAAAGTTGTCAAAAGTGTAAATACACAATTCAACCCCCCCCCCCGCTCTCTTGTGTCTTTCTCGCACCTTCAATTGGTATCAGAGCTCCGGTTCTGTTATTGATAGATATCAAACACTTAATAGTGTCATAAAAAGGTCCAGATGCAGTGCGTAGAAATACTCTGGGTGAGATTAAAATCCACTTACAATTTCTATAACAGCTCAGAAGATGACTGTGTACAAAATTGTAATCAATCTGAATACTTGAGCAAATCACTGATTCTGGAAGTTTCTGTCATTGCCAAACAACTAATCCTTCCTCACTTAAAGCTTAATTGAAGAGTGAAGAATCAGCTGATAGGATAGATTCATCATATAAGAAGTAGTATCTGTTGAATGCTTATCTTGGAAGATACGTGTGGATGAAAACACGTATTTGCTCAAAGAAGAATCACCAGAAAACAAGAAGTCTTGTTTGTTGAAGATCAATTCTTTATGAGTTTTTGAGATGTTTTTAAGAAACGGATTAGTTCCACCCTTGACTTTCTCGTTTAAAAACTCATTCAGAACCTCTTCATGTAAACAAGAAAGATTGTTGTTCTATGATGTTGAAATTCAAGATGAAGTATGCAGAATTCAAAATAATTTAACATCTGAATTTTGACTGATCAAGAAGGTTAAAAGATTCAATGTAGAACTGAATATTGTTTTCTTGGAAGCTATGCAGGAAACTGAAAGAATATTCAGAAAGAGGATTCTCACAGATTCATCAAGTACTTGATCAAGAATGAACACTTAGAGTTTTGATTGTATTAGTATAACCAAGACCTGATGACTTAAAATTATCTCTCAGTTGAACCTCTTATACATTGGAATCAGAAGATATCAATCTAAACACTTAGTTCCTCGACTTAAGGATTTTAGTTGCAGACGTCATTCAGAATAAATCAGAAGTAGATATGCTATGGGCTAGTTTCAAACAAGTTAGTCCAGCATTGTGAGAGCAAGAAGTATCATGCAAACTATGTTTCATGTTGTAAACACGTTTGATGATAATCGGTTATGAACTAGGGTATACATTAGTTGAAGAGACAAGTTAGAGAATATTATGTGATGTCAATTTTTCTCAGCACATAATCTCTCAACGGGTCATGTTATAGTCTTGAACTCAATAACCTTCTGAAAAGGCCTTATGGAAATCTGTCGTTTTGATAATATAAATCAGAGTCTCTGATTTGTTAATTCTCAGAAAACAGATGAATAAGGTTGAACAGGAAAAGAAGTCAAAATGCAAGTGAATCTTAAAGAATCCAAGAACCCTCAGCAGTTCACTCAGAAAAGGAAAAATCAGAGTTAAGTTGGAAATGCATCCAGATACTTCTGCAAAGATCTCAGGTACCATCATTCCTTCATTTATGACTTATTTTCATGATAACAACTAGAATCACTTTATCAAACCTTTTGGTTATGCTGTGATTAAGTTTTGCGAGAAGTGATTAGAAAACTTTTAAGATAATTTTTTGTCCTTTTTCGTATGTGTCTGCACATGCTTTTTGGAACAGTTAAAGTATATAGATCTCGAATATAAGATTCTCCTCATCACGTCACTCACTCTGGTTGACCACATCCTGTAACCCATAAGTACACTCCAACTAGTAATCCTATTCCAGACCTAACTCTCTCTCTCTCTCTCTCATAAAATCACTCCACTAAACCTAGTTAGTCTAAGAAACCATGATGATTGAACAACCTCTTTAGATTTTTTCTTATCCAAATGTCTACTTAAGAAAATCTTAGCCATCCAAATTTTCTTGATATGCGCATATTGAGTGACATCTGCTCAACTATGAAATAGGGAAACGTGCTACCATAACCAAAATAGCTCATTACCTAGGCAATCGGATCTAAACCAGGCATAGTCATATTCTGATAGGTCGGGATTCTCTTTTAATATTGAAAATAGTGAAAAATCCTTTTTGTCTGCTTTCTGAGCTATGCGCTGATTAATGATAAATAAATAAAAACCTTGAAAGTAGAAAGTGTGTCTTTTGGTCTCCTCTTAGAATTAATGACTTCATAATGCAGTTACAGCATCCACCTAACTTTTGCTAAGAATAAAGTGCATCTCCTTGATCTTCCCTAGAACAACAGACTGCTTATATGTCTTCATCTAAGATTTCCAGTCTTCCTAAGTCATTCTTAGTCATTAACCCATTCAGTTCAAACTCCTCCATCCATCTATTTAAAGTCATTCCAAAAAGTATTCTCCACAATCTCTTATTCTCAACCTTCCTTTCACCCTAAACGCAATCTAAAATGACTCCAAGAACCTTTTATGGCAATGATGATCTCCTTGAAGTCATCAATGAAAAACGACCAAATCCAATGGATATTGATCATGATTTTCATCTTGGTATTCACTTTCAAAATTGGAATGGATACATACATATGCTAAGAGGCTCAACTTATCCTAACCTTTTAAAATCCTTTTGGATCAATGCCTCTATTAGCAGTAATGGTCTAACCATCACCTCTGACATTTATGGTCTCCCAGTCACCATCAACACCACAAAAATTTCTGAAGCCATTAACTGTCCACTAGGAGGTGTCACTCCCAACCATGCATCCATTCGATGCACCTCCGATGCCGGAATGCACTATATGTTTGATAAAAGACCTGCCTTTGAACCTACGAAACCTGGAAAACTTTTGCCTAATGCTAGAGGTTGGTTTAAGTTCATCTTGACAAATATTAAACCTCGTAATACAAACAAGGACTTTCTGTATTATGATGATAAGCTCCTCATCATGTGTCTTCTTAGGAAAATTCTTATAGACCTTTCCCAAGTAATCTATGACCATCTTAAAGAGTCAATTGTCACGTCAAGAACCATAAACCAATCATTCATTGCTTATGGAAGAGCCCTATCAGAAGTACTCTTCAGAGCAGGAATAGTGAAAAAGATCTGCAGAGTTTGATGTGGTCTAGATACTGCTCTGGATAAGAAGTTTTGTGAAACCTTCGACAAAAGTTGGTTCTCATAAATTAGAAGATTACTGTCTCAATTAGGCTAAGTTATTAGTATGTAATGGTTTATTAAGTTCACATGCTCATATTGTGTAATTGCTAATTAAGTTAATGAAGTATGTGTTACTTTTAATTCTTTATGCCTACGTATGTGCACTTATTGCTAATCCTTGACTCCTGTCAAGAATAAATTAGAGAAGTCTATGCGTGATCTCTTGGTATTTCCAAGAATAATTAACTGTTGGACTCAGTGCTAGTATTAATCCCTTATCCTAGTCATATCTAGCTTAAAATGTCAAGGAAATGACGAACCTGGTGGTTGGAGTCACTAGCATTTATTTGACTCCCTCTATTCGTTGCCTATTTAAGGCACCTTGTTCACTCCTCTATCCATTATTCAAAACCATCTCATCTAGTGTCTCTCTTTAGTATTCCCTCTAGAATGTCCACCTCTCATACAATACCTACTAAGAGTGAAATCTCTGGGTTAAGAATCCTAAATGAATTCTCTGTGAACACCAGTTCTCTCAAAGAACTTGGCTTTACAAGAACTTCGTCCGAACTAAAGTGTCAGAAATGGGAAGGTTATCTTGAGATGCTTCCAGGTCTCATTTACACAGATCTTGTTAAAGAATTCTGGGCAAATGCTGATGTGTTTTCTAGCGTGTATAACCAGCACATCATTCAGTTAGCTGTCTCTGGAATTCCAATGGTAATTAAACCCTCTGTCATTGCACAAGCAATCAAGTGCGATGAAAACAGTGACACCATTGAAGACTACAAGGAAAGGAAAATCTTCAATGATCTCATCTACAAAATTCATTGTGGAAATGGTCCCTCCAACTGTGTCTCCACACTTATCCCTTCTGCAAAAACCAGGCACAAGATCATGGAAACTAACTTAAGACCTAGAGAAATAGGAACAAGAGTGTTGTCTTACTCAGACCGACTATTTATTTTCCTTTTGGTCTACAGAAGAAAAATAAACCTTCCTCAAACCATGTTTAATCATTTGCAGGAACAAATCCTCTTGTCTAGAAACAAGTCTTCCTTTAGCATTCCATATGGAAGGATCATATCTCGTGTCCTTGAGATTCAAGATGTAATCTCCAGATTAGGAGACATTGGAGCAAATGAAGAATGTTCACCCATGAGTTATGCTGAATTCTCTAGAATTCCCTGAAGAATAATTGGATAGAGTTATGATCATCTTGCTCTATGTTTGTTACCTTGTCTCTTGCATTATGTATTCTCCTCTTGGTAATGAATGAAAAATCTTTTGAATTAGGATTAAGCTTATCCGATGCTCTATATTTTACAACTATTTTGAGGTTCGGTGTTAATACTTCCATCTAATTGTCCATCTATGATTATGCCGTATCTAATCTCTACAATGATATATCACTGTTCCTTATCATTTTGACCTAGATTTGCTTAATGCTTAAATAATAACATCCATCAAGTCTATTTACGCTCACTATCATATTAATCTTCATATGCTTAAATACTAAGATGCTCTACAACTTTTTGATAATGTCAAAAAGGGGGAGAAAGAATATGATTTTGATGGATGAATATGAATATTGATTGAAAGGAAGAAGAAAATCTTAAAACAAAAAGAATGCAACTCAAACAAGTAATCTATCATATAAAAAATATGTTACTACTAATGTTTGTTGTTTGATGTTTAACCGAGGAACTCTGAACAAGTTCACTAGGCATTCTAAGACAGGTTAAGAAAAAAGAACAATGAAGTTCTTAGGAACTGTTGGTCATTTGATAGAAGTTGTGCACTTCGTGAACATGTGTTCAGAATCAGACCTACCAAGTACTATTCGGAAGTTGAGAACTATCTGAAAGTCAAAGTTTATCTTGATCTATGTCTCACTTGGTTTAGAAGCTGTAAGCTGTCTAAGAATATGAGATTCTGAATGCAAGAATCAGAAGAAGAAAACTCTGAAAGCAGTCAAGACAAAGCATACATCTTAAGAAGCTTGTTCAGAAGAATTGTGCAAATCAGAAGTCAAGAACTGTCTGAAGATCCGGATTCAAGATCCAAGAAGAAGTAGTTCTGATGTCTACCAAGAACTCAATTAAGAAGAAATGATTTGGTATCAGACCAAGTCAACAAATGGTAATCAGACTCAGAATACACAAAGATTGGTATCAAACTCAGGCTGCAGTAATATCAGTCAGAACAAAGCTGTGAAATGTTTTCTATACCTTCACTGGTATCAATTTCAACACTCTAAGGAAATACCCTTCAAGTGGTATAAGAAGAATAAATTCACTTGGTATCAGACTCAACTTACTCTGGTATAAGACTCAGCACATCACTTGGTATCAGACTAAAATCAAATCATGTGTACCAGATTCAGAAACAAGCGTTGATTGATCACAAAAATTAACCTTCAATTGGTATCTAATAAAAAATCAAGCCTTGATGAACTACGGAGTTGTGACAGTAACAAGGTTCTAACATAAAGACCTGTGTTCTAAGTCAAACTCTGAAAAGTCATGATCTTTATTGGTGATTAAAATTTAACATTCCTTAACTACGTTCTGAAAGATCCCAATATCTGACTTATGGAAATGAGGGGGAGACTACCCAGAAGATTCAAATGATAAATCCTATAATCTTCACAAAGTCTGAAACTCAGGGGGGATTTCTTAAAAGACAATGTCTGACTCTGATGAATAGCGAGGCTATGTTATCAGATAAGAACTGATCTGTTTGTGCTTAAATGAATCTGCTAAAAAATAGAAATGCTTCAGAAGACTCTGAAGATTACAAGCTCTGATACGACAATAAAGGAACTGAGTTCTGAAGATCTGAAGGTGGAAGTTTTGATGAATTAGTCCAGATGCTGACGACTCTTTGTTTTCTTAAAGACAAGATAGAGAAGTAGTCCTTTTCTATTCTTCGTTCTGGCAACTCAAGTTGTTATTCTGTATATCTTTGGATCATATAAGATTCTAGACGATCACAGATAAAAATTTGAGGATAACACATTCAGGGGGAGCTGTTGTTCCAGACTCTGAATATGTTTTTTTTGGTGATTACCTTGTATAAAATGTTCAATCAAAATACTTGGTTTTGTCATCATCAAAAAGGGGGAGATTGTGAGAGCAAGAGTTGTCTCTACAAGTCGATCTATGTTTTGATGATAACAATACATATTTGTGAAAGAACCATTTTATGTTCTAACATGTGTTGTGTGCAGATCATATTCATAGAAGCCATCAGATACAACAAGCACCAGCCAGATGAGCGTAATTAATAATATGCGAAGTTACTATGTGTGACACAAGTCGCAAGAAGCAAGAATGCTTCTGTATCTGATCGTGATCAGTCAGATCCAAGGATGCCGATATTGCTGTTGCAATCCTCTGAAGAACCGAAGTGCTGAAGACTCTCATAACTTGAAGTTCTGAAGGCCGAAAGACTCTGAAGAATTACGAGTCTCAAGTTTCGGAAGACTTGAAGAAATAAAGAATAATGTTCTTAAAGACAAGTGCTGAAGTTCTGAAGACTGATTCCTAATGGACTTCTTCAAATGACTGAAGACTTGATATATCAGATATCCTGTTAAGAAGGCTCTACTCATGCTTCATTAATTTACCATCAGAAGCCTCTGAAGTTTGGAAGTCAAATATTACCGTTGTGAACGACTGTACACACTGCCCAAGAAAGATATATCCCGTCACTTCTCCCATAGCAAAAAGGAGGTACGTCTCTTTTCCAACAGCCAACAATATTTCAAACGGCTATATTTCTAATGGGCTATTTAAAGGAAAGAGTATTCGCTTCTGAAGTGAGTGATTAAGACCATGAATCGATTCACTCCACAAAAGGTGAATTGATAAAGTCATTGTGTGAAGATAGCAACAACGATGAGTTCTCATTGTAACACTTAGAATATCGAAAGCTATCATCAATTTACACATGACCATTGTTGTTGAAGCTCAAAGATCATCATTCAACACAACAACAATGAATTGGTACAGAAGCTGTTGATGAAGAAGACAACATTGCAAATCAATCAAGTCATCATCCACCTTCTCGTCAGTGCTACATTGTAGATCTGAAGGAAGGAGTTATTGCTCAAAGCTTGCTCGCCCAAGAAGACGAAGAAGAAGATCTACAAGATGTCAACCACTGTCAAATCATTAGACATCTCTGTAGTTTCTTAGGATAGGCAAGGAGCTGTTGCTCACATCTTGCTCGAACACTTGTGTGTTCTTTGTACTTAAACTTAGGAGAATCTACTTATAAGGAAGCACCACACTCATCTCCAGTCTGCCAATTTGACTTAAGAATTGAGATTCCTCCAGTGGACGTTATATCCTGATTGGATCACTGAATGAGTCACTGTTGATGGAAGCCTTAAGTAGATCACGGGTTGATCGGAATACTTGGGGAGACGGCGACTGCTGGTCATCGTGAAATCCTGCCTAGAGATCTTAGAAGATCTTGGAACGTTGGGTCAATGATAGTCATATCTCAAAGAGGATAATATGTTGATCAGACTCTTGTGGGATCCCTGATGGAACTCATTGTGAATCCTCCAGTGAACGTTATATCCGTATTGGATCCCTGAACAGTTCACTGAGAGAGATGCGTCAAGGGACCATGTGATGATCTGGGTACTTGAGATGACATTGACGTAAGTCATTGTGGGTTAGTCACAGTGTGGCTGTGTAGGTTGTTAGTCACCGGCTGTTTCCCGTGCATGTGTAATCGAGATTGATTACAGTGGATTAAGACCTTGTGTTCAAGGCGAAATCACCTGAGGAGGATGGACTGGATTAACCTTTGTGGTGAACCAGGATATATCGTGTGTCCTTTACTCTTATGCTTAATGTCTTTGTTTATGTTTCTATATTAAGTATCAGAACCTTACATAAGAAAGTCAGAACCTTGCAACTCTGATAAGCTTCCGCTCTGCAAGTTCTGAATGTTGCACACAGCGCTCAGACTCTCGTTGGTTCTTACGATTCATGCAAGGCAATTCTGAATGTTACTTCACAAGTCAGAGTCTCTCAACGAACTCTGATGCTATCACAGCGTCTTAACAACAAGAAGTTAAAAGTCGTCAAAAGAGTAAATACACAATTCAACCCCCCCCCCCCCATTTCCTGTGTCTTTCTCGCACCTTCAGAGTTCTTCTCTCAACTCTCTGTTCTCTTCCTCGAGATTACCCATTTTCTTTTGTTGACTGGCCCGAGTATTGTACGAATGAGACAGTTTGACTCTAGAACCGAGACACAAACGTGAGATTCGTAGGTAAGGAGAAAGCGTTATGTGAGAATGATGAATGATATGCAATGATTATATTAATTAAAATTTTTGTTTAATCAAAATAAACTTCAACAATTGGATTGCAAATATCAAACAGTGGGGAAGGCCCCATTTTATTTAATTCAAAGATTGCGGAAACGAAAATACAATAGATTACAAAGTGTTGCAAAAGGAAATGTCTAAGCTAATGGATCCAGAGTCCTCTCTGAGGAGGGTTCAGGTGCTGGTTCTGGTACTTTCCTTTTCTTTGACCGGGGCTCTTGAGCCGTTGTCGGGTTGTCATTCCTTTGCAAAGTGAAAGGAGTGAGCAAATTCCTTTGGTCTTCTTGATTTTCTACAGCACGTTACTCTAAAATCTCAATCATAGCATCTTTTTCTTTTAACAGTTGTTGTATTTTGTTACACTCCACACTGAGAATGCGTTATTTGTTCTTCCAAGACCTCTTCTCCTGTTGAACTTTGTTGAGAGTAACCTGAATTTTTTCGTATCAGACATAAAGTAAAGGACAGGGTCCCTTAACGGAAGAACTTCTTGACGAGGGTAAGGCATCCTTAGCTTGAGAGCTCTAGTTTGTACCCAGTGGAGATAAGGGTCCACCGAGACACAGTCTGGCTTTCCTAGAGAATCTCTTTCTTTCCTATGAACATGTTTCAAGGCATGCACTATTTTTGTCTTTAGTGCCCTGTCATTTTCTCCTTCCTTGAAGAAAAGACCTTCCAGATGAACAGTACGCGGAACATGCCTCATCGGGTATCCAAATTGACGACGAAAACGGGATGATAATTGATTCCTCCTTTAGTTCCTATGAGGGGTACATTGGGGAAGTTTCCACAACGGTCAATGATTCTGATCCTGCCATAGATTCGGTTGTACCAGTCGATGTCAGAGCTACTAAGAGACATGATTCTCTACGACCAACGTAGGGCACTCTTATGATCCTAAAAAGCGGCAGACTTAGGTAAATGGAAAGTGAACCATTTGTATAGCAGGGGTACACAGCATGTGATCATTCCTCCGCTGTACAAATTCCTTAAGTGTACAGAATGATTCGCATCTGCGAGAAAAGTCGGACAGGGTTTCCAATTAGAAAAATCTTAATGGAATTGATATCAACAAAATTATCAATGTTGGGAAACAGAAATAACCCGTAGGTGAGCAAAACAAAGGTGCTCTCGAAAGCGGCCACGTTCCCTAGACTGGCAAAGTACAGGGCTTTCTTTATCAAAAACTTGGCTGGTAAACCTTGGATTCCACCCTTAGTGGTCATGTGAATCCTGACTTCTGACTTGTCCAAATAAATTGCTCTTGCAATGGTTTGGTCCTATGGAATTTCTTCTAGTCCAGAAAAGGGAGCTTGGTCAGTAATGGGTAAATCAGTTAGGTGAGAGTACTCCTCTAGTGTTGGTGCTAGATGATAATCTGGGAATGTGAAACCGTGATAGACCGGATCATAAAACTGAATGAGTATAGCCATGATTCCTTCGATTACATGGACCCTTAACAGATATAGTAGTCCTCCGTACTTAGCTCTGAAAGCATCAGGGTTGGTGATCATCCTTGCCAACCCTCTCAAATCCTCTAGTTTTGGAACCTTGAAGGTATACTTGTGAGTCCTCCTTCTATCGAAATCCATTAGCGCAATCTTTTTCTCTGATATTTACAATCATTGTCTTAGTTTAATTTGAAAAAGAGAGACTAGAAGAGAAGATTTTCTTTGTTTAATGTTTTTTAATGAATGAATGCATGAATGCAGCACACAAAAACATAGAAAAAACATGGGGTCAAAGGTTCGGAGTCATGAGGTCAAGGCTCTACCCATCCCCAAAGGTTTATACTGGTGATTTTGTACATGTCTCTCAAAATCATTGATTCCTCTTGGGATAACAACAGTAGGCTGGAACCACCCGAGCGAGCTGCAGTATCTTAGAGAGAAATCTCAAATGAGGGTAGTATCGTGTGACAACTATTTTCGATAGCTTCTGCACTACTAAATCGTCTTAGTCTACTAAAAATCCTCAGCTTCTCTGACAACCACAATCGAACAATCTGCTTTCAACAACCGAAGTCATATAGGTATTGAATCCGCAAAGGGTGTCTCCACTGATTCGATGGTCGACTGAGGTCTCTTATTTGGGAGTCACTCCCTGTAAGATTACTCATCTAGTACTATCAATTATCTTAGGTTAGGTGTATACTCAATCTTTCCACATGTGGCATCACACGCATTCCCATTGGCAGAAAAATAAACACAGATATCAATTAGGAAAAGCAGTATATATATTTGTCCTAACATCCTAGACCTCTAGTCCTATGATCCTATACAGACAATGACTTCCCCAACAGAGTCGCCATTTTCCTGTAGTGAGCGATTTTTGTTGGTGACGCGACCACCTTATCGCTGAAGTTTGGGTTTTCTCCTCGTGGAGAAAGGGTGCTACTTTCTGATTTCTTATTTATCCCGTGAAGCTGGAAGGGAAAGAGAAGTTATCTAAAACTAACCTTGCACGCGAATGTTTAACTAAACAAACGCCTTGAAAGAAATTGGGGGGTCCGGGGTCAGGTTATACAATGGGTAGTTGGCAATTACCCATCCTATATGTGGTTATCCACAGGATGTTAGCTTTTAGGTCTCGCTTTGAAATTGATCGTGTTTATCTGTTAATGGGTTGGGAAAGTTTCTTGGGAAAGTGTGACAGGGAGAGTGAGTTTTGTTTATGTTTTGGGTAATGTACTGGGCCTAAGTTTTGATTAATATGAAGGTGTTGAACCTAGGGTTTTTTATTAGTATGCTGGCTAAGATTTCGCAATCTTATGCCTACGTATTCCTGTTTAACGAAACAAGGAAATCAGACAATCGTAGTTCCTCCTATTATAAGGGAGGAAAAAGATATTTTGGTGTCTTGTTCAAAGCCTAAGACATGAAGCTAAATGTGATTTGTATCTTGTTCAAAGCCCAAGATATGAAGCTAAAGGGTTTTGGCTAAGAGAGAATTTGTCATCTCTAAAGAGGAATTGTTGATTTTTGTATGCCTTTATCAAAGCACAAGTTTGATGCTAAGAGGTTGATTGACTCAGCTAGGGATTTCTTTATACGAAGCCTAAGAGGAGGCTAGATAAGACCGACTCAACAAGAGAGTGTATATGTCTTGTACAAGGCCCAAGATTGAGGCAAAAAAGAGACTGACTCTTTGGGGATATCATTATATAAAGCCTAAGAGGAGGCTAACAGTTTGACTTTTCTGGGGAAAATGTTCTTTCTGTCTTGTACAAAGCCCAAGATTGAGGCTAAAAGGGAGTTTTGACTCCGTTGGGGAGGTTTATATGTGTCTTGTACAAAGCCCAAGATGGAGGCTGAAATGAGTTTGTCTCAACAAGAGAGTGCTTTTATATGTCTTATACAAAGCCCAAGACGGAGGCTAAAAGAGTTGACTCAACAAGAGAGTCTTGCAAAGGTGATTGACCTAACAAGAGAGTCTGAAAGTTGATTGACTCAACAAGAGAGCCTTTTATACTCAACAAGAGAGTGATTTGATGTCTCGTACGAAGCCCGAGATTGAGGCTAAAAGGAGATTGACCCAACAAGAGAGTCTTTTATACTCAACAAGAGAGTACTGAAAGGTGATTAAATCAAAAAGAGAGTCTGATAAATGATTGACTCAACAAGAGAGTCTGAAAAGTGATTGACTCAACAAGAGAGTCTGAAAAGTGATTGACTCAACGAGAGAGTCTGAAAAGGTTAGCTCCACTGGGGGAGGATCATTGTACAAAGCCCAAGAGGAGGCTGACTGTGTTGAGTAAACATCATTATACAAAGCCTAAGAGGAGGCTATCTTACTGCTGAGGATTAGATCCATAGGCAGGCCCAAGGGTGGGGAACTCTCATGAGAGAGACCGGGTTTCTGCTGGAGATTTATCTAGAGTGATCGGTGTTTTTTCCTATGTTTGAAAGGAACTTGAGAATGTCTTTGAGACTCAAGGAGGGGTTTAGACTGTCCAAGTCTACTGGTGTTGAAGAGTTTTATCTTTTGTAGGATGCCAAAAAGAGGGCATGGGCCTTAAGGGATGAGAATCAACCCTAAAGTGGCCTGAGGTTTGACACTAGAAATACTGCTCTAGCAAAGGATGACTAAGTTATGTCTCATACCTTTAAGAGGTCGTTAGGGTCCTTGTATTAAGCCCAAGAGAAGGTATGAGAACTTCTAGGAAGCCGAAGGGTCCTTGTACAACGCCCAAGACGAGGCGGTGGTGCTTTTAGGAAGCCTGTGGGTCCCAAAACCAAGAGAAGTTCAAGAAATGCAATTCACGGAGAAGAGATCATTCCAAGAAAGTTTGAGGGTTTGGAAGAGACTCAAGAGATGCCATTCACGGAGAAAATATCATCTATGGGAAGTAGAGTTTCTTTGACAATTTCTAAGAGTGACAGTCTGAGAAAAGGTTCACCGAGAATACTGCCTTTCTCTTTGTTCCATATTGTTTAACCTCAAGAGATGGGAAGACTGTATCTGGAATCCTATGGGGATCTAGTTTTGTTTGTATTCAAGAGTGACCAACGGGCTTTACCTAGTTCTAGACGTAGTTGCCGGGGAAAACTCTAAATAACTATACTAGTATATATACAGTTAATATACGGCGAGTATTTAAAAGGTATGAAAGAAGACTTACAGTGAAGCAGCCCCATAATACAGTTATTTATATGAAAGCAGATAAAAGAAAGCGGATAAACACTTACCCGTTGTAGAGCTTCCATGCTGTTTTGTTAGTTGTTCAAAGAAATTGAAGAAAGTTTTGATAGTAACTATACATTTGGATTCAAAATCAAAGGAGAAAGTATTTTGAACAGAGATCGGGGCTTACAGCTCAGGGAGAGGCCTAAATTTTAACAGTGATTGTACTGTTGTTTTGAATTTGTACAGAGACTTATACAAGTGACTGAGGCCCAAAAAGGTTTTTTGTACAAAGGGATGGGTCTTACACTCTACCAAGAGGCCCAAAAGTGCTTTAAAGAAAAGAAATGGGATTTACAACACGAGGGCAGGCCCAGTTGTTTGTTTGAAAATGGCGATCGCGCCGAGGTTTCTGACGGTATCAGGACTTATACAATACACTAAGGCCCAAAATTGTTTATTTACAAAGGGATGGGACTTACACTCTACCAAGAGGCCCAAAAGTGTTTTGAAATATTTGAGTATGATTAAAAATCAAAGAAACCCTAATTTTCACTTTTTAAAATAATTTTTCAAAGAAAATTAATAAAAAATGATAAAAATACCAAATAGGTTTAAATAAACCAAGTGTGATTTTTAGTTAAGGTTTGAAAAATGAGGTTTTAATCACAAGATGATTTAAACCTCCTTTGGTTTTGATTTTCAAGATGAATATTCATTTTTAAAATGTTTAAAAACAATTAAAATGAATTTATTTACAAAAACACCAATTATATTGAATAACTGATATAATTTTTTTTTTGTAGAATAAAATATTTTACTATTTTTGTGATTTTTCAGAAAAAGAATCAACCAAAAATGATTAAAATTGAGAGAGTTATTAATTTTTTAAATCATTTAAAAATAATATGAAAAATGATAAAAAGTTGAAAAATGGTAAAAAAGAGGATCTGGGGCGAGGGGGATTCGACCCCCAGACCTCTTGTGTGTAGTGCGCGCCTCCTACCACTGGGGTGGTGATACATCCGTGTATCAAAACCACCTCATGGATATATGAGGCATGCCTTGTTTTTGGCCTGGCCAAGGCAAGGCAAGGCAAGATTTTGGCCAAAAACGTGAAGCTTGTAGCTTTCTCATTTCTCCATGGATTGGGACAAAATTTAGGTCTATCATGCCTAGAATTTCACAAGGAATCCAATTGTGGTGGTGGTTTTTTCAGATGAGGCTCCTATTTCAAAACCCGATAGTGTTCTTGAAATAGGCCTATATTTGCATTTTCTATGCTATCTCTTGTTACAGGCATGAATTACATGATGAATTGGTTTAAACACAACATATATAACGTGTATGAGATGTGCATGATCAGTGGACCTCAAAGCAATGCATATTTCAAAGAGTTCAAGTTGTGATGCTTACCTCTTTAGGAGCTTTTTGGGCAATTTGTCAAGTGCTTTGTTCCAGAAATAATTTGATGCTTTGGACACCCTCAAATGATCCCTTGGAAGCTTTTAGAATGGTTGGAATCAACTGGAATCCTCAGGAACAAGTTTGAGCTCTTTCTTACAAAAGGGGCAAAAGTGGCCAATATAGCAACTCTCTCAAATGGTGTTCCAGATGTGGGGAACCATTTGGGACAGTTCAAGGATGATATTTGGAGTGTGTTTGAGGCTTTATCTAGTTTTGAAAGTGACTGAATCAAGACATGGCTTGAAAAATGCAAAAAAGTCCAATTTTGAGGTTTTGAAATGAGACTTTGTGATTTTGGTGTTACAGGTCACTTATGAGAGTTTGGACAGCTTAGATATGACATATTGGTTGTGTTTGGATCATGAGCTGTGATGGAAATGCTCTCTAACTCAAAAACTCAGAGTTACCTTGCAAAAGAAGGCATTTTGGCCTAGAGAAAAAGATTTTGAGGAAAGCAAGTGTTGTAGTACTTTGGTGTACTCAAACTGAGCACAAATGAGCCCTATTAATAATAGAGCAAGTTTGTTTTGCAAGCAATAGTGAATGGTGGCTGCAGCAGGCTGTTGGCCAATTGCATCACTTTGGAATCTTAAGTCTCCTCTAGCCATTGACTAGAGGTTATAACACAGGCCTATGGTCCTTTGGTTCAGAGCTTATCCTTGACTCATTCAGTTGGAAATGGCTCAGTTCATGCCACCTTGGTGTATCCATTGAATGCTTGGAGACAAAATTGGAGTCTTGGCCTCTTTTAGGCTTTTTAGGGTTTGGCATGCTACTTTGGGAATCTTGGACTTGGGAGGCTGATGAATCAGTGCTTGTCCCTTGGTTGTTCCCCCTTGAGGTGTTCAGATGGATAATCATGCTTGGAATTGCATAATTTGAGCAAATTGTACCTTCATGCACAAGTCTGCCTTGCCAAGACAGTTTGCAGCAAGGTACGTTGCAGTTGTCATAACTCCTAGCTCAGATAGAGTTTGATGAAGCTCTTGGACATTTTGGAAAGCCCTTATGTGATACAACATATGTGTGAACATAGTTTGTCTTGAAACTTTTTGGATCCAAGTGATAAATCCTCCAACATTTTGAAAAAAAGCAAGACAGATTCTGACTTAGTGAAAATTTCACTAAGTGTTGGAAAAAGTGGCATTTCATGTTTTCAGCCATTTTGATCACTCCATAACTTAAAATCCATGAAGAATTGGAATGCGGTGTAGTTGACATTTTTGAAGTATGCCATGAGAGCTACAAATCCATCTTTGGACCAGGCAAAATGGTTGGTTGGATCTCAAGTTATGATCCTTGGAAGTTGGTACCCTAGCCACTTTGTTTTATAACTTAGAAAATTTCTAAGTTTTTTTATGGTTACCCTTTTAACAAGTTATCCCACTTTATTTGATTTTTCTTGATGAATGATGATTCTAATCACACATTAACATCATTTTAGGGTCAAGGA
Organism: Lathyrus tuberosus; assembly: GCA_022829125.1. NCBI lineage: Eukaryota > Viridiplantae > Streptophyta > Magnoliopsida > Fabales > Fabaceae > Lathyrus > Lathyrus tuberosus. The sequence goes on from JALAZF010000304.1 coordinate 6,678,417, forward strand.
ACCATAATGGTAAAAAATCTCAAAAAGTCAAAGTTAACTTTTGTGCACAGTTGACTTTTTATCAGATGAATTCCCAACTATGCGATCCTTGGTGAAATCAAGTCCTTGACCTAAATCAAACCTAATGGCTATATTCCAAAGGGGTTATATGGTATATTGAATCATGTCCCAAGGTTTGGGAGCATGTCCTGGTTAAAAGTCAAAGGCACAGTTGACTTTTCCCTCGAAACCCTAATTGTGGTACAGATGAAATTGAAACTTGTAGATCAACCTTCTTGGGTCAATCCATTGTTGCAATTGGATCAATTTAGTGTATTAGAGACCCTTCAATCATGTCTTGAGGTCTTGGCTCATGCTTTGTCCCAAAAGTCAACTTAGGGGTGAATTAGGTCAAGAAACCCTAATTCCTGATTTTTTTTATGAATGCTTCCCTTGGGGTTAAATTGAGTTGATGATTGGGTTCATGATATCCCTTGGAGCATCTTAAGTTGTGCATTGAAGTATTGGCTCATGCCCAAAGGAAAATTCCCATCTGGAGGCCTTGGTCGACCAAAACCCTAATTTGGTGACACTGGCGATCTTGAGGCTTAATCCACTTGGAATGCTGCAGCCTTGTGCTTGATTTTTGATGTGGGAGTCCTTTTGATCCTTTATGGGTGTTTGAGAGTTTAGACAAGTTGAAGATCATGTCATTTATTGATTGATCATTTATCTAAGTACCTTGAGAGAGGTTAAAACCCTAATCTCTGATTGTAGTGAATGCTCAACAATTCCTTGAGGAGATTGATGAGGCACAAAGGTACATCCATATTGTGATGATGGTTTGCACAATGATGGGAAATCTTAGTGGTCAAAATTTGGGGTATGACACAAAGAACGATGTTTGGGATCTTGTTCAGAAGCCTAAAGGTGTCCACGTTATTGGAACTAAATGGGTATTCAGAAACAAGCTCAATGAGAAGGGTGAGGTTGTCAGAAACAAGGAATGACTGGTTGCACAAGGTTATAGTCAACAAGAAGGAATAGACTATACAGAAACCTTTGCTTCAGTCGCTAGGTTAGAAGTCATACGTCTATTAATTTCCTTTTCTGTAAATCATAACATCATATTATATCAGATGGATGTTAAGAGTGCATTTTTAAATGGTTATATTTCAGAACAATTTGATGTCAAACAACCTCCTGGATTTGAAAATTTTGAAAAATTAGATTTTGTTTTTAAACTTAAAAAATCTCTTTATGGTCTGAAACAAGCTCCCAGAGCTTGGTATGACAAATTGAGTAATTTTCTTTAAGAAAATAACTTCACCAGAGGCAAGGTTGACACCTCTCTTCTATAAAATGTTCAAAAATGATATGCTTATAGTTCAGATTTACGTTGATGATATTATTTTTAGTTCTACTAATCCCTCTCTTTGTGAAGAGTTTTCTAAGCTAATGCAGGCATAATTCGAAATGAGTCTGATGGGTGAATTGAAGTTCTTTTTGGGAATTCAAATTGACCAAAGATCAGAGGCTACTTACATTCATCAAAGTAAGTATACCAAAGAACTTCTGAAGAAATTCAACACGATGGATTGTAAAATAGCTAAGACTCCAATGCATACAACATGTATTCTGGAAAAGGAAGAGGTAAGTGGAAAGGTTTGTCAGAAGCTCTATCGTGGTATGATAGGCTCTCTTTTGTACTTAACTGCTTCTAGACCTAATATTCTTTTCAGTGTTTATTTGTGTGCTAGATTTCAATCAGATCCTAGAGAATCTCATTTAACTGTTGTTAAAAGAATTCTAAGATATCTGAAAGGAACTATTAACCTTAGCTTGAAGTATGAGAAAACATCTGAGTACTCTCTTTCTGGTTATTGTGAAGCAGATTACGCAGGAGACAGATTGGAAAGGAAAAGCACCTCTGGAAACTGTCAGTTTATCTGGAAGAATTTGATCTCATGGTCAAGCAAGACGCAATCAACAATTGCTCTCTCAACTGCAGAAGCAGAATACATATCCGCGTCTCTATGCAGTACGCAGATGCTGTGGATGAAGAACCAACTAGAAGATTATCAGATACATGAGAGTAACATTCCTATCTTTTGTGATAATATTGCTGCTATCTATTTAAGTAAGAATCCAATCTTACATTCTAGGGCTAAGCACATAGAAATTAAACATCACTTTATTAGAGACTATGTTCAGAAGGGAATTTTATGTTTAAAATTTATAAATACAGACCATCAATGGGCTGATATTTTTACAAAACCCTTGGCTGAAGATAGATTCTTATTTATTCTGAAGCATCTGAAAATGGACTATTGTCCAGAGTAAGATTTCATCAGAATCAGATGTGTTTAGTCAGAGTCTGAAGATATCAGATTTTCATTTAAACTAAGAAGCATTTGTCTTAAACCTTAGTCATTAGAAGATGCTTTGTCAGAAGAGTCTCTGATCAGATGGAAACTCTTTGGTTTTCCAGACTCTGAGGATATCAAAACGTGTCACTTAATTAAAGGGTGATTCATCAGAAGATGCTTTGTCCGAAGTGTCTCTGATCAGATGCAAACTCTTTGGTTTTCCAGACTCTGAGGATATCAAAATGTGTCACTTAATTAAAGGGTGATTAACGCGTGAGCAGTACATTTCTTGGAATTGGTTAAATCATGATTACGTTCATTTATTAATCCACATTATTATGTTTAATTCTTCACGACCACTCAACTTCATTCCACTCACACATTATATACTCGCTCATACCACTTCATCTCACACTTCTTTCTTAGAAACCCTAAAACCCTTTCAGTTCTCTGCAACACCATTATCTTCATCAATGGAGGAATCATCTCAAACTATCTCCAAAGCTAAGTTACTTGAATATCAGTGTATTATTCCTGAAGAATGTCCTATCTCTTTCGACACGCCTGTAGATGAACTTTGAGTTCTTAGTGAATCCATGGTGTACTTCAAAAACCTCTGGGATAATGGATGTGATCTTACTCATACTCTCAATTCTCAAGTATGGAATGGTTACTTTAACATATTGCAAGGATCCTCACTTCCAAACTTGGTCAAAGATTTCTGGATTCATGCAATCACTAGTAGACATGTCATTGTTTCGACTGTGCTTGGAAGACGAATCATCATCACAGAAAAGACTATCAGTGATTTAATCTCTCATGATGGAAAGGGTCTAAGAATCGTCAATATTCAATCAAATAAGCAAAGGGAAGCTAAGGTCACAACTGCTATTTTCAAAGAAGGAACTGATCTAGAATCTAAAAAGGATCCACCATCATCACTCTTGAAAGATACTTTAAGAGTTTGGTTTAAAATCATGTTGGGAACTATGTATCATCGTCCTTCCTCTCATTCATCGAATTACATTAATGTGTCATAGAAGTATGTGTTATACTTCCTGTTGAAAGGAATGAAAATACATCTCCCTTGCATTTTGTTCAACTTTTTGAGAGAATCTATAGTTAACTCAAGAACTGGTTCCACCAAGAAGGGAAATCATATTCCTTATGGCAGACTATTGTCTGATATTTTCATTGAGTCAGGCATAGTTGAAGATTTATTGGTTGCTGGGTTCACTAAGGAACTAGACAAATCTTCTGGACAGCCTTTTTGGGCAAAGAACTTAAAGAATATGAAGCTTCTTATGAAGATTACTCGTCGACCTGCTATTCTAAACCAGTTTGACCTTAACTTTGTTCGATTTCAAATCACTAAATTTCCACCTTTTTCAAATGACTATAATCCAGAAGAACTAGAAAAATATTTTGCTGAATATGAAAATGAGGAATCATTAGATGCATGGATTGATCTGGAAAAACTATCGGACACTCTTCCTGAAATTATTCAAAAAAAAAGGGAAAGGCAAGAAAAAGAAAAGTGACGATGATGACACACCATCAGCAAAGAAGATGAAGATGGCATCTACATCTACTTCAGAACAAAGTAAGTCTTTTGACTAGTCCTCTGACACTGCATCTGCTTCTATTGACATAAATCTGTCTTCATCTCTTCCCATCTCATCAACCCAACCATGTTTATCCACTCATCCACCAATATTCTCTACTGTTGTCACCACCTCTCCAATACCCGTTTCTGAAATAATCACTACTTCACCTCCATTATTACAGTTGACCCCATCAAGGCTTGAAATTACCTCATCTCAACCAATTTCCACCATTTTTATCCAACCAACACTTGTCACATATGTTCCACCATCTCCAACTATTCAAATCACTGAAGAAATTCTCACTGAACATCTACAAACAACCATCACACCTTTACCAATTTCATTTACTGCTCCACAACCTTTTCCAAAACCCATAATTAATAATCCTGAATCTTCTCGAAACAACGATATCATCATTCTTGATGACTCTGTTGAAGATACTTAACCCTTAACTGAAAATCAAACCTCTGACCTTCCTCTCAACCTAGATGAAGCAATATCTATTTTTAAGGACAGTGTGGTTTCAAAGTTCAAGACACTTTCTGAAGAATCAAATTCTAGTGAAGACCCCTCTGATTTGGGTGCTTCACGGGACATGTTCAATCAGTGGACGACTGAGAAATTTCAGAAGCTTCAAAACCTATCTGTTCAGAAAAAGAATTATTTCGTTCAAAAAGCTGAAAAGAGGTTGCAAGAGAAGAAGGAAACCGAAGCTAAGCTAGCCGCAGAAAAGGAACTGGCAGAAAAAGCTAAAACTTTCAACACTTCTGAACCTGTCTTTGTGCGTCTGGAACGTGCAATTGACAAGATCAAAGAGGATCATCAGACTATGAAAGAGGAATAGAAGATCTTTAAGGAAAGCTTTACTGAGCAGAAAGTTGTCAATAACTCTCTTCAGCACATGCTTCAACAGATTCTGAGCAAGCTAACCACAAATCATTCATCTCCTGAACCTAGGAACTTAGGCACTTAGGCTTCTCTCCTTCATGTTTGCTCTGAGCATTAGGATCTTGTCTTGTTTTAATCTTGATTTGATCTTTTTGATATTAATGAAAATTCTATCTTTTTTATTATGACAAAAAGGGGGAGAAATATAATATGAACTAATATTTTGATTCACATAATCAAATTCTGAAAAATAAGTTGCTTACGTTCTAACCAATAAACTTCTTTTTCTGTTAGATTTGTTATCTTGTTTTCTCTTTTAGGAGACATAGAATCTGAATATTTTTAGCATCCAATGTGTTTGACTCTGATATTTCAAGATCTCAATTGGTACAAACTGAATTCTAGAAACTGAATCAAGATCTCAATATCTGACCTATTGCAACCAGGGGGAGTTCACCCAGAAGGTTCATGAGTCAGGATATTTGATCTTCATCCAGTCTGAGATTCAGGGGGAGATTCTCATCTGAAGGATAAGTATTCCTTAACCTTCTTATTTCGATTACTTTTTATTCTATGTACAAAATTGTGTCATCAAAATAAATAGTTTTGTCATCATCAAAAAGGGGGAGATTGTTAGAACAAGGTTTGGTTCTGCAATAATACCTCTGAATTTTGATGATAACAAACAAGTATGTTTGTATGAACAATTTTGGTATTCTAATGTTTGTTATTTTTGAGAATTTAACAAACAGGTCCTGCTTCTGATAAATAGCGTGGCTAAGTTATTAGAAGAGATTTGTTCCGCCTCTGCGCTACATATTGTTCTGCTGAACGGTAGTATCTACTTCAGAAGACTCTGATACAATGACTTAAGAAAACAAGTTCTGAAGATCTGAAGACAGAAGTTCTGATGGACAAGTCCAGATGTTGAAGACTTAAGAAAACAAGTTTTGAAGATCTGAAGACAGAAATTCTGATGGACAAGTCCAGATGCTAAAGACTTATGATTGTGAAGACCACGGGTTCTGAAGACCAAGTGCTGAAGGCTCTGAAGATATAACTCTGAAGACTCTGAAGACTTGAAGCTCTTAAGGCCCAAGTTACGTTTTGCCTTCTTCTAACTCATGCTCTCAGAAGCCTCTGAAGTCTGGAAGTTGAGAAGACTAAGCAACGTGGTACAATGGTAGAACGGTACAACAGTACAAGGACGCTTTGCTCCACTACCGGATAGGTCGGACACAAGTGTACTATTTGTCTCCCACGTTCTTTTAAGCCGCCATAATTCTGAAATGTCAGAAATATCCTTCAATGATCATATCCATGCATGGCTATATAAAGGCTTGAAGACTTCAAGAATGAGCTAACTAATAACACCGTAATTTTCACTGTTCATACGCTCTATTGTTAATATCATTCTTAAGTCAATATTGTTCTTAAAATCTGTTTACTTATCAGCTTGTGTAGAAGCATCATTATTGTAAACAAACCTTTGTAACGAACAGTTGTTTGTGTTCCCTAAAGGACCGGGTAGGTCAGAATTTTTAAGAAGACTAAGACAGTGAGTTTTAGTGTTGTTAGTCACTTGCAGTTTGGCTTGTGCATTGTATTCCTTAAGGGACAGGTTAAGTCAGAATTCTTAAGAAGTCTAGGACTAGTGTGTCTTAGAGGTTGTTGTTAGTCACCAGCAGTTTGCTAGTGCAGTTGTAATCAGTTTGGTTATAGTGGATTAAGTCCTTGCTTGAGAGAGGCAAAATCACCTTGGCGGGTGGATTAGACTAACTTGAGGATTTCTCAAGTGAACTAGTATAAACATACTTTGTTCTTTCTTTTCAAGTTTTCTTGCTTTATTATCAAGAAGTGAAGTTTACTTGTAAAGGGGATTATTTTTAGAAAATATTTTTTATTGTAAAAAAACCCAATTCAAACCCTCCTTGTTGTGCTTTTCACACATTTAGGGTCGACCAAAACCCTAATTTGATGACACTAATGATCTTGAGTCTTGATCAACTTGAGATGTTGCATTTTCATGCTTAATTCTAGATATGGGATACCTCTTGATCCTTCATGGATGTTTGAGAGGCTTGACAAGTTGAGGATCATGTTCATTATTGATTGATCCTTTGTCTGAGTACTTTGAGAGGGTCCAAAACCCTAATTCTTGGTTGAAGTGAATGCTCAACAATCTTTGAGAGGATTGATGAGGCATGAAGGTACATCCATATTGTGGTGATGATTTGTACAATGATGGGAAATCTTGTGGTCAAAATTAAGAGTATGACAGCAAGGTAGTGTTTCTTCATATCAGTTGAAGTGGTTCTTCTCAATGAAGATGCATAAGATTGTGCCAACTAAGTCAACATGAGTCAAGGGTGTCAGTCTTGCTGTCTCAACATTCTGCTTGTACAGGAAGGTACCTACACTAAATAATACTTGATTGGTATTCTTAAAGTGTTGATATCTCCCGGATGTATGGCCTTCTAAACAAGGATTTAAGATCAATTGCTATTTGTGGATTCCACAAGTATTTTAATTGATTATCCATGGGTGTGATGTTCAAAATTTGATGCAATCAAGGTCATCAGTGAAGATTTCATTAGATAATGATCTGATGTTCAACCAGAAGTTGAAACATCCCATCAGCAGAGTTTATCCAAAATTTTGTTGATTCAAGGAGTGAATCATTAGGACAAAGGAGGGGAGTAGCTTATGCTCTAGGAACCAAAATTTTGTGTGTTGACATAAATTGTTGGGAACCTTCTTCTGGTTGGATCTGCAGAGGCACATTATCTGACTAGGAACTCTCATGGCAAGAAACTTATCTAGAATATGGTGCTGATGGAAGTGAAGATATCTTTGAAGGTTAGGACGGTTAAAATCGCCGTAATTTGCAATTCACGACGGTTGCTGAACTGTCGCAGAAACATGCGTCGCGAGGCCGTATCGCGTCGGTTGTGTAAACCGTCACACCAACTGTCGTTATCACTCACGACGGGTAGGGAACTGTCATAATTTGCATATTGCGACGGTTCCAACCGTCGTAAATTTCCATTTGCTTTTTGCTTTTAATGTTGATTACGACGGTTCCAACTGTCGCAACTTTCTGTTCCACAGTTATATCTACATGTAAATCCATAGGAAATTTCTTTTCCACAGGTAAATCCGCCGATAATTTATTTTTAAAATTAAAAAAAAATTGTAGAAATATGAACCAAATGGAAAAGAAAATCACTTATTTTCTTCATTCAACTAAACACATATATCATATTACATTTATACAAGTATCATGTCACTTTATATGTTAAAAGCTTATCATATTACAATTACATTCAAATAAGGAATCAAATACATTGAAGAATATTTTCACACTAAGATGCATTGTTGTCATGACTTGAAGAATCCCTTGTCCTTTCTCCAATATTAATTATTCCTTGCTGTATTTTCATCCAGAGTGCTTAAACTGATTTGTTCATCAAAAGTAGCTGCATCAGGAGTATGTTCCTGTAGATAGTGGCATCCATAAGTGGCTTTACTGCCATTTTTCATCCTTCAGACAATATATTTAGTAGAAAAGGAGGTCATGCAAAGATGGTCCTCCCATTGCATTTAAATTACATGTACAAAATTGAGGACTCTAGTGAATGATAAGAATAATTTAGTAAAGGTTAATGTTAATCTCTATATTTACATTATACTGAACCATCCATATTAAATTTCAAAGTAGTACCTTGAAAACCAACAGGATGCACGAAGTCAAGCTGGAAAAGCTTTGACTCAAGATTAGGAACCCGAGCCTCATCCATTATTTCAGTGACCTTTCAAAGATGACATCCATTCTTGTCAAGAGGGTTATCAGAACTCAAGTTTCTACCAATTAGTGATTTAAACTGAACTTTAAGACCAGAACCAGTAGCGTTTCCTGATTTAATTCGTTCTTCACCATGCCCTGAATATGCATTAAAATTTGACAATTAGGTCATAACAAACAAGATATTTGATTAAGTAGAAAACTAATTTTCAAGCATAAAAACATACCTATAACTATTAACGCTTTATCATTAAAGTTTCAATGTGAAATACATGCACAAATCATTCAGCTTGAATTTGTTCCAATTTACAGGCCAAAAACATAAGAAATGCATTTGACACACTCCATGGCAAACAACATTAGTTGTTATCAAGCACCAAACTCATTATCCTGGTCTAAAAAAGTCTTTAATTAAGGAAAGTAAGCATCAATTCAAGCCTAGTCTAAAAAAGTCTTTAATTAAGGAAACTAGTAGAAGTATCTTCAAAAGAAGCATAGCTACTGCTGGACTACATTGCATTAAAACTCTCAATAAGTGACTGCACAGTTAAATAACCAGTTTGTCATCAGAGTTACTCAGCTAAAATGCTACCTGGGAGCTTTGATCACGAAACACAGATGGCTTTGATCCTTGCGGAGATCGAATAACAACAGTTCCTGATCCATTCTCAGACAACACATCCTGCAAATCAAAGATTTCAGAATATCAAAGCTTTTCATGGTTGTTTAAAATGAAACTCTTTCGAGTTTGTTTGAAAACCATCTTTAGATTATGAGTATGACAGACACAACTCATTCACAATATTTAACTATCTATATGATAATACCACCAGACATTTTAATCATTTTTTGTGTATGATAAAAAACTGGTGGCAACACAAGATGGAACAGAAACTGACACAGCTAGACAGCAATGCTTTAAAAATCCCATTGACTGCATAAATAAATAACCAGTTTCTTTTTAAAGAAACTCAGCTTGAATACTACCTGGGAGCTATGGTCACGAAACACAGATGGCCTTGATATTCCTTTGGGAGAGCGTATAACAACAGTTCCTGATCCATTCCCAGATGATTCATCCTGCAAATTTAATATTTCAGAAAATCAGAGAGTTTCCTGGTTGTTTAAAATGAAACATCATCAAGTCATAGGAAATCCATTTTTACTTCATGATTGACACAATGAATTCACATACAGTTTGACAAGGTGAATTCCCTTAATGATTATACCACAGCAGACATTTTAAATATTGTTTATGCAGATAAAGTGAGTGGCAACATAGGGTGGACAAAATATAATATTCAATTTCAGCTTGAATTATCGAAAATTCAGCAGGTAGTTTAAGGATTAATAATAAATCCAATTTTTTGTAAATATATCAAAAACACTTTGAGTTTCCCCTTTAGAGATATGGAAGCTCAATATATTAATCATTTGATTAAGTTAAATTTTTGTAACATAGACCAATATGCATAGTAAGAATTAATTACATCTTCAAGCTGATTATCCGGGTGCTCATGATGGTAAGGAGCTCTAAGATCTTTTTCAAGTGACTGATTGGGTGCACTTCTATTTTGATAGCCTGCGTCTAGAGCTTTTTTTTGAGTAAGCTGATTATATGAAACTTCAGTTTTCTTATCTCTAGACTGAGGTGGCCATAAATTCTGATTATACGTCTTTTCAAGTTAACAAACACAAATTTCAATAGCATAAATAAGAATCCTATCCATAAATTCTAAACAAGAGATGACAAGCGAAAATTGGGAATAATCTGAGTATAATAGAGCTTCAATAGCTGCCAAGCGAAAATTGTAGTTAACATAATACTCACAAATATATGATTCTTGCTGAACACAATGCATGTATGCTTGTCAATGAGATATAGGAAGGAAAATACCAAATGATAAGAAAAGAAATAAACATAATACTCACAGATATATGATTCATGCTGAACCAAGGAGTTCATCCGCTACCTGGCCGACTGACGTTTCCGTTGTGGCACTCGATCCACCAAACCATAACTAATCTGAACCTATACAATTTCCAGATCAAACCAAACCAATAACAAAATCAGCACTTATTAGTTACTTTTTCATTCAATTCAATTATAAATTCGCAAGATCCTTAACCCTAACCAACGAAATTGAAATTGAAAGTAGAGAAAATAAAGAAAACCTCATCGCCTTGGAGAAAGCTGCAGACGCAGAAGCGGGCAGAAGCGGTAGAAGAAGGAGAAACATCAGGATTGAGAGAGAGAAAGAGAATTAATAGTGTCGTTCCTCAATCGAACCGAAATTGAGCAATTTCGGTTCCTTGACGCAACCTGGTTGGTAACTTCAACAGTAGGATGGTAATGCGATTGTGAGGTTCTTTATGAAAGTCTTCTGTAGAAATCTGGTTTTGTGAAAATAGCACTATTGTGGGAGATTTTCTTGGAAGATCAGCTTCATTTGTGGGAGAGTTTCTTGGAAGATCAGCTTCATTTGTGGGAGATTTCACAAGATTTACAACATGAGGATGCTGAAACTAAGAGATGGAAGCTCAATAAAAATCTGCAAGATATTTTGAGACAACTCTGAAACACAAATCAAGTTTAAAATTCAACCATACAAATATCAACATATTATACTCATGTAAACCAGCCTGAGAAATTACAAAAACTGAATATAACAATTCCAAACTTAGAGATTCAGGGTCAACACGATGAAACAAGAGCTTTCTCAACATACAAACGGCGCAGCTACTACAAATATATGTTTTCCAAAAGCATAAATCATACTGAATCGAAGGTGAAAACAAAACAACTTTCGAATCAACCACACCCATTAAATAACTCTAACAACCATCAATTGTAATAATCTGAAACAGTAAGCATAATTTTAGCAGGACAGGTATGGATTCGATACTCATCACAGTTGATAAATATTCAAAATCATTCTGAATAAAAAAAACAACATCGCTGCAACACATAATAACCAACAGAACATTGTGAATTGAGATTCAATGATTATAGCGTATAGATTCAAAAAATCAACCGTAATGAGTTCGAAACGTCGTCGTGTGCTGTAGTTGTGAATCTATCTACAAGCGGCTGCAAAGTTGTTGACGTCGAATTTATGCGAACCGTAATAAAGGTGAGCCAATGTTGTCGCCGAATCGGGAATTGACGGACTTGCAACGGAGCTGCGAAAATGTACAAGTCTGTTTATCATGAATGACAACAGACTCTAGAAATAAATAATTGTATTGCTGAGACCTTAATATTTAGAAAGAGAATTATCTTAGTTCTACACAAAGAAAGAGAATTAGCTCACCAAACAACAGATTGAAGGTTTCAACAACTAAAACTTATGAAGAGAAACAAAGAGAGTTACTCAAAAAATCAATAGCTGCCAGGAGAGAATCATTAGCTGCCAGAAAAATCAATACTCAAAATTATATCGCTATAACCACAATTAAAACCATATGAAGAGAAACAAAGAGAGTTACTGTGAAGACATCAAACCTTTCCGTAGTTGGAGAATTTTAGAGCAGAACCCAAAATGAACTCAAGTATTATGAGACGTGAAAGTTTACCAAGAAAACTATCTTTTCTGTCAGATATAACAGGATGCAATATATCTCTACTAAATGGAGCATAAATCTTCTCATCTGAGTCTCCAGAGTCATATAAGCTGAACATCTTATAAAACATAATTTCACTCATGAGAAAATTGTGTATGAATCATTTCCAGATAAATATAGTTAACATATGCTTCCTTTTTAAAATTTCATTGATACAGAAGATTACAAATTACAAATAATAGTAAGACTAAGAAACATTGCATAAACAGAACGAACAAAATATACATTTGAAAAGAAAATCAAGAAAATCAATAAACTTCATAAAGGAATTAAAAGTACCATCTCCTTATCTATTCATTTCCAGAACAACAACATGTCTCTAGCTAGTTTCCGGGTGCGAATGCTAGCACCCCTATTCCATTTAAGTGATCTACTAGTTTTCATTCTAACCTGAAGAAAGATTAATTGAAATAAGTTAAGCCAAAAATACAAAACGATCAACATATGCTTTGAATTATATAGCTAAAAACAAAAATTCAATGTGTACGAGGGATAGCACATACCTCTCTTTGACAGTACTCTGAGCACCTCTTAGCATCAATGAGTTGCTTTCGATGAAAACAATAGGTTTAAGTAAAACAAAACCCACTTAGAACCTAAACCATGGCAGCACCTCGACAACTATCAAAGGATTTCGTATGACTTACCGGCAACAAAGAGCAACATTTGAGCTCTGTAAAAAACTATGTATTACTCAGATTCCATGCTTGAGCTTGAAAGGGTGATTACTGGAGAAGTGAAGCAATCAAAGATTTTGGCCTACATAGCAGCTCTTAGTAAAATTAACAGCAAGAATACATAGAAGAGAAATTCATCGCAGAAAAACAAAAAGCTTATAACAGAAAGACAAATCCCATAACAGTTCAGTGAGATGATTACATAACAGAAAACTAGTTCCTTCCCTAACCAGCTTTATTAACAAAAAATTCCCAAAAACCCAATAACTTCTAACAGAACTACAACAGAAACTAACAGAACAACCTCTAACATATTTTTCTAACCAAAAACTCTAACAGAACAGAAAAAAAAAACTCTCATTCTCTCTTCTCAATCTCTTCATCCTTCTCCATTCTTCTTCTCCAATTTCAACCAACCTTCGATTTTCCTGCAGAAATCATCTTCAACCTCCAATCAATAATCTGCAAAACAACTCAGCCTGAAAACCTTCACTATCAATCCATTCTACATCAAATCACACCAAATCTTCATCATCGTCAAAATTGTAACATTCTTCTACAACTGAACTCACCATCAAGAACCTGTAGAAACCAGTGTTCAACAAGGCAATTCACAACTCAAGTTCAGAGCTTCGTCTTGGTAAAATGGCAACACATAGCAAGATCGAAGAAAGAAGAACAAAGGAAGGTCACGTACCTGAAGAAGAAGGAGCCCCGAGCATATCTCTGTCGAAGTCGATCACGAGCAACCACAACGTCAGAACCCTAGAATCTCTAAGCAGGTCCATTTCTCAAACTTCTTGCTTTATTTCTGTATATGGCTCGTGAGGAATCCTCCTTGCGTTACTTGAATTAGTGGAGTCTCGTTATTTGAGGGCTTTAACCTCTTCGATTCCACTGAGTAGTGAGGAGTTTGTGAGCGTCGCCGGCGAGGTAGCGTATCGGATGTGTTAAGATACCAAGGCGCGATGGTGGTGGTTTCTTTGACGGCGGAAAAAGCTGAGAGAGACACCAAGGCGCTGTGGTGGTGGCTACATGAAAGCAGTACGTGAAGCCATTTTCTCTGCGTATGTGTTAGGGCTGTTTTTCAAAGATGTTAATCCTAATTTTAAAAATATTTTATTATATTTGGATGACGACGGTTTTTCACCCGTCGCAATCTAGTATTTAGGGCGGTTGGCACCAAACCGTACTAAATGTTTATTAGTATTTTCAAAAATCAAATGATGGTTGGCCAAAGCCGTCGTGACACCCGTTGTAATTCATGAATAGGGGCGGTTCTCATGGAACCGTCGCGACTTATGTGTCGCGAAATACATTTTTTCTTGTAGTGGATGAAGACATCTTAATCTTGATGAATATTGCTTGGATCAGTTTATTTCTGATCTAGGTGAATTGGAGTGCAACTGTTAAGAGCATGTGATTCATTTCAACATGGAGGTTCTGGATAAGTGTCTAGGACAACATCTCATTCATCTTGAAGAATTATCTACTTAAGGAAAGTTGGATTTCCTTTGGTATAGCTACTGTGTGGTCTACCCTTATGACTACTCTTTCCTAAAGAATCAGGCTTTGGCATGTTTGCTTCTTCTAAGGATGAGTTCTTGAAGCTAATGCTCTTTAAGGTATCTGGTTTTAAGATTGGTTGTGGAACATTAACACAAGATGGAAGTTGTCTACTCAAACTTGATATGTTAATCAAGTCTATGAGAGCATGGAACTCTTATTCTGTAGAAGTGGAGAAGTTTCTCAAGATGGCATGTCTGAAGGGGAGTTGATCAAGACTGTATCAGACAGACTTAAGCTCATCAGCTGGAAGTCATGACATTGATGTCAAAATCATATGTTCTGACATTAGGGTTATCATCAGACTGTTCCCTCTGTGGGATCTGGTTATAGTGGAGGTATATCATCTTGAGAGAAGTTGTTATTCTCAGATGTGATTGGAATAGATGCTTCAAAAAGCCTATGTAGTGTATGGGAATTGCAGAAGCTAGTAGAGGCTACCCTTCATAGTATTAGTGTATCTAAGATGTCTTGCTGAAGACCCAGATTCTTGGTTGGAGATCTGGAGGAAGCTGTGACACTTGGTTGTGTCATTTGAATCCAAGATGGGTGTTTCATCTTGTCCTTGGAACAAATTACCTTTGTGGAGAAGGGAGGTTGTTTGAAGACCAAAGGAGGAGCTGGTTTTGCTTTGGCTTGCTGATTGTTGAAGGGATTTTCGCTTAGGAGCTTGCTTTGGTGGGAGTATGAGAGTTTATTTCTCTCAACAGTTGTCTAAAGTTCTTGATGATCAAGCTGCTAGAAGTTGTGTTCTCTGAAGATCTTCAGTTGTATTACTATGAAATAGTAAGTCCAGTGGTAATTGTATCAAGAACCATAGTGTATAGTGTCTGTGCTATGATCTGGATGTCCTAACTGGTGTAAGAACATCATCATATTTTCTGAAATTGGAGTTCAGATTGTGGAAGCTGATATTCACCAGTTGAATCAGAAGTGTTGTAACTTGTCATATGGGAGAATGATGAAGTGAAGACTGTCTTGGATCATGGGGTGTCTATCTTGTAGTCTGACTCTTTTTTAGGTCAGAATGATTGTGGAGAGGTGGTTTCTTCTGCTGCAAGTAACTCTAGAAAGAAGTGGGTCAGTTTGGAGCTTGTGAAGCAAGTGAGCTGAGGATTTCTGGAGCATGTATTTGATGTCTTTCAAGTGTGAATGACATATGGGCTAGCTAACAAACTAAGAGATTTTGTATGTCTCTTTGAGGAATGTGAGCATTCCAGGTTCAATTGGATTTATTCTCAAGGAACAAGGATATCTATGGTTGTAAAATTCAAGGTGGATTTGTACAGGATATGGATGGGTTCAGGATGAGAGGGATCAATGGTGATTTTGGTCTCAATCCAAGAGTTTGTTAGTTATGGTACACGGATGTGATCCTGGTACTTTCTCACTATATGAGCATGAAGTTGGTCATGTGATATCATGTGGTGATTTTGGGTGTTTCTTGTTGGAAGGAGCATCATTTATAAAAGATAGGGGGAGAACTTATGTCTGATGGATGTACTATTGTGGTACATAGATTGCTTATGGATCAAGCAGTGAGTGAATGCGTTCAGCAGGTGTGTTGAACAAGGAGTGAGCTCTTGAAGACATGAAGAAGAGTCTTATGTTTTCCATTCACTTTAAGGTGTTCTTCTTGCAAAGGATCACTGGTTATCCTTGATAGGGGGAGTTGGATTTCTATCTAGGATCTGTTGCTGCAGTAGTGCAGTTGTTTATCAAGATTGTTTGTGGTTTCAAGCAGTTTGTGATAGAATACCTCTGGTGAGTGTCACACCCTAATTTTTGACCCTAAGATTTTGTGTTTTCTTCTGCGTGGCATATCACGCATTTCATCTCACATAATACCCATTTTTATCAGCCAGAATAAATTTGTTGGAACTTATAGCTGAATCAGTCAAATTAAAAAGTCAATAGCGCGAAAAATCTGTGGACGGAAAATTTTTAAATCGAGCCTGCAGACGTCAGTGATATTAATCTACGTTTCGCGTAGTTTAATCTGGCGTGCTTATTTAAATTTTTTGACCACTTTTCGGTCGCATTTCTGGACAGTTTAAGCTGTTTCAGCGGGTAAAATTTATTTTCAAAATTTGTCCAAACGCTGTATTTTTCCAATACGTATTTCGCGCTGATCATTTCGGTGTGTTCGTTTTATTTTTCTAAGCACTTCAATTTCGGTCCGATTTATCGTTTTTAATCATTTTTTTTATTTAATTATTTTTTATTATTTATTCTGATTTTATATTCTTAGGATTATTAAAATATTTTATTTATTTATCATTTCACTCCTCTTATTTTTGAATTTTGAATTCTTTGTTTTTTATCTAATTTAAGTAAAACTTATTAATTAAGTTTAGGAAAAGGTTTTTGTTTTTTATTCTTTTTTCATGAAAAATACTCACTGTCCATCGGACCCACCTAACTCCATCTACTTTTTGTAGACCACCCTCCTACATTTTCATGAAAGGAGAATAAAAACAAAACTTCACAGCAAAAGTTGTTTCTCACATATACACAATACGGTGCCCTCTCTCATTTTTCTTTTCTCCTCATAAAAATCATTACGCAACCATATCTACCTATATAAGAAAAGTTAAGGCTCTGGAAACACCCAATCTACCCCCCATCTACCATCTTCCACGTTACCCCATTTGGCTAAAAAGTGGCATTTTGGTTGCCCTTTTGTAACTACAACCAATTCTAACCAGAACTTTACATGTTGGTTACATCTTCTTATGCTACTTTATTACTTTAATGCAGCAAAACCTAATGTTATTTGATCTAACCAATTTGTGGGATGTACTACGATATGAACGAAACAGTCTCAATCAATATTTATAATTTTGAATTTCTTTTAGCACTGTAGCTCTGCAAACCCAATTATCAATGCCTTGAATAACCCATTTCAACTACTCCTACAAGCAAAAGATATTGTTCAGAACTCTCTTTCTCTTCTCCTTATCTCTTTCTCTTCCAACCCTCCATATCTGTCCAACTTCACCTCTCCGACATCATGAGCTGAGACACCGTCTACAAACGATTCAACAGTGGCCATACCTTTCAAACTCATCAACGATATTGATGACTCAATTTCGTATAGGTTATTTCGATTCATTTCGTGCATGTTTAGTCGTATTTTTATCGAGTCTTTATCGTATTTTGTTTTATGTACTTATGTTTTCTTTTACTTTGTGATTTCAGGACCAGTATCAGCCATATTGAGGAAAAAGGACAAGAAGTGTGGCAAAAGAGTTGAAAAAGAGCAGAACTGGAGCATTCTGCCTCCCTCTAGCAGAATGGCGTTCGCCATTCCCTAAGGGGAACCAAATGGCATTCGCCATTGCCCTAAAGTGCGCAGATTTTCCTTTTCAGCCAAATGGCGTTCGCCATTGGCATATGGCGTTCGCCATGCATCGCGGGAGCAGTTTTCCAGAAGCAGTTTGCACTCATTTTGAATTCAAATCTTTCCAACTGTTTTGGAGCCAGATTCTGTCTATAAATAGGACTTCCCAGCCCAGCATTCTTTGTCCAATTTTACACCCTGCGGAAGCTCTGCCAAATTTACTCCAGAACTAGAAATTAGTAGCCACAGTGATAATTGCTCACACTGAGTGATTATCACGACTTTTGTTCTTTTCTTTTTACTCTGTTGATGTACTTGGATCAACTTGCAGATTTATACAAATTTTCTTTTTCAGTTTATTTCATCGCATTTTCAGGTTATTACTCTATCGTTCCATTTGTCGTTTATTGCATTGTACTTACTATTATATTTACTGTTGTCTCAAAAACTTTTCTTAAAAACCAAAGAACAGAATTTTATAAAAGAAAAAAACCCTAAGTAATATGTATGTTTTCAAATTCAGCACTGTTATTAATTCAATAATACGTTTAACCATGACTAACTAAATTTGTATGAGTCTGTATTTTGAGGACCGTCGTTTCGACGGGACTCTGTAGGATAACCAACACTGTTGTATGATTGAAATTCGGAGTTTGTTGTCTAAATTAACTTTAAGTAGACTAGTCGCGACGGTGAGAGGCTGCTTAACAGTATTTCGTCATGAGAGTGAGGAATGCACTAAGACGAGTCCAACAGAGCGAGAGTTTGAGGCACTCGTCAGATAGTAGGCACAAAACACTGGATCCTAAACACAGCGAGGGCGCTTTAGGTATTCTTTTCGGTCTTTCCTGTTTTCAAAAAGCGCCTTTTAATTACCGAGCGAGCGAGAGCAAAATCTTGGGGTTATCAGGCGTGGCTCGATCAATAGCGCGAGAGTGTGAGATTAAGCCTTTAGATCGGTATTTCCTTCAGAACAACTTTGACATCCACTTCAGCCTCAGAACCTATAGAGTCCCTAAGAACTCCGAAAATCATTCTACGGTCTCAGTTTCCCTATTTTTTCTAAAACCTTTTATTTTAGTTATTTTTCTTTAATACTTTTAATCGTGTTAACCTCCTGCTTTAGCCTTACACCGCAATTTTAGGACACTGTCTTTTGACTATCAATCTCTGTGGGTTCGACAATCTTTTAAAACTACGCGATACCCTGTATGCTTGCAGTATCTATCCGACTAAACACGTAAAGTCGCGATCAAGTTTTTGGCGCCGTTGCCGGGGATTGAATTAGTCTTGTTGTGTCTCTTTCGTTGCACAGTAACGACTAAGGCAATTTTTCATTATTTTTAATTTTAATTTGTCAATCGTATGCCCAGCACTCGCTCACAAAGTGAAGAGCCAGTGGAACCGATTTCCGAAATCGAGCATTTTCTTTTGTTGAGGCGCCGAATCAACGATTACTACTTAAGATATCTCTTTCCAGATCCTATCGTTCCTTATTCTGATTCCGAAACCGAAACCGAATCAGAACAAAACATGGCCCAACCACCGCAAAACCGTCCTCTCAAGGATTTCGCTGTCCCATCGCAAGATGAGCCGCATAGCAGTATTGCTGCCCCTGAAATCGAAAGACGCAATTTCGAGTTGAAGCCTTCGCTATTACAAGCCGTTCAGCAGAACCAATTTTCAGGAAGTCCTACAAATGATCCTAACTTACATTTATCTGTTTTCGTGCAATACACCGACACTGTGAAAGCAAATGGTGTTAGCCAAGAAGCAATTAGACTCCGTCTTTTCCCGTTTTCTTTAAGAGATAGAGCTAGAGCTTAGCTCCAGTCTCTGCTTGCAAATTCTGTTACTTCATGGGATGATCTAAAAAGAGTCTTTTTGACCCGCTATTTTCCTCCAAGTAAGACAGCTATGCTAAGGGCAGAAATTAACGGATTCAAACAAAAAGACAATGAATCTCTTTTTGACGTTTGGGAAAGATATAAGGACATGATGAGGCTTTGCCCACATCACGGACTCGAAAAATGGCTGATAATCCATACTTTCTACAATGGTCTGTTGTACAACACGAAAATGAACCTAAGTGTTGCTGCTGGTGGCGCTTTAATGGATAAACCGTACGAGGAAGTCGTTGAACTCATAGAGAACATGGCTCAAAATCACTTCCAATGGGGAGGAGAACGTGCTTCTACAGAGAAACCAACTTCGAAAGGCAGAATGTACGAAGTTAGTGCAATAGACCGCATCAATGCTAAAATGGATGCATTAACTCAAAAAATCGAAAGTTTGGCCGTAACACAACCAGCCTCCACCGTGGCTGTTGTGTCTCCTAACTGCGAAGTATGCGGTACCCCTGGACATACAAATGCCGAATGTCAGGTGTTAACCGGTGTTTCCACCGACCAAGTGAATTATACCCAAGGAAACCCATACTCAAATACCTATAATCCTGGTTGGAGAAGTCATCCGAACTTCTCTTACAAAAACAATAATGCTTTATAACCACCAAGTGCGACACCTGCTGTACCACCTGGTTTTCATAAGGTAGGACCACCCGCTCCACAAGCACCTAGAAAGTCAAATTTGGAGATTATGATGGAAAATTTCATGAACGCCCAGATACAGCAGAATAAGGAATTTGCGAACCAAAACGCTCATGCAAGCGAATTGATGAGGCAAATGACTAGCAAACTTGATGCAATGGCTACGGATAACAAAATGTTAGAAACCCAGATTACTCAAGTAGCCCAACAACAACCAACAATACCAGCCCCGTCTGGAACTTTTCCTGGCCAACCTCAACCTAACCCAAAAGGGCAAGCAAATGCCGTAACCTTGCGAAGCGGAACCGAATATGATGGATCGGTTGACCCGAGACTTACAAAACCAGCCATGTATCAAAGTCCAAAGAAAGGAACTGAGAAGGAAGAAAAACCGAAAACCAATGATGCGGATGATAAGAGTAACAAAGTCACGAAGAAGGAAACACCTTATGTGCCTCCACCACCATATAAACCACCTATACCTTATCCGCAAAGATTAGCCAAAAACAAGAATGAAGGGCAATTTAAGAAATTCGTGGAACTTCTGAAACAACTAAATGTTACTATACCATTCACGGAAGCCATAACCCAAATGCCTTCATATGCGAAATTCCTCAAGGAAATTCTATCTAACAAGAAAAAGCTCGAAGATAACGAAATGGTTATGCTCACTGCCGAGTGTAGCGCTATACTTCAAAATAACATGTCACCTAAGCTTAAAGATCCAGGGAGTTTCTCAGTACCCTGTGTAATAGGAAAATACGCTATAGACAACGGTCTATGCGATTTAGGGGCCAGTGTTAGTTTGATGTTGTTATCTACGTGCAAGAGACTTGAGTTAGGAGAATTGAGACCAACCAAAATGTCTCTTTAACTTGCGGACCGTTCTGTCAAATATCCTATAGGTATGCTGGAGAACATCCCTATTCGAATTGGTCAATTTTTCATTCCTACTGATTTTGTGATAATGGACATAAAGGAGGACTACAATGTCCCGATTATATTAGGAAGACCATTTTTAGCAACAGTCGGAGCTATAATTGATGTTAAGAAAGGAAAGCTGACTTTTGAAGTAGGAGAAGAAAAAGTCGAATTCATTTTAGCTCAATTCTTGAAAGCCCCAGCTATCAATGACTCGTGTTGTTTGCTAGATATCATTGACGAATGCGTAAAAGAAGTGGAAGTGAAATCACCTGAGTTCACCGAATCTTCTCTATTCGAAAATGATAATTGTAACGAACCATTCGTCGACGACTACTCGAAAAAATGTCTTGCATTAGCACCCGAACCATCATCCGATGAACAAAAACCTGCTATAGAATTAAAATCGCTACCCAAAAATCTAAGGTACGAATTCTTAGATACAAAGCTTGAAAAACCAGTCATAGTTAACGCTAACTTGGGACAGACGGAAACTGAGAAGTTACTCCATGTTCTAAGGAAGTATCCGACTGCACTGGGATATAATATCTCTGATCTCAAGGGGATAAGTCCATCCATTTGTATGCATCGCATTATGCTAGAAGACGATAGTAAGACTTCTAGGGAACATCAAAGAAGGATAAACCCTATCATAGGCGATGCAGTCAAAAAGAAGTACAAAAACTCTTAGAAGCTGGTATCATATATCCGATATTAGATAGCAGCTGGGTCAGTCCAGTACATGTCGTACCTAAGAATGGAGGAGTAACGGTTGTCAGTAATGAAAAAGGAGAGTCTGTAGCAAAACGTATTCAAACTGGATGGAGGATGTGCATAGACTACCGAAAACTGAATAAAGCCACTCGAAAAGATTATTTTCCTTTGCCCTTTATAGACCAAATGCTTGAGCGACTGGCTAAACATTCGTATTTCTTCTATTTAGATGGATACTCAGGATTATTTCAAATTCCTATTCATCCCAACGATCAAGAAAAGACTACATTCACTTGTCCTTATGGAACGTTTGCATATAGACGGATGTCGTTTGGACTATGCAATGCACCTGCAACATTTCAAAGATGTATGATGCCCGTATTTGCCGAGTTTATAGATAACATAATGGAGGTGTTTATGGATGATTTCTCTGTTTGTGGGCAAAGCTTAGAGGGATGTTTATCGAACTTAGAACTGGTTCTCGAGAGATGCGTCAGAGTCAATCTGGTGCTAAATTGGGAAAAATGCCATTTCATGGTTCGAGAAGGGATTGTGTTAGGACATGTTGTATCCGAAAGAAGGAATGAAGTAGACAAAGCCAAAATATAAATTATAGAAAACCTTCAGCCTCCGAAAACCATTAGAGAAATCCGCAGTTTTCTTGGACATGCCGGATTCTACCGACGATTCATTAAAGACTTCTCTAAGATCACTAAACCGCTGATTGGATTGCTAATGAAAGATGCTTAATTTATATTTGATGACGATTGTTTGAAAGCCTTTGAGTTACTCAAGAATGCCTTAATTACCGCACCTATTATGCAGCCACCAGATTGGAATGAACCATTCGAAATAATGTACGATGCTAGTGATTTTGCTGTTGACGCTGTCTTAGGTCAAAGAAAGGACAAAAAGCTTCATGCTATCTACTATGCAAGTAGGACCTTGGACAGTGCACAGCTGAACTATGCAACCACAGAAAAAGAACTTCTAGCTGTTGTTTTCGCATTAGATAAATTTCGTTCCTATTTGGTAGGAGCAAAAATAGTTGTCTACACCGATAACGCTGCAATTAGATACTTATTGAATAAGAAGGATGCTAAGCCTAGACTTTTGAGATGGATCCTGCTTCTACAAGAGTTCGATTTGGAAATAAGGGATAAAAAAGGAGTCGAAAATGTAGTGGCGGATCACCTTTCTAGGATAGAACATCAAGAACCGGAACCAGTTCCCATCAATGATGATTCTCCGTATGATAGACTTGTAGCCCATATGGAGGAAGAAAGTCAGAACCAAGAAGACCCTTTGGAGTTTCAAGAACCCAACGAAGTTTTATGTCGTGTAGAAGCCTCACTGCCTTGGTACGCTGATCTTGTCAACTACCTAGCAGCAGGAGCGCTTCCACCTGATTTAACCTACCAGCAAAAGAAGAAATTCTTTCACGGTCTAAAAAATTACTATTGGGATGAGCCCTTACTTTTTAGAAGAGGCGCCGATGGAATATTCCGTCGATGTGTCCCTGAATCTGAAATAGAAGATGTCATATCTCATTGTCACGCCGCACCGTATGGAGGGCATGCGAGCACCTCTAAGACTTGCGCAAGAATCCTGTAATCAGGGCTATTTTGGCCTAACCTTTGGAAGGACGTCCATATCGCTGTCTTAAACTGCGACTGGTGCCAACGCACAGGTAACATTTCTAGACGCGATGAGATGCCGCAAAAAGGTATTTTATAAGTGGAAGTTTTTTACGTGTGGGGTATTGACTTCATGGGCCCTTTTCCCTCCTCCTGTGGAAACAAGTATATACTCGTTGCAGTAGACTATGTATCAAAATGGATCGAGGCCATAGCTTCTCCCACCAATGACGCACGAGTAGTTATTAGATTGTTTAAAAACACTATTTTTCCTAGATTTGGAGTGCCAAGAGTTGTTATAAGTGATGGAGGATCTCATTTTATTTCAAACATATTTGAAAAATTATTGCTCAAATATGGGGTCCGACATCGAATAGAGACATCTTACCATCCTCAAACCAGAAGATAAGTCGAAGTTTCCAATAGAGAAATTAAACAGATACTTGAGAAAACCGTTGCAACATCTAGGAAAGATTGGTCGATTAAACTTCATGAGGCTCTTTGGGCATATAGAACTGCTTACAAAACTCCTATAGGAACCACCCCGTTTAAACTGGTTTATGGAAAGTCGTGTCATCTGCCTGTAGAACTTGAGCATAAGGCGTATTGGGCCATAAGGACCATAAACACCAATTACATGGCAGCTGGCGAGAAAAGGATTCTAGACATCTATGAACTTGAAGAACTGAGAGTTGATGCCTATGAAAATGCCCGCATTTACAAAGAAAGAACCAAAATGTGGCATGACAAAAGAATAGCAAGAAAAGAGTTTAGAGAGGGGGACACAGTTCTTCTTTTCAACTCTCGACTTAAACTTTTCCCAGGAAAGTTACGTTCTAGATGGTCTGGACCATTCAAAGTTACTAGGATTCTAAACAGCGGTGCAGTCAAAATCGAAGGAAATTCATGTGAACCATTCATAGTAAATGGGCAAAGACTTAAGCATTACCATTCGACGGAAAACAAAGAATTCTACTCTAGTTACAAGTTGGAAGAGCTTCCCGCTCCTCCAGACGACTGAAATTCTTCTCTATTTCTAATGTCGAGCTTCCGACATTAAACAGAGCGCTCAGTGAGAGCTTAAATCACAAATCTTAGTAGTAGTATTTATTTTTGTTTGCTCATGCATAGTTGTCATTACTTTAGTTCATGATTGCATTTCATTATTAGTATTATCATTATTAGTATTAGCTTGTTAGTTAATATTTTCATGAATTGTGTTTTCTTTATTGTATTACCATACCATATTGCATTATGTTCGTTGTGACTATTATTAGCACTAACCCCTGCATGTAGTGTATTTCCCTAACAATATATTATTTTCTTTCTTGATTTTTCAGGTTCGCAGTCCTTAGGATAGATCCATCATGCAAACTTTTGAAAACCACGCCGTTGTGTTCAGAAACGACCTTCAGAGGAGTCGCTTTGAGGCTCTTTCTCAAAGAGATTTTGCTCTGTCGATTTGTCCTGATGACGCAACTATGGTTACCCTTGGCATTAGGGACAGTGTTGTTTACTTCTTTAACCAGCTTGGTTGGACTAATTCTGCTTTAACAAAAAATTTCAGCACCTACCATAACCTGACCTTGGAGTTCCTAAGTTCCCTATACTATGAACCAACTCGAGGGTATGGATTTGGCCGTGGATTGGCTACCTTCCGTTTGTTTGGAAACAAATACCGCTTCACTCACCATGAGATGCCTGAATTGTTGGGTTTTCCCAATGATCCCGATGCTGTCACTAAAACCCCTGAAGATGCTTTTACTGGTTATGACCTCGAACAATTTTGGGGTACTATCACAGGTAACTACCATCCTGACCTAAATGTCATGTCCTCTGAGAGTATTCACAATCCTGGAATTAGGTATTTCCATAAGATCCTTGCTCACACTCTTTTCGGGAAGGAAGAGAATGTTTATGTTGTATCCCGAGATGAGCTTTATATCATGCTTTATGCCTCACAAGGAAGGCCGGTCAATGCTGCCCCGTTTTTGTTAGCTACTTTTCTAAAGCTAGCTCGTGACTCATTTCACCCCATTATCATTGGAGGGTTAGTGACTATGGTCGCTGATGCCATTGGCTTGCGATACCATCTGAACCATTCTGTTATTTTCGGTAGTATTCGGCCGATGGATATCATCTTCTGTTTTAACCGTGGAATCATAGCCAATTTAGGACCGGTGGAATTTGAGTTACTAATTGATAATGTTGTTGTCCATGCCTTCACCTTGCCAAATCATGAGAGAACAAGTGTGGACAACAAGGATAATTGGTTGTATGACTTGGATGTGTTGAACAAAACATTTACTCCACCAGATTCACCTCAGCCTGATAAACACATGGATCCCATTGTACCTCAGGAAGCCACAAATAGTTCTACTACTGCTGGACCTGATACATACCATACCACAATAGCTATTCCCGATGCCATTTACGCACTGCAAGTTGGAGTAGATGATCTCCGTACTGATTTGTCCTCACTTCGAGTAGATCACATTCAGTTTATGGATGTCGTGAATGAGCAATTTGATCACCTTTACCAGATCGTGTTCTCACTCCGCAATACCGTCGACTCTTTAGTCGGACGACTTCGCGGATGATTCTAGTTTGGTTAACCTTTTCCCTATTTTTCTTAGGATAAATTACATTTTCCTTGTACTATTTTTCCCTTTCCCGTACTGTAAGTTCTTCCTTTTTAAATTAGTATTATGTTATTTCCCTTTTTAGTTCATTTCAATTTCAGTTTATATAAAATAAAAAAAATAAAAAAACAAAAAAAAACAAAAAATCTTTACAGCAGGCCAATTGCGTTCGCCATTGCCTAATGGCGTTCGCCATTTACCTTCTGGAGGCAGAAGGCATGCGTTTTTTAGATAGACCGCCCTTTTGAATTCTTTTCACCGTTTTTCTCATTTCCCACTCGTTTTCATCAATTCTCCAACCACTCATATTCCATTTCCCTCTCTATTTAAACCCTGTATCACCATCCATTCCACTCATCATCTAAAAACCTATTTCCTCTCATAACCCATTTCTCAAAGTATCTCTCTTTTCTCTCCAACCAAAAATGGCAGCAAACCAAGAGTTTGACTACATGGGTATTGTGTTCCCGGAGGGAGAAAACGGAAACAACATGCGTGAGGATTTCCACCGCATATCTAAGCGAGAACTCGAAGCTACGAGGTATCCCGACTCGGAAACTCTTCGCACTTTAGGTCTCATACAAAGCATTGCTTGGATGCTGAGGAACTTAGGTATGACTCGTTTTTGTACTCTTAGTAAATCAATTTCTAATTGAGCTACCTATGAGTTCCTTAGTACACTTCGCTATGTCGTTGACACCACTCGCACCTCCGGAACCTTACACTTTAGGCTGCTCAACCGAAACTTTTCACTGACCTTCGAGAGAATTCGAGCGATCTTTGATTTCCCTGCTCCCGTTGCAGGAGCCGCAACCATTGCACCCCTGGAGAGTGAGTGGCAGGGCAGTGCCTTCGAGTTTTGGAAAGATATTACGGGTAACACCACTGACACTTGGGAAGGCCTTAAGGCCACCTCCATTCAAAACCCCGCCTTTCGTGTTCTTCACCGTATCCTTGCCTCTACCATATTTGGTCTAAAGAACACAGGAAATGTGAATTCAAAAGATCTATACTTCCTTCACTGTGCTCTAAACCAAACCCCTGTAGACCCCGTGCCTTTCTTCCTTGCCCACCTAGTTAGTGTCTCTAACAGAGTCGGAGGAGCCATCTGTATCGGCAGCATGATTACCACCATTGTCGAGGCTCTTGATCTTGATATTATATTGGATACAGATGAGTGCTTTCCCAGTATTTTTTCTGACCTAGACTTCTGGAAGAGCACGCGCCTTGTCAAAGGTTTACCAGATGGCAGATATCGCATCTTGTTTCGTGACCGTGAGCACCGTAGTTTTTCTCTTCCAGCCCCCGATCGTATTGATGTGTGCTACCGCACTAATTGGTTGCTTTTTTCTGAACAAGAGGATGGGGCTGCTGCTCAACCTCGTGTTTCTGACACACTGCACCTTTATCTGATGATTTTGCAGGTATGCGAGGATCGCTTGATCAGATTTTGTCCGAGCTCCGGCAGCTGAGAGAGCGAGATGAGCAGCGCAGAGAGGAGTACTACGAGTTTCAAAACAGGCAAGTGGAATTCATGAACCAGACCGAGCTTAGCCTTCGAGATCTTACTTCCGAGGTACTAGGTCTGCGCAGGGATGTGTGTAGCATGCAGGCCCATTATCCACGCGAGGACCCAGATGTCAGAGATGATTCCCATCAGCGCCGAGGCCGTGCCCGCCGCCACTGATTTTTCTTTCCAGGTTTTATCGCTCCTTTCTTTTCACCTTAAATTGAAACATTGAGGACAATGTTCGATTTAAGTGTGGGGGAGGAGTCATTTATCGCTTTTCATTTATTGCTTTATGTTATTTCCCATTTTCCTAGTTTAGGTTGTTTCTTCTGTTTCGTTATTGAGTCATATGCATGTTTGAGTCGTTATTTACCTTATGTTTTCGCATAGTCTGTAATTTCCCCATTTTTTTTTTAAATAATTCGACTCAAGGGCAGGACACACTTAGTATAGGTTGTTATATTTTGATTTAGGCTAAGTAGGCGGACTTGGGAAAGTTTTGTTAACATCAGTACCGTTTTTGCACCTTAGAGTTCCTAAGTATGCAGTATTAGTTTAAATACATATTATGCCAAGACCTTGTTCTTAGTTTCTTTAAAAGTAGCCTCTTGACTAGTTTATTTTAGCAGTCATCACCATCCTAGTTTGCGAACTAAGTGACGTACCGATGCAAATATGTGTTGATCTCAAATTGTGATTTATGTGCTTTTATAGAAAATGTGAATTAAAGGCCTGTTCTCACTAAGTTAGGTGGTCCTCACCCGATCATTTAGCCCAAAGGATCAGAATCTTGAAATTCATAAGCAAAAAAAAAAAAATGTTGAATAAGAGATCACACTAACAGGTATGATTTCCATGTAAGCAAAAGGATAACGGGCTTAATGTGATTGCGCGAGAATGAAAGAGAGGTGAATAAGAATGAAGTCCGTAGGTCAAGGTATGATATCATGATTTGAACTGGTATTGCATACGAAGGAATTCTTTGTCCGTTTTTGTGGAGTCGTGTCGTTACGATACTCTTGTTTGCACTATTCAGTACCTATCTGTCTGCTTTAGCCTAGCAACCTTATGCTTAATCGTTTCCGGTGTGCCTACGAGTCGAAATACCGTGCTTACCTGTTTTCATTCGCATTAGGAGTTTGCTTGAGGACAAGCAAAAGTCTTAGTGTGGGGGAGTTTGATGACTCGATTTCGTATAGGTTATTTCGATTCATTTCGTGCATGTTTAGTCGTATTTTTATTGAGTCTTTATCGTATTTTGTATTATGTACTTATGTTTTCTTTTACTTTGTGATTTCAGGACCAGTATCAGCCATATTGAGGAAAAGGACAAGAAGTGTGGCAAAAGAGTTGAAAAAGAGCAGAACTGGAGCATTCTGCCTCCCTCTAGCAGAATGGCATTCGCCATTCCCT
This sequence comes from Lathyrus tuberosus, assembly GCA_022829125.1. Taxonomy (NCBI): domain Eukaryota; kingdom Viridiplantae; phylum Streptophyta; class Magnoliopsida; order Fabales; family Fabaceae; genus Lathyrus; species Lathyrus tuberosus. The sequence goes on from JALAZF010000304.1 coordinate 6,707,661, forward strand.
AAGGGGAACCAAATGGCGTTCGCCATTGCCCCAAAGTGCGCAGATTTTCCTTTTCAGCCAAATGGCGTTCGCCATTGGCATATGGTGTTCACCATGCATCGCGGGAGCAATTTTCCAGAAGCAGTTTGCACTCATTTTGAATTCAAATCTTTCCAACTGTTTTGGAGCCAGATTCTGTCTATAAATAGGACTTCCCAGCCCAGCATTCTTTGTCCAATTTTACACCCTACGGAAGCTCTGCCAAATTTACTCCAGAACTAGAAATTAGTAGCCACAGTGATAATTGCTCACACTGAGTGATTATCACGACTTTTGTTCTTTTCTTTTTACTCTGTTGTTGTACTTGGATCAACTTGCAGATTTATACAAATTTTCTTTTTCAGTTTATTTCATCACATTTTCAGGTTACTACTCTATCGTTCCATTTATCGTTTATTGCATTGTACTTACTATTATATTTACTGTTGTCTCAAAAACTTTTCTTAAAAACCAAAGAACAGAATTTTATAAAAGAAAAAAACCCTAAGTAATATGTATGTTTTCAAATGCAGCACTGTTATTAATTCAATAATACGTTTAAACATGACTAACTAAATTTGTATGAGTCCGTAGTTTGAGGACCGTCGTTTCGACGGGACTCTGTAGGATAACCAACACTGTTGTATGATTGAAATTCTGGTTTTGTTGTCTAAATTAACTTTAAGTAGACTAGTCGCGACGGCGAGAGGCTGCTTAACAGTATTTCATCACGAGAGTGAGGAATGCACTAAGACGAGTCCAACAGAGCGAGAGTTTGAGGCACTCGTCAGATAATAGGCACAAAACACTGGATCCTAAACACAGCGAGAGCGCTTTAGGTATTCTTTTTGGTCTTGCCTGTTTTCAAAAAGCGCATTTTACTTACCGAGCGAGCGAGAGAAAAATCTTGGGGTTATCAGGCGTGGCTCTATCAATAGCGCGAGAGTGTGAGATTAAGCCTTTAGATCGGTATTTCCTTCAGAACAACTTCGACATCCACTTCAGCCTCGGAACCTATAGAGTCCCTAAGAACTCCGGAAATCATTCTACGGTCTCAGTTTCCCTATTTGTTCTAAAACCTTTTATTTTAGTTATTTTTCTTTAATACTTTTAATCGTGCCAACCTCCTGCTTTAGCCTTACACCGCAATTTTAGGACACTGTCTTTTGACTATCAATCTCTGTGGGTTCGACAATCTTTTAAAACTCCTCGATACCCTGTATGCTTGCAGTATCTATCCGACCAAACACGTAAAGTCGCGATCAGATATCAACGACCGCAAAGAGTTGTGGAAGATCGCTGTTAAGATACATTTAGATCTGGGGTCGTGGCAACGGGTTACCGGCGATTAGTGTTATGGTGTTGGTAACGGGTTTTCGACGATGAGTGTGGTGGTGGGTGGTGGAAATGGGTTGCTGGTGATGAGTGTGCTGGTGGTGGAAACAGGTTTCCGGCGACAATTGTGGTGGTGGTCGGATTCGAAAAGGTTTATGTTTGAAATTTTCAATTTAGCTTTTGTTATTAACTTATTCTATTGTATTTGATATGTTTAGGTTTTTTAACTGATACTGAACTAATTGTATTGATTCTTATTAGTTTATGTTTGGTTTGTCAGATAACGAAGGTGAAGATAAAGTTTAACAGTATAAATCAAAATTTGGTCCTTCAACTTGCAGGTTCTACAGGCTACAGGCAATAATACCAAAGTTCCAGTTCGCAGAGTTTTATGGTTTGTTTATACAACATCTTTATTTTTCTCAACTGAAATAACATGTTGCAAGAATGGATTTTCATTCTGGTTTTAAGTGCTTTTCTTGCTGTAATTTCATATTTATTAAAATAAAAAAATGAACAATAATTAAATCGTGTTTATCTTTTTCTTGTCTCAAATTTTCAGACACCACAAAAGGCTTGACCTTAGAAGATATTGAATCCAAAATCTTGAAGTGACAGCAGAAATTACCTTTTGATGTGAGTGCATTATAGTTTATCACCTTTTCTATATCTTATGTGTGTAATTTGATGTCCTAATGTGCAGTTTGAACTCTAATATCTTAAAACTAGAGGTATTTAACTGAAAACTAACTATGTTTTTCTCCATGCTTTCAGATTTACACGAAGTCGGGCAGTCATTTGTATGCTTTTTTTTACTGAATTTGGCCTATTTGAAACTGATCAACCCTAATCCCTAATTTTTTCGTTGATTTTGATGATTTCGTTGAAACTGATAGTAACCTGTTCTTGAACCAATGCAACGCCTTTTTCATTCGTGTGGGTTACCTGTAGGAGACGTCGACATCTACAATTGTGATGGAACAAGTAGCAGCTACATGTTGGCTGTTTGATACGTTTTTTGTCACTCAAACATTGAATCTGAGAAGCTGATATTATACCTGAAACATTACTCATTCAGTTTATGATTATATCTAACCTACAGACTATGTGCGTACAAGCTGGTGTAGTGTTTATTTTTTTCATGTTTGGTTGTCTTGGGTCACACTGGCTGATGGAGATTCGCGTAAACTGAGGATACCGTCATTGCCGATGTCTTAGTTGGGTTAGCAGCCGTAACTTATCACATGCTTTTTTCCAACCATATCATTTATTTAACTTCATCTCATTTGTGCATTTACATCATTATGTTACTTATATGGTAGATGGCAATTATTATTGTACTGATCTTATTGAGTATTATCTTGACCAAAGGTGTAATAAGGAATTGAGGAATGTGAGTCAAAAGGTGTTTCTTTAAAATCTGTAGTGTTGCTAAAGTATGTTGATTTTTCACATTGTCGGTGTTTGAGTGCAGGTTGGGGCTGGAAGCAGAGTCTAAAGGATTCAGGGTTGATGATACATGGTTGGTGCTGTTACAGCTGCTATTGAGGCTTCTGGTTTAGTCATTCAACCAAAGGTATGGTTTCTTATCATGTTGCGTATAACAGAGTTGTTCTTTATGGTGCTGGACATGGTTTACGTGCTGGACATGATCATGATCAGTATGCATGGATTCTCTGCTTTTGATAAGGTTCATACGTTCTAACATATTTGCAATATAAATTAATGTTTTGTTCTACTATATAAACAAACTTTAATTACTGTTTTAATTTTGTCCATATGTCATACATGATATCTAAAGGAATCAAATGGAGAGCTGCAATACAAAATCTGTCAAAACAACAAAGGGGTGGGACAACATTACCAATGCATTTAGAAGATATTACAGAGGGAGTACTGATATTGACTCTATTCAGACACCCAATCAGGTAACTCATCGACCCTAAAGGTCATCTCTCTTTCATACTTTCTCAAAATTCAATAACTGTCAAGTCTAATCCTTTGCTGCATTCTTATGAATTGGTTTACTCTTTTATGATATGAGTTTAACACACTAAGAGGATTTCTTAGATCATAAGTCTACCAGTTATTGCAACTTAACAGTTCAAACAAAAATTGGTGTTATATGTAAATGTGCATTTAATTTTTCTCAATTTCTTCAAACTTCATAACCGACTGTTATACTTCCCCATGGTTTTCTGCTTTCCATAGTCACTTCCATGGCTTTAATGCCAAATCATAGCACACCACGTTTTCCAACTTATCATTAATCTTCCCTATGCTGCTTATTATTTTGCCTCCCTAACTTCCACTATTAAATTTTCAAAATAATTAATGCTTTTACATTACCAAGTGCAGGGAAAAGCTTATGAGTCTCAGGGCAAAATATATAAACAACACTCCTTCTCTGACCAACACAAACAAATATTCAGAAACGTATAATTGTTACTATGGCCACCAACAACATTGTCCGGGTTTCACACACTTCTGAGGTACAGACTGCGCCTAAAATCCAACCAACAACGACATCGCAACACCCATCTCAGGTCGATCAACCAGACCAGGTACGAATCATAAATTATCTACTGTACCCAAAATTTTACCTCTTAGATGTCATAACATCTAACATAAACATTTAAGACCAATCACATATGCATTGTTTAACTAACCCATATCTTGCAGCTTGTTTCTCTTATGTTTAAAATTAGGGTTTGCACAGAGAGATTCAAGGCCTCCTAAGGTATTCTCTGGCTCTATACAATCATCACAAAGACTCACCAGTTGTTTGGAACCCAGATCTCAAGACTTGGAAATCAAGTCAAGTCAACAGAAGATCATCAGTCCAAAGTGTGGAATTAGGGTTTTGAACCTGAAGAATCACTGAAGAATTTTGCCCTATCATGTCAATATTTACTTGGTTCATCAACCATTTGAGTTACCTATATCCAAAAGGTCTCATTCAACAAGAATTCAAGGTCAATTGGTCCTCATCATGAGCAGTTTGAGCCCCAGTTGCACCCTGTCTCCCAAATTAGGGTTTCTATAAGACATGTGGATCATTAGCCTTGATTTTCATCTGGAGGTGCCCTCAAACCATAAACCGTGGCTCCATGAGTTAGTAAACATCCCTAAAGGTCTTCTATGAACTTTGGATATGAAGAAAGAAGCCAGATCACAGAGGTTTATCTCAGCGCATTCACAATCAAAATTAGGGTTTTGACTGAAACCCTAATCTTTGGGATTTTGATCCAAATGGAATCTCCTTTGCCTCAAATCATCATAACATGTCTTATTGATGATTTAAAGTGTCAATATCAAGTTTCAAGAAGTTTCTTGCAAAGGAAGTAAGTTTATGATCATGAAACTTTTCATAGGTGGAAATTCCCTCTCTTGTAATAACTTGAAATGATCATAACTTCCAAACCACACATCCAAATTGAGTGACTCAAAGCCCAAATGGAAGCTCTTTCCAAGATCTTCAAAGTGTTAAATATGAATTTTCTCCAAAAAATGCATGGTTTTTGAGTTATGAAGCTTACAAGCTAAACTGCCCAAGACTTAGAGAAATTTCAGCATTCTTTGCCCTAATGAACAACCAACTTCAACCCAGTTTTTCATAAACTTCCGGTCCTTAACTCAAAAACTTTTTGACATGAAAGTTGTAGAGGGCAATGAGAGATTTCCAAAGAGTACTAGAACTCCTCCATCCATCAAGGGAGCTAGGAGTTTCGAAGGCCCAAAGATGAGGGTTTCATTCCATAACATTCACGAAACTAACTTTTGGATTTTGATTCTAACACTTCCCTAACCATTAGTTTTCATTATTTCTGAGCTCTAATTACTCATTTAACATCTAATCAAGCCTTTCCACGAATTTGAAGTTGGTTAGCATTAAAATATGAGTTTATGGCTTGTTGATGCAAGTGGGAGGGAGAGAGAAACTTTCCAAAAGTAGAAATAACATTGTTTATTCATGGAGCAATGCACCTATCAGCTCACAACAGTTCTGCTCAGAAGCTTAGAGATCTTTGGAAGATTTTCACTCTGCAAGTTTGAAAAATCCACACGAAAAAGGAAGGACAGACTTGGCATTTTTAGCAAGTTGGCCATACCTTGAACTCACTCACTTTTCCTATAAATAGCAGCTCAGTTCTTTGCATTTCTCACCAACAATCATTCACAAATACACTCTAAATATTTCTGAGAAGTGAAGTCTTGCAAGAGGAAGAGAGGAGAAAGCTTTGCCTTAGCAGCTGGTGAGGGGAGTTGCAAGAAAAAAACCTCTGCACAACTGAAGTTGCAGTGGACATATTCCACTTGGTAACTACACTTTTCATACTAAAATACTCATGTATATACTGATATCATCATATCTCTTTATAGGCTGTTTGTTTTGATGTTTTCATCCACTCATCCATAATGTAACAATAATGTGTACTTGAATTCTTTTTGTTATCTTTGGCATAGCATGTTAAGTTAAGGCAAGTGTGTGTGTCCTACTGAGCATATAACTGTTATTTGGTATCCATATTGAACCTTGCATCAAAACTTTGGTTGTTGTGGTTATTGGTAGGTTAGGATGTGTTAAGACTCATTCACTCACTGCTGAGGCCTTGGAATGCTCTAAGCCTGCTTTTTGTTATATGTTAACCTGTTGAGATTATTGATGATAAGAGGCTTGCTCATGTCTTACTAATAGTTAATCTTATCTTGCTATGCATGCTTGCTATCAAGGGTTAAATGTTGGTGTTTTATTGTTACTAACTGTTGAGGTGCAAACTTGTTTTCTTATGTTGATGCCCTTGGCTCAACATTGAGTTAGTGATGTAATAACAATAATGATATTGCTTCTGGAACACCTCGAAACATATTTGGTAATAGGTTGAGTTTTTGTTCTGCTTAGGTCTGCTTGATTTTTTCCATATACCTTGCTACCTTGTATTTGATTTGCTTTGATGTTTGCTTAGTATCAAAATGGTTTGTTTTTGTGTTGATGCTTGTTGAATGTTGCCTTTGAACATAAAAGTTGTTTTGACTCAGTCTGTCATAAGAACCATCTTGGGTATCCTTTCATATGCTTACTTACACCCTGATATGTACACCAGCCATGACTTGACATGCTGATTGTTTTGAGCTAAGTTGACTTATGAACTTGTGAATGAACTTTTAATCTCTTGAAGTTTCTGCCTGCTGCCATGCTTTGTGGTGTGTACATAATGATGATCTACTTATTCAAGTTTAAGAACAGCCTCTTGATATGCATGTCTGGTTTGTTTTTTTTAGTGTTATGTCAATATTACTTGGTCCAATTGTCTGGTACATGTCTGCCTAACTGCTATGTCATATGTTTTTAGCATGTCAATATTGTAGTTCTTCTTGTTGCCATCATGACATTCACTTTGAATTCAAAATAGATGTGTCTCTAAGCCCCTAGTTGTTGACCTGCATTCAAAATATGTGCATAAGCTATTGAATTGCCAACTGTTGTGTATTCGAATTGTGTATGTACACTACTTGATCTCTACATTTGCCTTGCATCAGTACTTCTTTAGCACAAGAGTTGGTCATGTTAAGATTTGCATCTCTTGAAAAGTCCATTCCATGTTAGAATACTTTGTAATGCCATATTCATGCTTGTTTTAACCTGGTATGAACATGTGAGTTTGGTATTATGCACTGCCATTTTCTTTGGTGTTCATGAATGTTAGTTTCTTGCATCCAAATCAATCTCTAGGTGTATTCAAATGAATGTCTATGAACATAAGCTGGACCTCTGTACACTGGTAGTTTTTATGCTTACACATTCCAAAATGTTGAATCTTTGGTTGTTACTACTACTATGCCATAACAATGTCCTTCATTTTTTTGCCTCATTTTGTTGCTGACTAATAACATGTTATCTCTGCACATTTGAACTGCCACTTGGCAAACACTTTTTCAATGACAATGCATTCTTGATGCATCTCTGCTCATTGCCAGCTGATATAGAAGTTCTTGAGTTATTGTTCATGCCGTGTTCACCTTATTTTATGCTATGTTCTCACATACTATGCCATGATAAGAGCACTCACACACCCACTATATGCCTATAATTAATGATTGTATGCACTACCACCTTTTGTTGATATGTCATTTTGTGTGAACACTTCACTGATGCATGAAGTTTGCCAACCCCTTAATGCATCCACTCAAGTTTGCCTGCATAATCACTCATGTTGTTGAATGTGCTCTTATTGGTAAAGGTTTTAGGAATATGTTTGTTTCTATGCTGACAATTATTGAGGAAACTATCCATGTTTGATTCACATGCCATGATTCATTTGAACTGTTTTTTTGCTACCTGCCCCTTGATGACTTATTTTAAGTTGTTTGCTGGCATATGTTCACTTAATACCATCCATAAGATGTCTTAACCTGGCATTCTCAAAATATAATGTTGTTAAGTCCACGCACCTCTTAGAACATCAAATCCTTGACACTACTATTGTTATAGACACTAGAAATAATGCCCAAAATTATTCAAAGTTCAGTTAACATGTTGAATGTACTGCCTTTTTGAATATATGCTTACATGTGGTATTCATGCCTAACTGTCATTTTGAATTTGCTTACCATGCCATAGTCATGAATATTGCCATGTTTCTGTCTGCCATTGATGATATGAGTTAGCTCTGGTTATATGTAGTTAATTTGAACATGTTGTTGAACCATCTTTCCCTATCATATGAGGACTATGTAGAGTCTTTGATATTGCCAAGTTTTAGTTGTTTTCACTAAGTGTGTGATTATATTTTTACCTAGCTACTATCATACCAATTGCCTTGTACCCAAATGATTGATATTGTGTATCCATGTTATGCTAGTCTTACTTCAAATAGCATGAGAGATTTGGTCTACAAATTGTTTTTCTTCTAATACATCACAGATCATCACCATGTCTAATTTCATTTATTGCTTGAAAACACACTGTCATAGGTTGCCAGGTCAATTTGGTTTTGACTTAAGGTCTTTGTTTTGATTTTGGTTTTGGTTTCTTTCACTGTCAGAATAGAAGCATGGAATTTATTATTATCATAGGTAGAACTTAAAGTTGTTGGAGATATGCATGATAGCTATTGTATTTAACTTAGATGCAATAATAGGAACATTGGTCTCATCTCTGAGCAAGTTTTATTGTATGAATGTTTTCATATCCTCAGTTGCTAGCATGCTTTTCTTGAAGTAACAAGAATAATAGTTCCCCTTGTGACTACTTGCTGATACCATGTGTGCAAACTGACAATCTTTTGAAAGTTTTACCTCTATTTGTTGTGGATGTTTGAGATTGTGTTCTTCCTGTTGCATTTTGGGCTCAATCTTTATGTTATGAATGCCACTGTGTCCAGCCTATGATGGTACCCTAAACCATAAAGCACCTCCTCCTAATATGCTTGTGTGTTTGCAACCTGCTCTTCATGTGCCAATGTTTATAGAGTTTGTAATAGAAGTGTTGCTGTGAATCCATTTTTGGCATAACTATGCATATAGACCATGGCTCCTTATTCATAAATCATAAAAATGTGAATTTTCTAATTATGTTTTGTTTGACAATTTATTTGTATGTGGTCGGTTCTGTTACATTTTCAAGTTTGTTGGTTTAAATCAAGGTTGTTGGCAATCAGACTTTGGTATAGGTAGCATGCTTCATGGATTTTGGAAATTCTCGTTTGCAAGGCTTATGTATTTATTGAGGCATGTTTATTAATGGATGTAACAGCCACCCCAGTGGCAAGCACACACCTTTCACACGCCTTTGACCCTTGGGACGAGGGTTCGAATCCCCCTCGCCCTCGTCCTTTTATTTTAATTTTCCAAATTAACCTTGTTTCGCATATATATCATTGATGTTATTACTTGTTAAAAGTGCGCGCGTGGCTCAGTTGGCTAAGGTTTTGATCAATAGGCTACATGGCGTGGGTTCAACACCCATATGGTGCATTCCCATTTCTTTTTTATCACTTGTTCATGTTTATTTTATGGTTGATACCCTCCCTTTCAAATGCTCATAACTTGCTCAATTTTAATTCTTTTTAATCCATTCTTTTTGCAAATTGCTCCTTAACATGTCTATTTCCTAATTATGATGAGAAATTGGTGAAGATAATCATTTTGGAAACATTTGCTAATGTTAAAAGGAAAGTATTTTTAGGGTTTTTTTTCTGAGAACCTCTTGATTTCATTTTGTTATTTTGTTATGTTTCTTGTTCTATCTTGATAATTTGAAACCCAATACATGATATTTTAATCTTGCATTATGTCTTGATATTGTGTAACTTAGTTTCACTTTATTTCTTGATGTTTAAGGGGTTGTTACATGTAAATATCCGTTATAACTTCTCGTTTTATAAAACTGATATTCTCTCCCCTCCTTCCAAAGGAAAGTCTTTCTATTGACCTCAAAGTCATAGATATCTCACAATCAACCCTTGACCTCATAGTCATAGGTGTTCACATCCTCCTTGACCTCATAGTCATAGGATCCCCTCTTAATCTCATAGTCATAGAGCCATCTCTTAAACCTTTGACCTCCTAGTCATAGGTAGCCTTTGACCTCATAGTCATAGCCATTCTGCCTTGGCCTCATAGCCAATCATATTACAACTTACAACAAGTTAGAGTTCTTAGACTCTAATGTGAGACTCATCATCTTGAGTACTCACTTTCCCCCCTATAACTTAGACTTACAGAGTTTCTTAAACTCTATATGAGCTCATACTCATTCCCCTTGGAACTTTGGCCATAGTCAATGGTTCCTCAAATTCACCCTTAGTTAGGTGAACTATGGTTGCTCTGATTCTTTAGTCAGATACGTAGGCACAAGATGCGACGTCTTGGCGAGCAAACTTAGTGTACATACCCCTAGGTCTTTACCTTTACCCTTTAGCAGATTCTTAGCAAGCAAACATAACATAACACAAACTAAACAAGAGGTTCCTGTAGAGTACTACAGATGTTAAGGGTGCTAATACCTTCCCTTAGTATAACCAACCCCCGAACCTTATATCTCCCCCCTTTAGGTTTTCTCGATCTTGAACCTTTCCTTTGGATAAATCAAAGCTCGGTGGTGAATTTCAAAGATGTGTGATGCAAGTTAATTAATAGCTTATTATCTGATTCTCACCGCAACAGAAATGGCGACTTCACTGGGGAAAGAAAAGTTGAGGGTTTCCCCTAACTTGTTTTTATTTGTGTTGTTATATGTTTTTGCTTGTATATTTGTATATATCTGTGCATACTTGTATATTTTCTTGGTTTCTTCCGTTTGGCAGGGTGTTTTTGAGTGATGAGATAAATCCTAACCCGGATTCGAGTGCACTTATTTATAGGACGATGGTATATTCAAGGAGGCTTTGAGGGAGTCGATTCCTGAAAAAGTTGACTTGAGACACTATCACTCAGTTTAGGCCCTCTTGAGAGTTTAGTCATGTTGAACGAGTCCATTCGTGAAAACGTGCTACTCTCGATGTAGGTGCCATCGATACTGAGAACCGTAGTTATTTCCAAACCCCACTTAAGCCTTTTAAGATGTAGTGCGAGGACTATGATGGAGTCTATTCCTGAATTGGTTGCTACGCGATACTACACTCAGACGAGATTCTCTTAAGAATTTTACTGACCGCCAAGTCATTTGGGAAATCGATAAAATCCGAAAGATGGGTTGTCGACTCTGAGAACTTTTTAGAACCTTGTTCGGCAGGTGAAAACCAATAGTACATACCAATGGGGGGTAAAACCATGACTCCATGCTCTTAACACAGACCTTTTTGTGTGCTTATGTATTTGTGAATATGTGTATATGTGCATGTATTGCATCCATACATCATAAACATTCATGACATATCAGTTTCATGGAGCTCAGACTTCCTTTTTTTGTGAAATATCAGAGGGATGTCATGGACAATTCAAGAAGGAAAACTGTGAAATACACTTTCAAGAGCCCTAAATTGGATGACCTAAAGAGATTGGGAGATTTGTTAACCGACCCTGAAGGATTCAAAGACAGGTATGGGAAGTTATGGATCTTGTTAAAGAAAAACACTGATGAAGGACTCCTCTCGACTCTGCTTCAGTTCTACGACCCAAAGTATCATTGCTTCATATTTCCTGATTTTCAACTCTTGCCCACCCTTGAGGAATATTCTCAGATAATTGGTTTGTCTATCAAGGATGAGTCCCCATTTCCTATCTTCGAGAGGAACCCTAAAGAGGAAGAGATAGCTAAGAAAACTCACTTGGAGTTAGGTGACATCAAAAGAAACTTAACTTCCAAGGGAGGAATTTTTGGACTAACTGCTAAGTTTTTGTTTGAAAAAGCTTATTACTTTTCTAAACACTCCAACAGGGATGCCTTTGAAGCTGTTTTTGCATTGCTCATCTATGGACTTTTCTTGTTCCCGAATATTGACAACTTTGTGGATCTGAATGCAATCAAAATCTTCTTGAAACAAAATCCTATACCTACTTTGCTTGCTAAAGCTTATCACTCACTCCATACAAGAAATGCTCATGGTAACGGACAAATCACTTGTTGTGTCCTTGTGTTGTATAGATGGTTTATTTCGCATCTACCAAAGGCGGGCGCATTCTGGGACTCCAAGAAAGGATGGTGGTCTAAAAGGATTATGGCCCTCTCTCATGCAGACATTGACTGGTATAATCCTGTGTATGATGGAATTCTGATTCCTGACAGCTGTGGAAACTATCGTAATGTGCCTCTTCTTGGCATCAAAGGGGGAATTAGCTATAACCCTGTATTGGCACGATGCCAATTAGGGTACCCTTTGAAGGATAAACCTCTTAGCATTCATCTGGAAGGCATCTACTTTGAAGAATATGACAAGAACGAAGAACAGAAAAAGTTGATCTTAAATGCCTGGGGTAGCAAGCGCAAAAGAGGGAGGAATTCTTTGGGAAAACCTAACTGTGTGTCATTGGAGCCCTACCTCCAATGGGTCGGAAGAAGAGCCATTGAGTTAAAGATGCCTTACAACAGACAGGAACCAATTGCCTTAAAGAACGAACCCATTCTATACTTCATGTCGAGGGAGGAGGAGCTGGAAATTTCTTTGAGACAAACCCATCAGTCAGAGGAAGCCTGGAAACTCAAATATCAAGTGGTTGTTGAAGAAAACCTGGAACTACATAAGCAACTACAAGCCAAGAATGAAGAGCTGCTTTCGTGCAAGAAAAGAAAAATCCACGAAGGATCAAGTTCCTCTAATGCTCAACTACTGCATGGAAGTCAATCGTCGATAACCTTGTCACAGAAAGAGACCAGATGGAGAAAGAAATCAGAAGACTCAACATGAGCCTCTTAGGAGAATCTCCCTAGGACTTTCTAGCTTTTATTTAGCTTCATGTTTAAGACTCTTGGAAGTGTATCAACTTTTGTAATTCGCCTTTTATTAATGAAAACGAAGTCTTTTGATATCCCCTGATGTCCTACAAAATGTCTGAATTCCATGAAACTCTGCATTACACTTTGCATTTTGCTAAACTATCAAGGTACTAACTTTTCTTTGCAGATTTTGTAGACATGGATGCCACGGGAAATAAAGTTTGGCCTTACTCTTTTGAGCTTCCCGAGCTTGAACAATTATTGTGGTTGAGTGACAAAGTCGAAGACCCATCAGCCTTTGCTGATAAGTATGGGTGCATTCTGCCGCTAATGAGGCTCCTGGTAACTGAGGGACCTCTTGAGGTTTTGGCTCAGCTATACCATCCAGCTTACCGTTGCTTCATATTTCCCGAATTTCAATTGGTCCCAACACTAGAAGAATACTCCACTCTGATTGGAATCCATGTCAGGGAAGCTCCAATTTTTTCTGGGATCGAGGCAATGCCCTCCATTAAGGAAATTGCTATGGCTACAAGGATCAGAGTATCTGACATTCAAGCCAATCTAACCATCAAAGGAGGTCGATGCGGGCTACCCGCTTTGTTTTTGCTAGAAAAAGCCATGATTTCAAGAACAGAGGAAATGAGGCTCTATTTGAATCAACCTTCGCTCTGATGATCTACGGTTTGTTTCTGTTTCCAAGCGCCAAAGACTTTGTGGATATCCAAGCTATTCAGATCTTCACCATCAACAATCCAATCTCAACTTTGCTGGCTGACGTCTACCACTCTGTTCAGACTAGATACTCAAGAGGATGTGGGCCAATTATCTGCTATGTAGCTCTCTTCTACAAGTGGTTCATCTCATATCTGCCAAAAACTCCTGCCTTTTGGGAGGTTGAAGATTGTAAGATATGGTCCAAGAAACTAATGGAGTTAAAACATACTGATATCGAATGGTATGACTCGACCGAAGAAGGAATCGTCATGATCGTTAGCTGTGGGGATTACCCCAATGTACCCTTGATGGGAAGAAATGGTTGTATCAATTACAACCCCGTTCTTAGCCGCCGCCAGTTAGGCCACATGAAAGAAGGACCTCCGGATAATGAGGACATGCACATGATGTACTATGGAGAAGAGGAAGGATTTGAAATGAAACTGTGACTTGAGCGCGCCTGGCGCCAGATCAATAGGCAAATGTGGAGGGCTGAGTGCCCTATCACCAAGGCTCACCTACAATGGTCCCGTAACATAGCTCGCGTGATGAGGAAGCCATTTCCTCGTCACGAAGAACCACCTGAGACCAAGCAGAGGATGGCAGACGCTCTGACAGATTTGTTTCTCGAAAAAGAAAGGATCAAGGGTCGTATTGAGGAACTCATGAAGAAAATCAATGGAGAAGATGGGGCATCCGCTAGTGGATCCAATTTCTAGAACCCCTAATGTTGTTACATTTTCTTTTAATGTTTGTTTCCTTTTGTCATTGTTGTTATTTCCTTTCTGTTGTGGGTGCGTCCCCACTTTTGTACCCAGAGCATGAAGATACTCTGCTCTTGATGTAATGATTGCCAAATTTTCTTAATGAAGAAGATATTTTGTTAAAAATTCCATTATCTACATTACTTGCAAAAATTTATTTGGCTTCTTAATAGTTTAGCTTGCATTTACATCAGCATCCTCATTTGCATCATGGCATAACATATGCATGTCTCCTCTTTTATCCTTATCTTATGTCGCCATGTTGTCTCAGAACCGTCACACTAAATCATAAGCACGGCTACAACACTCGGGCCCAAGCTCGATTGAAGATGTCAGAAACCTATGGAGAGATGGACCGAGTCAATAACGAACTAACAGAAATACGAGGTGGAATGGGGCAGCTCTTGGAGGCTGTCAATATCTTGAGAGCGAAGATGGATACTCAGGCCACCGTGGTCTCCGAAATCATCACCACTACAGTAGAGCCTCCTGTCATTCCTGCCGTAAACCCTACCTTGGGTATGCTAATTGACTTCATCTGCACCACAGTTCCTCAATCTACTCAACAAACAGTACCTCTGGCCAACGAGACTCCACAAGTTATTCCCAATTTCACTCCACCAACGGTACAGACACAGGCACATCCTGTTTTCCACAACCGTCACCCTTATGATTACATTGACGTATTCGAAGAGGGATATGACCAAAATCAAAAGCTAAGAGAGAGCGTCGAGACGATGCAAAGGAAGATAAAGGCTATGGAAGGAAGTAACGCCTTTAGCACTGATGTAAAAGATATGTGTCTAGTTTCAGACTTGGTGATTCCCTCTAAATTCAAGTTGCCAAACTTTCAACTGTACTCAGGCGCCACATGTCCCAGATCTCATCTGATCATGTATTTCCGGAGGATAGCGGCACATGTACGCAATGACAAATTAATGATACATTGTTTCCAAGATAGCTTGAAAGGCGCTACCGCCAAATGGTACCTGAGTCTGGATCAATCTCAGGTCCGCTGTTCCCAAGACGTGACAGATGCTTTCGTGAAATATTACAAGTATAATTTGGATTTAGCCCCTTACTGATTCCAATTGTTAAGTATGACCCAAAGCAGCACTAAATCCTTCAAACAGTATGCACAACGGTGGAGGGAAACTGCTTCCCAAGTTGAACCACCCCGGACTGAGAAGGAACTGGCGGACTGGTTTGCGGATATGGTGAAACCAGAATTCTACGAAAGAATAATCAGCAGCGTCATTGCCAATTTTACTGATATCGTCGCGGTCGGTGTAAAAGTCAAGGCCGGGTTGAAAAGCGGGAAGGTGGTAAGTTCTACAAGCAGCTCCACAAGCACCAATATCAAAAAGGCCCCCGGTAATTTTTACAAAAAGAAGGAAGGGGAAACCAATGCCGTCATGGCAGGCAAGAAGAAGAACCCCAGGTGGAGAAAACCAGGTTATCAACAGCAGGCAGGTCCTAATTTTTCTCAGCAACCAATGTACCCAATGCAGTACGCCCAACAACCTTATGTGGCAGCCGTTACGCCCACTTTTGACCATCAGGTGGCGCAACAAGCACCAGCTTACCAACCATCAGCTTTTCAGCAGTGGCCAAGAAATCAGAATTACCAACAACAGAGACAACAAGCTCCACAGCAGAGTGCTCCTTAAAGAAGAGAGGGGGAACGACCATATTTCCGCCCATACCAATGTCCTACACTGAGCTCTATCCTTCGTTAGTGCAACAAGGACTGATTGTTACCAGACCTCTGGGCCCACCTACAGAGAAATCTATGCCATTTTTTAATCCTAAAGTTAAGTGTACGTTTCACCAAGAGGGAGCTAGTCACGACCTTGAAGGGTGCCTTGCATTGAAGCATGTGGTAAAGAATTTAATGGAAAAGAAGATCTTATCCTTCGCAGATAATCAGCCGAACGTGAAGAGTAATCCACTGCCTACACATGGAAATACCAACGCCATCGAAGATGAGAATGATGAGGTGTTAGTTTTGGATGCCGCAAAGAACAAGACTCCTATCAAAGCCTTTCATGCTAAGTTGTTCAAAGCTGGCTTGGTCAAAGTTTGTCATGATGATTGTGAGGAATGTAATACTAGTATCAAGGGCTGCAGTTTGGTTCAAGGCGATGTTCAGTGCTTGATCAACGAAGGTTTATTTACAAGTATTCAACAAGGAAAAGGAGATCAAGATTGCAGTAGTTCAACCTGTGTTTAATCTACCGAAGCCAAGAGAGCAGGTGCCTGTGTCCAACATGCCTAAATCAGGTTCTATGATTCCTATATTCAACAATCCCGTACCAGTTTTTAACAACTCTGAGTCTGTTGCTGTTTCCACTACCAATCATCCCAAGCAATACGACATCCGACAACCTATTCCATTCAGGTTCAGAGGGACCAAGGTCGTACCATGGGTTTATGAGAATGGTATGAATAACAAAAGAAGAGAAGACATGATTCCAAGGAATGAGGTGGGGATCACTATTGAATACGTGGTTCCAAGGAATGAGGTGGGAACCACTGTTGAAGATGTGACAAACATAGTAGGAACAGGAAAGATAACCCGAAGTGGCAGAGTTTATACTCCTTCTTTCAAAGAAACTACGCCCAAGGAAACTACTGTTCCTGTACCCCCTAGAGATAAAGGAAAAGAGGTAATTTCCAAAGAAGAGGATGAAGAGTTCTTAAGGATTATAAAAAGAAGTGATTACAAGGTGGTAAATCAGCTCCACCAGACTCCATCAAGGATTTCAGTCTTGTCCTTGTTAATCAACTCCCCTGTTCACAGATCAGCCTTACAGAAGGTTTTGGCCCAAGCACATGTGGCCCAAGATATAACCGCTGGACAATTCGACCATGTCGTTGCCAACATTACAGCTTGTAACACTCTCAGTTTTAGTGACGAAGAGTTTCCTCGAGCAGGAAGAAACCATAACCTTGCCTTACACGTGTCAATAAAATGCCAAGAATATACATTGGCCAGAGTTCTTGTAGATACCGGTTCATCTTTGAATGTTCTACCGAAGAGAACCCTTGAAAAGTTGTCTTACTGAGGGGCTGTGATGAGACCCACTTCACTCGTTGTTAAAGCCTTTGATGGCTCGAGAAGATCAGTGATGGGTGAAATTGAATTGCCTATTTTGATTGGTTCTCAGGTATTCAACATTCTTTTCCAAGTCTTAGACATCAATCCGGCCTATAGTTGTCTGCTGGGTAGACCCTGGATCCACGGAGCCGATGTTGTGACATCAACTTTGCATCAAAAGATGAAATTCGTAATGGAGGAAAAGTTAGTTATTATCCATGGGGAGGAGGATCTAATGGTCAGTAACCTGTCCTCTTTCCGGTATATTGAAGCTGACGAGGACACCTTGGAAACCTCTTTCCAAGCCCTTGAGATAGCAAATGCTGTTATGATTGATGATAAAGAACCAGTGGTCTCCGATCATCCATCCTTTGCTTCGTTCAAAAGCATTCAATCTGCTCTGCAAAAAGGTATACCAGAAGGCTGGGGCAAAGTCGTCGAAATCCAAGAAAGAGAAAAGTACCACGGGTTAGGTTATAAACCGACTCTTGAAGGAAAAGCTACTCCAACAAAGGGAAGACCGAAGACAATTCAAGAGATGTTTATCGGCGGAGGACCTCAAGTCCATGCCATCATTGAAGACGCTGAAGACGAAGACATCAGCCATTTAGTTTTTCAGTGTGACGCCGCTTTGAGCAATTGGGAGACTATTAAGATCCCTGTCTTGTACCCTATGCTGGAGTAATTTGTGTACTTTTGCTGTTGTTTTCAATTCCCTAGCCTTGCCCGAGGCTAGTGGATTATTTTGTATGGGCCACCGCTTTCATTTCTTATTAATCAATGAAAATGATGTTTTGTTAAATTCTCTGTCTTTACTTTACTATTTTTGCTTTTAAAGAAAAATGGCAATCTTTTCAAAACTACAAAAACATTTTCTTCTTGCATTCAATGTTTGTGCATCTTAATAAAATAAGTCCCTTCATCATGCAGAATGAATCCCGAACCCATTGTATTCAATGACCCTGCTCTCTCTATTGACTTTGATTCACCTATCTATCAAGCTGAGGATGAGGAGGATTATGAGATCCCCGATGATTTGGCAGAGATGTGTAAGTATCAGTACACGGATCTTCAACCACATGAGGAACAAGTGGACATCATCAATCTTGGTACCGAAGAAGAGAAGAAAGAGGTCAAGGTTGGGGCAACACTTGGGGCAGAAATCAGACAGCAGCTAGTGCTGCTTCTTGAAGAGTACGTGGACGTGTTTGCATGGTCTTATCAAGATATGCCTGGCCTGGATACAAATATCGTAGTTCATAAGCTACCGCTCAAACCTGAGTGTCCTCCAGTGAAACAGAAGCTTCGAAGAAATCGACCTGACATGGCTCTCAAGATTAGATATGAGGTTAAAAGGCAACTAGATGCAGGTTTCCTGGCCATGTCAAAATATCCTGAATGGATAGCTAATATCATGCCAGTAATGAAGAAAAATGGCAAGGTGCGGATGTGCGTAGATTACAGGGATCTCAATAAAGACAGTCCTAAGGACGATTTCCCTCTACCACATATCGACACTCTTGTGGACAATACAGCTCGGTTCGCAGTGTTCTCTTTTATGGATGGTTTCTCAGGCTACAATCAGATCAGAATGGATCTGGCCGATATGGATAAAACTACCTTCATCACCCCATGGGGAACCTATTGCTACAAAGTCATGCCCTTCAGTTTGAAAAACGCGGGAGCAACTTATCAAAGAGCCATGGTGACTTTATTTCATGATATGATCCATAAAGAAATTGAAGTGTATGTGGATGATATGATTGCTAAATCCCAGAGTGAGGAGGAACATTTGGACCATCTTCTAAAGTTATTCAAGAGACTCCGGAAATATCAGCTGAAGTTGAATCCTGCTAAATGTACTTTCGGTGTCAAATCGGGAAAGTTACTTGGTTTTATCGTCAGTCAAAGAGGAATTGAAGTAGATCCTGATAAGGTACAAGCTATTCAAGAGATGCCAGCTCCGCAAACTGAATCTCAAGTGAGAGGTTTCCTGGGTGATCTGAATTATATATCCAGATTCATCTCCAACATGACTCCTATCTGTGAGAGTTTATTTTTATTAGGGAGAGTTTATTTTTCTCTATTGATATATTAAAGATATCATGATCAAGTTTACTAATTCTGAATGAAAGGAGTTTGTTTAGAGTTGAGTGCAGAGGGTCGTGATTATTCTTAAAATCTTGTATGTATGTGACTATTGGGGAAATACTACGGGCCTTGGTTAGAGAAATGTGCTTGCTTGTACTTTACATATTTGCTTTTGGGTGGTTGCTTAGTTAGTAATATACCTTTGTCATATTATGGCTAAAAAGGGGGAGTAGTACTAACTTAAGTAATCATTGGTTGTTGGCTACTGTTGAGGGGGAGAGATTTTTTTTAATCTCTTGCTGCAACATAAGAAGTTCTAAGTAGAGGAGGAGGCTGCTAGCTTTGTGTTGCTTCCGCTGCTGACTGATTTTTTTCCTCTAACTATTGTGTGTTTCCATGCAAGGGTTATTTGGTTTGTTTTAGCCATAATCTGCCAAAAGGGGAGATTGAAGGCTCCTTGGTATTTGATTGGCATTAATTTTGGTGAAACAAACCTGACAGAAACATGTTGGACAAGTTGTCCTAACATGTAGCCGAACTTGAAGAACAAGATGTTTTGACAAGATGTCATAACAGGGTTATTCGACATACTTTTCTGTTACAGTTTTTAAATCTGGTTTGAATCTGTTAATTTAAATTCAGATTGCAAAAGATTGTTTGTTTTTCCTAGGTGGCGTCCAAGATCGAGGAATCAGAGATTCTGATTATAATTTGAAGATGCTGTTTCTAAATGTGGAGACACTTTAGGAAACTTAGGATTGAAGAAACTATTCTAGAGGAGAATATTTTGCAGATTCTGAGGAACATAATTACTGCGTTTTTGAAGCTCAAATCCAGTCTTCTTTATGGTTATAAAAGGAAGACCTAGACCTAGGGCAGATCAACTAATCCTTGTGAAATTCTTGTAAAGTAGAAAATAAGGGTTAGGGTTTTGAGAGTCGTAGGCTTTCTTGTGTTGTAACTCTCCCTTTGTATCGGTTTGATACATTGTGGTAGACATAGATGTTTATATAGATTCAAAAACCTGTAGGTAATGAATTGTATATTATTCTTGGATGAAGTTTTGAAGCAAATCCAATAGAATCCGAGTAGGATTGTTAGTCAAGGTTGCTTGGCTGAACTTTACATTGAAAGAGGATTCTTTTAAGTAGGATGATACAGTTATTATGACTATAACTGTTAGATATCACTGGATGTAATTAAGGGAGTGAGATGGGTTTCTCTTATCAATTATATGGGATTTCTAATGATAATGTTTTCATTGGGTAGTGAAAGGTAAACCAGAGGTTGTTTACTATAAATCAGAGGTTTTTTACATAAAACTATACTACTGATAAGGGATTCTTCTTCCTGGCTTGGTAGCCCCCAGATGTAGGTGATTTGCACCGGACTGGGTTAACATATCTTGTGTTATTTATCATTCTGCAAATTTACAGTTCAGTATTTGCTTGTTGATTAACATGTTGTAACAGATGTTGAAACATCTGTCGTGATTCTGTTGTAGATATTCAGAGTATCAGATTGATTATTCTGTCCTTGTTTTAAAGTTATGAAGAGAACAATGTCGTGACATGTTGTTAGGACATTTGTGATCTGCTATGCCAGAATTTCAATCTGGAAAAACATCAGATAACACAAATAGAAAGTTCTGGGAATACGTCAAAACACAAAGACATATATGGAAAATTAATCGGATAAGAAAGTCAAATCTGGTGAAACGTCAGACAAGACATAAAAACATTTGTTTGGTAGGTGCCAAGTAAGTTGGGCTTTGACCACAAGGTAAGACATTGATAACAACACGACCTCTGGAGAATGAAAATGAGGATGAGACACTCTTGATATGCATATGTATGTGAATTTTGCTATGATATATGATAAAATGCAAATGTAATGCCGACGTCGACGACATGGCTCGACTCTTTTAGGGAGTGGACAAGACTAGAATAGTGATTCCTCAACATGGAGATCATTGCCATTCTTCTCGGGGACCAAAGATGTTGTTGCTGAGCACATCTCTGCTACATTGATAAACTGTATCAAGTTGATGATCCTTGTATGAAGGATGAAAAACTTCTTCGGGATTCTTCAAGTAAATAGCCCCAGATTAGCTAATTGTTGTAGATGAACAAATCATTTCTTCAAATTGTCTAACTCTGGAGATGACTGCTATACTGTGCGCTTGGGAGGCTTGTCCCAATATGAGTCTTGTAAAATTTTCTAGATAAACCAGTTCTGAGAAGGACTTGCACTAAATAACAAACCTTGAACTGATTCTCAACAGGATGTGGAAGGAACTTGCCCCTGGTAGGATCACCGACCAAGTTTCTCAACTGTTTGAAAATTCCCTAAGAGGAAAGCCAGTTTGCAAACAAAAGTATTCATACAAACGTGGTAATCTTAATGCAAAGATCATACAACTTTTGAAATCACTTTTGGAACGATGCAAAATATGAGTCATTGGTCAGAACACGGCGGTTCAAGACATTCAAAGTGAAAGGTAAAACAAGGGTAAGGTACAAAAACAAATGATTTGCAAATATCTTTTTGGAGTCAGTTTACTCAACCTTGTTATAGTATACTTTCAAAATAACCTTGCTTCAGTTAGTCTTTTGAGGGTTATAACGTGGGATGGTTCACGGTTTATGAAACAAAGGATAAAGGCTCAAAATTTATTTGCACCCACCCAATCTTATGTACTACTTTTAGTATGCAAGAGGACCTCATTGGCATAGTCAAAACAAACTACTTTCTGGATTGCTTCCTTTCAAAGCAACATTCACACAATTTGTCAGGCATCTCAAGACTTGGTATACTAGTTACCATATCTTTAGTAATCAGTTGGTTGAGTGACCTAAAATTCAGATGGCCAAAACTTAAATGCCACAACTAACTGTTTTTGTGGTTGACAACTATTTTTAGGCATTGTACCTCAGCCGAATTGATCATGGTCTTACAAGTCCTATTCTTTGACATATGAGATTTTAAGACTAGATTATTCTGAGTGTCGAATCATTCCAATGCTCCATCTTTCATAACCACTGAGAAACCTTTTTCGACCATTTGTCCAACACTTACAATATTACACTTCATTCTAGGAACATAGAGTACATCTTTGATCATAACTTTTGCTCCATTTCTCCTTTGAATAACCATGTTACCAGTACCTTCTGCTTGCAATGAGCTATTATCAGCAAGTTTGACCTTGCTCTTCTTCGACTCGTCAAAATATTCTAACCACACTTTTTGACCGATCATGTGATTTAAACAACATGTCTTGAGAAACCAGATCTTGGTGTCGACATGCTCATCTGACACTATAGTCATAACCATGATATCTTCAGAATCATTTGAATCTTGGCGTGCAATGTTTGCTCCTTCGTTCTTGCCTTTCTTATACCAACAATTCTTGGCCAAGTGACCCTATTTTTCACAGTTATAGCACTGCACACCTTTTTTCTCTTCATTATATTTCTGATAGGAGTTTCCTTCTCCTCTTTTTGAGGATTCAGAAGCCCTATCATCGACCTTATGCTTTTGAGGATTCAACTAAGACTTCTTGCTTCGAGTCTTGTCTTCTTTGCCCTTGAACTTGTTTAAAAGACCATATTTCTTCTATGTCTGAGCCCGTAGAGCTTGTATCGAATCTTGAACACCTTTCCTTTCAAAAATCCCCATTTCATGTGCCTTTAACGAACCAACCAAATATTCTAATTTTAATGTTTCAATATTGTTGGATTCTTGAATATCAATGATAACGTGATTAAAGTGAGAGGTCAATGTACGCATTATCTTCTCAACTATCATCTTATCAGTTAGGGTTTCACCACAACCTTAAATGAGATGAACAAGATTCTGCACCTTTGAGAAATAGACTGTAATCTTTTCTTTTTCTCCCATATGCAATAATTCATACTTCATTCGTAACATTTGCAATTTAATGACTTTAACCTTCTCACTTCCTGATTAAAACTTGACAAGAATAACTCATGCCTTCTTCGCTGATTCAACATGAGAAATCCAATCAAAGTTCATCACATCTACCACAGATTGAATATAAAACACAGCCTTGCAGTATTTCTTCTTGGCCTCCTTGTTCGGGACTCTCTGAGTATCAATTGCGTTCTCAACAAGTTCATGGACACCATTGGTAACCACTTATAGGGTTTCATGAAAGCCAAATAGAGATTGCATATGTTTTCTCCATCGGATCCCATTCTTGTCGTCAATAATCGGAAGAGAATTTGGAATGCATTGTTACCATTCATCTTTGCAGAAAACACGATTAACAACTCATGATCTCGAAAACACGATCAACAACGTGTGATTCTTAAAAACACAGTCAAGAAACTAACCGGAGCTCTAGATACCAATTTGTTAGTGCGTGAGGGACTTTTAATGAGGAGAGAGAGAGAGAGAGAGAGAGAGAGAGTGAAGAATGAGGATTATTGTTATTAGGAAAAATACCCTTTTTGGTCCTTTAACTTTTCCTCGGGGTCCATTTTGGTCCCTCAACTTTAAAAAGTTCCAAGTTGATCCTTTAAATCTTCAAATAGCGCCACGTTAGTCCTTTTTGTTTGCTTCGTTAGTCAAAGTCAAAGTAGAAGGCCACTTGGCATACATATGGCGCTAATGTGACATATGTTTGCACACATGGCATATGACGTAGTACATATGTATCACCAAAACCATCAAAAATCAAAGAAAAAAATCCAAAACTTTCCCTTTAGCCTGGATTTGAACCCAAGCCATCTTGATTGGTGAACGAAATTGCTTACCATTAAGCCACCTCACATTTGTCGTTTTAATATTACAAACTGGAAATATATGCTTAGTTGCAACAACAAATGTGATATTAAAACAACAAAGCATATAAAAGAAAATATTGAGAACATCCAAACTGGAAAGCATATATACTAAATTTCTACTACATCCAGAAAGATATCTTGTTTGAAGAAACCCAAAAGAAAGAGGATTTGAGTTGGTATGTTCATAGACCTCTTCTTATCTTTGGATTCTCACCTTACAGTTTGATGAATGTCGTTGGCACTCTTTGTGATTGTAATTTCTGTGGTTTTTGGATTGGCTACATTTTGGTAAAACAACATGCTGTTATCAAGATGTTAAACCAGATGTTCTGCCATGACAGTCAGACATCATGTTCCGCATGATGTTGTGACATGTTCTAGGACATGTTATACCAGAACGTTAGGGCATGACTATTTTGTTATTTTTAGTGTGATTTTTGAGTGTGTTCTAATTCACACACTTTCGTTTTTCATAGGAGTATATTATGGGATTTTCTGTTATGACGGATTCTGTTACTTTTCATAAAAAGGATTCTTGATCCTTTTTAGGAAAGTTTGTATTTTGCTCCTATCTTTGTGCAGGATGATTTGCAACCAGATAAAACTGATTGCTGCTATTTGTGTGCCTCAAGAAGCCCAAGTCCATTAGGTTTGAAGGTTATTTAAAGTGAAGACCAAACCCTATTGAATAAGAGAACAACACACGAAGATTTTGTGAGCATTAGTCATGTTTTGGTTGGTCTTTAGGGTTTAGTGTTTGTTAATTGTATGTCACTGATCTATCTTCTGATGCATTGAGGTTGAATGATTATTCATTGTTCATTGTCCACTCTAAAGCTTTTAAGCAAGAGTGTATTGTTATCGATTGAAGCTTTTAAGTAAAATCAAGTATTGTCTTGGCAGTAAGCTACTTCTATTTGTCGGTTATTATTGAATTGTCACTGGGATTATGAGTGATTAGGAAGTGATATGGGGATCTCATATCTAGAGGGTGTCTAGGTAGAAGTCGCACAAGGTAGGGATTAGGCGAGAAGTTATAAACATGGGAGTTTAGCTTTAAACTAATACTATTATAGTGAATTTCCTTCCTGGCTTGGTAGCCCTCATATGTAGGTGAGTAGCACCGAACTGGGTTACCAATTTTGGTGTTGATTTTATTTTTCTGTCATTTAATTTCTTGCATATTTTACTTGTGTGATCAAGATGTTGTTGATCCTGGTGTTGTGACATCTGTCTCGAAATCTGGTATTTGCGTGCCAGAATTTCAATTGGCATCAGAGCAGGTCACCCTGTTCTATTTTTGGGTGAGCTCCGAGGAGTTTGTATTGTGGTACTATGGATAAGGAAGGGGGAGGAAATGTTAATAGGCCTCCAGTATTGGATGGGACAAATTATGACTATTGGAAGGCACATATTGTGGCTTTCTTAAAATCTATAGATAGGAGATCTTGGAAAGCTAACATCAAGGGTTGGGAGCACCATGTAGTTAAAGATAAGGATGGAAAAGAAACCATGAATCCAGAAGAAGATTGAACCAAGGAATAAGATGAGACAGCTCTTGGAAACTTCATAGCCTTGAATGCTTTGTTCAATAGAGTTGATAGAACATGTTTAGGTTGATCAACATTTGTACTGTGGCTAAGGATGCTTGGGAAATTCTCAAGACAACTCATGAAGGAACATCCAAGGTGAAGATGTCTAGACTTCAGCTTCTCACTACCAAATTTGAGAATCTGAAGATGAGAGAAGATGAAAGCATTCATGACTTTCACATGAATGTGCTTGAAATATCCAATGCCTTTAGTGCCTTGGGTTAAAAGATAACTGAAGAAAAAATGGTTAGGAAAATTCTTAGGTCCCTCCCTAAGAAGTTTGACATGAAGGTCACTGACATTGAGGAAGCACAAAACATCAACAGTACAAGGGTTGATGAGTTAGTTGGCTCACTTCAAACATTTGAAATAACCATAAATGATAGAACTGAGAAAAGGAGCAAAAACATTGCCTTTGTTTCAAATTCAAGAGATGAAGAGGAAGAAAGTGAACTTGACACAAATGAAGGGATTGCCAATGCCATTATGTTACTACGAAGATAATTCAATCAAGTGCTGAAAAGAATGGAGAGAAAGTCAAAACTTAATGTCCAGAACATCAGTTCTGACTCCAGCAAGAACAATAACTCTCAAGGAAAAGCAAGCAATGAAGAAAAGACTAAAGTATTTTCTTTTACTTTTTATGGAAAAAATTTCTACATTTAAGTTCTTCATTTTTACGATCTTTCTACGCTTCGTTGCATGAGTGGTCACATACCATCCTATGGTGGAACACAGGGTCTACCATCGACCCCCCCCCCCCCTCCAGTGGGGCATAGTTTATTCAGGCCTCTTGTGCATGGATTTACAATGCCACCAATAGGACGTGATCAACCTTATGGTATGCCAACGTCAGTAATGGCAAGTTTGCAAAATACCTCATTAGCATTTGTAGACCTAGTGGTGAATGTGACTTCACCACTACAAGGATCTGGTTCAGGAATTAACAATATGGGTCGAATTAGCCAACCCTTAGGAACCGAATATCCTACCTATATGCCAAACATCACCAAAAATTATGCAGCGGTGATAAGGCAATAGATGGACGAAAGCAATCATGAAATGGTCCAGATGCTTGCCCAACATATGGGGGTTATATTCAATCCTTAATCCAGAATACTACCCAAAACAACCAACAGTTAGCAGCGCAAATGACGCGAATTACTGACTTCTTCGGTGTCGTACAACCCCCTCGACATTCCCAGAGGGAATGGATGGTACAAAATAATGGGGTGGTCTTAGAAGAAGACCCTACAATTAACCAAGTTCAACCAAATGTACCTCAGGCGAACGTTTTAAACCAGGGGGCAGTAGTCGAACCACCCAGATCGAACCTCTACTTCGACTCAAGCAAGAAGGTTTTGAGTGGGGGCAAGCGCAACAAGAAGCATTCGACAAGATTAAAGAATACCTTGCTCACCCTCCGATTCTGGAGCCTCCTTGTAGAAATAGGAGTATGAGATTGTATATATCTGCGTCTGACAATACCTTAGGGAGAATGTTAGCTCAACAGGATGAAAATGGTGTCGAAAGAGCCATTTATTACCTTAGTAGGGTCTTGAATGATGCAGAAACTAGATATAGTATAGTTGAAAAGTTGTGTCTTTGTCTATACTTTTCTTGTACAAAATTAAAGCATTATATAAAACCAGTGGAAGTTTATGTTTCATCTCATTTCGATGTTATTAAACATATGATTTCTAAACCTATTTTGCACAGTCGAATTGGTAAATGGGCTTTAGCCTTAACAGAATATTCTTTAACTTATAAGCCTTCAAAGGCTGTTAAAGGACAAGTGGTAGCCGACTTTATAGTCGACCGCTCTATAGTCGAAAACTCCCTAAACTTTGAGGAACTTGAGCCTTGGAAGTTGTACTTCGATGGTTCTAGTCATAAAGATGGAACAGGAGTAGGAGTATTAATTATTTCTCCTAACAAAATTCCAACAAAGTTCAAGTATAAGGTCGAAGACCTTTGTTCGAACAATGAAGCTGAATATGAAGCTTTAATTGCCGGACTTGAAATATTGTTGGATTTGGGGGCTACTCGAGTCGAAATAATAGGAGACTCAGAGTTGGTAATAAAGCATATTACAAAGGAATACAAATGTGTTAAAGAAAATATTATCATGTACTTTGTGATAGCAAATAGGTTGTTACGAAGATTCGAAATGGTAAGCATTCGACACATACCTCGACTTGAGAATCAAGAGGCCAATGACTTGGCCCAGATTGCTTCAGGATACAAAATTTTGAAGGAAACATTACAAGATGCAATCGAAGTCAGAGGAAGGGTTGTATCAACCAAACTATCCCTAACAGACTTAGAGACAATGAAACTAGGATATGCTGACAAAGAAAGCTTTGAGATATTGGCTATAGATAGTTTGACAGACGAAGATTGGAGAAAGCCAATAGTAAATTACTTGTAGAATCCTACAGCTTCTGTCGAACGAAAGGTCAAATACCGTGCCTTAAGTTATGTTTTAATGGGGAATGAATTGTTCAAAAAGACGCCTGAAGGTGTCTTACTTAAATGCCTTAGCGGATCTGAGGCATATTTGGCTCTTTCTAATGTCCATAGTGGGGCATGTGGAGCACATCAAGTAGGTCATAAAATGAAATGGTTATTATTTTGACAAGGAATGTATTGGCCTACAATGCTAAAGGATTATATTGAATTCGCCAAAGGATGTCAAGAATGCCAAGTACATGCTGGCATTCAACATGTTTCTGCAAGTGAATTGCATTCCATAGTGAAGCCTTGACCCTTCAGAGGTTGGGCTTCTGATTTAGTTTATGAAATTCGAACAGCATCATCTAAGAGTCAAAAATACATTTTAGTGGGAATAGATTATTTCACTAAATGGATTGAGGTTATACCAGTGGTAAACGTGGATCAGGATGCAGTGATTGAATTCATTAAAAAGCACATTATCTACAGGTTTGAATCCCATACACTATTATAACAGATCAGGGATCAGTTTTTACTGGTTGAAAGATGCAAGAATTTTCTAAAGAAACGGGATTCAAACTCTTAACATTAACACCTTATTATGCTCAGGCTAATGGTTAAGTCGAAGCATCAAATAAAGTGGTGATTGGGTTAATTAAGAAGCACGTGGGGAAAAAGCCAAGGAATTGGCATAAGACATTGTACCAAGTTTTATGGGCTTGTCGAACCTCCCCTAAGGATGCTACAAATACTACACCCTTTCGACTAACTTATGGTCATGATCCTGTGTTACCAGTTGAAATATATTTACAGTCGACCAGAATTCAGAGACAACATGAGATTCCATCTGATTCCTATTGGAATATGATGTTGGACAAAATGGTTGATTTAGACGAAGAAAGACTAAATTCCTTAGAGTTATTAAAAATACAAAAGAAGAGAGTGGAAAAGTCATACAACAAAAAGGTGAAAGTTAAATCATTTTCGAGTGGAGACTTAGTTTGAAAAGTGATTTTGCCCATGGATCAGAAAGATAGAACTCTGGGCAAATGCCCCCTAAGTGGGAAGGTCCTTTTCAAATTATTAAAGTATTTTCAAATGGCGCATATGAGATCGAAGAGTTAAACGAAGATAGAAGAATCTTGAAGGTAAATGGTAAGTATTTAAAGAAATATAAGCCTATACTTCAATAGGTAAAAATAAATACATAGTAATTCATGCAGAAAATATTCAAAGCCAAAATGGAAATTAAAAAGTAATTTTCCAAAATGGCTAAAGTCATTACAATCTATGCCACAAAGGGCTTACAAGTTACAATCGAAAGAAACAAAGTTCAACAATAATCAAGTTAAAATTTGAGAGAGCTTTTCATCTTCTCATATTTGGATTTCTGAAGCATCAAGCGACATTCACATAGAGGCTTATTGGTTGAAAGGTTTTCGATTTCCTTTCCAAGCTTTTGGGCTCTGTCGACATGATACATTCCAACCTTGAGTTCTTTGGCCACTTCTTCTTGGTCAAACTTGAGAAATTCGTCTTTACGCTGCTTAGCCTGAGAAATTTTGCTATGTAAAGCTTTGATCTGCTTCTCCCATTCTTTGACATTTTTATCATAGCTTTCTATTTCTTTCTTATTTTACTCAAAGACCTTCTCCAAATTTGAAACCTTCGTGGTGGATTCAGAGGTTGTGTCCCATTCATCCAGCTGGGTCTCTGATTTATGATTAATTTTTCCTGAAAAATCTCTAAGACGAATTAGATCAGCAACGACAAGATTAATAAATGTGCCCAGCTCCATTATGGCATCAACGACTTCTGGAGAAACCTCAAAGACATTGACTTGCTTCAAGAGTTTCTTGATCCCAAAACTGGCAGAGGTATCTTTTTCCAAGAGTTCGAGCAAATCTTCGTTGAAAATCTTCTCTTTGCTTTGGGGAAGCAAGTCATCCTCTGGCTTATTGGCTGGCTGGTTGCCTGAGGCAGTCGAAGTGTTGGTACTCTTATCACCAAAGCTATATTTGGAGTTGATCATGGCTTTTAAATATTCCAATGGCCTCTTCACTTTCAAGGACTCTAGATCTTCGTGTGAAAGGCTGGTAAGGTTCGTGCTAGTCGAAGCATCTGGATGTGGGTCAGTTTTCGATTGATCTTCTTGCTTTTCTTTTTCGACTACATTTTTCATCTTTATCCTTCTCTTTTTCTTCTTCATATTCGTCCTCCACGATGATTTCAGTCTCAAAATCAAACATAGAGTGATCCTCTTCATCCTCTTCATCCCCTTCACCCTTTTCGCCGCCACTATCTTGTTGATTGATTGGGGAGCCATCTTTAGATTTGTCTTCGACAACTTTTTCTGCAGATGACATTTCAGTATCTCCTGCGGCATTAGCTAAGACTTCCTTCCTCGTTGGGCTTTTCTCTTGATTAGGTAGGTAACACCCTTCTAAACCCCACGAAAAATATACAAATAAGTCAGAGTAAATATCATGCATTTCACAAAAGGGTGTCACATATATTTTCAAAACATCACAAATACCTGTCATGCTCATTAACACTTAAATGATTTCATGCTTTTCAAAAACTTTCACATTAGCATGTAACCGCGGATTTAATTTAATCATGATAGACATAAAGAAAGTCTCATGCTCATCTCATTCATAATCAATACTTAGGCATAAAAGCCAATACTTCATTCAATTCAAATAAACATAAAAGCATAAAGTAGAGTACATAATGTATCTCGTAAACATAAACTGAAATGATCCCAGTGTTACATGATCAGAGCACGACTCGACCCAGCAGAAATAAAGAAACTAATCAGCTACTTCAACGGCTACCTCGCGCTACGAGCAACTCTACTCCTCGGTACCTGATTGATGTCGTATAAAACATCATTCCAACTGAAGGGTGAGAATTCACATCATTATTGAAACCATAAGATAATAATTAATTTAAAGGCATACAAACATAATTATAATCATTCTCACACTTCAAAGTTTCATCAACAAGTATTGTAAGAACAAGATTTGGTTATGCATCTTATCTCTATGTTTTGATGATAACAATTGAGTATTTGTGTGAGAACAATTTTGGTACTCTAACATTTGTTATTCTGATAGTTTTGACAAACAGGTTCTGACTCTGATAATGATCATGTGCTATGTTACTCTGAAATTCTCAATGGTCGCTTCTGCGTAAAGAAGCAAGATTGCTTCTGATCTACTGTGCGTCAAAAAGACTCTAAGAAGACGCTATGTTGTTGTTGTAACGTCTCTTGGATTCTATCCTCTGAGTGTGACTCTGATGTTCTACTTCTGAAGCCTGTTTAGCTTCTGAAGTCGTCAACTTCTGAAGACTAAGTGCTGAAGATTCTGAAGATAAGGTTCTGCTGAACGAAGTTCTGAAGACTCCGAAGACTTAAGGATTCTAAAGACTAAGGGTTCTGAAGAAGGAGTGCTGAAGATTCTGAAGACAAGGTTCTGCTGAACAAGTTCTGAAGACTTTGAAGACTCAAGACTCTAAAGACCCAATGATTCATTCTTTTGATCATGCTTCAATCATATCAACTCAGAAGCCTCTGATGAATAGAAGAAGATGAAACGTTTGTGTGGAAAAATAGTACATGGTACAGATAAAAAACGTTCTTTTCCACTACCATTCCACTACCCTGATTTGGTGGTACAAAGGACAATTTCAGTGTACGATTTTCACCCCGGCATAACGACATTATTTCAAGTCGCCAGTACTCTTCTAATATTACTAATCTTCCCTTCAACGGATCTTTTTCTGGCTATATATAGACTTGATCATTCAACGAATCAAGGCGAAGAAAAAAATTATGTAACACTCAGTGTGAAAAAAAAGGAAATATTAAAAATACTGATTCATATGAAGAAGGAACTCAAGAAATGGAGAAATTTATAAGTGAACAGTAAAGCACCACAATACAAAGAAGAAGATTGTTTTTACTGTGTAGATTCGCTCTAAGATAGATTGAGCTAAAAATGTGTTTACTCTGCTTGTGTAGAAGCATCATTATTGTAAACAAACCTTTGTAAAAAACAGTTGTTTGTGATTCCTAAAGAACCGGTTAGGTCTGAAGTGTAACACCCCATTTAAATTTTTTTAATCGTCATGTGTTATTTTAATTGTGTGGCCTTGGTAAGGGGTGTGTGGTTGAGTGCGTTGGGTGGAGTGTCCTTAGTTGAGTGTTTAACAACGAAGACATTAGTTTAATAATAATGCACTGATGCATAATAATAGGTAGACATAAATAATAATGTTAGTATGGTTATTATTAATGTTATTATTATAGTCACTATTATTAATATTATTACAAGTATTATTATTAGTATGATTATTACCATTATTATTATTATTATTATTATTATTATTATTATTAATTAAAAGTCAGAATTTAATTAATAATATTGTTAGTGGGAGGAAAATAAGGAGATTAGGTCCTTAATCTAGTTTAGGGACAGATTTAGTCATAACCATTTTTTCACGTAAAAAGAGAGAAGTAGGGAAGGAAGAACAAGAGAAAGAACACTGAGCTAGGGCAATTTCTTCATCAATTTTCGCAGGATTTTGATCAAGAATTCGAGGTAAGGGGGGAGAATGGATTTCAATTTAGGTGATTATAACATGAGAGGGAAGTGAAGGTTCCTTCCCTTCGTAGGATTTTATTTGTGTAAGTGTGGTTGCAGATCTGAATCTGGTATGTGTGTATCTGTTGTGAATTGCATGAAATCGATCATTGTTGTTGTGAATTGGAATGATAATTGTTGTTGTTGTTGCCATGTTATACTGTGTTTGCAGATCTGATTTTTGACAGATTTACGAGTGACGAATGTAGGTCTAATAGGTGATAATTTGGCTAGTAATAATAGGTGAATGATAGATGAACAAATAAATATAATCGATGTTTTCACAGTTAGAATATGGAATAGATTGCGTAGTATAGTCGGGTGATGATGGGATTTAATCGAGAATACTTGTCGGTATGTTTTGACACGTGTTTAATTGAGTGATTGAAAACCTAACTTTTTCCACTTTTGATAACAATGGTGTTAATTTTTGTAAATGTGTTGGATGACGTTTTAATTGTGAAAATATCGTAGTATGTTGAATTATGAGACCAGGGCTTTTTACGGAATCGAAATTGGTGGTTCAGAAGGCATTTAACGATGAAAAACAGAAAAATTTTATGTTTTTGCGCAGCATGAGTCGACTCATGGGTCGACCTGTTTGGACCCGCAGGTTGTACAGTTTTTCCAAAATGTCAAATTTTATTTTCTTCATAACTTTTGATCTGTGAGTCCGTTTTGACTCCCGTTCGAAGCGTTGGGAAGCTAATGAAATATTCTTTATATTGAGAATAGTTTAGAGGGCAATAGATGATTTATTTATTCTGTGATTTTGGAAAATTGTCGTGTTGTCGGAATTTTGTCGCGTTTTCTCTCCCGATTTCGCGTCTGATGCAGTTTCTTTTGGTCTGAGAGGTTGGGGTAGATGTCAGAACTTGCTGAACCTAGTAATGGTAGGAAAATTAATAAAAATTTAATTTAGGTAGATTAATTAGATAATTAGCTAATTAAGACCACGTGAGGTGTTGTGCTTCGATTTTGTGTATTATGTGGACTGTTTTGGACAGTGTGGTAATTCTATTGTGAATTACGATGAGTATGTAACTCACATGTGATCAGGAGGATCGTGTAGATGTATAACTGATTGTTATACATGTGTTTGTGCATATTTTGTGTCATGCATTTCATGATGTGTCTGGTGGAGACAGATAGGTGGAAATCCATGATGGGTGCCTAGTCTTGTCCAGACTCCAATGTGTAGTTGTGATGGAGATAATTCATTACTCAGTGGGAGTATATGTGATTTATCCGAATTCCAATAGGAATCTGATTCGATTGAATGAACCATGGTGTATTGGTACCACATGCATAGTGTCAATCATCGAGTCACATTACATTACTATGTGTTTAGTGAATTATGATTGAAAGTGACAAGTGTGTCGTGATGGTGTGATGTTTATGTGTGATTGTGTGATGACTACTCCTTAACATGTATTATACACCATTAATTATTGAATGTAGTTCTCACCCCTTTTTTGTTTGTTGTGTCTATGCTTCTCGGAAAGTACAGATAAGCAGGTACCTGAGTGTCGCTCCCGGGATTTTCATCCAAGTACAAACGCGAAAGTTGCACGAAACAGAGTCGCCAGCAATGTGTATTTATCCCACGAGAGGGAAAGGAAACACCGCATAAACCTGAGAGAAGGAAAGAGCATGGTCTTGCGACCAAGAGAACTGGGTTCGGGAGTCGGTTACGCGCGAGGAAGGTATTAGCACCCCCACGCTCCATCGTACCCGATGGGATCCACGCTTGCTTGTCTCGATCAAAGGGTGTAAGGAAAGGATACTAGAAAAGGAACTGGAAGCTGGAGAACTGGAAAAGGAAAGGAGAGAGAAAGAGAAACAAATGTAGGGAAAATAAAAGAAGTGCTCGAATGGGCCCTACCCCACTGCCTACGTATCTCATCGGGAGCATGAGAATCAGAGCGACATAGTTCCCCTCAACGAGGGATGGATTGTTTGTGTTTTTTAAGGAACGGCTAATGTTCTAGCTCAGGTGTTGCAGGCTCGCTGGTCCGAGTGCGTTACCATCTTGCAAGAGAACGAGAAGAAGCACGTTCATACGTTGAGAATGAGTGAGATGAGAAAAGAATTCCCGAAGGAAAGACGTCATTGTTTGTTTTTTGTCTTTTAAGAAAGAAGTGTTTTAATTATTTTATGTTTTGTAACATGTATTGTATTTAAGTCCCTCATGTAGGATCGAATGCCTCGCATATCGACCCAAGACGGGACGTATGCTAAACATTCCAAGAAAATGAGAGAAGACCCCCCACCTCCTTGTTTCCATATGAAAGGCCTAAATACAATAGGTGTTATGCCTTTATTAAGTGTTTTTTACTTTTGTTTGAAGATGAGAGAAGAAAGACTCAAAAGCGGATCAAAGGTGAAAATCTAATGAGGGAGACTAATACTCAATCCTAATGTTAGCATGCTTGGTGATCCTATGGTTAAGTTAGGTAAGTCTACCTATGTCAGTATGCATGGATTGCTATCCTAATGTCTCTCCTACCTCCGCCTTAATCCAAAATTAAGTGGAGCGAGGAATCCTAAGGGATCATGTCATCAGACAAGTAAACACAGGATGAATCAATCACAAAATGAAATAATAGCAACGAAAGAGTACACAGTGTCAGTTAACAATAATATCACACAATCACAATAAGAAAAAGAGAGCTTTGGCCAAGGGGTCATATCAATCGAGGCAAACAAGCTAGCTGTGAGGAATAGGGGTGCTCGCCCAATGCCATCAAGAACCATGGAGAGTAGAGTAAGAAAGGGGAAGATGTGAATCAGATCACTTAAGCATCAGCATTGGTCAATGCGAGCTATAAACAAGGCATGGGGGTTTGATTGCTAAACCCTCATTCCACTGACAGACTCGATAACACGAGTAAGATATGTTCAAAGCTTCAATCAAGTAATGAGAGCTAAGAACGACTCAACTAGAATAACGGGGTCGATTGCGGACCCTAACTTCCGTCAATTGCCTTCTTGGAGGTCTTACCATGGGAAATGGGAATGGGATGCCTCATAGAGGTCTTCAGGCACAATATTAAACAATCACAAACAGAGCCTCCTTTGAGGACTTCCATCATTACCGGCCAAGTGGCACGGACTCCCAATCCTACTTCTCATTGCATAAAAAGGAAAAATGCGGAATTAGTAAAAGAGAAGAGAAGTAATACCGAACGGATATCAATCCGTAGCAACGCAAGCAAAGTATAAGCAAACCGACAAGCTTCTAGTAACCTAGCATAAATGAACAAAGGTGTTAGAAAGTGGAATAGATTCGTGAAAGGCATGGAACCAAATGCTCTTCAAAAACAATACAACAAGACAATAAAGCATAAACGGCAGCAACAACAGCGCTCCTGCACCTGCATAGCTGTAAAAAATAGCAACAAGTGAAAACAGTCTACAACAGCTACTATTTCCAGAACATGACAGGTATGTATGCAGCCAGACAGAATAGCAACATTCTACAGCGCACTTTGTTCACTACAGCAGTGTATGTAGCAGCAACTTCTACATTTATTCAATTAATTAAGTCAAGTGAGAAACACTACAAAACAAACTCAAAGATTAGTCAAAGTTCAAATAGAAATTGTCAAATAAGAAGTAAGTGATCAATACTAAAACGTGAACAACAATTAGTCAAAATTAACATGTAACAAGTATTAAGGACTATTATTCACTAAAAATCTACTAACATTCAACCAAAGGATTTATCATGAATTAAGCAAAAGAAATCTAACAAAAGAATCACAATCTAAGATTAAGAACTAACCACATATTAAAGGTTAATCACAAGAAAACATTAAGAGTAAACTTCAAAAATTAACCCAAATACTAACCAAAAATCAATCAAGTTCTAAAGACAGGTCAACTAACGATTAAATTGGAACCAAATTGAACTTAGCAAAATCCAACAACTATTAATCATGCTAAAAAGTAAGGTTGATTTCTATTTCAAAATTAATGTCAAGGTCTAAAGCTAAAGTCTAATTCGAACAAAGATTAAGCTCTAATTAAAAATAATAGCTAATCTAATTATCCTAAATCCATTAATCAATTACTACTCAAAGTTAAGAAAAATCTAATTCAACAAGATTAATTCTAATTCAAAGAATTAAAATTGAATCTAATCCTAAAAATCTAATTAAAATCTAGTTAATCTCTAAAAACAACAAAGGAAAATATATATATATATATATATATATATATATATATATATATATATATATATATATATATATATATATATATATATAAAGGAAAAGGATTACCGGTGGGGTGTAGAACTGAGAGCTGATGGTGTAGATAGAAGGTATATGGGGCAAAACGGGCCTAAACCCGGTCCATGATGAAGAACACAAGAGAAACCCTAATGACTTTAGCCTATATCATCTTCTCCGATTCTCCTTCTATGCACCGTCCGCGTTCCCTCCGTCTCCTTTACAACAGACCGCCTCCGGAACGAATTCCCCATCCGGCTTGCCTTCTTCAACGAACCTTCTTCCATGCCTCTCCGAATGCGTTCCCTTTCCAACTCTTTTAATTCGTCTCTTGATTTAATCCAAAGTCTTTTCTAATCCGCAAATTTCAATGCGATCCAAGCAAAACCTAGACTATCCGCAATCGCCGCCGGAAGCCAATGATCGGATCGGAGCTCGAACATGGAGTTTTGGCTCTAACATCAACATACTACATCGCAGAAGTTCGGTTTGGCCAGGAATTGCGTACCGGTACGATGAGAACGAATACGATGGCGTGACGATTTCAGGTACGAAGATTCGATTGATCCTTCCCTTCGCGTTTCAAATTGACGTCGACCTCGCAGGTAGTGCCTCTTTTATTCCATTCTGATCTTCCTTATGAGATCCTCTTCTTCTTCTGTGTATATCTTAGAATCGTCGTCGTTGATGTGAGGTTGTTGCAGATTGATACGAAGCGGATTCGATTATGAAATTTGGAAAAAGATCGAAGGAGGTAGAAACTTTCAGAATTTCAGCGCTTTCATGACTTTCGAATCTTTCGATCCCTTTTGCTGCAAAGTGATTGCGCCAGTTACATAGCAGAAAACTTGTTACTCATTGTGAATTTCTGATGTTGAGCTTTTTGAGTACTCTGCAGGTTCTTGGCGAATGGAGAAATGGAGATGGAAGGAACCTCTGCAATTCTGTTATGAACCAGGTGTAAAGATGAAACTATTGCATGGATTTAGGGTGAAGATGGCAGAGAAAGTGTGAAGAGATTGAAGATGAATGAAGGAGAAGAGAAGAAGAATCGAGAAAAAGAAGTTAGTTATGAGTTTGTTAGAAGATTCCGTTAGGATTCGGTTAAATGGTTAGTTGTAGTTCTGTTAGAAATTATTGGAATTTTCTGTTATGAGGTTTTCTCAAAAGTTTTGTCAATGCACCTTTCCATTGTACTGATATTTAGTTTTTGCTATTGAATAAAAAATACTGCTGAACTCCTGTTGTGTATTTCCTTTTTTCTGCGATGACCTGTTGCTATTGTACTTTTGCTAAATAATGCTTTGTATGATTTTTGTATAACATGCTGCAAAGTGAAATGGCTCATGTGCTTTCTTTATTTGCAAAATCATGGTCAGCTTGCGTAGGCCCATTCAGTGGCTTTTGATGGTCTGATTTGTGGACATGGTTTAGATGTAGGGGTGGTGGATCATGTTAGCATTCTATGTAAATAATCATGTGGACTGTGTATAGCTTGTAAAGGCTTTTAAAAATGAATTTGATTAGATATGGATGAACATTTGGAATTGGTTCAACAAAGAGAATAATAAAAAAAAAAAAGGTTATGAAAGAAATGATTTTAAAGTGGTTTATGGATAATAAAAATATAAAATGAATTTGAAATAGAAATGGGTAATGAATGTGGATATGGATTATGGATCTTAAAATTGATTGTTGGAAATGGATGTTAAAAAAAATGGATATTGGAAAAATTGGTTAATGAGTATTTGGAAATTGGTTTACAGAAAAAAAAGGATTGGAAAATGGATAAAATAAAATGGGTTTGGAACATGGATAATTGGTTTAAAAAAGGAAATGGTTTATGAAGTGGATATTAAAAAGTGGATAATGGATTAAAAATGGATAAGGAATATGGCTTAGCAAATGCATAACCAAAACCAATCCCAAACTCCTTTCACAAGCTTTGGAAAAAGTGCACACAACTACTACTGAACAATTCGCTATTGGAGCCATGGCCATCTGAATCAAGTACCATCTGCATTTCTGATCAATGGAAACCTAACTTTCTGAACCTACACCTCACATGGCCCACGGTTTGTTGACCTGATGAGTTCCACCCACAACAACTTGACCGCTTGAGAAATAACCACTTTGAATGCACACTGATAATCTTCTGAATACGGAAATCTCAAACCAAAGGAAGATGCCTTGATCACATGTCCTTATGCAATATGCAATGCAATGCTTAATGTTTTATTTTTCTATGCTTGAATGCAATGCAATGAAATGAAAGCTCATGCTAAATGAAATGAAGAATGAGAGGGCAAATTTTGGGGTATTACAGCTGCCCCTATTCAATCACTGTATACCTGAATGGATGATAGCGATTGTTGTCAGGCTTTCAAGGTATGGAGGGATTGAATACCGAAAATAACCAAAAATTTGCACTCTGTGGAGAAGAAGAAAAGGGATATAAACCCAACCAAATGAATTCTGCTTGTAGAAAACTCTGATGGGAAGAATAAAACTGAAGGGATGTCCTTTTGAACAACGCCAGACGACTACTGGCTTGCCACACTACGGGTGGACTTTGGCAATGTCTTTTGTACAACGCCAGACGACTACTGGCTTGCCACACTGCAGGTGGACTTTAGCAATGTCTTTTAGCACAACGCCAGATGACTACTGGCTTGCCACACTACGGGTGGACTTTAACAATGTCTTTTAGCACAACGCCAGACGACTACTGACTTGCCACACTGCGGGTGGACTTTTGCCAATCTACGGTTGGACTTTACAGCTGAAATGCCACACTGAGGGTGGACTTTTTCCAATCTACGGTTGGACTTGCTGATGATTTGCCACCCTTGGATGGTCTTTTGCCAATCTACAGTTGGACTTAGCTGCGGTCTTTTAAAGGGAGTCAGACGACTACTGACTTGCCACACTACGGGTGGACTTTTGCCAATCTACGGTTGGACTTTAAAAATTTGCCACCCTTGGATGGACCTTTTGCCAATCTACGGTTGGACTTTGAGAATTTGCCACCCTTGGATGGGCCTTTTGCCAATCTACGGTTGGACTTTAAGAATTTACCACCCTTGGATGGACCTTTTGCCAATCTACGGTTGGACTTTAAGAATTTACCACCCTTGGATGGACCTTTTGCCAATCTACAGTTGGACTTTGAGAATTTGCCACCCTTGGATGGACCTTTTGCCAATCTACGGTTGGACTTTAAGAATTTGCCACCCTTGGATGGACCTTTTGCCAATCTACGGTTGGACATTAAGAATTTGCCACCCTTGGATGGACCTTTTGCCAATCTAAGGTTGGACTTTGAGAATTTTCCACCCTTGGATGGACCTTTTGCCAATCTACGGTTGGACTTTAAGAATTTGCCACCCTTGGATGGACCTTTTTCCAATCTACGGTTGGACTTTAAGAATTTGCCACCCTCGGATGGACCTTTTGCCAATCTACGGTTAGACTTTAAGAATTTTCCACCCTTGGATGGACCTTTTGCCAATCTACGGTTGGACTTTAAGAATTTGCCACCCTTGGAGGGACCTTTTGCCAATCTACGGTTGGACTTTAAGAATTTTCCACCCTTGGATGGACCTTTTGCCAATCTACGGTTGGACTTTGAGAATTTGCCACCCTTGGATGGACCTTTTGCCAATCTACCGTTGGACTTTGAGAATTTGCCACCCTTGGATGGACCTTTTGCCAATCTACGGTTGGACTTTGAGAATTTTCCACCCTTGGATGGACCTTTTGCCAATCTACAGTTAGACTTTAAGAATTTTCCACCCTTGGATGGACCTTTTGCCAATCTACGGTTGGACTTTGCCTTGTTTCCAATACTGGATTACACTCTGCATGTATGTCAGACATCCTTGCTGACTCTGATAAGGAACAGTGATCAATGATTTGACATTAAAGGCTCCTACAAGGATGGTATCTCTGTTGGAGAATGAATGAACAATCTGTTTGCTTCGAACTGTCACGCTTGCCAAAAATAAATTGGACTTTGAGATATGGAGAATAATGACTCTGCCAGGAATTACTTCATCTGCTTGGGGATGAATTCTGGTCATAGCAACTCCGCTGGGGATGAGAGTTTTCTGACTTGGCCGGGTAAAGCATGTGATAACACTCTGCCAAAGAAGACAAGTCATTAAAACTCTGCTTGGGGGATCTATCAAACCCGAGAGAATATGCTAACACTCTGCTAAAGAAGAGATTATGTTGACCCGCTAAACTTCTGCGGGGAAGAACACAACTCAGCTGGAGAGTATTGTTGACAAGATTCAATGCTGAACTCTGTGGGGGGTACCACTACCAGAGACAAGTCTTGCTGGGGACCGGAACTACTCCGTCAGGGATACACAAATCTTGGTTAGAAGAC
This sequence comes from Lathyrus tuberosus, assembly GCA_022829125.1. Taxonomy (NCBI): domain Eukaryota; kingdom Viridiplantae; phylum Streptophyta; class Magnoliopsida; order Fabales; family Fabaceae; genus Lathyrus; species Lathyrus tuberosus. The sequence goes on from JALAZF010000304.1 coordinate 6,749,194, forward strand.
ATTCTGTTGTGATATGCCGGGAAAGAGCCCTTAGATCTGCTGGGAGAACACACAGGAAATCCATTGTAGTCTGCTGAGGAACAAAGCTGTCAAGCTTAGAATAAGAGCCACAACGTCCCATGTTAGGCGACTCCACTGGGGAATAATGAGTTGGCAATAAACTCTGCTGGGGCAAACCGCTTCAAAGCGTCTCGTGCTGGGGAATGTCTCTTAAGAGGATTTTACAGAAGACCAAGCATCTTCAAACTCTTAAGCAAATGCCGAGACTTGTGAGGTTACTCTACTGGAGATAATAGATTTGGGAACACATCTCGCTGGGGAATTTTATGATGCCCCATGTTTAGGAGGTTCAACAACTTTCTTTTGCTCTAGACTACACGGTAAATCTGAAAAAATCATCCCAAGAGGATTTTACAGAAGACTTGGCATCTTCAAACTCCTGGACACTCACTGAGTCTTGCACATTAACGGCGAGGCCTGCGAAGCAACTCTACTGGGGAATTCGCAACCGTTATCGACACAGAAAAGCTTGTACCTGTTAGAAGTCATGAATAGGAGAGTCGACTTAATAAGATACAACACTACCCAGTCGAAATTACTTGTCGATATCGAATCGTCGCGAGCGACCGTTGGCCGAAAATGGACTCAATCAGTAAACGTTGTGACAAAAGGTGACATGTGAACCTTTTCCTGAACCTGACTGCCCCGGCATTCTGTATGGGACTAAGTGATTACTCGTCTAGAAGACATGATCCCATGATCTCGAAAAGGCTTTAATCTTGCCTTTGAGCCTAGTACGAGGCTGCTACTTGCAAACAAAAGGATATGCACACATGCCCCAAGCTGGATATGACTTCTGCAACTGAGAAAATCTAACTCTGAACCACCACTTGTTGGGGAGAAAGGTTTTGATGCACCTCTGGCTGGGAACATTACTAATGAAGCCTGCTGAAGACGGGGGACCACAAATGCCTTAGGTTGGACTGCCCCTTTTGTTTCAAACCTTCTGGCTGATTGGCTGCATATGCGTGAACAACAGTTTTTCTTTCATTTGCCCCTCAGACCAACTTGGTCCACCAAAAGAAATTGTCTCAAGAGGATTTTACAGAAGACTTGTCATCCAAAATGCCTCAATGTCTTCAAACTCTTGTAGAGATTCGTCGGATCTCGACGTAACTGCCTCAGACCGTATGGTCTACAGAGAAATTCGCCTCGAGAATATTCATGAACAATCTCATATACTCGTGAGATATTCTGCCCCAATACTCTGAACCCTGGATAGGCTGATTAGCCGTCTAGATGGACTAACTTCTCCTGCTCTTGGGATGGCCTGCCCCAGTATGAACCTTGAAGTAGTTTTGCCCCTGACTACTGATCTTCGAAGGAAGACCCCGAATACCTGCCTTTGGAGAGATTTGGATCTCAAAGTAATTACTCCAGTTTGGCTGAACTCTGAAGATATTTCTCGACGTGATTGGCTCAGATTGGCTACACTTTAAAGAGAGGATTCGACGTGACTGCCCCAAATCGACTACGTCTTAGCACAACTTGTTGGAAAAGCTCCTGCTCGATAAAGTTTCCTGAGGAAGTACCACTGGATGTGGCTGCCCTTCGGGAGTTTCAGAATTCTCAACTCGGTAAGATTAAGCTTCTGGACTGAATTTCCATATGTAAACTTCTTTTAATGTCAAACAAATGTATGCTAGCAGAAAATGTTTTATTCTGAGAATGAAAATTCTAATGCAACACTCATGTTAATCTTGAAGTTTTACTGAAAAGATGTCGCAAACCCTTTGTGAGCGGATCACAGGTTAGAATACGACATTAATTTTTAAACGAAAGAATGCAATGCACATGCAACACCAACAAAGATCTTTTAGCACAACTCATAGGAGTCAGGAACGCTATCTCTTGGTAGTACACTTTCGAAATAACCCTGTTTCAATTAGGACTTTTGAGGGCTATATCGTAGCCTGGTTCACGGTTTTGAGAAAAATGGTTTATGGCTCAAAGTTTATTGGTGCCCACCCACTCTTCGTGATGTTCTCCAGTCCTACATTCAGCTAATTTGCACAAGCGTTCGTCTCTCAAAAAGATTTTGTGATCTTTAAGGAACCCATGCATCTGATGGCTTGACACCTAATGAGGCTTTTGAAGTGACAATCACCCCTTTGTCTTTTGTTCGTAGTCACACGACTTTGTTCTTGCTCGAGGATTTTCTTTTGTAATCCTTTTATTTTTCGCTTTCGCATTCTTTTGCCTTTTGATCCCTAATTTTTGCCTGGACTGATTCTTTTGAATATTTAGATTTTGAAGTCCAGCGGGATACCCTAACTTTTGCCTAAGTCGCTTGTTTTCAAGTTTCGACTTAGCGGGCTTTTTCTTTTTTTCCTTTTTTCCTCGGAACAAATCGTGTGACACTGGCTTGTCTTGACTTTGTTGAAAGGGTTGTGACTGTCCCACTCTTTGATTGTTGGTGGATAACCATTGTGGTTTCACATCTCTTGACCTCTTGACGGTAGAATAAAAGGTAATGGATCCTCAGATGCACACTCCTTTTGAAATTTGAACGCTTGGTCAAATTAACTGACGCCTACCCTGCCCCTGGGTTAAATGTGAGGGTTTTTTCATACGAAAAGAAAACTCCTACTTCAAGGCTCAAAGGGGTTAACGAGGGTCTATCTCCCTTATATCTCCAATGTTTAGGGGTTCGAAACAATGCATGTACATCCTCAACAGAGTTCTTATTCAAAAGCACACCCTTAGAGATTTCTGCGTTCTTACCTCATCATCCTCCCTCAAGAGTTTAGGCAAGAAAATTGGTATTGCAATGCACATATACAAAATTATGAGTGATTACTTCAGGAAAAACATGCGCACTTTATTAGGATTAACATAAAAAAAAACAGATTTCATGCATGCATATAAATGTTTTGACAAACATAAAAAGTTACACATGAGAATGCAGTAAAGAAGCTAAATGATTGTCCTTGTTGAGGAGGCTTGACTCCATCTGGACTTATTGATTCTGAAGATGTCTTTGCAACCTGGGTGCTCAATCTGATGAAGAAAGTTAAATTTATGGGCCACCCGTCTGGTGTGATAATCTTTGAGTCAATCAAGTCTTGCACCTTATGTTTGAACACTCTGCAATTGTCAATTGTATGTCCCAATGTTCCCGAGTGAAACTCGCACCTGGAATTCATGTCATAATCCAGAGGAAAAGGAAACGGCACTGACGTGACATTGCCTAGCTGAATCAAAGAGCCTTGGAGAAGGCGAGTAAGAAGCCGGCTTTGAGAAATAGGAACTGGAGCAGACACTCTCTCAGACCTCCTAAGTACTCATTGCCTCTGTTGCTGACGGTTTTGCTGCCAATGCTGATTATAATGCCTAGTTTGCCCCTGTACTTTTCTTTCCACATTTGACAGAGGAACAAACAAAGGTTACTGACGTGATGACTTTGAAACCTGAAGCCGAGGAATACACCCGTGACTTGATGTAGACCCTAGAGAAGGGGAAGGAATACCCACTTCCTTTGCAGCTACTGGCGTAAAATCACCTGATACCTTCAAGCCATCTGGTCCAAACCCAATTGCTTTAGAGTCAATTAAGTCTTGTACTTGGTACTGGAATGCTCTACACCCCTCAATATCATGGCCTGGTACCCCTGAGTGAAAATAACAATGAGCATTAGCATCCCATCCTTTTGGAAGCTTTACAGGATGAGGAGTCAACTTCCGGAGCTCAATCAATCTTAACTGAAGCAGTTGCTGAAGTAATTTGGCATGACACGTCGTTAGAGGATCAAAAACCCTTTCTTGCTTCTGTTGATGATGAAAGGATGCAACCGGGAGGGTCCCAGCTGTGATTTGCTGATGCGGTAGTTTCAGAACCCAAGGCTTCTGGATTGAGGAAGGTCCCTGAGAGGAGGGAAGAAAATCCATTTCTTTAGCAGCAGTTGGAGGAACATCTCTTCGCTTGACAATGCTGATGGGCACAAACTCGATTGCCCCTAAATCAATAAGCTCTTGGACCTTATACTTGAGCATCGTACAATTTTCAACATCATGACCAGGTACCCCTGAATATAATTCACACCTATCATGGACATTGGAACCCATACGAAACTTGGTGTGTGGAGGTCCTGCATCAATCAACTCAATTAACCGAAGCTTGAGCAAGTGTTGAAGCAACTGAGCGTATGGCATCGGAATCGGATCAAACTTCTTTTTAAGCTTTTTTGGATTAGGATCCTCTTGGAGAACAGGAAGTGATTGCTTATAGGAAAATTTTGGTCGCGAAGGAGATTCACGAGGCAATCCATGGTCTAGAGGAGATCCCAAAGAGATAGGAGAAATGAGAACCTCTGCTGCAGAAGCGGACACCTGATTGTTTTCCTTTCTTAACATGGTATTCAGAATTTCCATAACCCAACCCATCTGAGTCTTCATCCAATTGACTTCTTCTCTCATCAGTTCCTGACCTCAGGACAACGCCTGAATGTCCACCATAACATGCCCCAATTGGGCCTTCATCTCAGTCACCTCCGCTCGGAGTTATTCCATATCTGAACCTTGATTGTGGTGAATCGAGTAGTTGGAAGAAGTCATGTTGACCGTTCTACAGAGAATACCCAGTCAGAAAGAGAAATCTGCTCCGGAACACCTGTTATGCATATGAGTATGAGAATGCCATGCAGAATGCCATGTTCGAATATTTCCAAGGGATCATTATGCTTTGATTCACAAAAAAAAAATTTAGAAGAAACATAAGAAATGGATGGAAATGCTCAGCAACGAGCCTCAAAGTTAATATCCCTTGGAAATACCAGAACATGTATGCAAACATGTTATGATGGAGATGCAACAGACATGGGATCAAGGCTTCCACAATGCTCAATATTGTCGTGCTGCTGAATGGATAAGTTCACTGGTCGGCTCTGAAGAGAATACCCTAATACCAAAATATCTGAATAACCAGAATACCAGAATAACCAGCATATCGGCATAATCAGAATACCAGAATAAGCAGAACACCGGCGTGATCAGAATACGGGAATGCCAGAATATCGGCATAATCAGGGTGCCGGAATAATCGGAATACCATAATACCAGGCTGATGAGTCCACACTGATAAGAGAACCAGAATACCGGGTCTGTTGAAGGTTACGGTTACCTGCAAACCTGTAAACAACCTGCCCCTCTCACATGTGGGTACTAGGATCCTCAGTATCCCGGGCTCTCAGGTCGAGAAATGATGATACGTTCACCATTTCTGGTTTGGCATCATCATCAATCGAGGAGGCCTCAACTGATTCTCCAAAACAAAAGGTCCTCAGCTTCTGGCACTGAGGTCGAGAAGCAATAGTACATTCATCCCTCGGGGTACAGTACTATCGCCAATCGAGGAGTGCCTCCACTGCTTCACTTTCAAAAGGGATATCCTACAGCGAGTTCCCAGCATTGGGTCCTCGGATCGAGAATGTGCAATGGGTTTGCCACAGAATATGGTCTGCCACTGTCATAACTCGGGAGGAGTGCCGCAACTGAGTCCCCGGGGAAACGGTCACCAGAGTCGACAGCTCTCTAGATCAACACCCTAACATGCGCAAGATACACACGTTAGAATGCGTCCCAAGATAGCCTCGTCTGGTTGTGAATTTCGTGAATACCCAACGCACTCCAGATGGCACGTAGGTCCCAATACTCTCCACTCTAGTCCTAGGGTGTACTCAAGTCTGTGTAACGGGCTTATCTCTCAGAATACCCATCCCGCCAAACAAAAAACCAGCACAACACAGTCCAGTATAATAATGTTACAACATATGAAATGAAAATGCTAAAATGAGGTAAATACAATAATATACAGTAAAATAGTAATACAGTAAATAGAAATACAGTACAATAGTAAATACAGCATAACAGTAAACACCCAATGAAAGAAAAACAGACAAGCGCTAGGATTGACTCGCTAAGGAAACCAAAGATTCTGGGTTCGTCCCCAGCAGAGTCGCCAGCTGTCGCTCCCGGGATTTTCATCCAAGTACAAATGCGAAAGTGGCACGAAACAGAGTCGCCAGCAATGTGTATTTATCCCACGAGAGGGAAAGGAAACACCGCATAAACCGGAGAGAAGGAAAGAGCATGGTCTTGCGACCAAGAGAACTGGGTTCGGGAGTCGGTTACGCGCGAGGAAGGTATTAGCACCCCCACACGTCCATCGTACCCGATGGGATCCACGCTTGCTTGTCTCGATCAAAGGGTGTAAGGAAAGGATACTAGAAAAGGAACTGCTAGTTGGAGAACTGGAAAAGGAAAGGAGAGAGAAAGAGAAACAAATGTAGGGAAAATAAAAGAAGTGCTCGAATGGGCCCTACCCCAGTGCCTACGTATCTCATCGGGAGCATGAGAATCAAAGCGTCGTAGTTCCCCTCAATGAGGGATGGATTGTTTGTGTTTTTTAAGGAACAGCTAACATTCTAGCTCAGGTGTTGCAGGCTCGCTGGTCCGAGTGCGTTACCATCTTGCAAGAGAACGAGAAGAAGCACGTTCGTACGTTGAGAATGAGTGAGATGAGAAAAGAATTCCCGAAGGAAAGATGTCATTGTTTGTTTTTTGTCTTTTAAGAAAGAAGTGTTTCGATTATTTTATGTTTTGTAACATGTATTATATTTAAGTCCCTCATGTAGGATCGAATGCCTCGCATATCGACCCAAGACGGGACGTATGCTAAACATTCCAAGAAAATGAGAGAAGACCCCCCACCTCCTTGTTTCCATATGAAAGGCCTAAATACAATAGGTGTTATGCCTTTATTAAGTGTTTTTTAATTTTGTTTGAAGATGAGAGAAGAAAGACTCATAAGCGGATCAAAGGTGAAAATCTAATGAGGGAGACTAATACTCAATCCTAATGTTAGCATGATTGGTGATCCTATGGTTAAGTGAGGTAAGTCTACCTATGTCAGTATGCATGGATTGCTATCCTAATGTCTCTCCTACCTCCGCCTTAATCCAAAATTAAGTGGAGCGAGGAATCCTAAGGGATCATGTCATCAGACAAGTAAACACAGGATGAATCAATCACAAAATGAAATAATAGCAACGAAAGAGTACACAGTGTCAGTTAACAATAATATCACACAATCACAATAAGAAAAAGGGAGCTTTAGCCAAGGGGTCATATCAACTGAGGCAGACAAGCTAGCTGTGAGGAATAGGGGTGCTCGCCCAATGGCATCAAGAACCATGGAGAGCAGAGTAAGAAAGGGGAAGATGTGAATCAGATCACATAAGCATCAGCATTGGTCAATGCGAGCTATAAACATGGCGTTGGGGTTTGATTACTAAACCCTCATTCCACTGATAGACTCGATAACACGAGCAAGATATGTTCAAAGCTTCAATCATGTAATGAGAGCTAAGAACGACTCAACTAGAATAACGGGGTCGATTGCGGACCCTAACTTCCGTCAATTGCCTTCTTGGAGGTCTTACCAGGGGAAATGGGAATGGGATGCCTCATAGAGGTCTTCAGGCACAATATTAAATAATCACAAACAGAGCCTCCTTTGAGGACTTCCATCATTGCCGACCAAGTGGCATGGACTCCCAATCCTACTTCTCATGGCATAAAAAGGAAAAATGCAGAATTAGTAAAAGAGAAGAGAAGTAATACCGAACGGATATCAATCCGTAGCAACGCAGGCAAAGTATAAGCAAACCGACAAGCTTCTAGTAACCTAGCATAAATGAACAAAGGTGTTAGAAATTGGAATGGATCCGTGAAAGGTATGGAACCAAATGCTCTTCAAAAACAATAAAACAAGACAATAAAGCATAAACAGCAGCAACAACAGCGCTCCAGCACCTGCTTAGCTGTAAAAAATAGCAACAAGTGAAAACAGTCTACAATAGCTACTATTTCCAGAACATGACAGGTATGTATGCAGCCAGACAGAATAGCAACATTCTACAGCGCACTTTGTTCACTACAGCAGTGTATGTAGCAGCAACTTCTACATTTATTCAATTAACTAAGTCAAGTGAGAAACACTACAAAACAAACTCAAAGATTAGTCAAATTTCAAATAGAAATTGTCAAATAAGAAGTAAGTGATCAATACTAAAACGTGAACAACAATTAGTCAAAATTAACATGTAACAAGTATTAAGGACTATTATTCACTAAAAATCTACTAACATTCAACCAAAGGATTTATCATGAATTAAGCAAAAGAAATCTAACAAAAGAATCACAATCTAAGATTAAGAACTAACCACATATTAAAGGTTAATCACAAGAAAACATTAAGACTAAACTTCAAAAATTAACCCAAATACTAACCAAAAATCAATCAAGTTCTAAAGACAGGTCAACTAACGATTAAATTGGAACCAAATTGAACTTAGGAAAATCCAACAACTATTAATCATGCTAAAAAGTAAGGTTGATTTCTATTTCAAACTTAATGTCAAGGTCTAAAGCTAAAGTCTAATTCGAACAAAGATTAAGCTCTAATTAAAAATAATACCTAATCTAATTATCCTAAATCCATTAACCAATTACTACTCAAAGTTAAGAAAAATCTAATTCAACAAGATTAATTCTAATTCAAAGAATTAAAATTGAATCTAATCCTAAAAATCTAATTAAAATCTAGTTAATCTCTAAAAACAACAAAGGAATATATATATATATATATATATATATATATATATATATATATATATATATATATATATATATATATAAAGGAAAAGGATTACCGGTGGGGTGTAGAACTGAGAGCTGATGGTGTAGATAGAAGGTATATGGGGCAAAACGGGCCTAAACCCGGTCCATGATGAAGAACACAAGAGAAACCCTAATGAGTTTAGCCTATATCATCTTCTCCGATTCTCCTTCTATGCACCGTCCGCGTTCCCTCTGTCTCCTTTACAACAGACCGCCTCCGGAATGAATTCCCCATCCGTCTTGCCTTCTTCAACGAACCTTCTTCCATGCCTCTCCGAATCCGTTCCCTTTCCACCTCTTTCAATTCGCCTCTTGATTTAATCCAAAGTCTTTTCTAATCTGCGAATTTCAATGCTATCCAAGCAAAACCTAGACTATCCACAATCGCCGCCGGAAGCCAAAGATCGGATCGGAGCTCGAACATGGAGTTTTGGCTCTAACATCAACATACTACATCGCAGAAGTTCGGTTTTGCCAGGAATCGCGTACCGGCGCGATGAGAACGAAGACGATGGTGTGACGATTTCAGGTACGAAGATTCGATTAATCCTTCCCTTCGCGTTTCAAATTGACGTCGACCTCGCAGGTAGTGCCTCTTCTATTCCATTCTGATCTTCCTTATGAGATCCTCTTCTTCTTTTGCGTATATCTTAGAATCGTCGTCATTGATGTAAGGTTGTTGCATATTGATACGAAGCGGATTCGATTATGAAATTTGGAGAAAGATCGAAGGAGGTAGAAACTTTCAGAATTTGAGCACTTTCATGAGTTTCGAATCTTTCGATCCCTTTTGCTGCAAAGTGATTGTGCCAGTTACATAGCAGAAAACTTGTTACCCATTGTGAATTTCTGATGTTGAGCTTTTTGAGTACTCTGCAGGTTCTTGGCGAATGGAGAAATGGAGATGGAAGGAACCTCTGCAATTCTGTTATGAACCAGGTGTAAAGATGAAACTATTGCATGGATTTAGGGTGAAGATGGCAGAGAAAGTGTGAAGAGATTGAAGATGAATGAAGGAGAAGAGAAGAAGAATCGAGAAAAAGAAGTTAGTTATGAGTTTGTTAGAAGATTCCGTTAGGATTCAGTTAAATGGTTAGTTGTAGTTCTGTTAGAAATTATTGGAATTTTCTGTTATGAGGTTTTCTCAAAAGTTTTGTCAATGCACCTTTCCATTGTACTGATATTCAGTTTTTTCTATTGAATAAAAAATACTGCTGAACTCCTGTTCTGTATTTCCTTTTTTCTGCGATAACCTGTTGCTATTGTACTTTTACTAAGTAATGCTTTGTATGATTTTTGTATAGCATGCTGCAAAGTGAAATGGCTCATGTGCTTTCTTTATTTACAAAATCATGGTCAGCTTGCGTAGGCCCATTCAGTGGCTTTTGATGGTCTGATTTGTGGACATGGTTTAGATGTAGGGGTGGTGGATCATGTTAGCATTCTATGCAAATAATCATGTGGACTGTGTATAGCTTGTAAAGGCTTTTAAAAATGAATTTGATTAGATATGGATGAACATTTGGAATTGGTTCAACAAAGAGAATAATAAAAAAAAGGTTATGAAAGAAATGATTTTAAAGTGGTTTATGGATAATAAAAATATAAAATATATTTGAAATAGAAATGGGTAATGAATGTGGATATGGACTATGGATCTTAAAATTGATTGTTGGAAATGGATGTTAAAAAAAATGGATATTGGAAAAATTGGTTAATGAGTATTTGGAAATTAGTTTAGAGAAAAAAAAGGATTGGAAAATGGATAAAATAAAATGGGTTTGGAACATGGATAATTGGTTTAAAAAAGGAAATGGTTTATGAAGTGGATATTAAAAAGTGGATAATGGATTAAAAATGGATAAGGAATATGGCTTAGCAAATGCATAACCAAAACCAATCCCAAACTCCTTTCACAAGCTTTGGAAAAAGTGCACACAACTACTACTGAACAATTTGCTATTGGAGCCATGGCCATCTGAATCAATTATCATCTGCATTTCTGATCAATGGAAACTTGGCTTTCTGAACCTACACCTCCACATTTGGCAGAGGAACAAACAAAGGTTACTGACGTGATGACTTTGAAACCTGAAGCCGAGGAATACACCCGTGACTTGATGTAGAACCTAGAGAAGGGGAAGGAATACCCACTTCCTTTGCAGCTACTGGCGTAAAATCACCTGATACCTTCAAGCCATCTGGTCCAAACCCAATTGCTTTAGAGTCAATTAAGTCTTGTACTTGGTACTGGAATGCTCTACACCCCTCAATATCATGGCCTGGTACCCCTGAGTGAAAATAACAATGAGCATTAGCATCCCATCCTTTTGGAAGCTTTACAGGAGGAGGAGTCAACTTCCGGAGCTCAATCAATCTTAACTGAAGCAGTTGCTGAAGTAATTTGGCATGACACATCGTTAGAGGATCAAAAACCCTTTCTTGCTTCTGTTGATGATGAAAGGATGCAACCGGGAGGGTCCTAGCTGTGATTTGCTGATGCGGTAGTTTCGGAACCCAAGGCTTCTAGATTGAGGAAGGTCCCTGAGAGGAGGGAAGAAAATCCATTTCTTTAGCAGCAGTTGGAGGAACATCTCTTCGCTTGACAATGCTGATGGGCACAAACTCGATTGCCCCTGAATCAATAAGCTCTTGGACCTTATACTTGAGCATCGTACAATTTTCAACATCATGACCAGGTACCCCTGAATATAATTCACACCTATCATGGACATTGGAACCCATATGAAACTTGGTGTGTGGAGGTCCTGCATTAATCAACTCAATTAACCGAAGCTTGAGCAAGTGTTGAAGCAACTGAGCGTATGGCATCGGAATCGGATCAAACTTCTTTTTAAGCTTTTTTGGATTAGGATCCTCTTGGAGAACAGGAAGTGATTGCTTATAGGAAAATTTTGGTCGCGAAGGAGATTCACGAGGCAATCCATGGTCTAGAGGAGATCCCAAAGAGATAGGAGAAATGAGAACCTCTGCTGCAGAAGCGGACACCTGATTGTTTTCCTTTCTTAACATGGTATTCAGAATTTCCATAACCCAACCCATCTGATTCTTCATCCAATTGACTTCTTCTCTCATCAGTTCCTGACCTCGGGACAACGCCTGAATGTCCACCATAACATGCCCCAATTGGGCCTTCATCTCAGTCACCTCCGCTCAGAGTTATTCCATATCTGAACCATGATTGTGGTGAATCGAGTAGTTGGAAGAAGTCATGTTGACCGTTCTACAGAGAATACCCAGTCAGAAAGAGAAATCCGCTCTGGAACACCTGTTATGCATATGAGTATGAGAATGCCATGCAGAATGCCATGTTCGAATATTTCCAAGGGATAATTATGCTTTGATTCACAAAAAAAAAATTTAGAAGAAACATAAGAAATGGATGGAAATGCTCAGCAACGAGCCTCAAAGTTAATATCCCTTGGAAATACCAGAACATGTATGAAAACATGTTATGATGGAGATGCAACAGACATGGGATCAAGGCTTCCACAATGCTCAATACTGTCGTGCTGCTAAATGGATAAGTTCACTGGTCGGCTCTGAAGAGAATACCCAAATACTAGAATATCTGAATAACCAGAATACCAGAATAACCAGCATATCGGCATAATCAGAATACCAGAATAAGCAGAACACCGGCGTGATCAGAATACGGGAATGCCAGAATATCGGCATAATCAGGGTGCCGGAATAATCGGAATACCATAATACCAGGCTGATGAGTCCACACTGATAAGAGAACCAGAATACCGGGTCAGTTGAAGGTTACGGTTACCTGCAAACCTGTAAACAACCCGCCCCTCACACATGTGGTTACTAGGATCCTCAGTATCCTGGGCTCTCAGGTCGAGAAATGATGATACGTTCACCATTTTTGGTTTGGCATCATCATCAATCAAGGAGGCCTCAATTGATTCTCCAAAACAAAAGGTCCTCAGCTTCTGGCACTGAGGTCGAGAAGCAATAGTACATTCATCCCTCGGGGTACAGTACTATCGCCAATCGAGGAGTGCCTCCACTGCTTCACTTTCAAAAGGGATATCCTACAGCGAGTTCCCAGCATTGGGTCCTCGGATCGAGAATGTGCAATGGGTTTGCCACAGAATGTGGTCTGCCACTGTCACAACTCGGGAGGAGTGCCGCAACTGAGTCCTCGGGGAAACGGTCACCAGAGTCGACAGCTCTCTAGATCAACACCCTAACATGCGCAAGATACACACGTTAGAATGCGTCCCAAGATAGCCTCGTCTGGTTGTGAATTTCGTGAATACCCAATGCACTCCAGATGGCACGTAGGTCCCACTACTCTCCACTCTAGTCCTAGGGTGTACTCAAGCCTGTGTAATGGGCTTATCTCTCAGAATACCCATCCCGCCAAACAAAAAACCAGCACAACACAGTCCAGTATAATAATGTTACAACATATGAAATGAAAATGCTAAAATGAGGTAAATACAGTAATATACAGTAAAACAGTAATACAGTAATACAGTAAATAGAAATACAGTACAATAGTAAATACAGCATAACAGTAAACACCCAATGAAAGAAAAACAGACAAGCGCTAGGATTGACTCGCTAAGGAAACCAGAGATTCTGGGTTCGTCCCCAGCAGAGTCGCCAGCTGTCGCTCCCGGGATTTTCATCCAAGTACAAACGCGAAAGTGGCACGAAACAGAGTCGCCAGCAATGTGTATTTATCCCACGAGAGGGAAAGGAAACACCGCATAAACCTGAGAGAAGGAAAGAGCATGGTCTTGCGACCAAGAGAACTGGGTTCGGGAGTCGGTTACGCGCGAGGAAGGTATTAGCACCCCCACGCGTCCATCGTACCCGATGGGATCCATGCTTGCTTGTCTCAATCAAAGGGTGTAAGGAAAGGATACTAGAAAAGGAACTGCTAGTTGGAGAACTGGAAAAGGAAAGGAGAGAGAAAGAGAAACAAATGTAGGGAAAATAAAAGAAGTGCTCGAATGGGCCCTACCCCACTGCCTACGTATCTCATCGGGAGCATGAGAATCAAAGCGTCGTAGTTCCCCTCAATGAGGGATGGATTGTTTATGTTTTTTAAGGAACGGCTAACATTCTAGCTCAGGTGTTGCAGGCTCGCTGGTCCGAGTGCGTTACCATCTTGCAAGAGAACGAGAAGAAGCACGTTCGTACGTTGAGAATGAGTGAGATGAGAAAAGAATTTCCAAAGGAAAGACGTCATTGTTTGTTTTTTGTCTTTTAATAAAGAAGTGTTTCGATTATTTTATGTTTTGTAACATGTATTGTATTTAAGTCCCTCATGTAGGATCGAATGCCTCGCATATCGACCCAAGACGGGACGTATGCTAAACATTCCAAGAAAATGAGAGAAGACCCCCCACCTCCTTGTTTCTATATGAAAGGCCTAAATACAATAGGTGTTATGCCTTTATTAAGTGTTTTTTAATTTTGTTTGAAGATGAGAGAAGAAAGACTCATAAGCGGATCAAAGGTGAAAATCTAATGAGGGAGACTAATACTCAATCCTAATGTTAGCATGATTGGTGATCCTATGGTTAAGTGAGGTAAGTCTACCTATGTCAGTATGCATGGATTGCTATCCTAATGTCTCTCCTACCTCCGCCTTAATCCAAAATTAAGTGGAGCGAGGAATCCTAAGGGATCATGTCATCAGACAAGTAAACACAGGATGAATCAATCACAAAATGAAATAATAGCAACGAAAGAGTACACAGTGTCAGATAACAATAATATCACACAATCACAATAAGAAAAAGGGAGATTTAGCCAAGGGGTCATATCAACTGAGGCAGACAAGCTAGCTGTGAGGAATAGGGGTGCTCGCCCAATGGCATCAAGAACCATGGAGAGCAGAGTAAGAAAGGGGAAGATGTGAATCAGATCACATAAGCATCAGCATTGGTCAATGCGAGCTATAAACATGGCGTCGGGGTTTGATTACTAAACCCTCATTCCACTGATAGACTCGATAACACGAGCAAGATATGTTCAAAGCTTCAATCATGTAATGAGAGCTAAGAACGACTCAACTAGAATAACGGGGTCGATTGCGGACCCTAACTTCCGTCAATTGCCTTCTTGGAGGTCTTACCAAGGGAAATGGGAATGGGATGCCTCATAGAGGTCTTCAGGCACAATATTAAATAATCACAAACAGAGCCTCCTTTGAGGACTTCCATCATTGCCGACCAAGTGGCATGGACTCCCAATCCTACTTCTCATGGCATAAAAAGGAAAAATGCAGAATTAGTAAAAGAGAAGAGAAGTAATACCGAACGGATATCAATCCGTAGCAACGCAAGCAAAGTATAAGCAAACCGACAAGCTTCTAGTAACCTAGCATAAATGAACAAAGGTGTTAGAAATTGGAATGGATCCGTGAAAGGCATGGAACCAAATGCTATTCAAAAACAATAAAACAAGACAATAAAGCATAAACAGCAGCAACAACAGCGCTCCAGCACCTGCTTAGCTGTAAAAAATAGCAACAAGTGAAAACAGTCTACAATAGCTACTATTTCCAGAACATGACAGGTATGTATGCAGCCAGACAGAATAGCAACATTCTACAGCGCACTTTGTTCACTACAGCAGTGTATGTAGCAGCAACTTCTACATTTATTCAATTAACTAAGTCAAGTGAGAAACACTACAAAACAAACTCAAAGATTAGTCAAATTTCAAATAGAAATTGTCAAATAAGAAGTAAGTGATCAATACTAAAACGTGAACAACAATTAGTCAAAATTAACATGTAACAAGTATTAAGGACTATTATTCACTAAAAATCTACTAACATTCAACCAAAGGATTTATCATGAATTAAGCAAAAGAAATCTAACAAAAGAATCACAATCTAAGATTAAGAACTAACCACATATTAAAGGTTAATCACAAGAAAACATTAAGACTAAACTTCAAAAATTAACCCAAATACTAACCAAAAATCAATCAAGTTCTAAAGGAAGGTCAACTAACGATTAAATTGGAACCAAATTGAACTTAGCAAAATCCAACAACTATTAATCATGCTAAAAAGTAAGGTTGATTTCTATTTCAAACTTAATGTCAAGGTCTAAAGCTAAAGTCTAATTCGAACAAAGATTAAGCTCTAATTAAAAATAATACCTAATCTAATTATCCTAAATCCATTAACCAATTACTACTCAAAGTTAAGAAAAATCTAATTCAACAAGATTAATTCTAATTCAAAGAATTAAAATTGAATCTAATCCTAAAAATCTAATTAAAATCTAGTTAATCTCTAAAAACAACAAAGGAATATATATATATATATATATATATATATATATATATATATATATATATAAAGGAAAAGGATTACCGGTGGGGTGTAGAACTGAGAGCTGATGGTGTAGATAGAAGGTATATGGGGCAAAACGGGCCTAAACCCGGTCCATGATGAAGAACACAAGAGAAACCCTAATGACTTTAGCCTATATCATCTTCTCCGATTCTCCTTCTATGCACCGTCCGCGTTCCCTCTGTCTCCTTTACAACAGACCGCCTCCAGAATGAATTCCCCATCCGTCTTGCCTTCTTCAACGAACCTTCTTCCATGCCTCTCCGAATCCGTTCCCTTTCCACCTCTTTCAATTCGCCTCTTGATTTAATCCAAAGTCTTTTCTAATCCGCGAATTTCAATGCAATCCAAGTAAAACCTAGACTATCCACAATCGTCGCCGGAAGCCAATGATCGGATCGGAGCTCGAACATGGAGTTTTGGCTCTAACATCAACATACTACATCGCAGAAGTTCGGTTTGGCCAGGAATCGCGTACCGGCGCGATGAGAACGAAGATGATGGTGTGACGATTTCAGGTACGAAGATTCGATTGATCCTTCCCTTCGCGTTTCAAATTGACGTCGACCTCGCAGGTAGTGCCTCTTCTATTCCATTCTGATCTTCCTTATGAGATCCTCTTCTTCTTCTGCGTATATCTTAGAATCGTCGTCATTGATGTAAGGTTGTTGCAGATTGATACGAAGCGGATTCGATTATGAAATTTGGAGAAAGATCGAAGGAGGTAGAAACTTTCAGAATTTCAGCGCTTTCATGAGTTTCGAATCTTTCGATCCCTTTTGCTGCAAAGTGATTGCGCCAGTTACGTAGCAGAAAACTTGTTACCCATTGTGAATTTTTGATGTTGAGCTTTTTGAGTACTCTGCAGGTTCTTGGCGAATGGAGAAATGGAGATGGAAGGAACCTCTGCAATTCTGTTATGAACCAGGTGTAAAGATGAAACTATTGCATGGATTTAGGGTGAAGATGGCAGATAAAGTGTGAAGAGATTGAAGATGAATGAAGGAGAAGAGAAGAAGAATCGAGAAAAAGAAGTTAGTTATGAGTTTGTTAGAAGATTCCGTTAGGATTCAGTTAAATGGTTAGTTGTAGTTTTGTTAGAAATTATTGGAATTTTCTGTTATGAGGTTTTCTCAAAAGTTTTGTCAATGCGCCTTTCCATTGTACTGATATTCAGTTTTTGCTATTGAATAAAAAATATTGTTGAACTCCTGTTGTGTATTTCCTTTTTTCTGCGATGACCTGTTGCTATTGTACTTTTACTAAGTAATGCTTTGTATGATTTTTGTATAGCATGCTGCAAAGTGAAATGGCTCATGTGCTTTCTTTATTTGCAAAATCATGGTCAGCTTGCGTAGGCCCATTCAGTGGCTTTTGATGGTCTGATTTGTGGACATGGTTTAGATGTAGGGGTGGTGGATCATGTTAGCATTCTATGCAAATAATCATGTGGACTGTGTATAGCTTGTAAAGGCTTTTAAAAATGAATTTGATTAGATATGGATGAACATTTGGAATTGGTTCAACAAAGAGAATAATAAAAAAAAGGTTATGAAAGAAATGATTTTAAAGTGGTTTATGGATAATAAAAATATAAAATATATTTGAAATAGAAATGGGTAATGAAGGTGGATATGGACTATGGATCTTAAAATTGATTGTTGGAAATGGATGTTAAAAAAAATGGATATTGGAAAAATTGGTTAATGAGTATTTGGAAATTGGTTTAGAGAAAAAAAAGGATTGGAAAATGGATAAAATAAAATGGGTTTGGAACATGGATAATTGGTTTAAAAAAGGAAATGGTTTATGAAGTGGATATTAAAAAGTGGATAATGGATTAAAAATGGATAAGGAATATGGCTTAGCAAATGCATAACCAAAACCAATCCCAAACTCCTTTCACAAGCTTTGGAAAAAGTGCACACAACTACTACTGAACAATTTGCTATTGGAGCCATGGCCATCTGAATCAATTATCATCTGCATTTCTGATCAATGGAAACCTGACTTTCTGAACCTACACCTCACATGGCCCACGGTTTGTTGACCTAATGAGTTCCACCCACAACAACTTGACCGCTTGAGAAATAACCACTTTGAATGCACACTGATAATCTTCTGAATACAGAAATCTCAAACCAAAGGAAGATGCCTTGATCACATGTCCTTATGCAATATGCAATGCAATGCTTAATGTTTTATTTTTCTATGCTTGAATGCAATGCAATGAAATGAAAGTTCATGCTAAAAGATAAGAAGAATGAGAGGGCAAATTTTGGGGTATTACACTGAGTAGTGCGTGGAGCTTGTGTTGCTCGATCGAGTCTTAGGAGTCGCTCTGATACGTAACACAGGATATTGGGGGATTTGTTATGTTTTATACCATGTTATTTCGTTATGTATCTCATTTATTAAACTTTTATTAGACCACTTATTATGTGGAGAGTATTGTGGTGAAGGCCTTAGTGCCATAGATTGAATTGAATTATGATTCCGCTGTAAAAACAATTTTTATGAGTAATAAAGTGAATGAAGTAATTGAGACTTCAGGAAATTTTTATGAGATGTGACATCCTACTTTGTTGTAAACTCTGATTATTTTCATATTATTTATGTATTTTATAAAATGGGAAAGTGGGGTGTTACAACTGGTATAAGAGCCTGGTTGGTCCGTCCGGCCAGGTTGTCTGACGTGGTTTGGTCTTTAGTATGCGACATGTGTGTGGAACAGTGTCGATACTTGTTTGTTTTCTAACTGTTATCTGCAGGAGTTGAGGATGAAATAAGTGGGGGAGAAGCTGGTGCTTCTCCGAGATGCTTCCAGTGTGGAAGGATGGATTAGTGCGTAGTGGAGTGTTGTCGTAGTTGGTAAGGATGGTCTATACTTCGTCATGATAGTCGGTTGTCTATTGATAAATTGAGGAACTGATCACCCTCAATCTCTTTTTGATAGTAGACGGGATCATGTTGGATGAATAGACATGCCTTGACAGCAAAGATAGCGTATGCTGTGGATTATTTGGAGTTAAGCCAAGTGCTTACAAATGGTTGTGATGAGTCGGTATAGATTCTTATACCTGAAGACGATGTGGACGAGAGGTACTTGTTTGTCATTCAAGTTGGGGACGTCTCTGAGGAAGGACGATCCGGTATGGTTGATGATTGCTTCTCAGTGAGTAGAGAGCAAGGTGATGGCTAGAGATATGTCGGTAATGTGTAATTCATGATGCCTTCCAAGGTGTGGATCTGAGTTAGGTGATAGTAGGGACTGTTGTCGTGGTGTGCTAAGCAAATGGATGAGCTTATATTGGGTGAAGCCTCGATGTCTTACTGTTCGCATCATTGCGAGTTGATCGTGAAGTTACATGGGCTGAGTTACCTGTTGTTGAAGGATTTTTGGATTTATTTCCGGACGTAGGGTGAAGTAGGATTGGCTATTGATTTAGCACTTGGTACAAATCTGATGTCAATGACTCCGTACAGAAAGTAAACTCCAGAGTCTTGTGAAGAGATAATCAGAAGGATTACTCAAGGAAAGGTCTGCCCGACCAAATGTTTCTTGGCGGGTTACGTTCGTGTTTTCGGTTAAGATGAAGGGTGATAGTATGCGTATGTGCATTGAGTGCCACCAATTGGATAAAGTGACCATTAAGAATAAATATTCGCTTCCAAGGAGTGAGGACTTGATGGATCATCTTGTGGGAGCTCGTGTTATTAGAAAAATTGATTTGAGATCGGGTGATCATCAGATTCGAATGAAGGAGGATGATATTTGGGGGACGGCGTGCAAAACTTGTCACGGATATTGCGAAAATGTAGTGATGCCTTTTGGAGTGTCTAATACGCCGGGTGTATTTAAGGAGTACATGAATAGTATCTTTCATGCTTATCTAGATTTGGTGGTTGTGGTATTTATTGAGGATATTTTGATTTATTCCAAGTTCGAGGAAGACCATGCAGAGCATTTGAGGATTGCATTGTAGGTGCTGAAGGATAACAAGTTATTTACGAATTTCAAATAGTGAGTTTTTGGTTGCAAACTGTGAGTTGTTGGGACATGTTATTTCTGTAAATGGGATAGTGGTGAGTCCGTCTAAAGTAAGTACACTGCTTCGGTGGAGACCTCCGAAGATAGTGACAAAGATTAAGAATGTATTGGACTTAGCAGGTTATTATCGAAGATTCATCGAGGGAATTTATGAGTTGGCGTTGCCATTGGCTCAGTTAAATAGAAAAGGTTAAGTCTTTGTTTGGAATGTTGTGTGCGAGAAAAAGTGTTAGAGAGCTGAAGAAGAAGCCGACTACAGCGCCAGTGTTAGTGCTACCAAATTTGAGTAAACCTTTTGGTATACTGGGATGCGTCTAAAATGGGATTAGGCAGAATGCAGGTTCGAGATGGTAAAGTAGTGACGTAAGTTTCACGACAATTGAGGATAAATGAAGGGAATTACCCTACTCATGATTGTGAGTTAGCTGCAGTGGTTTTTGTGTCGAGAATTTGGAAACATTGTTAGTATGGATCGAGGTTAGAAGTGTTCAGTGGTCGCATGAGTCAGAAGTACTTATGGGACCAGTAAGAATTGAATATGGGAAGAGAAGGAGTTAGAACCTTTGAAGGATTAGGAATTTAGTTTGAGTTAGCATTCGGGAAAAGCTAATGTGGTAGAAAATGTTTTGAGGAGTAAGGAAATACATATGTCGATCTTGTTGATGAGAGAAATGGATTTAATTGAACAGTTGATAAGTGCAAAATGTACCTATTTTTGTATATAATTTTTGTTGCACTTATTGTTACTTTGTGTTAAAATTGGTTGAATAAACTGCACTTTATGTGTAAATACGTTTACTTTACGTTTTCGTGTGTATATTGCGTTTTCTTGTAAATATCATTGAGTTTAATTGATTTTATCTCATTTTTGTAGGTATTCCAGCAATGAGATTTTGGCATTGATGTATAGAGCATCGATTAAGCTTTCCAGCGCTTCAAACCGTGCGTCAATCCGAGTTACGGTTCAAAAGTTATGAAAAAAACAAGTTCTGGTTTGCTGTCATGTTCGCTAGGCGAACCGGAGGCAAGCGCATTCGCTGGGGAGTTCGCTAGGCGAACTCGGGGGCGAATGAAAAGTGCCTGGAAGCGTGAAAAACACAATTCTGGAAGTAGCTAAGGCGGTTTATGTTCGCTAGGCGAACGGGGGCTCGCTAGGCAAGCCTGGAAAGCCAATTTTGCCTATTTTAGTCATTTTTCAGCATTTTTTAGGTTATGGTTTCGGGGATTCTTGCTCCAACTCCATCAAACTTCATTTTTCAGTAGATTAGATTAGAAAACAACTTGGAAGCTTGCATACGGATGAACCGGGGTGGATTAATCGTCGATCGGCTCTGACAAACTGCGAGATGTTTGGTTCATTTCTCTTCTTCTTTGTGTTTTTCTTCTATGTTGGATTGTTGTATATGTATTTGTTCTGAACTCATGTATATTTGTCACCCATGGCGTTGAATAAAAGTTGCTTTACAAATCTTTATTGGTGATTATCTCTGATTTTTGCTTTATGCGCGGGGTTTGAGTTGCGTTAGAGATAATCCTCACAAACTTCGATTAGGGATGATTATCTGTTAGTTTCTGGACTCTAGAGATAGATTTAGAGCTAACAATCTTCAATAGGTGTCGAAGCTTAATGCATCAGTGCCTTGAGCTAGCATGCGAAAGTATCGGCAATGGTAACACGGTTGTTCTCTCAACTTTGCGTTAGACATAACCTTTGTTGTGAGTGATGTTGGGTGATATTGAGGAGTATTGTAGGTCGAGTATAACTGGTCGGTAAGTTTAAGTTTGTGAGGAGTCGATTATGTGCATGCCGGATAAGTTTGTCTTGCTGAAAAATGAATTTGTTTTTATGTTTTAATGTTTACCTTTCTGTTTTCATGTTTTAAACCATTTTAATCCAAACTCATTAACTCGAGAGATTGTCGAATGGTATTCTTTCCCTCGAACCGATCTCTGTGGACACGACATAAATCCCAGAGGGAATTCTTTCCAAAAATAAATATTTTTGCTGCTTGCCCTATTCTGCATTCAACAACAGTTCAGAGACTTGGGTATGGTTTGTAAGTTGACACCGGAGAGAGTCAGGTTGGGTATGCTTAAAGCAAATAAGATTTTCTTGATGTGATTAAGGAGAAATAGAAGCTAGACATGAAGCTAGTTGATTTGATGCCTGTAGGTGAGGGCAGTTCAGATAGTGACTTCAAGATGGATGGTGTGGTGTGTTGAGATTTCAAGGAAGAATTTGTGTGCCAAGTGATATTGAATTGAGAAAGAGGATCCTAGTGGAAAGTCATAGAGAATAGCTTGAATTTTCGGCCAGGAGCTACGAAAATGTATTAAGACATTACGAGATTATTTTGGTGGCCAAGCATGGAGAGTAATATAACTCGGATATGTATGATTGTTTGCTGTGTCGGGAATCAGAAGTTGAGCATCATAAACGGTTAGGTTGATGCAACCTTTGGGAAATTCTGGAATGGAAGTGGAATAATACTTTGAGGAACTTGTTATTGGATTACCGAATAAGGCGAAATACTTTTGATGCTATTTGAATAATTGTAGATCGATTGATGAGATCAGCATATTTTATATCAGGGTATTAGTGAATTTGTGTGGGGTTCATTGGGCATAGTGTCGGATAGAGATCTGAGGTTTACTTCAGAATTTTGGAAGAGTTTGCAAGAGGCTTTAGGATCTAAACTGAAGTTGAGTTCGGCTTATCATCCACAAACCGAAGGTCAGTCAGAGAGGACTACTCAGTCGCTAGAGGATTTGTTGAGAGCCTGTGTGTTGGAGAAAGGTTGTGCGTGGGATACTCATTTGCCATTGATTGAGTTCACTTATAACAATAGTTACCATTCTAGTATTGGATTGGCACCTTTCGAAGCTTTGTATGGTAGGAGGTGTAGGAAGCCTCTGTGTTGGTATGAAACTGGTGAGAATGTTGTGTTTGGACCTGAGATTGTGCAACAGACTACTGAGACAATTTAGATGATCTGTGAGAAGATGAAAGCATCTCAGAGTACACAGAAAAGTTACCATGATAATCGGAAGAAAGACTTGGAATTCAGCGAAGGTGACCATGTATTCCTAAGAGTCAACCCTGTGACCGGTGTTGGACGTGCATTGAAATCAAAGAAGTTGGATCCTAAATTCATTTGACCGTACCAGATCTTGCAAAGAGTGAGTACAGTTGCGTATAGGGTGGCGCTGCCACCTGATCTTTTGAACTTGCATGATGTGTTTCATGTGTCGCAACTTTGGAAATACGTATCTGATCCATCTCATGTCATCCAAAGGGATGAAGTGCAGATTAGAGATAATCTGACTGTGGAAGCGATGCCGATAAGGATTGAAGATCGCAAGATGAAATAACTTAGAGGAAAAGAGATTCCCTTGGTGAGAGTAGCTTGGGGAGGAGCTGCTGGAGGGAGTGTGGCCTGGGAGTTGGAGAGCAAGATGCGAGAGTCGTAGCCGGAATTGTTCGCACCAGGTACATTTTTTAGGATGAAAATATTTTAAGTGGGGGAGAGTTGTAACACCCCATTTAAATTTATTTAATCGTCGTGTGTTATCTTAATTGTGTGGCCTTGGTAAGGGGTGTGTGGTTGAGTGCGTAGGGTGGAGTGTCCTTAGTTGAGTGTTTAACAACGAAGACATTAGTTTAATAATAATGCACTGATACATAATAATAGGTAGACATAAATAATAATGTTAGTATGGTTATTATTAATGTTATTATTATAGTCACTAATATTAATATTATTATAAGTATTATTATTAGTATGATTATTATCATTATTATTATTATTATTAATTAAAAGTAATAATTTAATTAATAATATTGTTAGTGGGAGGAAAATAAGGAGATTAGGTCCTTAATCTGGTTTAGGGACAGATTTAGTCATAACCAATTTTTCACGTAAAAAGAGAGAAGTGGGGAAGGAAGAACAAGAGAAAGAACACGGAGCTAGGGCAATTTCTTCATCAATTTTCGCAGGATTTTGATCAAGAATTCGAGGTAAGGGGGGAGAATGGACTTCAATTTAGGTGATTATAACATGAGAGGGTAGTGAGGGTTCCTTCCCCTCGTAGGATATTATTTGTGTAAGTGTGGTTGCAGATCTGAATCTGGTATGTGTGTATCTGTTGTGAATTGCATGAAATCGATCATTGTTGTTGTGAATTGGAATGATAATTGCTGTTGTTGTTGCCATGTTATACCGTGTTTGCAGATCTAATTTTTGACAGGTTTACGAGTGACGAATGTAGGTCTAATAGGTGATAATTTGACTAGTAATAATAGGTGAATGATAGATGAACAAATGAATATAATCGATGTTTTCACAGTTAGAATATGGAATAGATTGCGTAGTATAGTCGGGTGATGATGGGATTTAATCGGGAATACTTGTCGGTATGTTTCGACACGTGTTAAATTGAGTGATTGAAAACCTAACTTTTTCCACTTTTGATAACAATGGTGTTAATTTTTGTAAATGTGTTGGATGGCGTTTTAATTGTGAAAATATCGTAGTATGTTGAATTCTGAGACCGGGGCTTTTTACTGAATCGAAATCGGAGGTCTGGAGGCATTTAACGATGAAAAATAGAAAAATTTTATGTTTTTGCGCAGCATGAGTCGACTCATGGGTCGACCTGTACGGACCCGCAGGTTGTACAGTTTTTTCAAAATGTCAAATTTTGTTTTCTACGTAACTTTTAATCCGTGAGTTCGTTTTGACCTCCGTTCGAAGCATTGGGAAGCTAATGAAATATTATTTATATTGAGAATGATTTAGAGGGCAATAGATGATTTATTTATTCCGTGATTTTAAAAAATTGTCGTGTTGTCAGAGTTTTGTCACTTTTTCTCTCCCGATTTCGCGTCCGATGCAATTTCTTTTGGTCTGAGAGGTTGGGGTAGATGTCAGAACTTGCTGAACCTAGTAATGGTAGGAAAAATAATAAAAATTGAATTTAGGTGGATTAATTAGATAATTAGCTAATTAAGACCATGTGAGGTGTTGTACTTCGATTTTGTGTATTATGTGGACTGTCTTGGACAGGGTGGTAATTCTATTGTGAATTACGGTGAGTATGTAACTAACGTGTGATCAGGAAGATCGTTTAGATGTATAACTGATTGTTATACATGTGTTTGTGCATCTTTTGTGTCATGCATTTCATGATGTGTCTGGTGGAGACAGCTAGGTGGGAATCCATGATGGGCGCCTTGTCTTGTCCGGACTCCAATGTGGAGTTGTGATGGAGATAAATTATTGCTCAGTGGGAGTGTATGTGATTTATCTGGATTCCAATAGGAATCGGGTTCAATTGAATGAACCATCGTGTATTGGTACCACATGCATAGTGTCAATCATCGGGTCACATTACATTACTATGTGTTTAGTGAATTATGATTGAAAGTGACAAGTGTGTCATGATGGTGTGTTGTTTATGTGTGATTGTGTGATGATTACTCCTTAACATGTATTATACACCGTTAATTATTGAATGTAGTTCTCACCCCTTTGTTGTTTTTTATGTCTGTGCTTCTCGGAAAGTATAGATAAGCAGGTACCTGAGTAGTGCGTGGAGCTTGTGTTGCTCGATCGAGTCTTAGGAGTCGCTCTGATACGTAACACGGGATATTGGGGGATATGTTATGTTTTATACCATGTTATTTCGTTACGTATCTCATTTATTAAACTTTTATTAGACCACTTATTATGTGGAGAGTATTTTGGTGAAGGTCTTAGTGCCATAGATTGAATTGAATTATGATTCCGCTGTAAAAACAATTTTTATGAGTAATAAAGTGAATAAAGTAATTGAGACTTCAGGAAATTTTTATGAGATGTAATGTCCTACTTTGTTGTAAACTCTGATTGTTTTTGTATTTTATAAAATAGGAAAGTGGGGTGTTACATGAAGCTTTAGGAAGATTTGTGTTCCCTAAAGGACCGGGTAGGTCAGAAGCTTTAGGAATACTAAGACAGTGAGTTTTAGTGTTGGTAGTCACTTGCAGTTGGCTTGTGCATTATATTTTCAAATAGTGGTTTGATTTCCTTGAGAGACCGGTTAGGTCGGAATTCTTGAGAAGTCTAGGACTAGTGTGTCTTAGAGATTAATTCCTTAAGGGGCCAGTTTGGTCAGAATCCTTAAGAAGAGACGGTTAGTCTGTGTATTGTTAGTCACCAACAGTTGCTAGTGCAGTTGTAATCAGTTTGGTTATAGTGGATTAAGACCTCGCTTAAGAGAGGCAAAATCACCTTGGCGGATGGACTGGATTAACTTGATAATTTTCAAGTGAACCAGGATATATCGTGTGTCTTTCTCTATTATTAGTCTATTTGTGATCTTTGTTTGAGTGTCACAAAAAGGTTTCATTTTGGAAAACCCAATTCAACCCCCCCCCCCCCCTTCTTGTGTTTTTCTCACACCTTCAATTGGTATCAGAGCTCCGGTTCTGATTGTGATAAATGTTTTATCAGCACTTAACAGTGTTCAGTACTGATCCAGTATTTGTGTGAGATATCATGGCAGCTCCTGCTAATACCACCACTGAAGAGAAAGATCATTACAGTGCCAAATCACCAGTCTTTGATGGTGAAAAGTTTGACTACTGGAAAGATAGAATTGAAAGTTTCTTTCTTGGTTATGAAGTAGATCCTTGGGATTTTGTATTCGATGGCTACACTCACCTAGTTGATGCTACAGGTGTTAAAGTGTCTAAAAGCTCTATGACCAACCAACAAAAGAAAGAATCATCACAAGGCAAAAACCATATTGCTAAATGTTATCTCTTATACTGAGTATCAGAAGATAACAAATAGAGAAACTGCCAAATCCATTCTTGACTCTTTAAGAATGACTCATGAAGGAAATGCTCAAGTTAAGGAGACAAAGGCGCTTGCCTTAATTCAGAAATATGAGGCATTCAGAATGGAGGATGATGAAATAGTTGAGACTAAGTTTTCAAGGTTTCAAATGCTAGTCGCAGGACTCAAAGTCCTGGACAAAAGTTACTCAACTGCTGATCATGTTAAAAGATCATCAGAAGCCTTCCCAAGAAATGGAGACCTATGGTAACAGCTCTAAAGCTATTCAAGGATCTGAATAGTATAAGTCTTGAAGAACTTGTTAGTTCCTTAAGAAGTCATGAAATAGAGCTGGAAAAAGATGAACCTCAGAAGAAGAGTAAATCTATTGCTCCTAAGTCTAAACCTGAAAAGGCAAAGGCTTATCAAGCTGAGGAAGAATCAGAAGATTCTGATGAAGAATCAGAAGATGAGCTATCGCTAATCTCCAAAAGAATCAAGAAGCTCTAGAAGCACAGGCAAGAAAACATCAGATGATCTAGAAGAATCAAAGGCCGCTCTGAGTCATCATCTGGACAGAAAAAGTAGAACTCTGGAAAAGAAGTCATCTGCTATGAGTGTAAAGAGCCAGGTCATTACATGAACGAGTGTCCAAAGCTCAAGAAAGACAAGAAGCCTAAGAATAATTTCTCCAAAGCGAAGAAAGGTCTAATGGCAACTTGGGACGACTCTGATTCTGAAGATGAAGAAGAATCTGATGAAGAACAAGCAAATGTTGCACTTGTAGCAACAATTGACGATGAAGTTTCTGGAGAGCCAGAAGATAAAATGTCATCAGAACCAGAATCAGACTCTGACTCTGACTCAGAGACATCCTTGATGGCGCCACTAAAACACCAGTCATGGTACCTGGACAGTGGATGCTCGTAACACATGACTGGAGGAAGGCATATGTTTCAAGATTTGGAACTTAAGTCTGGAGGTGTCGTTGATTTCGGAGGAAACCAGAAGGGAAAGATCATTGGCTCTGGAACTATTGTTTGCAGATTTGGAAATCAGTTTTTCAGAACCTAAGAAAAAGGCAGAAGAAACCAAAGATTCAGAAGCTCCTACTTCTGATATTGTTGTTGCTCCCTCTGATCCTCCACAACAAAAGAAAAGCATAATTGCAACTTCACACCCTGAAGAATTGACTATGGAAATGTCATACCCCAAATTTGTCCTACCCTCTCATTTTTCTTATACTAAGCATGTTGTTGCTTCATGGACTTCTCCCAAGATCATCATATGGTTTAGGCTATGGAGATTCGGTTTGTACTCTTTGTAATCAGGGGCTCTTGCAAGTGTGTTAGATTCAGGTGAAGATAAAGGAAAGATGTATCCTCATTCTCATGACCAATTAGCCAAGATGCGGTTTCAAGATGATTTTAGG
Source organism: Lathyrus tuberosus (assembly GCA_022829125.1). Lineage (NCBI taxonomy): Eukaryota > Viridiplantae > Streptophyta > Magnoliopsida > Fabales > Fabaceae > Lathyrus > Lathyrus tuberosus. Next base: position 6,777,596 of record JALAZF010000304.1, read on the forward strand.
TTATGGTCCAAGATGACTCTAGTTGATCAAGTACAATGATTAGAATCTATTTCCTCAAAAGATCAGACTTAAAATCGCTTGAAGTTTTAAGCTATGATTAAGAATATTTTTAACCATATTCCAAGTGTGACACTGAGGCGGTATGGTTAAACAAGCTAAGAAATGACCATTCATCTAAGTTTGAATTGGTTTTAGAATTGGTGGGTGATTTTTAGGCCATGTGCATGGCAAGATATGGCTAGAAATATTCTTAAAAGCATATAGTGAAGGGAAATTTGCGATCTAAACGCAGCAAAAAACAAAAATTTCCCTTTAGAGATCCTTACGAAATATCATGATCTGTGATAGAAAGGTTACCTCTTGTGGCGATGAAACCTTTGATTCCAAATCTATGGATGATCACGAGCGTTGTACGATGAACAGCGCCTCTACTCAGTCCACACGAACAGCTTCCTTCAGTCACAGTGCTAGCTGATTACGATTGAAGGTTTTGAGTGAGGGAGAGGAAAAATAGAATACGGCCAGGGTTTCAAAAACAACTACCTTGAGCTTCTGCACAAGGGTTCTATTTATAGAACTACTTGTGTGGACTACAAGCTAAAAATCCCAGATAAATAATAATATTATTATTATATTATTATAATAACTATTATTATAATAAATATAATTTTATTATTATTATATTTATTTTAATAACTATTATTATAATAAATATAATTTTATTATTATTATATTTTATAACTATTATAAAATTAATAATAACTATTATTATGTTACATGGTACCTTACCATATTCTGTATTCCATTCAAGTGCACCGTACCTTACGGTGTTCCTTATTTACTCTATCTCTTCTCCAACTGTCCTTATGTGTGTGACCCTGTAGGATTTCGCGACGTTGGCAATTATATTAAATCATGTATTTAACATAATAAACAGTGAGCGGTATCTAGCAACACATCACTGCTACCCAAGTCACAAAATTGTCATGTGATCTGACAAAACCTTTTGTGATAGTACTTGTGTGTACAATTACCCTTTTGCCCCTATGTCTATATTGAACGCAAGGCATATACCGTGTCATCCTTGTCTAGTTCAATATTGGGCCCTTAGACATTTATCCTGTTATGCAGGATGGGCAAATTCCATCTAGGCTACTCATGTCCCTCAGCATGCTTTGTGATGTACCCATCAACTGTCTTTATGATCATCCAGTTACGGACAATGTTTGATCAGCAATAAAGTACTTGACTCTACATCTAGGGCACATAGTAGTTTCAGGTCGAAGGGTGGTATACACCACTATCACCATGAGAGTAACTTATGACACTTTGCATAACATTTTATGTAGTACTCTCATAGTGGGTCAATCCAGTATAAATATTACTACTAATATTCATACCTATGTCAAGACTTGATAACTCCTTATCCATGATCCATGAGATGTGATCATCAGTATATCTACATAATAGTCTTAATGCTTTAAGGCTATCCCATTTCACATTAAAGCTCGACTATGGATGCTTTAAGAATAGTGTACTTATTTTTAATGGAATCTCATGATTAAGTCATACTTAATGTTTCATTAAACGAACTAGCTATTCTAGGGACTTTATCATTTTGGAAAAACAAACATAATAAAGAAATGCCTTTTATTATTAATAAATAATTTGATACAAGTACCAAAAGTATTGGCCTCTAGGGCTTACACCAACAATCTCCCACTAGCACTAGAGCCAATCAGGCATACCCCTAATACCCATAGATCTAGTACGACCATCATGCTTCAGCTGCGCAAGAGGTTTTGTTAGTGGGTCAGCAATATTGTCAAGTGTAGGTACTCTGCATATCTTCACATCTCCATGATCTATTATCTCTCGAATGAGATGATAACGCCTAAGTATGTGTTTGGATCGTTGGTGAGATCTAGGCTCCTTAGCTTGTGCGATAGCACCATTGTTATCACAATAGAGATCAATGGGGTCCACAATGCTAGGGATTATGCCAAGTTCACTAATGAACTTCTTGATCCAAACAGCTTCCTTCGCTGCATTTGAGGCAACAATATACTCGGCCTCAGTTGTAGAATCAGCAATTGTTTCTTGCTTTGAACTTTTCCAGCTCACAGCGCCACCATTTAGGCAAAACACATAACCAGATTGCGATCTAAAGTCATCCTTATCTGTCTGGAAGCTAGCATCGGTGTAACCAATTACCGCGAGCTCTTCCTGACCTCCATATATCAAGAATGAGTCCTTAGTCCTTCTCAAGTACTTAAGGATATTCTTGACAGCTACCCAGTGAGCATCACCAGGATCAGATTGGTACTTACTCGTTGCACTTAAAGCATACGAGACATCTGGTCAAGTACATAACATGGCATACATGATAGATTCTATTGCAGATGCATATGGAATCTTATTCATGCAATCCCTTTCTTCCTTTGTTGAAGGGGATTGTGTTTTTGATAGACATAGGCCATGTTGCATAGGTATGAATCCTTTCTTGGAATCATGCATATTAAAGCGTCTCAACACTTTGTCTATGTATGTACTCTGACTTAGACCAAGCAGTTTTTGTGATCTATCTCTATAGATCTTGATTCCTAATATATAGGCTGCTTCACCAAGGTCCTTCATAGAAAAGCATTTCCCTAACCAAGCTTTTACTTGTTACAAGGTAGGGATATCGTTTCCAGTGAGTAATATGTCATCTACATATAATACCAGGAAAACGATTATGCTCCCACTAACCTTCTTGTAGACACAAGGCTCATCTTCATTCTTTATGAATCCATATTGTTTTACAGTTTCATCAAAACGAAGATTCCAGCTTCTGGAAGCTTGCTTTAATCCGTAGATTGATCGCTGTAACTTGCATATCTTTTGGGCTTCTTCGGGTATGTCAAATCCTTCAGGTTGTGTCATGTACACATTCTCAAGAAGATTCCCATTAAGGAAAGCAGTCTTGACATCCATCTGCCATATTTCATAATCATGATATGCAGCGATAGCAAGTAAAATCCGAATAGATTTAAGCATTGCAACTAGTGAAAAGGTTTCATCATAGTCTACACCATGAATTTGTTTATAACCTTTAGCAACTAGTCTTGCCTTATAGGTATGTACCCTACCATCCATGTCAGTCTTCTTTTTGAAGACCCACTTGCATCCTATAGGATTAATTCCTACAGGAGGCTCTACCAAGGTCCAAACCTGGTTTGTGTACATGGAATCCATTTCAGATTTCATGGCTTCTAGCCACTTCTCAGACTCAGGTCCAGTTATGGCCTCTTGATAGGTTACAGGCTTATCTTGATCCATGAGTAATACTTCACCTTGATCATTTATGAGATATCCATATCTCTCTAGTTGGTGACGTATCCTGCTCGACCTACGCTGGTCTTGTTCTACTTGAGCAGGTTGCTCTTCCATAACTACTTATGGTTCCTGCTCTAATTCCTCCATAGGTGTATCAATGCTTTGTGATTCTTGAATTTCTTCAAGCTCTACTTTCCTCCCACTGATTCCTTTAGAAATAAAGTCCCTTTCCAAGAAAACTCGAGTTCGAGCGATAGTCACTTTGCCCTCAGAAGGATTGTAGAAGTAATACCCTCTTGTTTCTTTAGGATACCCCACAAATAAGCATTTGTCAGATTTGGGCTCAAGCTTAGTTGAAATGTTTCGTTTTACATAAACTTCACAACCCCAAATCTTCATGTAAGACATATGTGGTTTCTTACCACTCCATATTTCATATGGTGTCTTTTCAACCTTTTTGGATGGAACACGGTTAAGTGTGTAAGCTGCTGTCAGTAGTGCATGTCCCCAAAAGGAGTTTGGAAGATCGGCATGACTCATCATGGATCGGACCATGTCTAACAAGGTTCGATTTCTTCTCTCAGATACACCATTCCATTGTGGTGTTCCAGGAGGAGTGAGTTGGGATAGAATCCCACACTCTTTTAGATGGTCATTAAACTCTAGGCCTAAATATTCACCGCCTCGATCTGATCGAAGAGTTTTAATATTCTTACCTAGTTGGTTTTGTACTTCATTCTTAAATTCCTTGAACTTTTCAAAGGATTCAGATTTGTGTTTCATTAAATAGACATAACCATATCTACTGAAATCATCGGTAAATGTGATGAAGTATTGAAAACCTCCTCTGGATGGTATGTTCAGTGGTCCACATACGTCAGTGTGTATGAGTGCCAAAAGATCATTAGCCCTTTCACCTTTTTCCTGTGAATGGGGACTTTGTCATCTTTCCAATTAAACAAGATCTGCATGTATCATATGATTCATAATCAAAAGAGTCCAATAGTCCATCTTTATGGAGTTTGGAGATGCGTTTCTCATTTATATGGCCTAAGCGACAATGCCAAAGGTAGCTTGGATTTAACTCGTTAGGTTTCATCCTTTTAGTATTAATGTTATAAATTGGCATTTCAAGATCAAGGACATATAATCCATTGTTCATTTGTGCATTAGCATAGAATATATAATTCAAATAAATAGAGCAACAATTGTTCTTTATTATAAATGAAAAACCAAACTTGTCCAAACAAGAAACGGAAATAATATTCCTGCTAATTGCAGGTACATAATAACAGTTCTCTAACTGAATTATTAAACCACTAGGTAAAGTCAAAACATAAGTTCCTACGGCTAAAGCAGCAACCTTTGCTCCATTTCCAACTCGTAGGTCGACTTCACCTTTTGCCAAATCTCTACTCCTTTTTAGTCCCTGTACAATGGTACAAATGTGAGAACCACATCCAGTATCTAATACCCATGATGCAGAAGTAGATAAATTTATTTCTATAACAAAAATACCTGAAGTCGAAGTCACCACTCCATTCTTCATATCTTCCAGGTACTTTGGGCAGTTTCTCTTCCAATGTTCGGTCTTACCGCAATAGAAGCAAGTGCCCCCCTTTGCTATACCTCCACTAGCCTTCAAAGCAAGGGTAGTATGTTTGGGTTTGGAAACTTCCTTGCCTTTCCATTTACCAACCTGCTTGGTGGGCCTTTTGTTCTGTTTCTTTCCATTACTGACCATCAGAATGGATTTCCCTTTTGTCTTCAGGTTTTGCTTAGCAATTCTTAACATGCTTAGCAATTCAGGAAGAGTTTTGTCCATGTCATTCATGTTGAAATTAAGGACAAATTGACCGAAGCTTTCCGGCAAATAATTGCAGGATCAAATCAGTCGCAAGCTCTTTTTTTAGGGCAAATCCCAATCTTTCAAGATTCTCCACATACCCAATCATCTTGAGTACATGGGGACCTACTGGGGTCCCCTCAGAAAGCTTGGCTTGAAAAAGGGATTTTGAAATTTCAAACCTTTCATGCCTTGCTTGCTCTTGATAGAGCATTTTCAGATGTTCGATCATATCGAACGCTGCCATGTTTTCATGTTGCTTTTGTAATTCAGAATTGATGGTAGCCAGCATGAGGCAAGCAATTTCATTGGCATCATCGACATGCTTCTTATAAGCATATCTTTCATCCTTAGGAGCAGAACTAGGAGGTTCCTCATCAGGAACATGTGTCTCTAAGACATACAGCTTTCTGTCATGTTTGAGGACAATCCTCAGATTTCGGTGCCAATCCAGAAAATTTGTCCCAGACAATTTTTCCTTATCCAGGATTGTTCGCAAAATGTTATTAGATGTGTTTGTTGTCATGGTAATCTACAAAATGGAATGGAAAAATATAAGTATCATAACATATTCAATTAGGCCTTTAATTAAATATGCTCCCACTATTTTACTCAAACCAAATGACCCTCATCATTTGATTCGAAAAATCCCGTTGGAAGATTTTCTAGTGGATCGAGATCCATATTTCACTTTGTTTTAAGTCAACGTTAGGCTGATTACACAAAACTTAGCTATTTAGGTAGGAACTCCTTCCAATTGTATCCAATACAATTCTCTAATATTTCAGTTGGGTGAATAACTCCTTATTCCAATCCATCATATGGACTATTCCCAACTCTTGCGTCTAAACGCATATAATCTTATTATATTTTGTTTAGTTAAGTTTGACCCATTATTTTAGAAATTGGATATTACAATTATCCCATCGCACCTTACTAATATGGAACATGCACCTCGCGTTAGGCGAAACCTACAATATTCGATACTAGTCTTGATGAGTTCTAAAACTTGGAAAGAAAAAACTTAATATTTAGTTTTGAGGGATTTTAATTAGTTTGATCTCACCGGCTTATTTATCATATAAATCGTTCCTCACACATGCATCAACATACATACAATATATATCAACAAACATACATACAAATGAAACAGTTATGGCCCCTAGCGCAATTGTTCTCCCAAGCCAATGAGAGAACTTAAGCTAAACCTAATAACGATCTTCACTTCTCCAAGCAAGATCTCCAAGGCTGTCCTTCTTTGTTTTGTAGTCTTCTCTTTCTTTATAATAATACATTACATAAAGGAAACTCGTTTTACATACAAGGGAGTGAGATGAGAAAAGAAGTTACATGATGAAAATAAGAGAGAGGCACGACACGCAGGTTGTATTTATAAAATCTAAAACAAAAAAAAAACTAAGGCCATAACTGATCACCACAAGAAAAATAATAAATAAATTTTATTATTATAATATTTATTATAATAACTATTATTATAATAAATATAATTTTATTATTAATTTAAATCCTGTTTATTAAATAAATCAAATTAAATTTTCGGCGAATGCATGACCTGAAGCGCAGACTGCATTGACGCAACATTTACGCCGTCATACTGCCTGTGACGACCGTCACAGTTTCCATGGCGATCGTCACACATCAGCCCATGACGACCGTCACAAGGCTATGGCGACCGTCACACCTGCAAAATGAGTAATCTTAATCGCAGACGGCGCAACCCTTGTGCCGTCACACTCTAATGCCACAATTTCATACCGTCAACACACCATGATCAATAATTCAATATGATTGATCTGTACGCTATCGCTTCACCATACTAAAGTCGGATTCCAAAGCAGATAACCACAGATCGCTCAACCGAATGCTAATCATTACGTGATTTGAACTGACGAAATAAAATAGTATATCCAATATACCATATTTGCATCAAAGTTAATCATATCACATATGAATTAGATCGATCATATATGTGTAACTTATGGACGATTGACATATCGCTGCTTCACTATACTATTGTCAGATTCTGAAGCATAATCAATATCAATCATCCAAACCGTACACAATTTGATGCCAAAAAATTCAATATCTGGATTTTATTTAATTTTTACGTGTTTTAATTCAATTAAAACAAAAATGACAGAAAATAAACAATTACCAAACTCATGGTTTCGTAAGTGGCTCTGATACCACTGAAGGGAAATTTGCGATCTAAACGCAGCGGAAAACCAAAATTTCCCTTTAGAGATCCTTACGAAATATCATGATCTGTGATAGAAAGGTTACCTCTTGTGGCGATGAAACCTTTGATTCCAAATCTATGGATGATCACGAGCGTTGTACGATGAACAGCGTCTCTACTCAGTCCACACGAACAGCTTCCTTCAGTCACAGTGCTAGGTGATTACGATTGAAGGTTTTGAGTGAGAGAGAGGAAAAATAGAATACGGCCAGGGTTTCAACAACAACTACCTTGAGCTTCTGCACAAGGGTTCTATTTATAGCACTACTTGTGTGGGCTACAAGCTAAAAAGCCCAACTCAATAATAATAATATTATTATATTATTATAATAACTATTATTATAATAAATATAATTTTATTATTATTATATTTATTATAATAACTATTATTATAATAAATATAATTTTATTATTATTATATTTTATAACTATTATAAAATTAATAATAACTATTATTATGTTATATGGTACCTTACCATATTCCGTATTCCATTCAAGTGCACCGTACCTTACGGTGTTCCTTATTTACTCTATCTCGTCTCCAACTGTCCTTATGTGTGTGACCCTGTAGGATTTCGCGACGTTGGCAATTATATTAAATCATGTATTTAACATAATAAACAGTGAGTGGTATCTAGCAACACATCACTGCTACCCAAGTCACAAAATTGTCATGTGATCTGACAAAACCTTTTGTGATAGTACTTGTGTGTACAATTACCCTTTTGCCCCTATGTCTATATTGAACACAAGGCATATACCGTGTCATCCTTGTCTAGTTCAATATTGGGCCCTTAGACATTTATCCTGTTATGCAGGATGGGCAAATTCCATCTAGGCTACTCATGTCCCTCAGCATGCTTTGTGAAGTACCCATCAACTGTCTTTATGATCATCCAGTTACGGACAATGTTTGATCAGCAATAAAGTACTTGACTCTACATCTAGGGTACATAGTAGTTTCAGGTCGAAGGGTGGTATACACCACTATCACCATGAGAGTAACTTATGACACTTTGCATAACATTCTATGTAGTACTCTCATAGTGGGTCAATCCAGTATAAATATTACTCCTAATATTCATACCTATGTCAAGACTTGATAACTCCTTATCCATGATCCATGAGATGTGATCATCAGTCTATCTACATAATAGTCTTAATGCTTTAAGGCTATCCCATTTCACATTAAAGCTCGACTATGGATGCTTTAAGAATAGTGTCCTTATTTTTAATGGAATCTCATGATTAAGTCATACTTAATGTTTCATTAAACGAACTAGCTATTCTAGGGACTTTATCATTTTGGAAAAACAAACATAATAAAGAAATGCCTTTTATTATTAATAAATAATTTGATACAAGTACCAAAAGTATTGGCCTCTAGGGCTTACACCAACATATAGAGAATTGGCAAGTTGTGAATAGAGTTTTTTCCTCAAAGACATGTTTAGTTTTTTAGTCTTGATGAGATTCTGTTTAGGGCATATGGGAAATTAGTTTCAAAATATAAAATGGATTCTGGTACGAGACAGAACATTGTTGGACTAAACTTTAAGATGTAAGCCATTGCCTATGAAGTATTAGGCTGAATTGTAAAAATACCACTTGCTGAGGCCAAACCCTGCTCATAATCGATATCCAGCTGAAGATAATGTAGTGCAATATTATCAGTCCATGAGTTATGACACTAAAAGGCAAATCACAAGTCCTTGACCCCACCTCAAACGTTCCAAAAGTACAGATCAGAGACTAAAGTTTACGTACAATTCTCAATATAATTAAAAAGATCATCAGTTTAAATCCAACAAAGATTTACAACCTTTTGACTTTACTTGCAAATGAGACAATACACGAGGTTATAAGAATTGATTACAAAAACCCATTCATTCTCACGTTAGAAGAAAAACTGAAACTCAAGTATAATACAAGGTCTGCAAAGCTAAACCTACAAAATCTAAGACAAAATCACTCAGATTTGAATATTATACTATACAATGCATTCTATTATTCATCAAGCTTGCAATAAAGTTTGCGACGTAATGGTCGGCACCAAATCCTGTCAAGTGTTGGATTGAAGTGGTGAAGACTTGTGTAGCATGGTGCAGGGCGGCTTGAAAGTGGATATCAACCTCAAGATAAGTTCCAAGGCAAGTATCTGCAAAGTCAGGACTCAGTCACAAGTCGAGATGAAATGGAAGTTCTCAAGCTGTAATTCATGTCAATGGCAAAAGAATAAAATCCAAAATGTCAACATAATGGCACAGTTGGTATTGGAAAGCCTACTAGAGAAACACCTTTGAAGAAGATAATTGCAAGCTTTTCAAGTACTCAAAAGTCCAGGCAGGGGCTTTGGGTTAAATTTCGAAGCGGAAGCTACAAAAAGAGAAGAGCATGAAGCAATTGATATTTGAAACCGAAGTGAATGAGAATTCATAATAACAATCAGCATATTCTTTAAAAAAGGCAATGACAACTTTACCAGATTTTCAGCAGACAATTTCATTGGAAATTCTGGTCTTAATGGCAATTGTCATTATTTTGGTGAGCAAGGAGCTGGGGTTTTCGGTTGTTTTCTTTTGGACCAAACTTACGGTGCACATATCATGAGGTCATTAGGGAAAATGAACTGCTGCTAATGTTGGTGAGGCTGCTGTGAAAATTGCATTATAGTTCCTGCAAGCGCAAGATCAATATTGTGTCAGCGAGCATGTAGTATTTAGGTTCCTTTTAGGTGTTACAAATGATGTTACAAACAGCATCTAAAGAGATCATGATAAGTTCTAAAAGTGAAGTGCTTTCTCCAAAATTTCAAGCTTGTGATGGAAAGACATATTTACCTAATGCTGAATTTGAGAATCATAATGAAGTTGCTCTTATTCAACCAACTAGAATAAAATCATGAACTGAAGTTCTTGTCTACCTATGGCTCCATACACTCCCTGATCCATGTTCAGCTCCTCAAATCTAGCACAGATGATTGTTGCTGCAATTGACATGGTTCATGGTTAGAATTTCCCTCCAAAAAAACCATTTGAAATTCAGTAGCAAAAAGCTGACACTGCAAAAGTAAGTTAGTTCAAGCAAGGAAGCTCAATATTTGTTTCATGTTCACATCCTATGAAAGTAGGGTCATCATCATTTAAGTAACTCGTCATACATAAGCAAGTTCAAAATGCATTTTTTTTGTCAATTCTAACCAAAATTTAAATGATCAATTCAACAAATTTTCATTTCAAAACTCAATCAAGAGACCACACAAGTTTCATTTCAATCCATTTTCAAGTAACCATTCAAGTTTCATTTCCCGCCAATTCAAGTTTCTTTATCACGTTTCAATTCTAATTCAAAAAGGCAGCAAAGTCAAGATTTGTGATGAATCAACCAAAATCACATCAGCAGCAAAGCAAGAGCAGTGAAGAGTTTCAAAAAATCAAACTTTTACAACAGTGAAAATCAAGATTCAAAATCAGAGGGACCACCATACTTCTAGAAGCAACCTTCACTACAGACAAAAATTTCAAACCAATTTCCTTCCGTACCTACACGTCTCTCCACTCAAGTTTGTGCCTCACCATTATCCTTCGTTGTTCAAATTTTCCAGCTCACAATGGATTACACCTCATCATTCTCCCTAACAAACTCACACGGATTAGAGGATATTCATCTGAAAATTCTTCAATCCTCACACGTACCAACCAACCCTAAAACACCCTAATAAAAAACCACCCATTTTCCCCTTAGAAAATAATATCTACCTTAGAAGAAAACAAACAAACCAAGCTAACTTATCTCCCGAATCGAATCAAGAGGTTCTCGTTGAGTACAACGGACGTAGAGGGTGCTAACACCTTCCCTTTGCGTAATCGACTCCCGAACCTAGAATTTGGTTGCGATGACCATTTTCTTATCCTTTAAAGGTTTTATCGATATTTTCCTATTCCTTCCTAGGAATGAATAAAGTTCGGTGGGGACTCTGTTTCGAACAGTATTTTCCGCATCCATCGCGAGGATCGTATTTTTCGAGGTACGATAAATGGTGACTCTACTGGGGAATCTAATGCACGTATGATAGAGAGAGTCAAGCCTAACTTGACTCGATTCGAGAGTGTTAGCTTCGCTTGTTTGATTTCTTCTTGTTTGTTTTCTCCTATTACTTCTTTATTTGCTTTGTGTTGCTTTCTCTTTATTTTATGTTGTTTATCATACTTGTTTGTTGGATCTTGGGATGATATCACAAGTAAGGCTCTATACCCGAGTCTTGGAAAAAGAAGAGAGAACACCTAGTTTAGATTTTGGAATTAATTAGTGTTAGTCCCCAAGGACTCGCTCCTTGTGTGCCTAGCATGAAAGCTTCCCCTAGAGTAGACCTTTTCGTAGGTCTTGTTGTAACGCAGCTAGCCTGTCGCACGACTTGATTCATGAAGGGTCTGTGACTCTGAGAACCACTCTTAGCACCAGTTTCTATCTTGGTGGTCGTTAGTGTTAGTCTCCGAGGACTCGCTTCTCGTGGGCTTAGCATGAAGACTACACTCAGGATAGACCTTTTCGTATCCTCGTTGTAATGTAGCTAGCCTGCTGCATGACGTTGATGCGATTGGTGTCCGTGATCCTGGGAACCTTATCCATCAACATAGGACCTATCCCGTGAGTAGGTTTATGGGTAAAGACTCTAGAACTATCCTTATAAAACCTACCTGTTAGGGTGTTTTGCAAATGCTCGTGTTATCCTGGATCCTGAATCTACCTGCGTTGCATTCATTGGTATACCATTGCATTTGCATTCATCAGCATTGCATATCATTTTCCAAAACCAAAACAAACTCAACCATCCTTTGTCCATAACCCGCAGTTGATTTCCCGACACTTGTATCGGAATTGAAGCCGCTTTTGAAAGAATCATGGACTTAGAAGAGCAGAACCAGTTCGCGTTAAGCGCAGATGTTGACTTGATGAAGAACCAGTTATACCAACTTGTGGAAGCTATGATAGCCTTGGCAAGGAGAGAAGACAACATTCAAAGGCCTATAGTCGCTAAGGATGTCATTCTGCCTCAAGTGAATAATCTTGCCCAATTTCAGCCTGCGCGAATTCCTGTTGGGGACCAGGTAATACAAGAATGTCACACTATTCAAGATGAACATGCCTTGTCTCATGATGCAGTTGAATACCATAGCTTTGCATTCACTACACCGAATTCCAGAGGGACAAGCCTGGTGGTGAATACTGAACGACCTCAAGATGTTGAGTTTGCTGAAAGATGTCGTGTGTTGGAAGAAAAGCTTAAAACCATGAAGGGGCGCGATGCTTTTGATCTGAATGCTTTGAACCTGTGTTTGGTACCCGGACTTGTAATACCTCCAAAGTTTAAAATGACGAATTTTGAGAAGTACAAAGGAGATAGGTGTCCAAAGCAACATTTGGTGATGTTTTGCAGAAAGATGACCTCCAATGCTCTCAACGACAAACTTATGATTCACTATTTCCAAGACAATCTAAGTGGGGCATCACTGAGTTGGTATATGCAGCTACAGAGTGGCTATATCCAGTCGTGGTCGGACTTAGCCAGCGCCTTTGTGAAACAATACCAATACAATCTTGATGTGGCTCCCAACCGCATACAGTTGCAAGGCTTATCTCAAGAGGAGAACGAATCCTTCAGAGGGTATGCTCAGAGATGGAGAGAGGTAGCTGCTCGCGTTTAACCACCACTTTTAGATAGAGAATTGGTTGACCTGTTCATAGATTCTTTGTAAGGCCCATACCTGGAAAAGATGATGAGCAATGGGACATCAAACTTCTCTGAATTGGTATCAGTAGGAGAATGCATTGAGAGTCATATAAAAAGTGGAAATATCCAAGACACCTCGAGCATCCAGACTAGTGAGAGTGATTCCATTGTCAGTTCTCAAGAGAAAGAGGAGGATGAAATCAATGCAATCTGGGACACTCTACAAGCTCCATCTCCGGTACCTTATCCTCAATACCCAAGCATCTCAAATGTTCAAAGTCAACAATCTTATGGACCTCCCTGCGCGATTCCATTCTCTCCACATGGTCAATATACTTCTGTCAATAGAGGTCCCCCTCATCAACAACAGATTGCACAACAACATTCTTCACAACCCCGACGCTACTATAATCAAAGACCAAAAAGGCATTTTGATCATTTGCCAGTGCCATTCAGTCATATATTGCCACGTTTGATTAGTAGCGGGCTAATAGTGCTAAAGGGCTTGGATCCTGTTATTCCTCCATACCCACCAGACTTTGACGCCAATGCACGATGTGGATACCATGCTAGCGCCATGGGGCATTCAACTAAGGATTGCAAACAGCTCAAAAACAAGGTCCAAGATCTGATTGAGTCTAAGTTGATCTCATTTACGCCTCGAGGTCTTCAAATCAATGTCAATCCTTCACTTGATCTGGTGGGTCCATCTGCCCATGTTATGGAAGAAGTTGCTGAGAGTAGGTGTGAAGAAGGTTATCATAGTGATCTCGATGAGCAAGAAAGCTAGCCCAACAGTGGGTCAAAAAAGAAAAGCCGAGTCCCCAATGCTGGCAATTTTTAGATCATGTCATTTCTATGCATTTGTAGTTTCTTTTTTGTTATGTGCTATTTGCTTTTAGACATTGTTGTTTATTAATGGTAATATTAATGAAGTGATCATGCATTTTTTGAACTAATCACGTCGCATTCGCTCACATTTTCTTCACTTATATCAAAAAACAAAAAAAAATGTTCATCTATATACCTCTCATTCACTTTCTTTACCAAATTGTTGTTTAGCAAAGATTGAAGGGAGGATGACGAAAATGAGATACCCATAATTGCTGATGGTATGCTTTCGGATAGAATCCTGCCAAGGATGTACAGGCATTGTTTCAAATTCCTAAACACTGGAGAGATAAGGAGTTAATTCCTAGTTCACCACTTCGAGCTGAGAAGTAGAAGTTTCCTTTGGATATTCAAACCTTTACACTCAACCCGGGGCAGGGTAGTGTTCAGTTAATCTGACTCCGTATTCTTTGTACACGTCTTGAGGTGACAAAGAAATCATGCAAAATCCAGAAGTTATGATGGTTGTTCTTCAATGACTACTGACTTGGCAGTCACAAGCCTTACTCTAAAAAAAAGAAGAGAGCCCGCTAAGTCAAACACCTCAAAAAAGAGACTTAGGCAAAAATTAGGGCAATCCCGATGGACTCGTAGAATAAAATCAGTCCATGCAAAATTAGGGATCAAAAATAAAAAAACAAAAAAAGTCCTTAAATCCTCAAGCGAAGCAAAATAAGATTCAGTGAACACCATATCAAAAATCAAAAGGTCACTGACGTCCGTCAAAAACAAAATAAGATTACTGCCATTTCAAGCGAATCTTGAACCTTCATCTTCACTCTTACACCGTCCAAATCTAAGTACGCGTGTCGATTTAACTGAACGTAGGACTGGAGATCATCACGAAGAAGAGGTGGGTACAAATATAACTTTGAGCCTTATATCCTTTGTTTCTATAACCGTGAACCAGACCATGTTATAACCCTCAAAAGACCTAATTGAGGCGAGGTTTATTCTGAAAGCATACTACAGTGAGGTTGCATAAACTGACTCCTACGAATTTGCTAGTCTTTTGAATTGGTATCATATTCTTGCTGTATCTTTCACACACCAGTAAATCAGCATTGCGTTTGAGCTAATGGTTCACTCGTCACACACTGACACATCATTCCAATAAATGATTTTTCAAAACGTGCATGAATGTCGCATTAAAATTACCATTTCTGAATGATCAATTTTAATTGTAAATCAGCATTTGACATTAGGAAAATTCCAACAAAGTGCAATCAGAGAGAAACTTGAGCATTCGTTGGCACTGACTCGAATCGAGACTATCTCATAACCTCGTGAATCTGAGGCAAGTCTTTCAAAAGCCAAGACTGGGGCAGACCACTGCAAAATCCATACACAGGGGCAGACCACTGCAAAATCCAGACACAGGGGCAGACCATCTCACTACCCTCCAGACAGGGGCAGATTCCCTTCATACATTCAAGTTGGTCAAGCTGGCCATGTCATGCACTAAGCGACCCTTGGGTTCAACAAGTATTAAAAGCCTTGGGGCAGAGCAAATGCACAATCAGAATGCATTGGATAAGTCGCTACGCTCACACAATCAACATGCATTAGTTATGTCGCCGCGCTCATACAACCATTTATGGCATATCATCTAGAAGTGAGGTTCTCTCATGAACCAAACACGCAATTTCTTCAAAGGATCAGACTTGGGGCAACAAGAGAATCATATTGGCCTACTGATCATAATATCTTCCATTTTCGAGTGTCGGGAAATCAAATCTTTCCAACAAACCAAAAGTCCAACCCTTCTTGGCACCTCCTAAAGTCCAATTCATATTGGCAACTACCAAAAGTCCACCCTGTTTGCATCACCTCCTAAAGTCCAACCTTGCTTGGCAACTACCAAAAGTCCACCCTGCTGGCATCATCATAAACCAAAAGTCCACCCTGCTGGCATCACCATCAAATAAAGTCCAACCTTGCTTGGCACCTCCTAAAGTCCAATTCATATTGGCAACCGCCAAAAGTCCACCCTACTGGCACCTTCATAAGACCAATCCCCTGCTCGCATTTGCATATGCATCACCTACAGTTAACATGCACCATATGCAAACATAGAATAATCTATTTCCTTCCTCAACCCCCGCGTTGATATATATTGATTTGTTCTTGACCCTTGAGTCAATGTTGTCTTTATTTTCTTTGGCCCCTGAGTCGATGTTTACCTTTCTTTCAACCCCCGAGTTGATGATATTTTGTCTTTATTTTCTCGACCCCCGAGTCGATATTGCCTTAGTTTCTCGACCCCCGAGTCGATATCATTATTACATCTTCAACCCCCGAGTTGACATCTTATTGCTTGTACTGAACCCCGAGTCATTGTTATCTTTACCTTCTTCGACCCCCGAGTCGATATTGTCTTTACTTTCTTGACCCCCGAGTCGATATTGCCTTTATCTCTGCCCTCGACCCCCGAGTCGATATTTGCTTTTACCTTCAACCCCCGAGCTGATATTTTGTTATTTCCTTCAACCCCCGAGTTGATAGATTACCTTGCCTTTATTTTCTCGACCCCCGAGTCGGTATTGTCTTTATTTCCTCGACTCCCGAGTCAATATTACCTTTACCTTTCTTTCAACCCCCGAGTTGACGACAGTTTATCTTAATGTTTCTCGACCCCCGAGTCGATAGTATTTCCTTTTCTCAACCCCCTAGTTGATATGCCAGTATTCCCAGTGAGTCTTTCACCTTGCTCCATCTAATCCCCATTAATCCTTCTTTGGAAACCAGAAGTGAAGCCTTGCCCAGTTGCATTCCCATATGAATCTCATAAAACAAGTTCATTTGCATTCCTGTATGCATGGCATTTCCATCCCCAGCATCATATCATAACAGGATCCAGGATCAGTTCGCAAGCATCTTGGCCAGTCCTCCATCAAAGTCGGCAGTATTCTTCTAAAAGAGTTGGTACCCCACACATACTCAAGGAATTCTATTCCCTAGCAAGTCATTCTTCAGCCATGCAGTTGATAATGACAATCCCCAACAACTGTTGTTATTACTCCCCAAGCAGAGGATATCCTATAAAGTTTCTTGTGAGCTTTCCCCTACAGATCCATTGCATTTCCTCCTAGAGGGATCTTGCTCAACTATTCTCCTATATAATTTATTCAGAGATACTGCTTTGGTATCATCGAGGAACCTTAATGGACAAGGGACTGCTTCGACGACCCAGAGAATCGTCTGCCTTCAGAGATACTGCTTTGGTATCGTCGAGGAACCTTAATGGATAAGGGACTGCTTCGACCACCCAGAGAATCCTCTGCCTTCAAAGATACAACTTTGGTATCATCGGAGAACCTTATATGGATAAGGGACTGCTTCGACCACCCAAAGAACCTCAAGTTATTCTGTTCATTTTGTACCCCGCTACTTCATCCTGCCAGTTCTTACTCCATAAGTACACGTTCCTTTTGATAGACAAATTTTGGGGTCTTCTTATATCTAATTAACTTCTACCCTAAAAATGAACGCCATGCAGCAGTTCATTCTCTCGGGTTCAAGACAATTAGATAGGGGCATCTGTCATACCCCAAAATTGTCCTACCCTCTCATTTTTCTTATACTAAGCATGTTGTTGCTTCATGGACTTCTCCCAAGATCATCATATGGTTTAGGCTATGGAGATTCGATTTGTACTCTTTGTAATCAGGAGCTCTTGCAAGTGTGTTAGATTCAGGTGAAGATAAAGGAAAGATGTATCCTCATTCTCATGACCAATTAGCCAAGATGCGGTTTCAAGATGATTTTAGGTTATGGTCCAAGATGACTCTAGTTGATCAAGTACAATGATTAGAATCTATTTCCTCAAAAGATCAGACTTAAAATCGCTTGAAGTTTTAAGTTATGATTAAGAAGATTTTTAACCATATTCCAAGTGTGACACTGAGGCGGTATGGTTAAACAAGCTAAGAAATGACCATTCATCTAAGTGTGAATTGGTTTTAGAATTGGTGGGTGATTTTTAGGCCATGTGCATGGCAAGATATGGTTAGAAATATTCTTAAAACCATATAGAGAATTGGCAAGTTGTGAATAGAGTTTTTTCCTCAAAGACATGTTTAGTTTTTTAGTCTTGATGAGATTTTGTTTAGGGCATATGGGAAATTAGTTTCAAAATATAAAATGGATTCTGGTACGAGACAGAACATTGTTGGATTAAACTTCAAGATGTGAGCCATTGCCTATGAAGTATTAGGCTGAATTGTAAAAATACCACTTGTTGAGGCCAAACCCTGCTCATACTCGATATCCAGCTGAAGATAATGTAGTGCAATATTATCAGTCCATGAGTTATGACACTAAAAGGCAAATCACAAGTCCTTGACCCCACCTCCAACGTTCCAAAAGTACAGATCAGAGACTAAAGTTTACGTACAATTCTCAATTTAATTAAAAAGATCATCAGTTTAAATCCAACAAAGATTTACAACCTTTTGACTTTACTTGCAAATGAGACAATACGCAAGGTTACAAGAATTGATTACAAAAACCCATTCATTCTCACGTTAGAAGAAAAACTGAAACTCAATTATAATACAAGGTCTGCAAAGCTAAACCTACAAAATCTAAGACCAAATCACTCAGATTTGAATATTATACTATACAATGCATTCTATTATTCATCAAGCTTGCAATAAAGTTTGCGACGTAACGGTCAGCACCAAATCCTGTCAAGTGTTGGATTGAAGTGGTGAAGACTTGTGTAGCATGGTGCAGGGCGGCTTGAAAGTGGATATCAACCTCAAGATAAGTTCCAAGGCAAGTATCTGCAAAGTCAGAACTCAGTCACAAGTCGAGATGAAATGGAAGTTCTCAAGCTGTAATTCATGTCAATGGCAAAAGAATAAAATCCAAAATGTCAACATAATGGCACAGTTGGTATTGGAAAGCCTACTAGAGAAACACCTTTGAAGAAGATAATAGCGAGCTTTTCAAGTACTCAAAAGTCCAGGCAGTGGCTTTGGGTTAAATTTCGAAGCGGAAGCTACAAAAAGAGAAGAGCATGAAGCAATTGATATTTGAAACCGAAGTGAATGAGAATTCATAATAACAATTAGCATATTCTTTAAAAAAGGCAATGACAACTTTACCAGATTTTCAGCAGACAGTTTCATTGGAAATTCTGGTCTTAATGGCAATTGTCATAATTTTGGTGAGCAACGAGCTGGGGTTTTCGGTTGTTTTCTTTTGGACCAAACTTGCGGTGCACATATCATGAGGTCATTAGGGAAAATGAATTGCGGCTAATGTTGGTGAGGCTGCCGTGAAAATTGCATTACAGTTCCTGCAAGCGCAAGATCAATATTGTGTCAGCGAGCATGTAGCATTTAGGTTCCTTTTAGGTGTTACAAATGATGTTACAAACAGCATCTAAAGAGATCATGATAAGTTCTAAAAGTGAAGTGCTTTCTCCAAAATTTCATGCTTGTGATGGAAAGACATATTTACCTAATGCTGAATTTGAGAATCATAATGAAGTTGCTCTTATTCAACCAACCAGAATAAATTCATGAACTGAAGTTCTTGTCTACCTATGGCTCCATACACACCCTGATCCATGTTCAGTTCCTCAAATCTAGCACAGATGATTGTTGCTGCAATTGACATGGTCCATGGTTAGAATCTCCCTAAAAAAACCATTTGAAATTCAACAGCAAAAAGCTGACACTGCAAAAGTAAGTTAGTTCAAGCAAGGAAGCTCAATATTTGTTTCATGTTCACATCCTATGAAAGTAGGGTCATCATCATTTAAGTAACTCATCATACATAAGCAAGTTCAAAATGCATTTTTTTTTGTCAATTCTAACCAAAATTTAAATGATCAATTCAACAAATTTTCATTTCAAAACTCAATCAAGGGACCACACAAGTTTCATTTCAATCCATTTTCAAGTAACCATTCAAGTTTCATTTCCCGCCAATTCAAGTTTCTTTATCACGTTTCAATTCTAATTCAAAAAGGCAGCAAAGTCAAGATTTGTGATGAATCAACCAAAATCACATCAGCAGCAAAGCAAGAGCAGTGAAGAGTTTCAAAAAATCAAACTTTTACAACAATGAAAATCAAGATTCAAAATCAGAGGGACCACCATACTTCTAGAAGCAACCTTCACTACAGACAAAAATTTCAAACCAATTTCCTTCCGTACCTACACGCCTCTCCACTCAAGTTTGTGCCTCACCATTATCCTTCGTTGTATAAATTTTCCAGCTCACAACGGATTACACCTCATCATTCTCCCTAACAAACTCACACAGATTAGAGGATATTCCTCTGAAGATTCTTCAATCCTCACACGTACCAACCAACCCTAAAACACCCTAATAAAAAACCACCCATTTTCCCCTTAGAAAATAATATCTACCTTAGAAGAAAACAAACAAACCAAGCTAACTTATCTCCCGAATCGAATCAAGAGGTTCCCGTTGAGTACAACGGACGTAGAGGGTGCTAACACCTTCCCTTTGCGTAATCGACTCCCGAACCTAGAATTTGGTTGCGATGACCATTTTCTTATCCTTTTAAGGCTTTATCGATATTTTCCTATTCCTTCCTAGGAATGAATAAAGTTCGGTGGAGACTCTGTTTCGAACAGTTTTTTCCACGTCCATCCCGAGGATCGTATTTTTTGAGGTACGACAGGAAATAAGGACGCTCATATCATAACCAGATCAGCCTTCAAACCTTCTGAAGAAACACTTCTGGGTTTGGTGTCTTTGATCGAGCCAACATCTGTTGATGAAGCTCTACTGGACAAAGAATGGATTCTGGCGATGGAAGAAGAACTTAACCAGTTTTCAAAGAATGATGTTTGGGATCATGTTCAGAAGCCTAAAGGTGTCCACGTTATTGGAACTAAATGGGTATTCAGAAACAAGCTCAATGAGAAGGGTGAGATTGTTAGAAACAAGGTAAGACAGGTTGCACAAGGTTATAGTCAACAAGAAGGAATAAACTATACAGAAACCTTTGCTCCAGTCGCCAGGCAGAATTCGAGATGAGTCTGATGGGAAAATTGAAGTTCTTTCTGGGAAATCAAATTGAACAAAAATCAGAGGCTGCTTACAAAGTAAGTATACCAAAGAACTTCTGAAGAAATTCAACATGACGGAGTGTACACCAGCTAAGACTCCAATGCATCCAACATGTATTCTAGAAAAGGAAGAGGTAAGTGGAAAGGTTTGTCAGAAGCTCTATCGTGGTATGACAGGCTCTCTTCTGTACTTAACTGCATCTAGACCTGATATTCTTTTTAGTGTTCATTTGTGTGCTAGATTTCAATCAGATCCTAGAGAATCTCATTTAACTGCTGTTAAAAGAATTCTAATGTATCTAAAAGGAACTATTAAACTTAGCTTGATGTATGAGAAAACATCAGAGTACTCTCTTTCTGGTTATTGTGATGCAGATTACGCAGGAGACAGATTGGAAAGAAAAAGCACTTCTGGAAACTGTCAGTTTCTCGGGAAGAATCTGATATCATGGTCAAGCAAGAGGCAATCAACAATTTCTCTCTCGACAGCAGAAGCAAAGTACATATCCGCGTCTCTATGCAGTACACAGATGCTGTGGATGAAGAACCAGCTAGAAGATTATCAGATACATGAGAGTAACATTCTTATCTTTTGTGATAATATTGCTGCTATCTGTTTAAGTAAGAATCCAATCTTACATTCTAGGGCTAAACACATAGAAATTAAACATCATTTATTAGAGACTATGTTCAGAAGGGAATCTTATGTTTAAAATTTATAGATACAGACCATCAATGGGCTGATATTTTTAAAAAACCCTTGGCTAAAGATAGATTTCTATTTATTGTGAAGCATCTGAAAATATACTACTGTCCAGAGTAAGATTTCATCAGAATCAGATGTGTTTAGTCAGAGTCTGAAGAAATCAGATTCTCATTTAAACTAAGATGCATTTGTTTTTAACCTTAGTCATCAGAAGATGCTTTTGTCAGAAGTGTCTCTAATCAAATGGAAACCTTTTGGTTTTCCAGACTCTAAGAATATCAAAACGTGTCCAAAATCAAATCATATATACTGTTGAAGAGACACCTCGAGCGTTGTGATTTTGTGAGACTAGGTTTCAAGTAATTATTACATATTACTCCTTAATATCATTTTTAACACATTGGATTTAAAAATTTACTTGATAAGTGTTTAAATCTTTACGTCTTCCCTCCTCAGTAGACATTCATAAAGATGCATATAAGATAAAAATTTCTTGGAACTTAACAATTGTCTTCCTTTATTCATGTTCAGAATCTGCCTTCTTATTTTCGAGTATACATTTATTCACATTTATTGACTGATGTCATAATATCAATAACGTATATTATTCCATAATCTTTGGGAGACTGATACACTCCTTCAGCATTCTTTGTTCTTGTTTGTATCCCGTGTATTGGAAATGATGAATTTCTTGTCTCAAGTCATCCAGTCTTTATTGCTATTTATGGCTATCACTCATCATTCTCTTTATATACCAAACTTCTTCTCATAACTATTCATCAGTTTCCAAACTTTCTTTTCATTCCTATTCCTCTTATTTCACTATGTCTATCAAAACTTTTGCTGGCAATGATGAAGTTATGGAGGGAATTAATGAGAAAAGGCTAAATCTTCCAAGATTAAGAGACTCAGGTGTTTACCTATCCACCAGCATGCAAATTCAAGGGTGGTCAGGATACTATGCAATCTTGCATGGACCCATTTATCATGTCCTGGTGAAAGAATTCTGGAAATATGCACGAATTGGGGAAGATAACAATTCTGTTTGGTCTTCTATTTTTGGTATTCCGATCATCATAACACCTACCTCCATTGCTCAAGCCATCAATTGTGTTCAATCTGGAGTCACTGTTGAAGATCTCCATCTGAACTACTCCTTTGTTGAGGATCTCATTAAAATTCATGATGTGTCTCGAAACAACTATGAACCTTATAATCCCGAAGGACTTCTCCCTGATGGAAAGTTGTGGTTTCAACTCCTGCTCACCAACTTTCGCCCCTGAGGATTGGCCAAAAGCACCTTGACTCATGATGATAAACTGTTTATCTATTTCATGATGTACAATGTCCGGGTGAATCTTCCGCAAACCATCTTCAATCATCTGAAGAACTGTGTTGAAATCTCCAGAAATTAACATAAGTCCTTCATACCTTATGGAAGAATTTTGTCTGAGTTATTCTACAGGGCTGAAATCATCACTTTAGCCAGAATACTTGGACTAGAAGATGCTACAGCTGAAGAGAGGTGTGAAAGGGTTCATGAGGTGGAGGATTTCTGATAGCTGGTTGGTGGGTGTTTCTCTTGGACTTTTGGTTGCTTGTTGCTTGATCTTTCTTCCGTTTATCATTGCTTTTCCTATCCGTTGTCCTTATTATTGTTTGTTTTTCTGTCTTATGATTATGTTCCTGTAATGTGCTCCGGCATTTTGTTGTTCCATCAATGAAGTACTTTCCTATTCCTTGATATTCTTTGTCTTTTACTCTGCCACTGTGTCCTTGGCATATCTTATGCGTGATATGCATCTTGACCTATGTCATTTTGTCTGTCAGTCACGTCTCTCATTTCCTACATATATATTTCATTTCTCCTCCCATGTTCTGTAGTGCTTGATCTTACTAGTTCAAAATTACCTTTACTGTCTAAATCTTCTCATCATGTCTCTAATCACTTTCCAAGGAGATGAGAACCTTCTTGAGGTCATATCAGAAGAATAAATCAACCTTCTTCATCTTGGAAATAGAGAAATTGCTAGCAGTATCACCTCAATCATGCACTATCAATAATGGACAAAATAATTCATCATTCTGGATAAACCAGTCTACTTAAATCTTGTAAAAGATTTTTGGAAACATGCCTACATTAATTATGAAAATCGTTCAATTTCCTCTCGTGTTTTTGATGTCCCCATAAACATCACTCCCTTCACCATTGCTCTAGCAATTGCCTGTGAGAACATTGGCTTTACTGTTGAACATGTTAAGTCTAGGTATCTTATTTCTGAGGAACTCGCCTCGCTTCACAACACATAATCCAAATATGAACCTCTCAATCCTGAAAACCTTCTTCCCATTCCCAAAGCTTGGTTTAAGCTTTTGCTGACAAATTTTCGTCCTCGGGAAGAAAACAAAAATATCTTATTTCATGATGATCGGGTCTTCATCTTTCTCCTGATGGCTCAAATGCAGATAAATCTACCTCAGAATATATTCAATTTTCTACAAAAATCCATTACTGACTCCAGAAATGGCTATTTCATCAAGCCCTACATACCTTTTGGAAGAGTTCTATCTGAAATCTTCTTTAAAGAAGGAATTGTTGAATTTGTCAAGACAGATGGTCTAGAAAATGGTTTGTTGAAGAAAAATTATGAAGTCTTTGATGGTTAATCTTTAGCATGTCGTATCTTGTGTTTTCTGTCTCGTCTTTAGGATGCTCTGTGTTTGATTTGTGTTTGATTCATGCTAATGTATTTTGATCCATTATTAATGAAACTGTTTCTATGAGTACTATGGCCTATTTTAGGAATCTCTTTCTCACATATTTATCATAATATTTCACTGTTTATTGCATTATCTTTTTTATTATGACAAAAGGGGGAGAAAGTAAAATGATTTTGATAGTACCTATTCTCAGAATCTCGAACTCAAACATTACATAATGCTTTTGCAACTAACCGTTTGTTTGATTTTTCAATTAAGGAACTCTGAAAAAGTTCACTTAGAATTCTAGACAAGTTGAATATAAAGATCCTACTCTCTTAAGATTGAAAATCTGATGGATAATTTCAACTCTGATAATTCATGGTTAAGAAGTTGTACACTCTGAGAATATATGTTTATTCAAACAGATGTTCCAATACTGTTCAGAAGTTGTGAACTTTCTGAAAGTCAAGAAATCTTGTTGGATATCATAGTGTTCAAAAGTTGTAAACTTTCTAAAAGTATGAAATTCAGACTCAAGCGTCAGAAGCTGAAATCTCCTTGAAAAAAAGTCAAGTCAATTCCTTGATTCAAAGATACTATTTCAGAAGATACGCTATGCAAAGGATGATATTCTGATAAAATCAATCAGACTCTGAATCTGGCAAGATTGGTGAATCTAAGAAATGATTGACAAAAGAGAAGTTAATTCTAATCAAACTCTGATACTTAAGAAGTTGTGATTCTTCATCAAGATCTGATAAGAAGTTCTGATACGAGATGCGCGACATCATCCAATCAGACTCAAAATCAAGTTTTGATTTTTCATCAAAGTTCTGATAGTAACCAGGTTTTGAAATGAAGACCTAGTGTTCTAGTCAGACTCTGATGAGTTGTTATAGGGAAGTATTCCTTCTCTATTGTTATGTTCTGAAGAACTCAAATTTTATTTTGTGAGTCTTAGGATCAGGGGGAGACTCTGAACAAGCATGAATGAAATTTTGAGATTAATAGATCCAGGGGGAGCTGAGAGCTTAAACTCTGAATTTGTCGGCTATGGTGATTACCCTGTATAAATTGTTCTATCAAAATACATGGTTTTGTCATCATCAAAAAGGGGGAGATTGTAAGAACAATATTTGGTTCTGCATCTTATCTCTATGTTTTGATGATAACAATGGAGTATTTGTGTGAGAACAATTTTGGAACTCTAATGTTTGTTATTCTGATGGTTTTGACAAACAGGTTCTGACTCTGATAAAGATCATGTGTTATGTTACTCTGAAATTCTCAATGGTCGCTTATGCGTAAAGAAGCAAGATTGCTTCTGATCTACTGTGCGTCAGAAAAACTCTAAGAAGACATTATGTTGCCACTGTAACGTCTCTTGGATTCTAACCTCTGAGCGTGACTCTGATGTTCTACTTCTGAAGCCTGTTTAGCTTCTGAAGTCGTCAACTTCTAAAGGCTAAGTGCTGAAGATTCTAAAGACAAGGTTCTGCTGAACGAAGTTCTGAAGACTCTGAAGACTTAAGGATTCTGAAGACTAAGGGTTCTGAAGAAGGAGTGCTAAAGATTCTGAAGACAAGGTTTTGCTGAATAAGTTCTGTAGACTCTGAAGACTCAAGACTCTGAAGACCCAATGATTCATTCTTCTGATCATGCTTCAATCATATCAACTCAGAAGCCTCTGATGAATACAAGAAGATGAAACATTTGTGTACGAAAATATCATTCCACTACCCTTATTTGGTGGTACAAAGGACAATTTCAGTGTACGATTTTCACCCCAGCATAACGACATTATTTCAAGTCGCCAGTACTCTTCTAATATTACTGATCTGCCCTTGAACAGATCTTTTTCTGGCTATATATAGACTTGATCATTCAACGAATCAGGGCGAAGAAAAAAAAATTATGTAACACTCAGTGTGAAAAAAAAGGAAATATTAAAACACTGATTCATATGAAGAAGGAACTCAAGAAATGGAGAAATTTATGAGTGAACAGTAAAGCACCACAATACAAAGAAGAAGATTGTTTTTACTGTGTAGATTCACTCTAAGATAGATTGAGCTAAAAATGTGTTTACTCTGCTTGTGTAAAAGCATCATTATTGTAAACAAACCTTTGTAACAAACAGTTGTTTGTGATTCCTAAAGGACCGGTTAGGTCTGAAGCTTTAGGAAGATTTGTGTTCCCTAAAGGACGGGGTAGGTCAGAAGCTTTAGGAAGACTAAGATAGTGAGTTTTAGTGTTGTTAGTCACTTGCAGTTGGCTGTGCATTGTATTTTCAAATAGTGGTTTGATTTCCTTGAGAGACCGGTTAGGTCAGAATTCTTGAGAAGTATAGGACTAGTGTGTCTTAGAGATTAATTTCTTAAGGGACCAGTTTGGTCAGAATCCTTAAGAAGAGACAGTTAGTCTGTGTATTGTTAGTCACCAGCAGTTGCTAGTGCGGTTGTAATCAGTTTGGTTATAGTGGATTAAGACCTCGCTTGAGAGAGGCAAAATCACCTTGGCGGGTGGACTGGATTAACTTGATAATTTTCAAGTGAACTAGGATATATCGTGTGTCTTTCTCTATTGTTAGTCTATTTGTGATTTTTGTTTGAGTGTCACGAAAAGCTTTCATTTTGGAAAACCCAATTCAAACCCCCCCCCCCTTTTCTTGTGTTTTTCTCACACCTTCAAGTATTACTCAAGTAACCATTTAATTCACCATTCACCAATTCAACAAGTCACATACATAGACATACTTCCATATAACAAACATATATGCAATGTAACTCGATGCAAGACTCAATGCAACTTATGCCATGTGGTACCAACACTTGTTATTATTTTTTGGTTTTTACACTTAAACCGGGTATGTCCCCTATACCAATAACAAACAAAAGCCTGTCCCCTAAGCTTTCAAACTCCGCTCTAGGTTTGGGACAAGTCACTAGCTCCCACGAAACGAGCAAGCATTGCCTCTTGACACAAATAATGCGTATGCAATCAACAATCATATGCAATTAAGACCATTCCCTAATCTTAATATCATGCATATCTCCAATAATTCATCACACTTGAATTACCACTCAATTGCACACACAACCACATTTTCAAAAGCATAGCATTCTTACTACAAACATGACCACCACAGTTACCAATTAATACACAAGCATCAACACAATTCCATCTCAATTCACAAAGCACACGTCATCAATTGAACATAGAATAATTAATCAATCTCTGCTAATTAAAAATTCGATATTCAATAAATATTCACTATTCAATTCAATATTCATTAATTATTCAATATTTGATAAATAATCAATATTTTAACAACTATCATTATCTAATAAATAATCAACATTTTAATAAATAATCAATATTTGAATGAATAATTAATATTTAAATAAATAACCAATATCTAACTTAAATAATCAATATCTAATTAAATAATCAATATTTTAAATAAACAATCAATATTTTAAATAAATAACCAATATTAAATAAATAATCAATATCCGATAAATCTTTAATGTCTTAATAAATATTTCAATATTTTAATAAAATTCCAATTTTTAAATAAAATTCCAATAATTAAACAAGTTTCTAATAATTAAATCCAATATTTAAATGAGGACTAAAATATCCATAATTAAATAAAGATTATTATTATCATTTATAATGAATATATTATATATATACAATAGTAAAACAATCTCCTATTCAATTTTCCTAAATCTCCATTAATTAATTAATCAATTAGTATAATTTCTAATTTCATAAAATTAATCCCATTTTCATTGAAAACAAGGTTACGCTACAGTAGGATAATGACTCTTATATGTTTTATAAAATATCACTTTTCATTGGGCAATATAAGGTATTTAAGTGAATACGGTAACCAAAATTAAAATAATTCTCATATGCCGCTACAGTATCGAATCACAAGGGCCTCACATTTTATTTAGCTACATGCATTATACTTTGTTTTACTTCTACAGTAACACTCCTTTTAATTTATAAATATAACATTCCACTTGCCGTACGAATACATAAAGAAATAATCATAATTAATATTTTAATAAACTACCAATATTTCAATAAATAATTAAAAATTTAATAAATAATTTAATATTCAATAAATAATTCAATAATTTATTAATTATTTAGTAATTAATAAATATTAAATAATTATTCAATATTTTAATAAATAATTAATATTTAATAAATAATTCAATATTCTCTAATTAAATTCAATTATTAAATAAATAATTTAATGTTTAAAATAAATATTTCAATATTTAGTAAATATTCAAAACTACTTAATATTAATAATTATTTGGTAATTACTAAATATTTCAGTTCAGAAATATATATATATATATATATATATATATACACACACGCTTGAGAGCTACATGATTGATGCAATATATATATTTCCTTTTGCCTAAACTAAATGATACAAGTCCAATGTCTCTGCGCTACTATTCATAAAGGAGAAGGGGGTCACATGCTATTACCAATCTTCTACGCTACAGGAGTTGAAAAAAAAGAAATCACACTTTTTTTTTCATTTTCTATTTCCTATATCTTATCACTTCAGCATAAAAAATATATCCATGGCACAATACCCTAAATAGACATTCGGAATTAACTATTATCTGATTCACCCAATGGCACATATTGTTTTCATTTTAGGGTTAAATATGTATAAGGTCCCTGAAAATAATTCATCATTTAAATTTGGTCCCTATAAATATTTTCTTCAAGGTTTGGTTCGTCTAAAGTTTTTCGTTTCTAACTGTAGTCCCTCCCGTTAATTTTCACTAAAGGAGGATGACCTGGCGTGCCATGTGGATATTTTTTGATGATGTAGCAGACATGTGGTAATGTCAACGTGGCAAAAAATGCTGACACGAATGCCACATGTCAATTGTTTCAATTTTAAATTTTTTTTATATTAATATCATATCTAAACCCAAAAATGATAGCTAATTTGTAGCTATTTCCTAACTAATCTCTAGCTAATCTAATCACACCATCCTATTAGTAATAATCTGTAGCTAATTCCTAGCTAATCTCTAGCTAATCTAAACACATCATCCTATTAGTAATAATTTGTAGCTAATTCCTAGCTAATTTACAGCTAATTCCTTGCTAATTTAAACACACCAATTCAAATCAAATCTTAAAACTTCTGAAGTAACTCGAATCAAACCATGACATTAACAAGTTGTTTCAAATTCCATACAAACATGTCATGCTATTACCAACCCGACACAGCGATTACATTTTTTCAGCTGCGATTTCCTATAACCCTATTGAACTACAATTACATGTAGTAGGCACAAAGTTGGAGTTAATGACCCTGAAAATTGAGGAAGAATAATCAGAACCATCTTGAGAAGTAATTGACAATTCAAGTAAAGTGATTTTGACAAGCTCCACCATGCTGCTACTGCCAAACAAAAACCAGTACTTGGAATTAGAAAGATGCAGAATTTAGTTACACAATGTAAAATCCACATGAACATACAAGCAAAAATGGTAGAATGCTGAATCTTTTTCACGCACACTCAAGAAAGGCACACTTACAAGCAATGAGTCCAAACATCCTGCAACTTTTTCTCCACTCCAAGTTTTTCCTTCCATGTCAAGCTTTCCTCGTGCCAATGCTTATCAATTAAGTGTCATGGCTGTCATTCTCGACAAGTTGTCATAAGAACATAAAGATCAAAGGTACAAGCAACAAATTAGTTTACAACTCAAAAGCAATTACATCATTCCAAAATCAGATCATCACTTATATCACTAATTTCTAAGCAACAAGGTCATCATGAGAACCATATCATGTGGCAAATCACAATCTCCAAAATTACTCAAAGTCCTTGCACCAAGGTTACAAGTCACACATGAAAAATAAGGAAGAGAGAAACAAATAAGGATGCAAGCCACAGTAAAAAAGACATTTGTGTTTGACTAAGTTCAGAATTACAACACTGAAAACAACTTTGCAGCAGTAATGTGGTAAACAAAATTGGGATAGGTTAACTCACACTTCTTTCATGGAAGAGATGCTTCCTTCATAATTTCTGTCCTCAAGTTGCCTAAATGCAGAGATGGCATTAATTCAATCTAACAAAATCAGCAAGACCAAAATCAGCAACCTGTTAATAGAAATTTGACACTAAATTAAAACTACAATCCACACTTCAACGTAAACAATTATTGCACAGAACTTCTTAGGACATTTTAAATGAACCATCAAATAACTAAAGCTTGTATAATTACTTTATCTTCAAGCATATCAACTTCACTAAAACTCTTACTTGTGCGACGAAGAGTAATTATATCTCTTGTCAGTTGTAACAGAAATATCGGTTAGACAGAAATCTCTGTCGGCTTAAATTGCATAACAAGCTATGGCATAAAAAACTAGCCAACATATGCAGCCATCAAAACCTGAAGCTGATGAAAGAGGGAAATCATCAAAACAAAAACAACCCACTCTGAATCCTAAGTTACGCACATCTTTCTTTAAGTTTAAAGCAGAGTAATAATATTTTTATTTTTTTGATAAGCAAATAAAGCATAGTAATAATATAACTGTATAGAAGGGAAAACTAGACACACTGACTGAAATTAATTAAAGAATAGCAAGGCTACAGTGATAGATGAGAAGCTTCACAAGTTGTTAGGTAAATAACTGTAGACTGATACTGACAAAGAAACTAACACCAAATACCTATCCCGAGATGTAATAATCTATCTAAAAAAGAAAATTTTATTTCTTTCACAGTGAGATTAATTAAATAATAGAAAAATTTGTTTCTGTTCGCGTAAATTCATTTCTGGAAGCACTTGAAGAAATTTTCAATTTAGTAAGAGTTCAATCCTTTATTGGTTAGCAATCTTTTGCCTTGTACTTTTTTTTTCCTGATGTTTCTAACTTTAATACTTTACCAAGACTAAATAAATCACATGAAAGATAACTATGAAATGAATGATAATCATATCACTTATATGATATTAAAGGGTGGCATACTTTTCAATAAAGACTATTAACAAGTTAAAGTAAAAACTTACATTAAGGGTTCTTGACTGAGCAATTTTCGACTGACCATAGAAGTAGCCAATGCCACCTAATAAGCTTCCAACAGCATACTTACCAACATAAATGGATTCTAAATCCACCTGGAAATCTACTCATACGATAAATAATTTACTTCTGCCAAGCGTATACATCTAAATGAATTTACCCAATCATATGAAACTTGAGAGATGCATAATAATTTTGAAAAATCAAACAGGGATACATCCTTTAATTAGAGAAGGTGAAATAAAAGAATAAGTTAAAGGACAATGAACTCAGTACCTTCTCAGCCAAATTAAAAGTTTTCTCAATCTTTTCATCAAATGCTTGTTCTTTATATTTCAGTTCATTGGACAGTGAGGCTCCTAACATTGAGTAGAGAATCAAACAATTACATATTGACTTAGAACATTAATGTTAACTAAATATTAGTGAAGAATATCCTAACATGAGGAGGTAGTTCCTGCAGAAATCCCGGTAATGTTTCATCCTCCAAGTATATTTCCAATGAGATTGAATCAAAGAGTGGCCAGTTCCAAGCTCAAGTAAAGGATTGCAGTTCTTGTCAAACAGAGTTTCTTTAGCAGGCATAACTAAAGCTTGTTAAGGAAAAAAAATCCAACAAATAAAAAATGGATTAAAAGGAATAGAGAAACAGAATAACTAACATTCGACTTCTTAAAACTGTAAAATTTACTATTGATAAAAAACTATGAAGAGAATATCACATGGAAAAGGATACACCCATACACAACAGAAAACTCTAAGCCTGAATATGACCACTGAGAAAACCTACATAACAAAACCAATCAACCCAAATCATGGTGAAATTCAAAAAGCTGAAAATTAGGTTTTATTATGATTTATAAACAAACATTCCAACAAATTCAATTTCAAATCAAAACATCAAACATCAAAAACCCTAGCAGAACCCTAAATAAATAAATAATCAATCAAATTCAAACAAAAAGAAAACAAAAAACAGAATGATTAAGAATTTGAACCACAAATCCAACCCTAAATCAAGAAACAAATCACTATCTGCTTATACTCTTCAGACGACGTCCATCAGCAGTCTCAATGATGAACTCGGTAGAAAAAATATTGGTGAGCTTGCGACTTGACGAACAACTTTCTTCTCCTGCTAGGGCACAAGCTCTTTGACAAAGCAATGAAAGACAAAGACTCTAATTCCTCTTTTTCTATTTCTCAAAAAATGACTTTTGAGCTTCTTTCAACTTCTATTTTAATCAGAATATCCAGCATGGCCTAA
Source organism: Lathyrus tuberosus (assembly GCA_022829125.1). Classification (NCBI taxonomy): domain Eukaryota; kingdom Viridiplantae; phylum Streptophyta; class Magnoliopsida; order Fabales; family Fabaceae; genus Lathyrus; species Lathyrus tuberosus. The sequence goes on from JALAZF010000304.1 coordinate 6,810,472, forward strand.
TCAGAATAAACAAATGGTCACACATGGCACGCCAGGTCATCCTCCGTTAGTGAAAACTAACGGGAAAGACTAAAGTTAGGGACGGACAACTTTGAGAGGACTAAAGTTTGAAGAAAATTTTTTTATGGACTAACCTTCAAAGTTGAGTTATTTTTAAAGATCTAATATTTATTTAACCCTTCATTTTATTCCATTAAATTCAACGCTGCACAAAATAGCTTATCAATAAACACTTGATTAGACTTTCTAGAACAACTTAAAGAATAAGTTCTTAAATAAGCTATTTGCACAAATACACCTAATTTTCACTACTGATCAATCGTGATCTTAATTATATTACAACAATCATGTGACAGTTCTCTCTCTCTATTATTGAAAAAAACAGATTATTGAAAATAGCTTAAATAAAAAGCGCAGTGATTAGGTGGATTATTCGCTACTGTTCATGTATATATATTATCACTACATTAATTGTTATAAGAAACTTCATCATGTCTTATTATTGAAATAACTAAAGGAAACATAAATAATCACATTCATGCTTTGGTTTCCGCTATAGTAGCAAACTAGTATGATACTCGTGCGAACGCACGGGTACACTTCGGTGACGCGCATTTGTTCTTAAAATGTATTTATTTTTTTACAGAATATATTTGTTTTAAAAATATATTTATTTATATTTAAAATTTGGAAAAAAATAAAATATAATAAAAATTAGTAAATTTCTTATTTACTAAAAATTAATATGATATCCGTGCGTTCATACGGGTACCCGTCAATGACACGTATTTGTTTTCATTTAAAATTTTGAAAAAAAATATAATTAATAAAAATCAGTAAATATAAAAAAATATATATATTTAAAAAAAAAATAGAATCAATACCCGTAGACATCGGTTGGTATATTTTATAAAAATATTTACGCAATAATTTAGTTTTATAAATATCAAATAATATCATAATATTTGTAAATATTATTTTGATTTTATAAATAAATATTATTAACATAAATAAATATATTTTATGTAAGTATTATTACAAATATTAATTTCATGCGATACCCATATCAGTACCCGTGTGATCGCCTGAGTACTGGTGTGTTATGCGCATTTGTTTTTATTTTTTTTAATTTGAATTAATAAAAATTAATAAATACAAAAAATATAATTTATATTTAAAAAAAAAACAAGACCCGCGGGCATCGTTTGATATTTTTTATAAAAATATTTATGCACTAATTTAGTTTTATAAATATCAAATAATATCATAGTATTTTTAAATATTTTTGTAATTTAATAAATAAATATCATCAACATAAATAAATACATTTTATGTAAGTATTATTACAAATATCTATTTTGTGAGATACTCATATCAATACCTGTGTGCTCGCCCGGGTACTGATTAACCTACAACACTACTGTCCTAATTTATAAATAAAAAAAAAAACTTTTTTTTTCTCTCAAAATTTAAGACAAAATAATAAATTTAATTTTAGTTATTTATTACTTTAAAAAAATAAAAATTATTTATAACTGTTTTGTTATAAATTTATAAAAAAAAATAAAATTTAGTGACTTGAATAATTATTGTAAACCACTTTTCAAGATAATATTTTGTAAAAATAGATTTTATTTTTCTTATAAATAAAATCAGAGATATTACTATTTTTTTCAATTAAATTATTAATTATTATTACTATGTACACTATTCCTAATATATTAATAAAATTATAATATCTTTCAAATATTATTACATATTTTTTAATCCGTAAAAAAATCTTAAAAGATAGTAGTATCTATCAAAATAAAAACGTTAAATAATTTATGCAACCTTGCTTGAGAATTGCAGTAGCAATAGAAAATATATGATGTAATTTACGACGGACCCTGCCAATAAACTAATAGGTTGTTTAGTATTTTAATAGATAAATTTGATGTGCACATTACAATAGCATGCACATGGTCAATCACTAATAAATGTCATAATATTTTTAAAGTTGGACAATATAATTGAATTTTATTATAATTTAGTCATACTAACAAATGGGTGATGTTTGACACATAGAGATAATGATGACTAAATACATAATAACGTTAAAAATTTCATGAAAATCCTGTATGTCCAATAACACAATTGAGATAAGGTTGTATCGCAAAAAAAGATTATATTTTATATAACAATTAAGTTACATTTTTTAATACCATTAAAAAAATAAATCAATTTAAATGCATATTTATGAAACTAATTAATATATAATTATAAAAGATGACAATATTTAAGGTAATAATGCTAAAAAAGTAATGGATATAAATTAAGAAATTAAAGTTTAACATAAAATAAATATTTTTGATAATAGAAAAAAAAAAGTCAAATAAAAGTAATTGATAATTATATACATTATAAAAGTAACTGATTAACCAACAACACTGCCGTCCTAATTTATAAAAAAAAAACTTTTTTTTCTCTCAAAGTTTAAGACAAAATAATAAATTTAATTTTACTTATTTAATACATATTAAAAATTTTAAAACCTTAATCTTTTGCTAATTAATATAAATATTTATCTTGCAATCAAAATTATAGCGCATTTATTTCTTATTATTATTATTATTTTTCAATGTCTGACAATTCAATATCCTGTCTAATGATGTTTTTACCATTTAATGTATTTATCCCTTTCAATATGAATGTTTATTTACACTTCTTTATATGTATGTATATAAAATGACATTAAAACAATAAAAAAATTTATGATATTAAAAATATTAAGATTTGATTAAAAAACCATTAAGACTTCTTATATATTAATTTCTTTTTAAATGTGAGAATTTTGAAAACTGCTCATAAAAGTATTAGTCATAATAACATTTAATAAAAAATAAGAAATATATTATATATAAAAAATAGAATTTCTTAAAAAAAATTATCATTATTTATCCAATAAATTACTCTGATAAGGATTTTTCCAGTATATAAATGTAGAATTTTTAATATTATTCAAAAAATATAAATGTAGAGTTTTTAATTGTTATCATATATAAAAAAATTTGTTCACATGGGTATTGGTTTGTCAATGTCAAAATGTTTTCCAATATTTTTATAAATAATAAACTTGTTGTAAAAAAAACTATTAACATTCACTTATTAATTTAAAAATATTTTAAATTAATTTATAAAAGACATTTATTTTTTCCAGTATTTAGATATTTAAATTTATTTATAAGAAAAATATTTTTCTTGTATTTTAATTGATGAATAAGTATTTAATATATTATAAATATGTTCAATTTATTGAAAAATATCACATTTTTCCCGTATTTGAAAAATAACACACTTTTCCCCGTAATAAAATTAAACTAAAAATAAAATAGAATTAATAAAAATCAGTAAATATTAAAAAAAATATAATTGATAAGCTCCCTAATATTTTTTAAATACCTTTAAAAAAATGTTCGATAAATTTATATTTTTCAATATTTTAAAATAGCATCATGTTTCATATAAAAAATATTTAGTTTGCACCATTTATAAAATGTATTTGAATCAGTAATATATATTTTTCTGTATTTACATTAATAATAAATATTAATTAATTAAATTCAAAACTTATAAATGAGATAATAAATTGATTTAAATTACTCTAAATAAGTTGATAATGATATAATGATAATAATGATATTAATGATCATAATGATATAACAATTTAAATTAATATAAATATAATTTTTTTCATTAAATATTATAATGATAATAAATAAATAAATTAATTAATTTCAAAATCTTTAAATGACCCATATTTCACGTTTATGCATAATATAAACATATATTTATTTTCAATTAAAAGATTTAATTGACCCATATTTAATTTCCAAATAAAATAATCATGTATTTAATATGTTATAAATTAAATAGAAAATTAATAGTAATTTTTTAAAAAATTTGCTATATTTACGACAAACAGAATTTTTGACACAAAAAAAAAAATGTTTAATACTATTTATATCACTTATAATATAAAATATGATTGTTATAATCTTGTTTTGTTATACACATTTAATTTATAGTAAATCAATGTGTAACCTTATTTAATTTAAATTAAGCAAAATTTATATGATGTGTATTTTTAATATGTAATTATAGCATAATTATTTGGAAAAATATTTGAACTTTCCCGTACATAAAAATTATTTTAGTTTTTATTTTTTGTTTTGGACTAAAATAAGAATATAAATAATTAAAATCAAAATCAAAATTTAAAACTAATATTTATAACTTTTCCGGACATTTTTAGAATTGACTGATAAATTTTAAAAAATGATAGGATGTTCTTTTATCAATGATAATTATAACTTTTTTTTGCTAACTTTAAAAAATGATTGATAAATTTATATTTTCTTACAATTTTTTTTTAAAAAAGGTATTTTAACTTAAGTTAAAAACAACTTTAAATTATTTGTCTTTTTCAAAAAATTAAATGAAAACTATTTATGATTTATAGCGATCTATTAATTTTGCGTTCATTTCTAAAATATCTCTTTCTTCCCGATTTAGAAAAATATATATATTTAAAGTTATAAATATTCTTTGAATGTTATAAATAAATAATATTGTAATACTTTTTTAATATCTTTTATTATTTATAGCACATATTTTGTTTTTATTTCATTTCATGGCAATATAATACTTTTCTATTAAATATATATATCAAACAAAGTATATATAATGTATTTCTCTGTCAATATCAAGTCTGATTTGAGTAGACATTTACTTTACTAAATCTTTTCAAAATAATAGTAAAAAAATATTCTAGGTGAAAAGACAACACAAAAGGAAAACTAAAGGTATGCAGAACATTAATTGAAATTCAGAAGGCATGGTGTTTGTCGCGGTGAAAATCGGATAACAAATTATTAATTAATTTGCATCATTTTTCTTTTACAACCGACTTTGATTTATCCAAAGGAAAGGTTCAAGATCGTTAAAAAACCTAAAGGGGGAGATCTAAGGTTCGGGGGTTGGTTACGTCCAGGGAAGGTATTAGCACCCTAAACGTCCGTAGTACTCTACGGGAACCTCTTGTTTTGTTTGTGTTATTCTATTGTTTGCATGCTAAGAATCTGTACTATGGTAAAGATAAAGACCTAGGTATACACTAAGTATGCTCGCCAAGACGTCGCATCTTGTGCCTACGTATCTGACTAAAGAATCAGAGCAACCGTAGTTCACCTGATGGGGTAAAAGGGGAAAGAGATTAATCGCTATCTCTTGAAAAGATTGTGAAAGTTTAAAAGTTGGTGAATGAGAGGAGATTAATGGCTATCTCTTATGTAGGTTAAAGGAGGGTTTAAAGGTTATAAGGAATTAATGGCTATCTCGTAGGAAGGCTAGTTTTAAAAGGGTAATGAATGGTTACCTATGACTATGGGTCAAAGAAGGGTAATGAGCTTTCTATGATCTTGAAATCAATAGAAAAACTTTTCCTTTGAAAGGAAAGGGGGAAATAACATCTTATAAATAAGAGTTATAGAAGAGTTGAAATATATGTAATATATAGGAGTTCAATAAAACAGTAAGCAAATAATCATGAAATGTACTAAAAAAAGAACATAGCAAACAGTGAGTGAGTAATCAGAAGTGAACATAAATGTGGACATAGCAAGTGGTAAACAAGTGATCATAAATTATAGCATGAATATGAACATAGCAAATGGTGAGCATTTATCCATAAGTATAGACAGTGAGTGTAAGTGGTCATGCAGTGAACATATAAGGCAGAGAATGTATTCACAATTGGAAACAAGGCATTTGAAAAACAAGTTGTTCATTAACAGAAAGCAAAACAACACAAACTTGCATGGCAAGATTAATGATAAAGCCAGAGACACAACTTCACAAACCAAATTCATTCATATAAGCATGGCAATCATGGCATGGAGAGCAAACAGAGACAAAAGAATCCACTCATGTGATTTCAAACAGAAAGCAACACATTTTCATGGCCAGGGTTTCATGAATCACAGCATAGTTAAAAAAACAGTGGTACGTTTTAGAAACAGTGAGCACATGATTACATTAGGCATGGCAGAAAAAGACATTCTCACTGTTGAAGACAAATGTATTGAAATCATATAACATAGCAAACAGAAGCAAAAAAAAAAGTACAGCCAACATTCTCATGATAAAGTCAGTAAACAATATTCAACCAAACTTCACAAATTAATAGCATGCTTCCCCAAAATAACTCGTTTAACAATAGTAGCACCTTAATATGTCAAGCATAGCAGAAAGAAATTCTCACAGTTGAAAAAACAAGGCAATGGAATCATGCAACATATCAAACAGAAGCCAAACAAACCAAGACAAGATACAGTCAGGAAGCAATGTTGAAACCAACTTCATAAATCAACATACTTTAACGGAAAAGCCTCTAACATTCAAGAACACATTTACTTCACAAAAGAAATAAGAAAGCAGAAGAATCATATTGTTGAAATTATTAAAACAACACATAAAAAGAAATGGACAGAAAATGCTTAAAAACCACAAAACAAAAAAAAGGAGAAGCCACATTAAAGGGTGGTTGGCGCCACCTTTCCCCTAAGAGGGAAGTGGCTTGCGCCACATGCTCATTGAGGTGCCTGGCACCATGTAGATCATGGCTTGCGCCATGGTTACCCCACTATCTTTTTAAATTATTTCATTTTGGTGAGTGGTCATATATTATATTATTATGTGGTGGTGGGTGGTGATTATTATATTTAATAAAACCATGTGGCGGGAGCCACCAAACCAAATGTGGCGAGCGCCACCAAGTTCTCTTTCATTTTATTTTCATTTCATTTTACGAACACGAACAAACCAGACGAACCGAACATGATTAAATCAACACAAAAAAATGAAAACCAGCATGAAGATTATTCACAGTAATAGAAAGCATATGATAGCAAAACAACCATAAAAATTAGACAGTGATGGAAAAAAGGATAACAGCATGGTATATGATCATCAACATAATGCATAAGAAAAGAAAGAAGGTTAGGTGATACCTAGTGGAGCAAGTCCACTGTTTCCTCGCCTTGTGATGAACTTATCGAGCTTGCACCAGAAAGTTGGAACCACTCTTCTTCTCTCTTGCTCGTGCACCAGAAACTCTTAAAACTTTGTGAGAAGTGTTGTTGTAATATTGATGTTGTGTCTTTGAGAGCTGTAGACGACCCCTTTATATAGGCTGCTTGATGGGCCGAGTTACGTTTCAAAACTTGGTGGGGTAAAGTAACGGGTAGGGTTTGTAACGTCTTTCTTCCCGTTGGTCCACTCAAGTACACTTCTCATGCTGCACAAATCTTCAGAGGTGCAGTGCAAATTTCACCAACTCGTGCATTATTTCAAACGCTCCTTATTGGATGTCATACATGCAGGCGTTGAAAGAGGTAATGATGGGGATAGCACCAAAGCATCGTTTCAGGCAAGAGCAGGTGGCAACGGAGTGAATAGTGAAAATGGCAATGTCTCAGAAATGCCTTTGCTGAAGCAAGTAAGATGAAACTCAAAATAGGCAATGCTCTTTGGAGAATTCAAAATATGATTCGCGCCAAGGATTAAATGGAAATGGATTTCAAAAGTGCTGAATTACTTCTTTTCCAATCTGGCACATTTCCATTGGCTGATGCTTGGGTTGAAAAGTCAACATATTCATTCTTGCTTCCTATTGGCCACTTGGCAATGAAAATGATTCTGATAATTTGTAACACCTTTTCTCCTTTCCTTTTGGTCACGATGGGTTATGAACATAGGCTTAGGAAATAAAAATGGTCTTGCATAAGCAAAGGTGATTAGGAAAAATAAATAATAATGGACTTGGCAATGATTAGGATTAAATGAGGTTTAGGAGAATTAAATTGAACAATTGGAATAAAGTTGATAAAATGAAAAGGTTAGTGAAATAGGTTTTGAAAAATGAAGGTGACAAGTGAGTAGGCATTTGGTCATGGTGGTTTTAGGGTTATAGAGGCATCTCTTGCTTGATTTAATGCTCCATCCAAAAGACCTTGATCAATTACTCCTTGAATTCCCTCGAGGCAAACCTGATAAAAAAACAACAAAAGCAAGAACCTGATAAAACGGGTTAGCTATGCGGTATGATTAACCTAATATGATATGCAAAAAATCAATAGATCTAAGGGAAAAATTTGGGGTACAACAGTGTTAATATGGGAAATAGGAATAAATAGTTAATATTTTTTTAAAGTTTAATAGAAAAAGAAGAAAGTCAGTAGGGAACTGGGTAGCATTCAGCTGGTCAGAACTTCTTCCCAGCATAAAACAGACTTGCCTAAAAATAACAGAATAATAATTATGAGTTCGGTTAGTATTACAAAAATAACAATCACATGAATGATCCAAAATATTTTACACAAACTATTTATTATTACCTGCTCTGTTATTTCTTCAAGTTCAAGACCAAATTTGCGCAAAGCATCAACATATGCATCTTGGATATTGAGATTCCTAATAACATTGGTCAAAGCCCAATAACATTCTGTCATAGTTGTGTTTCTCCCACTAAATGAGAAAAGTGAGACATTTTAGTTCAACATGAGATAGACAGCAGAGGTAATTGAATATTGATGGAGAAAATTAAAGACCATAACTCTCTTTTTTGGTGCAGTAAACCAAAAATCTTTGGGCTGCTAATAATAAGACCATATCTCAGAAACTCCCACACTTTAAAATGAAAACAGATGAAAAATGCAGTATAAGATAACACTAATAGTCATTGTGGAAATTGGAAAACTAATCAATGTCAATGAAATAATTAAAATTTCAAATTGCTGTCATCGCATTACAATTCTTAATATTGATAAGAATTGACGTCAAATGCAACCACAGTGAATGCATTGATATGATTGTAAATCACACTAAATACCGCATCATAACACGCAACAACCGCATCATAAGAACATCAAAAATAGAGATGAGTTGTAACAAACTTACAGTTAATGTGACATGAGATCCTTCAACAACTGGTATATCAGTTCTTCCTGCAATCTCCAACTACACAAATGCAGATTTAGTATCAAAATTCAAAACTCAATTTCATCAATCAAAAATAGAAAAAACAACAATAGTTTAAGTGATCCTACATACACCACAGGTACTTAAATATATAAGGTAGGTTATTAAATATGCAAGTTTTGAATTCAAATGATAGAGCAGACAGAGAAATGGACAATTGCATGAGGGATAAGAAAAACACTTTAAACCTTACCATAACACTCTTATCAACCGGCATATCATCCCTGCTCCGCTGAACTTGTAAACCACTTTCATTCTGGTGCATGTTCATCATTTGAATATCAGAGTTAGCAGGGGCTATACCCAATTTTAGATCAAGATTCTGCTTGCTATCTGAATAAAATGCAAAGTCTGAGTTTTTAAATACTTATTACATTTCAATTGATAAAGTCAAAACTGCGTTATCATGGAAAACTAACTCTCTTTCATAACAACTGGCTTCAAAACTTGTAACTTCTTCTCTTCCATTGCATTTTATAGCAGCCTTATCATAAGCTCTGGAATGAATAGAGCAAGCCAATATAACAAAATGCTTAAAACACTGAACCCATAAAATCAAAACATTGAACCCATAAAATCAAAAAGCATAATCTGAACCTACAAAATCCTGCAACAATAACAAAACCAGTCAAAACCTAACAATCGATAGTAGATCTGGATATTTTTTCCATAAAATCCTACAAAAATAACAAAATCAGTCAAAATCCTAACAACCTCTGTACTGATGTACCATTTGCTATCAAATCAGAATCGATGAGTCCGTAAAGCAAACCATGGGAAAACAGCTTAAACCAGAAAACAGAAAACAACTTATCTGCAACTTAAAACCAACCAGCTAGAAATTAAAAGGAGGAAACTTATCTTATATCGTCGGTATCGGTGTTGCGATCCTCTTTTTCACTTAATATTACAAACAAACAAAAAATAGAGTTAACTATAAAAATATACATTCAGAAAATCATAAACCAGTAACAAAATCTGAACCATGTTTTTTAGATTAAAACATGAAATTAAGATAGTTTCAAATCTTATACACTTTAATTTTGAATTTGTTGCCTATGTCCTAAGCTATTGGAAATAATCAAAATGACCATATTAAAATGGGAATAATAGTTGGCTCAATTTAATCTATGATACATAAACACACATTGTATTTTATCGTAATAGTTTTCGACCTGCGGGAATGACTTAAGATAGTGAGCAATGAGTATTCGGTCAATTCACAACTTTGTTAGTAAAGTTGTTTAGGACCATTAAGGATGTTGTTTTCCACATGCTCTTTCACACAATACTTCTGTAATTCTTGAAACTTTTTATGTTCTTGCTTTTGCAGTAAAACCCCTCCATATGTTTGCACCACCTGCTTAAAAGTTAAATTTTAATTCTCATTATGAAAATAAAGATTATAAAGTACAGTAAAATGTAATGAAATAGAGTAAATTAAGAAGTATTTTAAATTTTAATTCATAAATATTTTAGAGTTTTAGTGCTGAAAAATGAGAATAACAATCACAGTTAATAAGCCTTATATAAAATCTATTATACTAAACAAAAAGCTCATATGATTTTCACATCTTTATATGAAAAATCATAACTCTATTTATAACCCATTCTTTTCTTCTGCTCTGGTTCAAAAAAATTTAGCAGCATCGATTATGAGATTCATTTTAAAAATGTAAAATAATGTACAATGCAGCTTAGAAATTCCAATTTATTTCATCATCCTCATTTCATTCTTAAGCAACTCAGAACTAAACAATAAGGCACATACCTAAACCATTAGATGCCAGATTCAGCTACAAAAAAAATTGCTCAAAAGTTAATGAAATCGCTATAAATTGTTTCAAATCTTCGCTTGAAACAAAATCATAACACAGAAACAAATTTCCATCTTCTTCGCTTAAAATCAAACCGAAAACAAAAGTTAACAAAACCAGGATGAATACAATTAATTTGGAAAAAATAAAATTGTACATAAACATCAAATTGTACATAATATTAGTGAAGTATCATTTTTCTGCTATTTATACTTCACTGTTTCCATAATCATTTATTTGATAAAAAAATAAAAATAGATGCAAACAGTGACACATAAACATAACTATATACACCTTGCATCATCATTTACAGGATCAAGAGGGTTAATCTGACAATCACCAAAATCATCATTTACCCTCTCTTTATGTATCCTGTCAAAATAAATGATAAAAAAAAACTCAATATTGAATTTGGGGTGTCATCTTCATAATCATCTTCACAAATAGAGCTTATAATTAAAATATACCCATAATTTCTCATCTTCATCTTCCTCAAATTCGTCTTCAACCAAACTGTTGTTTTTCTTCCAAACCCTGTTATTTGATAAAAGCCCTAAACATCAAAAAGCAAGGTTTAACCGAACCGTAAAATCAAAACATAAAATCAAAACAGATTAACCGAACCGTGACTTCGATTTTTTGCGAATCAACATCTTTGACAATCATCTCCTTCTACGAAGCTGTGAAAAAACATAAAACAAATTTGATTAAAAGGTTTTCAAGATGAATGATTGAGAGATGCAAGAAATGAGGATTTGCAGAAGAATTTTTTTTTTTAGATCTGAGAGATGAGAGAAAGTAGATGAGAGAGGTGAGAGAAAGAAGATATTTTGTGGAAAGAGGAAGTGATTGCTGAATTTAAAATAAAACACTTTTTATTTTTTTTGGAGAGAAGAAGTCATGGCAGGCGCCATGCTTCTTTTGTGGCGGGTGCCACCATTATTTCTACATGGCAGGCGCCACGTTAATCGTGGTGGGCGCCATGTTTGTGGTTTTTTTTCTTTTCTTTTTCTCTTTCTTATCATAATTGCATTATTTAATAATGAAAAAGAGTTATAGTATTTTTGCTAGCCACATATACATATATATATATATATATATATATATATATATATATATATATATATATATATATATATATATATAATTAAGATAATATTATTATTTTCTTCAAAAAAAATATTTTAGTATATTATAATATATTCTATTTCTTAATATTTTCAAATTTATTTTTATTGAAAATTTATTATTATTTTAAATTAAGATAATATTATTATTTTCTTAAAAAATATTTTACCTTAAGTTAAAAATAAATTTGAATTATTCATCTTCGTTTTATTATATTATAATATATTCTATTTCTTAATATTTCCTACTTTATTTTTATTTAAAATTTATTATTATTTTAAATTAATATAATATTATTATTTTCTTAAAATATATTTTATCTTAAGTTAAAAATAAATTTGAATTAGTTATCTTCGTTCTAAAAATTAGTACACTGAATTTGTTTTTAAATATAATTGCTATTTTAAAATTAATTTGTAAAAAACATATTTCTATCACTCACTATTTAATCAACTATTTATGGTTTTTTTTTCTTTTTCCAATCTTCATATTTTAGGTATCTTTCTATTTTTTGTGGCGGGTGCCACTATTTTTCTACATGGCAGGCGCCACCTTAATGGTGGTGGGCGCCATGTATCTTTTTTTTTTTTCTCTTTCTTATCATAATTGCATTATTTAATAATGAAAAAAGTTATAGTTTGCAAAACATATATATATATATATATATATATATATATATATATATATATATATATATATATATATATATATATATGTGTGTGTGTGTGTGTGTGTGTGTGTGTGTATATATATATATTAAATTAAGATAATATTATTATTTTCTTAAAAAAATATTTTATTATATTATAATATATTCTATTTCTTAATATTTTCTAATTTATTTTTATTGAAAATTCATTATTAAGATAATATAATTCAAATTCAAATTTTTTTTTTTTTGAAATTTCATTGAAAGTTTTTATTTATTGGTTGTGTCTTGTTGTTTCATACCTTTACACACCAAAAAGGATTTTACACTTCATCCAATTAAATATATATAATATACATTAGCTGATATCTTATTTTTTATTTTTTTTAATGCTTTAGAGATAATTATCAAAATGTTTCTGATTTTATATTACATATACAATAAATTTTGTTCAATTTTCTAGTGATATAGTACACATAGCACTGCACCCTATCTCACTTTTCCGTTTTTCTTTTCATGCTTCATAATTCACTCTTTCTCAATAAGACACAAAAGCATGCACAACAGGAACTTTTTGTTTCTTCTTCAACTAAAGGCATCCACGTACTGATCATGTAGGAAGCCACGTGGCAGCGTGTGGATACAGAGGGGCAAATTGGTCTTTTTGGTAGCTATCTATTTTCTTATATGTAAGATATATATATTTTTTTCCAATTCTAATGGTTTATCCCAAATATTGAATGGGTCTCTATAGTATACTAAAATATCAATTCCAAACACACTAAAATTAGCACATTTCAAAGATTAATATCAAAACCTAACAATTTTCAATCTCATAAAACAAAATTGGGGGTTTTGTCTTAATCATATTTCTACCCACTAATCATTATCAAATAATCCCAATAAATGAGTGAAAATCCACCCTTACCTTGGTTTTTGATGAATTTCTTGAGCTTTTCTCTTCACTTCCCATCTTCTTCTTCTCTCCTCTTTCCCTCTTGCCTCTTTTCTCTTTACCGACTTTCTAACCCTATTCTTTCTCTTTCTCTACTTTACTAACTCTCACAATTTTCTCATAAAACTATTGGGCTCACTCAACCCACTATCACAATTTCTATTCACACTCTCCATTAAGCCCAATTACTAATTCTAGCAATTCTATATTTATTTCACCAAATAAAAATAACTCACATAAATCAATTAATTAAATTAAATCAAATAAATTAATTAAATCAAATAATTTGAATAAATCCAATAAATTAATTAATTCAAATAAATCACATACTTCAATTAAATCAAATAAATCAATTCATTCAAATAAATCAAATAGATCAATTATTTCAAATAAGTCCAATAAATTAATTAATTCAAATAACTCAAATAAATTAATTAATTTATATAAATCCAATAAATCAAATAATTCATATAAATTCAATAAATCAAATAATTCAAGTAATTTAAATAAATCACTTAATTCAAATAAATCAAATAATTCATAAAATCGCTCAATTAATTAATATAAATAAACAATTACTAAAATTGGGGTGTTACTACCCTCCCCCCTTAAAAGATTTTTGCCCTCGAAAATTACCTCAATCCACTACAATGCCCTTCCTAAAGAATACTCTTCTTCAGCTTAACAATATTCGGAACACAAACTCTATCACGACATCTCATGATACCATTTTCATTAATCCGAAAATCACCACCTCGACCTTGATTAATCAAAGTCAACCGATCTACTAAACCCAAATCAGATTTCTTACCTTCTCGAATCTCATCAAGAATGCCACTAGTAAGCTTCAACATACCAAGCTTAACTCCATAAGAAGTTTATTAACAAACCAAACTCATATCTCAAAATTGCTTAATCATTTCCAACTCTTTTACCATCATCATCGACATATGCAAAGATTTCCTACTCAATGCATCAGCTACCACGTTTGCTTTACCCGGATGGTAATTCAAACCAAAATCATAATCTTTCAGAAGTTCCAACCACCTCCTCTTCCTCGCATTCAACTCTTTCTGATCAAAGAGATACTTCAAACTCTTATGATCACTATACACCTTAAATCTCGAACCAAACAAATAATGTCTCCAAAGCTTCAACACAAAACAACAGCGGCCAACTCTAAGTCATGCGTCAGATAATTCTTCTCATGTACTTTAAGTTGCCTTGAAGTATAAGCTACAACTTGCTAATGTTGCATCAACACACCTCCCAAACCCATCAAAGAAGCATCACAATACACAACAAATGGTTCTGATGGATTCGGCAAAATCAAAACAGGAGCTATCGTCAATCTTCTTTTAAGCTCTTGGAAACTCTCTTCACACTTTGCATCCCAAACAAAAGCTTGACCTTTCCTAGTCAATTGCGTCAACGACAAAGATAACTTGGCAAATCCTTCAATGAATTTCCGATAATAACCTGCCAAACCAAGAAAACTTCTAATCTCAAAAACTGATTTCGGAGCTTCCCATTGCAACACAGCTTCAACCTTCGACGGATAAACTAAAATACCTTTACTCGAAATCACATGGCCAAGGAAACTCATTTCCTTCAACCAAAACTCGCACTTAGAAAGTTTAGCATACAACTGCTTCTCTTTCAACACAGATAACACAATCCTCAGATGCTTAACATGATCCTCTTCACTCTTTGAATAGATCAAAATATCAACAATGAACACAACAACCATAAACTTGTCCAAATAAGGATGGAAAATTTTGTTCATGTACTCCATAAATACACCTGGTGCATTAGTCACACCAAATGGCATCACGGAATACTCATAATGTCCATACCTCGTTCTAAAAGCAGTCTTCTGAATATCTTCAGCCTTCACACGAATCTGATGATACCCAGATCTCAAATCTATCTAATTGAACACACTTGCACCAATTAACTGATCCATCAAATCATCAATCCTCGAAAGTGGATATTTATTCTTGATAGTCACATTGTTCAATTATCTGTAATCCACATAAAGCCTCATAGAACCTTCTTTCTTCTTAACCAACAAAACTGGTGCACAGTGACACACTCGAACAAATAAATCTCTTCTCAAGCAGATCTTCAAGTTGACTCTTCAACTCGTTCAATTCCGATGCGGACATACGATATGGAGCAATCAATACCGAACTAGTTCTAAGAACTAAGTCGATCGTAAACTCCACCTCGAGTTCCGGCGGTAAATCACTTATCTCATAAGGAAAAAAAACTTCCGGAAAATCACAAACAATTGGCAAAACACCAACTGCCCCACTTTCACTAACACTTAAAGTTGCCATCAACATAAACATCTCAGCATCATCCTGCACCGACTCATCAAAATAATCTGTAAGCACTTGGCTTAACTCCAAAAAATCCACTGCACACACCATCTAAGCTCACAAGACACGTCTATGCCATCCAACACAATCTCGTCTACTATCAACAAGAGATTAAGGGTGATCAGTTCCTCAATTTCTCAATAGACAGTCGACAATCATGATGGGGCATAAACCATCTTTACCAAAATATAATAGCGTTCAACGACTCACTGAGCCACCACTCCACACTCGAAACATCTTGGAGAAGCATAAGTTTCTCCCCCACTTGTTTCAATCCCACTCCTGCAGACAAAGGTTAGAAAGACAAACTCGTACCGAGAGTGCTTTCATACACATGTCGCATACTAGGGAACAAACAACATTAGACAACCTGGTCGGATGGACCGAACTGCTCTGATACCACTAATGTAACACCCTTCTAAACCCCGAGGAAAATATATAAATAAATCAGAGTAAATATCATGCATTTCACAAAAGGGTGTCACATATATTTTTAAAACATCACAAACACCTGTCATGCTCATTAACACTTAAATGATTTCATGATTTTTAAAAACTTTCACATTAGCATGTAGCCGCAGATTTAATTCAATCATGATAGACATAAAGAAAGTCTCATGCTCATCTCATTCATAATCAATACTTAGGCATAAAAGCCAATACTTCATTCAATTCAAATAAAAATAAAAGCATGAAGTAGAGTACATAATGTATCTCTCAAACATAAACCGAAACGATCCCAGTGTTACATGATCAGAGCACGACTCGACCCAACAGAAATAAAGAAACTAATTAGCTACTCCAAAGGCTACCTCGCGCTACGAGCAACTCTACTCCTCGGTACCTGAGTGATGTCGTATAAAACATCATTCCAACAGAAGGGTGAGAATTCACATCATTATTGAAACCATAAGATAATAATTAATTTAAAGGCATACAAACATAATTATAATCATTCTCACACTTCAAAGTTTCACCAACAAGTATTACTCAAGTAACCATTCAATTCACCATTTCACCAATTCAACAAGTCGCATACATACACATACTTCCATATAACAAACATATATGCAATGTGACTCGATGCAAGACTCAATGCAACTCATGCCATGTGGTACCAACACTTGTTATTATTTTTTTATTTTTACACTTAAACCGGGTCCGTCCCCTAGACCAATAACAAACAAAAGCCCGTCCCCTAAGCTTTCAAACCCTGCTCTAGGTTTGGGACAAGTCACTAGCTCCCACGGAACTAGCAAGCATTGCCTCTTGACACAAATGATGCGTATGCAATCAATAATCATATGCAATTAAGATCATTCCATAATCTTAATATCATGCATATCTCCAATAATTCATCACACTTGAATTACCACTCAATTGCACACACAACCACATTTTCAAAAGCATAGCATTCTTACTACAAACATGACCACCACACTTAGCAATTAATACACAAGCATCAACACAATTTCATCTCAATTCACAAAGCACACATCATCAATTGAACATAGAATAATTAATCAATCTCTACTAATTAAAAATTTGATATTCAATAAATATTCACTATTCAATTCAATATTCATTAATTATTCAATATTTGATAAATAATCAATATTTTAACAACTATCATTCTAAAAAATAATCAATATTTTAATAAATAATCAAAATTTGAATGAATAATTAATATTTAAATAAATAACTAATATCTAACTTAAATAATCAATATCTAATTAAATAATCAATATTTTAAAAAACAATCAATATTTTAAATAAATAACCAATATTAAATAAATAATCAATATCCGATAAATCTTTAATGTCTTAACAAATATTTCAATATTTTAATAAAATTCCAATATTTAAATAAAGTTCCAATAATTAAACAAGGTTCTAATAATTAAATCTAATATTTAAATAAGGACTAAAATATCCATAATTAAATAAAGATTATTATTATCATTTATAATGAATATATTATATATATATATATATATATATATATATATATATATATATATATATATATATATATATATATATATATATATATATATACAATAGTAAAACAATCTCCTATTCAGTTTTCCTAAATCTCCATTAATTAATTAATCAATTAGTATAATTTCTAATTTCATAAAATTAATCCCATTTTCATTGAAAACAAGGTTACGCTACAGTAGGATAATGACTATTATATGTTTTTATAAAATATCCCTTTTCATTGGGCTATATAAGGTACTTAAGTGAATATAGTAACCAAAATTAAAGTTATTATCATATTCCGCTACAGTACGGAATCACAAGGACCTCACATTTTATTTAGCTACATGCATTATACTTTGTTTTACTTCTACAGTAACACTCCTTTTAATTTATAAATATAACATTCCACTTGCCTTACGAATACCTAAAGAAATAATTTAATATTCGATAAATAATTAATATTTTAAGGGTTAATGAAGTTTTTGGTCCTTCTAAATATCTAATATTTCACTTTTAGTCTCTTCAAAAATTTCCTTCAAAGAATAGTCCTCATAAAATTTTTAATTTTAACTTTTGGTCCCTCCTGCCAAAATCGTCGCTAAAACCGTCGACATTTCCGTCGCTAAATAAAAAACCGTCGCTAAAACCGTCGCTAATTCTGTCTCTAAGTTGTAAAAACCGTCGCTAATTCGCAGGAGGGACCAAAAGTTAAAATTAAAAATTTTATGAGGACCATTCTTTGAAGAAAATTTTTGGAGGGACTAAAAGTGAAATTGAGATATTTATGAGGACCAAAAACTTCATTAACCCATATTTTAATAAACCACTAATATTTCAATAAATAATTAAAAATTCAGTAAACAATTTAATATTCAATAAATACACTAGTATAAAAAAATACTTTTTAAATCGGTTAAAAACAACTTTTTAAATCGGTTGGAGGGCCGATTTAATTACGGCCGATTTAGAAAGTTTTTAGATTTTAAATCAGGTTCGATCCGATTTAAAATATTTTATTAAATCGGCTAGTCTGATTTAAAAGTGTTTATTTAAATCGATTTGACACATTTAAAAAAATTTCAAAAAGTAATGAAAGATTTTATATAAGGTTCCATCCGATTTATATTTTATTAAATCGGCTAGTCTGATTTAAAAATGTTTATTTAAATCGGTTTGACACATTTAAAAAAAAATTAAAAAGTAATGAAAGGTTTTAAATCAGGTATCATCCAATTTAAAATATTTTATTAAATCAGCTAGTCTGATTTAAAAGTGTTTATTTAAATCATTTTAACACATTTAAAAAAATTCAAAATGTAATGAAAGCTTTTAAATCTATATGCACTGATTTAAATTCTCAAATTTAAATTGGTTCATTTGATTTAGTAATGTTATTTTAAATCGGTTCATTCGATTTAAAAGTACAATGTCATTTTTTTCCTAATTGTCATTTTTCTTTTATTTCTACCATAATATTGTACAAAAAATTATAAATAATACGAAATTTCATCACAACCAAATACTAATCAAATATTTCATACACAACCATTAATACAAAATACCATAGAACAAAGTTTTAAATAAATTCAATAAGTTATAAAATATTCATGAAACTATGTATCAAACAGTACCATGAAACTTAGTACCTCTTGCCAAAATCAAACTATGGTTCTACCATAACACTAGCTTGTCTAAGCAAAGCTAAACAAACTATGAAGCTTACAATAGAAGCACAAAAACAAATAGCACCGACACGTAATCAAATTACTTCAAATGGATTCTAGAATGAAATTTGCACAACGTTCTTGAACATTCGTAACGCCATCCTCATAAAATGGTGTCGAGTCTCCAAATATCTGAATAAATATTAAATAATATTAGAATATTGTTGTAACACCCACATATAAGATCCATACATCAAAGCATAAATTATATATATGAATCCAAGTATTTGGTATTGAAATACAATAAGTCTTAGTTAACACATTATACACATAAATGCCCCTAGTACAACACAAAACTAAGGCATTACATATATAAGATGTTCCCACATGATAAAAACTAAGAGCTAGATCAATGCAATGATCTCAAAAAAACGCCATAGCGGAAGCCATGCCATCATCAAAATCTACGAACCAGAAGGAAAAGTCAAACCACTTTATCCTTACCCGTCACCGAACCTGCAGGACCTGTGATGTAAACAACAACAGTGGGGTGAGATACATCAAATCTCAGCGAGTTCCCTATCTTATGGATTCTCTCGGATTATTGGTGGTTCTAACAATCCTAACTCAAGTCCGGGGAAGGGAAAAGGACCTTGAGTTCACAATTTCATTCTTGCCCTATATGGAAACATACTCACGAGTCCTCTAACTCTCGCATCGACAATGGGTATCTCCCACGAAGGCATCCTTCTCCTGCCAACCCTACAAGAGGATTCGACACGAGTCACAAATCCTTAAATTCGTAGTCAAACATTCTCGGCCAACCCTTCCAAAGGGTTTTCGACACGAGTCATGGATGCTAAGGCAAATAACTTTCCCCGGCCATCCACAAGGGCTATCCAACACGGGTCACGGTTATCTACACATAGTACTTTCCCCGGCCAGCCCACACCAGGGGCCCTTCAACACGGGTCAATAATACCATCATCTAAGCAACCTCCCCGATTATCCCTCATAAGAGGATCGGAACGCGGGTCACCGTTACTTAGGTATCGATCACTAGTCGCGATCCCTCATGTTTCCATACTAGGGTCTTCCACTTATCTCAACATTCATCAATCCTAGCCACAACTAGAAACGTAAACCTCCTAGTTATTCTAGGTCTTCCTATATTTAAAGTTGATGTTTTCCTCTCTCTCTCTATTTCATTTTCATATTTCATGCATTTCCAATCACAATCATGCTAACAACTATAGATTAGGCAAAACATACCCTATTAGTGTAATAGATTAGTTTAACATCATTTAAACATAGTTTACATAAAAATATCAAATGAAATCCACTTCGAGTTCCCTCCGATTATTTAATCGGGCAATAAAATCGACAATGCTCATCATCATCATCATAAAGATCATTTCTCCAGCTTTCTATTGATATACGGAACATCCAAAACGGGCAAGCGGGTGAAAAGATATGACGGAAACAAGTTAAGAAAAACAACACCGCTCGCCCCAGGTTCGCTAGGCGAACGAGCTGGCGAGCCTTCGCCTTCGCCTTCGCTAGGCGAGCAAGCTGGCGAGTAATTAAACAGAAAACTCCCAGACCTAAAACACCATAAGTTCGCTAGGCGAACGTCTGGCGAACCTTCGCCTTCACCTTCGCTAGGCGAAAGTGCCAGCGAGCACCAAGGCAGTAAGTTCCCATATTCAAAACACACAAAGTTCGCTAGGCGAACATGCCAGCAAACCTTCGCTAGGCGAACGGTTGGGTTCGCTAGGCGAACCCTCGATTGCTGTTCGCTGGGCTTCGCCCCAGGTTCGCTAGGCGAACCCTGCGAACCAGAACTTCTCCCAGCTGCTGTTCTTCACTTCCAAGTCATAATTTCTCCATCAAAACACAACCCAATAATATCCACATGGTCTAAACTCAATATAGACATGATAACAAGCATTCAACAACATTTATAACAAGATTCAACCATAAAATTTCATATTTTCATAATCTAACCTAAATCCAAAAACTCTCTAGAGCTCTCTAACAATGGTACTAACTAGAACCCACCTTCAAATAGAGCAAGATGCAGATGATTGAGAAGTTTGGATGAAGATTGGATGATGATCTTGAGCTTTTTCTTCAAATTTCTTCTTCTCCTCTTTTTCTCTCCTTCCTTTGCTTTCTTCCTTCTTTCTTTCCTCTAACTTTCTCTATGTCTTTCTATCTTTGGCAAATGGAAGGAAAAGAAATATAGTCACCTAGTATTAGAAATAATACTACTAAATGTCCAAATAGTCTCTCAAGTCCAAATTAAATAAATGTCTCCGAAACAATTAATATTTATTGGATCAATTCTAAGTACCGAAGTTACTCTAATTATTTTATCAAATAATTTCTCAGAGCAACCGGACTCAATTAATCACAATGCAATATTAGTCGGTGTCATAAAATACGGGGTATTACATCCTCCCCTCCTTAAATAGAAATTCGCCCTCGAATTTAAAATTTACCTGAACAGATGAGGGTAAGCACCTCGCATTTTTGATTCAAGTTCCCAAGTGGCATCTCCCGGATGCGTTACATCCCACTGCACCTTAACGAGAGGAATGTCCTTGTTCCTTAATACCTTCGTTTCTCTTCCCACAATGCGGCTCGGTTGAGGTTCAAACGTCAAATCCGCTTCTATCTCAATAGTATCCGGTAGAATCGGCTGAAGAGGATCGGGAACAAATCTCCGAAGCTGAGATACATGGAAGACATCATGCATTTCCGACAGAGAAGGCGGTAAGGCCAACCTGTAAGCTACTTCACCAATTCTTTCTAAGATCTGATACGGTCCTACGTATCTCGGGCTCAACTTGCGTGACTTAAACGGTCCTTTCAATCTCAATCTAGGAGTAACTTTCAAGAATACATGGTCACCTTCTTTAAATTTTAAAGGTCTCCTTCGATTGTCTGCGTAACTCTTTTGACGGTCTTGTGCTTGCTTAATTTTCTCGCGGATCATTCGAATCTTTTCTGTAGTCTCTTGGATGATTTCGGGTCCTAAGATTCTATCTTCCCCAACTTCCGCCCAACACAAGGGTGTTCTACATTTTCGCCCATACAACGCTTCATACGGAGCCATACCGATGCTAGCATGATAACTATTATTATAGGAAAACTCAATCAATGGTAGAAGTTCTTTCCAATTCCCTTTATTTTCTAACACACAAGCTCTCAACATATCTTCCATCGTTTGTATCGTTCGCTCAGTCTGACCATCCATCTGAGGATGATTAGACGTGTTCAAACACAACTCCGTCCCCATGGCTTGTTGAAAGACCTTCCAAAACCTTGAAGTAAACTTCGGATCTCTGTCCGACACAATATTAGAAGGAATACCGTGCAATCTTACAATTTTCGCAATAAACAACCTCGCAAGATGACTTGCCTTAAATGTAGTCTTCACCGCTAAGAAGTGCGCAGATTTCGTTAGTCGATCCACAATCACCCAAATTGAATCATAACCACCTAGTGTACGGGGCAAACCTACTGCAAAGTCCATAGAAATGCTATCCCATTTCCAAACTGGAATTTCTAAAGGTTGCAACATACCGCCCGACCTTTGGTGTTCAATCTTAACTTGTTGGCACACTGCACATTCTGACACATACATCGCAACATCCTTTTTCATTCCGGCCCACCAATAGTCCTTCTTCAAATCCTGATACATCTTCGAAGAACCAGGATGTATCGTAAAAGTACCTTTATGAGCTTCATCCAAAATCTTCCTTCTTAACATTGCATCATTCGGAACACAAATTCTTTGGTCGAACATAATAATTCTGTCGGTAGCCTGAATAAAACCCGGTAGAAGTAACATTTCTTGCAACTTCTCATCTGTCATTTGTCCTTGGTGAATCTCAACTCTCAGAGTAGAATTGACATTCAAATTTCCCATAATCACACCATCTTGGGCCCATACAAACTGAAGATTAAGATCTCTAAAATTCTCCAACAATGCATACTCCAAAATCATCAATTTCGCGCCATGCACTAATTTCCGACTTAACGCATCTGCTACCTTATTCGCTTTTCCTGGATGATACTTCAATTCTAAATCATAATCCTTTAAGTACTCCATCCATCTTCGTTGTCGCATATTTAACTCCTTTTGGTCAAATAAATACCTCAAGCTCTTATGGTCACTGAACATTTCAAAACGTACACCATACAAATAATGCCGCCACACCTTTAGTGTAAAAACAACCGCCGCCAATTCCAAATCGTGAGTTGGATAATTCTATTCATGAATTTTCAATTGTCGGGAGGCATAAGCTACTACTTGACCATCTTGCATCAGAACACCTCCCAATCCCATTTTAGAAGCATCACAAAACACTTCATAAGAGTTGTTAGGATCAGGAATGATTAACACCGGAGCCGTTGTCAATCTCTCCTTCAACTTCATGAAACTTTGCCCACAACCCGAATCCCACTCAAAAGCAAAATCTTTACGAGTAAGCTTCGTCATCGGTAAAGCCAACTTAGAGAAACCTTCGATGAACCTCCTATAGTAACCTGCCAGCCCTAAGAAACTTCTGACCTCTGAGGCATTTCTCGGCCTTTCCCAATTTATCACGGCTTCTACCTTCGACGGATCTACTGCGACACCACCTTGGGATATAACGTGACCAAGAAACTTAACTTCTACCATCCAAAATTCACACTTACTCAATTTAGCAAAAAGTTGCTTCTCTTGCAACACCGATAATACAATTCTCAGATGTTCCTCGTGCTCTTGTGAAGTACGAGAATAAATAAGAATATCGTCAATGAAGATTACCACGAACTGGTCCAAGTAAGCTTGAAATATTCGGTTCATGTAATCCATAAAAACGGCTGGAGCATTTGTCACACCGAAAGGCATCACTAAGAATTCGTAATGGCCATAACGGGTCCTAAATGCAGTCTTAGGTACATCGGAACTCTTCACTCGGATTTGGTGATAACCTGACCTCAAATCAATCTTCGAGAACACGCAGGCTCCTTTCAATTGATCCAAAAGGTCGTCTATCCTGGGCAAGGGATACTTGTTCTTAATGGTGACTTTATTCAACCGACGATAATCGATGCACATCCGCATCCCACCGTCCTTCTTCTTCACCAGTAAAACAGGGGCTCCCCACGGAGAAACACTAGGCCGCACGAAATGTTTCGCCATGAGTTCTTCTAACTGATCCTTTAATTCCCTTAACTCCTTCGGTGCCATCCGATACGGAGAAACGGATATAGGAGCCGTTCCCAGTACCAGGTCAATAGAAAATTCCACTTCCCTCTCCAGAGGAAGATAAGTGACATCTTCGGGGAAAACTTCAGGAAATTCGCAAACTACGGGAATATCCATAACCTGAAGGTCGCTACTCCCTTCCTTAGTGAGAACCAACATAACCGATTTTTCTTCTTCAAACAAGAGATTTATCATACCAACCGTACCTTCTAGAATAGTTGTTAAAACATCCTTTGGTGTAGCCTCAACAGACGGAATGATGATAAGCTTTTCCTCACACCCAATAAATACCGAATTAGCAGAAAGCCAATCCATTCCCAAAACGACATCCACTTTCTTAAGCGGTAGACAAATAAGGTCAATCTGAAAAACTCTACCATTCACAGATAGCACACAATTTTCACACATCATAGGCGTCTCAACCATTTCATCCATGGCGGTAGTGACCACCATAGGAGGAGACAAGGGAACAGACCGCAACCCAAGTCGCTTCATACATTGCATCGATACGAAAGAATGTGTAGCTCCGCAATCAAATAAAACAAAACAAGGAAAGCCGTTAACTAGGCACGTACCGGCAATCAAAGAATTGTCACTCTTCTTCTTCCTTGCATCCAAGGTGTAGACTCGACCGGCGCTTTTTCCTTGCACTTGATTCTTACTCTTAGGACAATCCCTTGCCATGTGGCCCACTCCATCACACTGATAACATCTAAAGACTCCATCGTTGCACTTCCCAAAATGATACTTGTTGCACAACCGGCACAAGGGAGGAGTATTAGGCTTACTACCTTGCACTTGTTTCCCCTTGAAGGATTGTGGCCTAGGTCTAAATGATTGATTAGACCTTCCACGATCACCTTGAGTTACCTGACTTGCCACACTTTCATCTCGAACCTTTTTCAAACTATGTTCTGCCACATAGCATTGTCTTAACACTTCAGCATAAGTAGTGAACTCCCTCTGAGAGACACTATGGGATATTTCAGCTCGAAGTCCAAAAATAAATTGGTCCACCTTCCACCTCTCGTCCGGCGCATACATAGCCTGCCTGGAATATGCAGCCATGTCTTTGAACTTCTCAGCATAACTGGCTACCGTCATACTTCCTTGTCTTAATTGTTGAAAATCAAACTCTTTCTGAGTTCTCAGAGAACTCGGAAAGTACTTCTCCATGAAAACAACCTTGAATTGTTCCCAAACCCTTGGCACCCCTTGAATGACCATTAGAGCCGAAGCACTCTCCCACCATCTCATGGCGGGACCCTTTAGAGAATGGGAAGCAAACAACACCTTATTCTCTTCGCTGCAATGGACTATCAAGAAAATCATTTCCATACCTGAAATCCATTCGTGAGCCTTCACGAGATCTAATCCACCCTGAAATTCCGGAGGGTTCATGCGGATAAAGTCCCGAAAATTCCCACCTACAGCTTCGGGAACCACTACCGGAGGATGCGGACCTCCATTCATTTGCTGCACCATTTGCTGCATGAACAAATTCTGTTGTTGCTGCATCTGTTGCATGAACTGATACAACGGAGCATTTCCATCGCCAACCGACGGATTCGTCCCTTGAGGAGTGGTGCGGGGCCTACCACGAGGGTTTCTACGTCCATCAGCCATGTTCCTAAAGGTCATACAAATAGAATTAAGTTGATCAGGCTCAATGCCATAAATATAACGCTTAAGACCCACGGCGACACAACGTATATGAAACAGAAAGAAACACTTATACTATTTCATGGCTAGGTCGAGGATACAACCTGCTCTGATACCAACTGTAACACCCACATATAAGATCCATACATCAAAGCATAAATTATATATATGAATCCAAGTATTTGGTATTGAAATACAATAAGTCTTAGTTAACACATTATACACATAAATGGCCATAGTACAACACAAAACTAAGGCATTACATATATAAGATGTTCCCACATGATAAAAACTAAGAGCTAGATCAATGCAATGATCTCAAAAAAACGCCATAGCGGAAGCCATGCCATCATCAAAATCTACGAACCGGAAGGAAAAGTCAAACCACTTTATCCTTACCCGTCACCGAACCTGCAGGACCTGTGATGTAAACAACAACAGTGGGGTGAGATACATCAAATCTCAGCGAGTTCCCTATCTTATGGATTCTCTCGGATTATTGGTGGTTCTAACAATCCTAACTCAAGTCCGGGGAAGGGAAAAGGACCTTCAGTTCACAATTTCATTCTTGCCCTATATGGAAACATACTCACGAGTCCTCTAACTCTCGCATCGACAATGGGTATCTCCCACGAAGGCATCCTTCTCCGGCCAACCCTACAAGAGGATTCGACACGAGTCACAGATCCTTAAATTCCTACTCAAACATTCTCGGCCAACCCTTCCAAAGGGTTTTCGACACGAGTCATGGATGCTAAGGTAAATAACTTTCCTCGGCCATCCACAAGGGCTATCCAACACGGGTCACGGTTATCTACACATAGTACTTTCCCTGGCCAGCCCACACCAGGGGCCCTTCAACACGGGTCAATAATACCATCATCTAAGCAACCTCCCCGGTTATCCCTCATAAGAGGATCGGAACGCGGGTCACCGTTACTTAGGTATCGATCACTAGTCGCGATCCCTCATGTTTCCATACTAGGGTCTTCCATTTATCTCAACATTCATCAATCCTAGCCACAACTAGAAACGTAAACCTCCTAGTCATTCTAGGTCTTCCTATATTTAAAGTTGATGTTTTCCTCTCTCTCTCTCTATTTCATTTTCATATTTCATGCATTTCCAATCACAATCATGCTAACAGCTATAGATTAGGCAAAACATACCCTATTAGTGTAATAGATTAGTTTAACATCATTTAAACATAGTTTACATAAAAATATCAAATGAAATCCACTTCGAGTTCCCTCTGATTATTTAATCGGGCAATAAAATCGACAATGCTCATCATCATCATAAAGATCATTTCTCCAGCTTTCTATTGATATACGGAACATCCAAAACGGGCAAGCGGATGAAAAGATATGGCGGAAACAAGTTAAGAAAAACAACACCGCTCGCCCCAGGTTCGCTAGGCGAACGAGCTGGCGAGCCTTCGCCTTCGCCTTCGCTAGGCGAGCAAGCTGGCGAGTAATTAAACAGAAAACTCCCAAACCTAAAACACCATAAGTTCGCTAGGCGAACGTCTGGCGAACCTTCGCCTTCACCTTCGCTAGGCGAAAGTGCCAGCGAGCACCAAGGCAGTAAGTTCCCATATTCAAAACACACAAAGTTCGCTAGGCGAACATGCCAGCGAACCTTCGCTAGGCGAACGGTTGGGTTCGCTAGGCGAACCCTCGATTGCTATTCGCTGGGCTTCGCCCCAGGTTCGCTAGGCGAACCCTGCGAACCAGAACTTCTCCCAGCTGCTGTTCTTCACTTCCAAGTCATAATTTCTCCATCAAAACACAACCCAATAATATCCACATGGTCTAAACTCAGTATAGACATGATAACAAGCATTCAACAACATTTATAACAAGATTCAACCATAAAATTTCATATTTTCATAATCTAACCTAAATCCAAAAACTCTCTAGAGCTCTCTAACAATGGTACTAACTAGAACCCACCTTCAAATAGAGCAAGATGCAGATGATTGAGAAGTTTGGATGAAGATTGGATGATGATCTTGAGCTTTTTCTTCAAATTTCTTCTTCTCCTCTTTTTCTCTCCTTCCTTTGCTTTCTTCCTTCTTTCTTTCCTCTAACTTTCTCTATGTCTTTCTATCTTTGGCAAATGGAAGGAAAAGAAATATAGTCACCTAGTATTAGAAATAATACTACTAAATGTCCAAATAGTCTCTCAAGTCCAAATTAAATAAATGTCTCCGAAACAATTAATATTTATTGGATCAATTCTAAGTACCGAAGTTACTCTAATTATTTTATCAAATAATTTCTCAGAGCAACCGGACTCAATTAATCACAATGCAATATTAGTCGGTGTCATAAAATACGGGGTATTACAATTGTATTAACATTAAAGAAGACAATTAACACATATAATTGAAGCTTTTTGTTAAATACTTGATTCCATGAATTAACAATCCCCGCAGATACAATGTTCAACATATATATCATAACATAATAGCCACACTCATAATTGAAAGATTGTCTTTGACACTACAATTATCATAAGTTATAGTAAGTAAATAGTATATATATATATATATATACACAGAAATTATTAATAAACTTTAAATTATTCAAGAAATTGTTATTCAAGGGCTGTTGATGTCCACCATACTTGATAAGATATTAGAAATCATAAGATAGTCATTTTGTATTGAAATAGAAAATGGACACAAATAATGAATACCTTATTAGTAACAAGACGCAAAAGTCTTTTCGGCCATTGAATGAAATTGTTGAGGGCCTCACCAACCTTTGACACCTCATTTGTTGGCATGGGGACTTGAACATTTGAATCTAGCACCTTGGTTACCGCCACCCTTTCCATATCATTTTAAGTTTAGTAAATTTGCACTGTTGTTAACACAAATTGTCATTTCATCAGAAATTGGAAACTGGTCTTCTCAAGAACATTTATTACTAATTTACTACTAGTTCAGAAATCTCAGTTTAGCTAAAACCTTGTTTTAGAACTGAAGCAAACACATTTTGACAAGGTATTAATTATTGTGAACTAGTTTTCAAATAAGCATAATACTGAATTGATTTTTACCATCTTAAAATACACGGAAAACAGTTTTAGTGTATATTAGAAAACTTGGTTTCCGTGATCCAACATTCCATCAGAAAACTCGTGCTGCTTTAGTCTGTTGTATCGTTAGAAGACTTAGTCTTTTGAACTAACTTCAATTTATCTTAGGTACTTGTACTGCTTGAGTGAAAGCCGGAATTTCGGATAAACGGGCATGCACATGTATAGATGCATTCACAAGTAGCTGATACAAGAGCAAGACTGAAATATTAGTTTTCTTCCATATTCATTCTTCAACCCCACCAAAAAGCAAATGAAATAGTAATAGTGTAGGCTTCGCTTTTTTTTTTTGCAGTAAAGGACATGTACAAAATAAGCACATACCATCTCTTTGTCAATCAATCTTTGAATGCATCCATTAAATCAGCAGGTAAATGGTATTTGAAAAGAAAAATAATAACATTCAAAAGTCAGTTTATCATATAATACTCGGTGAGAAATTTAAACTGAGAACTACAACATCGCCAATACCTTCTCAATATTTTGCATAAATAATAAGCATCCATATGTTCCAACATGCAAGACATTATGTTGGATCTCCACCACAAATTAATAGCAATAGTCAAATCATCACTGTCTACCTGGTGGAACCTACAGCATAAAACAGTAATGAAATAGAGAACAAGACTATTGTGTAGAAGAAACAAAGATTTTCTAAAGGATATACAAACTAAGGAAATTGTTGATACCATTTTAAACAGAAAATATAGACATTACTACAAAATACGGTTGGGTGGCATGAAGTTGTTGAGACTCCCACATTGATTGTAATACGACCTAAGAAGTGCTTATATATGGGAGACATCTTCATGTTATTTTATAGGGTTGGTTTAGTTCCAACCCAAATTCTAGGATGGTATAATAGTCTATCCAAGATTCATTGAGTCATCTGCTATAGGTACACTTAATCAAATAACACGCTGATATCCATATCTGAGAGTGAGTGTAATGAGAATGGTTGGGGAGACTGGGGGAGGTAGGAGCAACAATAGGTATAATGCTCCAGGACCACAAGAGAGGGAAACGCTGCTTCTCACACTTGCACACCAATATTTCCGAATTTGACAAGCATGAACCAAATGCACTTTACATATTAATCATCTTCATCAAAAGTATCAAACAAATATCCAGTACAGAATTCCCAAAAAACAATCAAACAAGTTAAATTATTCTCATATAACACAAAGGTTCCCCAGTTCAAGCCTACCAGCCTGCACCATGTTTGCCACATAAGGAAGGGAAATAATCTACTTAGAAACTGAAATTACTTGATGTATTTTAGACCTTACCAGCCTTCAGGAATGAAAAGTGCATCGTCGGCCTCCAGAACAACCTTTTCTGCAAACTCCATTGAGCATTCTGCCCTTGGATAAATCGAGTAATCGGGGTTTTCCAAAGCAACCAAACTGCCACGTGAATTTTATTGGGAAAAAAGAAGACATAATGAGGCATTATTAGAATATAAAAGATATGTTGGTGAGCCGTGTTTTGAGGACTGGACATGTTGGAGCTATAATGTTCTCACGCTATCAAATAGTAATACACTGTGTTTACTACATCAATACATATAGAGGTCTCTTAACAATCATTGAGTATACCTATTATTGGAAGCTTCTCCGTAAATAGGCATTGGGTAGAGTGAGGGACTCGCAGAAGGAGGCCACAAAACAACTGCACATAATTTGATTTTGTTAAAAGACACAAAGGGATCAAGGCTTGAGGAAGAACAGAAGGTAAGGAAAAAATATTTCGAATAAGTAACTAAGAACTCTGGATAGGATTTTTGCAAAATCATTAACAGAAAATGGACAGGGTGAGGCCAATAGAGTTTTGAAACTCCACTATGTATGTTTTTTATTTACTATCACATAACTTTAGACATTAAATAATTTAAAGCATCAGTAAGCCAGTGCAAGTGCTGAAAATTCCTACATAATTGATAACATATTGCTGACAAGGAACACCTTCACTTCTGCATGGCAAAAAAACTCATGCTGGGAGATAATAGGATAGGATAATAGGTCATAACAAGAAGAGGAAGACATATACCTTACCTTGTTTGCGGCCAGAAACTATGCACAAAAGATTGTGGAGTGGATCATAGTGAGTACTTGATCTAGATTGTGCATTGTTCATCCACAAATTTATAGAAGACAATTCTTTTGCTCCCAAAATGGAAGGCTGCAGAAAACAATACGATTAAATTATAATTTTTATGAATAAAAATCTCTACTATGAAGAACTATAGACTACAAAATAAAATGGCAAGCAGAAATAGACTAACCAACTGAATGTCTTCCCTTAGGGTTCCCAATTGAACCTTCTCCTGACGATCACGGTTCATGATCGGCACCTATAATACAATCAACAAAATTCTTTTCACAACACAGTAACTAATAATATTTGCTGTAAAAAAAAAGTAATACTACATATTCAATGCATTGAAAATTGTAGAGGAACCTACAAGGAACCCAAAAAATATATATCATTTCAAAACTATAATGACATTAAACTATCAAAATACCGCAGCTGAAGCAACGCAGATATAGAGATGATTTCAACATTAAAAGCAATAATGAAAAAAAAAACTTGGTAATATTGTCAAAAACAATATAAGTTAATTTTTATGAACCAATTGGCATAGGTTATTTCATATTGAAGTTTGAACCTGCGTTAAGTAAATTTGTTCAGGAACATCTTCCAAGGACAAATAATCATGTTGTGTGTGATCCGTTTGCGAGGCAACAGAATGGTCATCATCTAAATGTTGATGTTGTTGCTCAGTTTGCTGCATATGTAGCCGTTTCTTACACAAATCAAGGAACATAGAAAATGGTAGAGGAACCTACAAGGAAAGAAGAACAAATTTATTAACTTAACATCACCACATAATCTCATATCTCACTCATATAATACACCAGTATTGTTTGGCTTACTTCAGTTTATGTACTAGAAGTATAAGCACTTGCGAGACTACTATGGAACTAGGTTTTAAAAAACGGTCCGCGACCGCGAATACCGCAGCGACAAAATGGTTTTGGAGCCTTCCGATACCGTTATTCACCGTTTTAAGCCTGTGAAAAAAATCACAAGCGAAACACCGTTACAGCCGCGACAAAACGCCGTTACAACCGCGAAACGCCGTCACGGTCACAAAACACTGTTACCGCACCATTACGGCCTTTACTCACCGTTACTTTATTGTAAAATTGGAATCAAACTTTATCGTCAACAAATTCTTCATATGACTACCAACAAATTGAGCCACCAATAAGCTCTAGATTGTTTGATTATGTCTTTGGAGGAAGTGCAAGTAACAATGATGAAGGTGATAGTGAAAGTTATGATCCTGCTCGTCGTTCTACCATGTGGTGATTAGTGATGTAAACAATAAATTTTCCCTAAACTCTTTAAAATATATTAGTAGTTTTTTATGATGTGAACTTAATATAATTAATTTATCATGAACTTTGTTTGACAAATTTAATATGAGTAGTTATTAGTTATTAATTCATTTATTTACAATTGGTCAAAATAAAATCTTTATTAAAAATATTATTAGTAGTAGTTCCTAAATTATATTCATATTTTTGTCACTATATTTATTTTAAATATTTTATAATAATAAAAATATCAATTTAAATTATTATAAACTATATAACATAAAAATAGTTTTTTGTGCAATGTTGTGATTAATTCACACCACGACGACCGTTATTTGCAACGCAGCACCTGTATTGACCGAAATCACGAAAACCTTTACGCGACCGCGACCGTTTTTTAAAACCTTGCTATGGAACTTAAGAAAATTGCTTATGACACGTCTATATGCTATTTGTAGCTTATTTTCATAAGTTATCCATAATAGCTTATGATAACAAATTATAGCTTATACATAAACACAACAATGATTAATAATTAATGCACTAGTCAATTAAGCTATTAATCCAAAATATCCATAATCCACATGGGAAAAAGCAAATAGAGTGTTGTAAATTGTAATTACCCTTCCAAGATCACCATAAAAGATAGGCGCGGATGAAGATACCATAGCCTCCACCATAGCAGACCCTACCCGTTCTTGCAAGTAATCGAGGCCACCGTTCCGAGGGTTCCAAAGAGATAACGCCCTCCAATTCTTGATGCAACCGCAGAAAACCTTTTTAGGTTAAGAAAATGAAATATTAGTAATTAGGTTAAGAAAATCAAATGAAAATGAAAAAAGATAAGAGAGGAATCGGAGAGTGTTGTTTTTGTTTACAGCGGGAACGTTTTGTCTTCGCCATAAGCCAAAACTAGTGTTGATTACTATGCATTGATTGGGATTCGACGAGGTTGTTCTCGTTCCGGATTAGAGATAGTTCATTTGTTGCTTTGTCTTC
This sequence comes from Lathyrus tuberosus, assembly GCA_022829125.1. NCBI lineage: Eukaryota > Viridiplantae > Streptophyta > Magnoliopsida > Fabales > Fabaceae > Lathyrus > Lathyrus tuberosus. The sequence continues at coordinate 6,844,551 of JALAZF010000304.1, forward strand.
GCCATAAGCCAGATAAAGCTACGAATTTCATTGAAAGGTGCGAATTCGCAGACGCACGAGACATCGATACGGTCAAGGAGAAAGAAAAGATGTTCTCATTGTTATTACTACACACAAACTATTAGCGTTAAATATGTTCACTACCCCAAAAATAGGAATAGACAGCGCCAAAATGACAGCGCTTTTATAAAAAAGCGCTGCTAAAAAAAATAAAAAAATTTCGCTTAAAAAAAGCGCAGTAAAAGATAGGCTTTAGAAAGCGCTTTTCAAAAGCGCTGTAAAAGAATGTAAAAGAGTGCCACTTTAGACAGCGCTTTCCAAAAAGCGCTGCTATTGGTATCCATTTAGAGAGCGCTTTTCAAAAGCGCTGCTATAGGGATCACCTTAGACAACGCTTTTAGAGAGCGCTCTAATAGGGCTCAATTTCTTTTCACTTTAGAAAGCGCTTTCTAATGAAAAGCGCCCTCTAAAGTCATTTACTAATTAAAATATAAAACCATTCTAAGTGGCAAACTGGGGGGTCGAACCCACGCCCTTTAGGTAGGGAAATTAATATTAAATTATATTAACATATCAAATTATATTTAATATATTTAAATTATATATTTTAACTTATTTAAATTATATTTAATGTATATAAATTATATTAATATATAATTTAAAATATATTAATTTAAAATATACTTTAAATTATATTAATATATCAAATTATATTTAATATATTTAAATTATATTAAATTATATTTTAAATTATTTTAAATTATATTTAAAATTATTCAAATAAAATATTTAAATATATATGTTTTAAATACAAACATTTTAACTTATTTAAATTATTTTAAATACATATAAATTATATTAATATATAATTTAAAATATACTTTAAATTATATTAATATATCAAATTATATTTAATATATTTAAAGTATATTAAATTATATTTTAATTTATTTTAAATTATATTTAAAATTATTCAAATAATATATTTAAATATATATGTTTTAAATACAAACATTTTAACTTATTGAAATTATATTTAATATATATAAATTATATTAATATATAATTTAAAATATACTTTAAATTATATTAATATATCAAATTATATTTAATATATTTAATATATACAAATTATATTAATATATAATTTAAAATGTACTTTAAATTATATTAATATATCGAACTATATTTAATATATTTAAATTATATTAAATTATTTTAACTTATTTAATATATATTTAATATATTTAAACTATATTTAATATATTTAATATATTTAATATATTTTAACATATTTTAATATATTTAACATATTTTAATATATTTAATATATTTTAACATATTTAATATATTTTATATATTTTAATATATTTTAACATATTTAATATATTTTATATATTTAATATATTTTACATATTTAATATATTTAATATATTTTAACATATTTTAATATATTTAATATATTTAATATATTTTAACTTATTTTAACTTATTTAAACTATATTTAATATATTTAATATATTTAAATTATATTAAATTATATTAAAATATATTTAATATTAAATTATTTTAAATACAAACATTTTAACTTATTTAATATATATATATATATAGAGTGAGAATAAACAATGGATGAGGGCGTAGTACCGCGGGTCAAGGAGGTTTGTGTATGTGTTTGCCATGCTTTGAGTCTGGGGTTCGAATCCCCCTCGCCCCCGACTCATTTTTAGATTTTTTGACATTTTCAGGTAAAATTGCTTCTAAAAATAGCCATTAGAAAGCGCCTTTGAAAAGCGCTGTAAAAGCCTGCCACGTTAGACCACCTTAGAAAGCGCTTTCCAAAAAGCGCTGCTATAGGTGTCACTTTAGAGAGCGCTTCTTAAAAGCGCTCTTTAAATGCCACCTTAGAAAGCGCTTTTAGAAAGCGCTCTTATAGGCCTCTAATTATTTTCACTTTAGAAAGCGCTTTCTTAGGAAAAGCGCCCTCTAAAGTCCTTTACTAATTAAAATATAAAACAATTCTAAACATTTTCAGAGACACTTTTATTCATTTTCTCTCTCGACCGTTTCTCTAAACCCTCGCCGTCGTTCTTGCCATTGCCATTGCCATTGCCGTTCGTGAAAACGTTGTTGTTCTTATTCTCTTATCGTTCTGAAAACGAAAACGTTGTTGTTCTTATTCATTTCTCAAATCGTTCTGAAAACGAAAACGAATAAGGTACTCTTTTATTATTCACTTCTCTTTTATTATTCATTTCTCTTTTATTATTCATTTCTCTTTTACTATTCATTTCTCTGAAAATGAAAACGAAAAAGTTTTCACGATGAGGATAAAAGCTTCCTCTTTTATTGTTGCAGAATCTTTTTTCTTTTATTTTTCATGTATATTTTTACGAAAAGAATTCATGATACTTTTCATGTATATTTTTCATGTATATTTTTCCTAGTTTTGTTGAAGGTATTTTCATAAGGAAGCTAATATTAAAGTATCTTCACAACTATTATTATTGAAATTGTGAAGGTTATTTCATGACTATTAAATATTTTCTACTGTATATTTGGCAAAGTTGATTAGTATAAACAACCTAAAATATCCTTTTTTTCCAAGTTCATTTCTTTTATTTTCTAGAACTTGTGACTTTTTGTTATAAGTTTATTGTCTACTATATACTTATGTAGGTGTTTACCTCTAAAGTCCTTATGACTCATAATTGGTCAATTAATGATATTTCATTTTATGATACGTGTATAGGGGTTACTTGTGTTCAAAGTGTGAAAGTCGGATCGTTTCCCTACAGGTATAACTTTTTTTCTTTTTGTTTTTGTTTAGTTTAATTAGTATAACTATGGATAGGAAATGGATGTCTTCAAGTCGATTGTCGAAAGAGTACGACAATGGGGTATCGGAATTCGTTAAGTTTGCTGTTGCGCATGCCAAAGACCCCAGTCGAATGATATGTCCTTGCTTGGGTTGCTGTTTTGGGAGTCGGGTTGACGCGGTTCAGTTGGCATCGCATTTATTGAGGAGTGGAATTGATAGAAGTTATACATGTTGGAATTTGCATGGTGAGAAAATTAACGGGAATGTTGAATCGGGGGATAATACGACCTACGCTTCATACGACAATGGCACAGATACATACGATTCTGATCGAGTCGAAGAGATTGCAGAAGCACTTGAAGAAGATCTTAAGGATTGTCCCAAAATGTTTGAGAGGTTGGTAAGCGATGCAGAGAAACCGTTGTATAATGGTTGCACCAAATTTACAAGATTGTCTGCGGTATTAAAGTTGTACAACTTAAAGGCGGGCAATGGATGGTCGGATAAAAGTTTCACAGAATTATTGGCCCTTATGAAAGATATGCTTCCAGAGGATATTGTTCTTCCCAATCGAACATATGAGGCCAAAAAGATGTTGTGCTCTATTGGCATGAGCTATGATAAGATACATGCCTGTCCAAACGATTGCGTATTGTTTCGAAATGAGTATGCATCGCTAAATGAGTGTCCTAAATGTGGTGTCTCTCGATATAAGAAAAGTTGTCTCCAGCAAAAGTCTTATGGTATTTTCCTATAATTCCGAGATTTAGACGCATGTTTCGTAGTGAGACCGATTCAAGACACTTGACTTGGCATGCAGATGAAAGAATTATTGATGGAAAGTTTCGACATCCGGCAGATTCACCACAGTGGATGAAAATTGATGATGATTATCCTGAATTTGGAAAAGAAGCAAGAAACCTTCGCTTGGCATTATCTACTGATGGAATGAACCCACACAGTATTCAAAGTATCTCACATAGCACTTGGCCTGTGATCATAATGATTTATAACCTACCTCCATGGCTATGTATGAAGCGTAAGTACATGATGTTATCTATGTTAATTTCTGGGCCTAGACAACCAGGGAATGACATAGACGTATACTTGGCACCCTTAATCGAAGATTTAAAATTTTTGTGGGAGAACGGTGTGGAGGTTTATGATGGGTATAGGAAAGAAAGTTTCAACTTGAGGGCGATGTGTTTGGCACAATTAATGATTTTCCAGCATACGGAAATCTATCAGGGTACAGCATAAAAGGTCAATGTGCGTGTCCTATTTGTGAAGATAAAACAGATTGGACGCGATTGGAGTTTGGTCAGAAGAATGTCTTTCTCGGTCATCGTAGATTCTTAAATTCTAATCATCACTATCGTGGGTGGAGAAAAGCATTCAATGGAGAGCCAGAACATGGTAAAGCTCCAACTATATTGACAGGTGATCAAATTTTTGAAAAGGTGAAAGATGTGACAACTCAGTTTGGAAAGCCTTTTGCACATACACTTGTCAAGAGTGGGTGGAAGAAGAGGTCAATTTTTTTTGAACTGCCATATTGGAAGTCGTTGTATATAAGACATTTTCTCGATGTTATGCATATTGAAAAAAATGTATTTGACAGTGTTATTGGTACGTTACTCAATATACCAGGAAAGTCTAAGGATGACCTTAAAGCAAGAAAGGACTTGGTACATATGGGGATAAGAACTGAATTAGGACCCTTGAAGAAAGGAAAACGAACATATCTACCACCTGCTGCGTATACTTTATCTAGAAAGGAGAAAAAAGTATTGTGTAAGTTTCTAAGTGAAGTTAAAGTTCCAGAAGGATACTCTTCAGATATTAGAAGACTTGTGTCTATGAAAGACCTCAAGTTAAAGAGTTTAAAGACGCATGATTGCCATGTTATAATGGAACATTTTCTACCAATAGGTATACGTTCTATTCTGCCAGAAAAAGTAAGAAGCGCAATAACTAAATTGTGTTTTTTTTTTCAAGTCAATTTGCAGTAAGGTGATCGATCCTGCGATCTTACCAACATTGCAAAAAGAACTAGTTATTACTTTGTGTGATCTTGAAATGTATTTTCCTCCCTCGTTTTTTGACATAATGGTTCATCTAGTTGTTCATCTAGTGAAAGAGACACAATTGTGTGGACCGGCTTATATGAGATGGATGTACCCTGCTGAACGTTATATGAAAATATTAAAAGGGTATGTGAAAAACCGAAGTCGACCAGAGGGTTGTATTGCCGAACGATACATTGTTGAAGAAGCGGTTGAGTTTTGTACTGAATATCTGTCCAATGTACAATCAATTGGACTCCCCAAATCTCATATTGTCGAAAAAAAAGAAGGAAAAATGTTAATTGGAAATGAAGTTGTGACAGTATCAAGGGTGGAACGGGATCAAGTGCATTTGTATGTTCTGCACAATGAGAATGAGGTTGAGCCATATGTTGAAATGCACAAGGATGTTCTCCGAGGTTCAAATCCGAATAGAAATGAGAATTGGATAGTACGAGAGCACAATCGAAGTTTCATACCTTGGTTTAAGGATCATATTTATGCAAAGTATTATTCAGACCGCGATTCAATAACAGAAAGGTTGAGATGTTTAGCATATGGTCCAAGTATGGTCGTGTTTTCTTATAGCGCATACGCAATTAATGGATACACATTTTATACCAAAGAACAAGATGATGAAAGTACTATGCAAAATAGTGGTGTCACCTTGGTAGCTGAAGCAATGCACATTTCAAGTGTGAAAGACTTAAACCCCAAATTTGCAAATCTGTCATATTTTGGGGTTATCGAGCGCATTTGGGTGTTTGATTATGAGAACTTTCAGATTCCTATATTTCGTTGCAAGTGGGTTGAAAATAATAATGGCGTACGAATGGATAAGTCAGGATTCTTGCAAGTGGATCTTAATAGGGTGGGGTACAAAGATGAGCCTTTTATTCTAGCCTCTCAAGCTAAACAAGTGTTCTATGTCACTGATCCGACAAGTACAAAATGGTCTATAGTGCTTTTATCTAACAAAGTAATTGATGAAAACGTTGGAGATCAAGGTGATATTGATGTTGATATTGAATCATTTACTAGAAATGATCAAGATGAAAATATTATAGCGAATGAATCATATACTAGAAATGATCATAATGAGGGTATTTGGATCAATCCAACCGTCCGTGTTGTTAAGAGACGGGTAGAACATACTCCAAACAAGAAAAGAAAGAGACGTTAGTGAAAAAGGTACTAGTTGTAAAATTATAGCTTATATCATTCAATATAGCTTATATCATTCAATATAGCTTATGTCATTTAATTTCTGTTTTTTTCTTTCTTACAGGTCAAGTGTCTAGTAACCAGGAAGATACGCACGAGTAGCACGGGCTAGAGCAACCAATATTACATGGGTCAAAGTGGAGGTATATTAATTTTCACAATATTGCTTATTAGTGATGCTACTTGATAACACAAGACATCTATATATTATTTCTTAACTAATGCGTATTTTGTTTTGTTATGTAGTATTTCGATGATATGGCGTGTCCTTATTACACGAGGAATTGTGCGAATTTTTTATTGCAAGAAGAATTCTTTCTTGAATTAATGTATAGTTTTGTGAATGTAAATTCTAGTTTATTGAAATGTAAATTCTATGCAGGTTTGAAACCATACAATAGAATTTGTGTGAATTCTGCATGTAAATTCTAATTTATTGAAATGTACAAATTCTAGTTTATTGAATTCTGCATTAAGTGTAAATTCTAGTTTTGAAATAGAATTTGTTGATAAATTTATTGAAATGTGAATTATACAGGTTTATGGAAATGTAAATTATACAGGTTTCTGCATAAAAAAAAATAGTTAAAATGGGATTTTAAAAAAAAATCTTCAAAATTATACGTAGACCAAAGACAGCGCTTTTGAGAAAAAACCGCTGTCTAAGGTTAAACATTAGACAGCGCTTTAAAAAGCGCTGTCTTAAGTCCACCTTTAGAGAGCGCTTTTAAAGAAAAAACGCTCTCTAAAGGTATAAAAAAAATCATTATACGTATACATTAGACAGCGCTTTAAAAAGCGCTGTCTAAAAGCACCTTTAGAGAGCGCTTTTGAAGGAAAAAGCGCTTTCTAAAGTTTAAAAAAAAATATATTAAATTTTTAACTTATACTTTATACAGCGCTTTTAAAAGCGCTGTCAAAAGGCCCATTTTAGAGAGCGTTTTTTCATAAATAAAAAAGCGCTGTCTTTACCTACGACAGCGCTGGCTTAGACGGCGCTTTTAAGCGCTGTCATAGGCCAAAAAAAGCGCCCTCTTTTCCCTTGTTTGGCGTAGTGGTTACAGGGCCTGAATGTCGAGTCTTTCTCCGCCGCCAACTCGACGCCCTAAAATGAGAAATATGTGAGCGAAAGAGATACAAATCAGAAACAATATATTGTTGAGAGAGAGAAATACGTGAGCGGCACAGGTACAATGAGACGGAAGGGTTTGTTTCGCCGCCGTACAATGAGAAGAACAGGTTGTTTTGCCGCCGGATACATTGCAGAGAAAGAGAAGAAACATTTATTTTTATCTATTTTTGTGATACGAAGAAAAAAGAAGAGGAATACTCTATGACTTTTTGTTTTCGCACAAAAGATAGGGAACAATTTTTTTTTAATTATAATTTTATTTTAAATCAACTTAACCAATTTAAATTATATTTACTAAAAAATGTGATCCATATGTTGTAATTTTTAATTTTTTTTAATCAAGTGGATAGCACCTGATTTAAAACGTATGATATAAAAAGTATTTTTTATACTAGTGATAATTCAATATTTTACTAATTATTTAGTAATTAATAAATATTCAATAATTATTCAATATTTTAATAAATAATCAATATTTAATAATTAATTCAATATTTAATAATTAAATTCACTTATTAAATAAATAATTTAATATTTAAAATAAATATTTCAATATTTAGTAAATATTCAAAACTACTCAATATTAATAGTTATTTGGTAATAACTAAACATTTCAGTTCAGAAATATATATATATATATATATATATATATATATATATATATATATATATATATATTCGTTTGGGAGCTACAGGATTGATGCAATATATATATTTCCTTTTGCCTAAACTAAATGATACAAGTCCAATGTCTCTGCGCTACTATTCATAAAGGAGAAGGGGTCACATGCTATTACCAATCTTCTACGCTACAGGAGTTGAAAAATAAAGAATCACACATTTTTTTTCATTTTCTATTTCCTATAGCTTATCACTTCAGCATAAAAAAAAAACATATCCATGGCACAATACACTAAGTAGACATTTGGAATTAACTATTATCTGATTCACCCAATGGCACATAGTGTTTCCATTTTATTCCATTAAATTCAACGCTGCACAAAATAGCTTATCAATAAACACTTGATTAGACTTTCTAGAACAACTTAAAGAATAAGTTCTTAAATAAGCTATTTGCGCAAATACACCTAATTTTCACTACTGATCAATCATGATCTTAATTATATTACAACAATCATGTGACAGCTCTCTTTCTCTCTATTGTTGAAAAAAAAACACATTATTGAAAATAGCTTAAATAAAAAGCGCGGTGATTAAGTGGATTATTCGCTACGGGTCATGTATATATATTATCACTACATTAATTGTTATAAAAAACTTCATCATGTCTTATTATTGAAATAATTAAAGGAAACATAAATAATCACATTCATGCTTTAGTTTCCACTACAGTAGCAAATATATATATATATTCCAATTTTAATGGTTTAACTCAAATATTGAATGAATCTCTATAGTATACTAAAATATCAATTTCAAACACACTAAAATTAGCTCATTTCAAAGATTAATATCAAAACCTAACAATTTCCAATTTCATAAAAAAATTTGGAGATTTTGTCTTAATCATATTTCTACTCACTAATCATTATCAAATAATCTCAATAAATGAGTGAAAACCAACCCTTACCTTGATTTTTGATGAATTTCTTGAGCTTTTCTCTTCATTTCCCATCTTCTTCTTCTCTCCTCTTTCCCTCTTGCCTCTTTTTCTCTTTACCAACTTTCTAACTCTATTCTTTCTCTTTCTCTACTTTACTAACTCTCACAATTTTTTCATAAAACTATTGGGCTCACTTTACCCATTATCACAATTTCTATTCACACTCTCCATTAAGCCCAATTACTAATTCTAGCAATTCTATATTTATTTCACCAAATAAAAATAAATCACATAAATCAATTAATTAAATTAAATCAAATAAATTAATTAAATCAAATAATTCGAGTAAATTCAATAAATCAAGTAATTCAATTAATTCAAATAAATCACATACTTCAATTAAATCAAATAAATCAATTCATTCAAATAAATCAAATAGATCAATTATTTCAAATAAGTCCAATAAATCAATTAATTCAAATAACTCAAATAAATCAATTAATTTATATAAATCCAATAAATCAAATAATTCATATAAATTCAATAAATCAAATAATTCAAGTAATTTAAATAAATAAAATAAATCACTTAATTCAAATAAATCAAATAATTCATAAAATCACTCAATTAATTAATATAAATAAATAATTACTAAAATTGGGGTGTTACAAGGTGTGTTGGTATCCGAGAGCTCAGTAGTGGCCTTAAGTGGTGATTTCTTTTGATCACCAACTAATTGGCTCACTTCGTTAACATATTCCTTTGTGGAATCCTTAGGGGAAATCTTGGAAGGGCTTGTTGGATGATAGGTATGATCACTACTTGTGGTGGGGATGATTTGTTGCACAATGGGATGCCCCTTGTTATCTTTGGCATCCTTAGAAGAAGAAATCAAGAAAAGATTAGAAGCATGTTAGTCGAAAACAGCCATAAAACTCAAAGATGGAGAAGAGATCTTTGTACCTTAGTATTTTTACTCTCAGGGCTAGAGTTGTCACTCTCTACCTAATCAGGGTTCTTCTTGTCGGTTAGTTTCTTGCTACCTAGCGTAGCATCAGTTTCTACCACCTTTGGGGTATGAGGTTTCTTCGTAGGTACTTTTGTTGATTTTGGTTGAGGATGAAAACCTACATCAGTCATTTTCGTCTGCTTCTTCTTCTTCTTGGTGTGTTTGGAGTGTTCTGGCAAAGCGTCCCCATCATCGGATTCAATTACATGAACTTCAAGTTCTTTCTTCTTTCTCTTTTTAGGTGACGGAGGTGGTTTCCGACTACCCTGTAAAAATGTTATATTTCAGATATTAGATTGAGAAGGCAATATAATAAAAAAGAAGAAGAAATAATAAGCACAAAGATTTACCTTTGTTGTGGGTTTCTTGGTGTTGTCCTCTTCTTCTTCCTCTTCGACGACTTCCTTTTCGACGGAAGTAGGTTTTTTGGCTGGAATCCTCACAGCTGCAAGAGAAAATTAATGCAGTTAGTATAAGCCAAATAAAAATATAAAAAAAAAGGAAAAGAGAAGTTGTGTCGAAGAACCTCCCATTCCACACCTTCATATATTGGAGACTCCACGCGAACGTGTTATATGCCAATATGAAGGCGACCTTTGAAATTGTCTAGAGTGTACTTAGTCGGAACCACTCGCTTAGCACGTTTTGGTAATCTTGGCAAAGATTTTTCATAAAATTCCCACAAATGAACCAGTCTGGAAATGGAGGGCTAAAGGCCACACCAAAATCAGCAGTTGGCAGTCGAGGGAGCTTTGGAGGATAAAGATTAAAAGCTAACTTGTAACGTTGATCAGGTCGAACGCACAAGGGAAGTTTTAAATCCTCTAATTTCTTTGTGAATTTTTCTTTTAAAGTCACTACTGCTTCGCTAATGATTCAACTAAGCTCATTTGGCCCGTAGGCAGTTTCAAAGTATTTTTGGAATGCTTGGATCTCTTTGATGTGTGTTGATGTACCTTTCTTCACTTTGTCCTGCACAAAGGCGAAAGCTCTAGTCAGTTGGACATTGAAGGCATCTACATCAAAGAATTCAACAGTATAATATTATCTCCACCACTCGTCGAACTCTCTGGTGCAGAGAAAGCTTGGTTTGAAAGACACAGAATTGAACTCTGTGAAGTCAGAATACTTGGCCAGCAACTTGGCACATTCTGCTTCGTTGTACCACATGTTGTAATGGATCAGTGAACCCTTTTTGGGAAAGAGGGGTTTGGGTTTAATCTAAATCAAACCAAACTGTTGAGAGACGAGATTTGGTTGATAGCTGACGAGAGTAATTCGAAGCTTTGAAGGGTTAAGCCTTTAGGTCAGCAGTCTTGACGTAAGGAAGGATTCCCAAATGTCAAGAGATTCAGCCAAATGTTTCTTCAACTCAGGAGGAAATCTTCTTGTTAACCATTCATGGCCTACCTTTCTATTGGCAAAAGGGGCCATGTTGGAAGAAAAGTTATGACGCTTTGTAAACATCATCACGTAGCTGGTGAATGTCTATTGAAGGTTTATTCCTTCGTCCTTGGGAGTCAACAACGCAAGCCTCGTCCCTTCAACTCTTCTACTCTTCACTTCGACCGAAGATTCGTTGATGGGGTTTCGATTAGGAAGGGATGTTTCGAAAGTGGCATTCAGCCATAATTGCAGCAGCCAGAAAGGTCCAGAAAGGAGCATGCTTCCTTTCGTCTTGATGGTCTTCAATGTTGTGACGCCTTCGCCAAGAGATTCATACAGACTAGCCAGAATAATTTCGCTGAGACAGAGGTCATGTCCAACATGCAACTGGTTCGCCATGGTCAAGTACCTCTTCGCCACTTGGAGATACCATGAGCAGAAGACACAGCATGAGAGCCAGAGAGCCAAGAAGGCAACATGTTCTTGGTCAGAAACCTCGTTAGTTTCTTTGTCGTGATAATAGGCTATGTAGGTGGTGAAGGCTGCTTTGTTGGTGTCAAAACCTATTGAGTCATCAGTTAAAAGATTGGTTTCATAGTCCACTCCAATGGGTTTCAAGCCAGTAATGGCAGCGACATCGAAAAGAGTTGGGGTAACCATTCCACAAGTGAGATGGAAGTTGTTGTGGGTGTTGTCCCATAAGTAAAGGGAAGCAATGAGCATAGAAGGACAATAACCTGGTCCTACCTTCGACAGCTGGATTAGGTCATAGATGCCCATTTTCTTCCAAACTTGGGACTTGGCTTTTTCTATCTTTTCTAACCAAGCCAAGTAGTCAGAAGTGTCTTTCGACAGAGGGCTTGATCTAAAAACCCTAAAGCTAGTGTTCATGAACTCTAAGTTTATGGGGTCCCTAGAAGCTATGGCCGAAGGTGAACCTTGACCAACTACCTTTGCTTTTTCGTCAAATTTAATTTCCTTATCAGTCCTAGGTTTCAAACCGTTTGCTATGGGTTTGTAACGATGATAAGCCGGGAAAAACTCCCTAACTTTAGAGGGGTCAGCAGAGAGATCAGGTAAAGGGCCTAGCATAGAATGGTTCTTTCCAGAAACAAAAAGAGGGATAAGTATCTGTGATTGATATATTCTGTGTTTCTCATCTTCATTCGAAGGTTATGGGATATATTGTTGATTTCCAACTACGTTTGGGCCCAACATCCTATGAACTGGATGGAGTTCTTTGGATTTCTTGGAGTCTTTTGGGTTCTTGCTGGTTTCCTTAGAGATTTTTTAAGTGGAAGCCATTGTTGTAGTGAGTGTGCGGAGAAAAGGATTTAAAGAAAAATGAAGTTTTGAGGAAGATGTACTTCAGAAAATTCAGAAAGTGAAAAGAGTAAAAATGGTAACTTTCACTCTTTTATAGACGGACTGAAGTGAAACGGTTACTGTGCACGATCACTGTATATCATTTATGGTGATAAAAATCATGGGACGTGTGTCATGTGAGGGTGGTGTGATGAGACGGTAGCAGTTAAAGGTCTGACCCATGATCTCCTAGGGACTAGACGTGTGATGATTAAAAAAGATTCACGCATGGGTTTGAGGAGACATTTGGGGAAAGTTGTCATGATTACATTGATGTCATAGCAGTCCAAGGGATTTTCTGGCATCGAATAAGAAAGCTTCAAAAATGCCTTTTTCTTCATTTCAGTCGAAAATTACATTTTGGGGGGGGGGGGGGGCAATTTGTTGGCTGAGAATTTCGACGCCATGTTCCCATTTGAGAAACTAAGTAAAAATGAAAGTTTCTTAAGTTTGGTTGATTTCTATAGGGATTGGTATAAAGTTCTGTCGAAATGGTTCTCATAAGGAGATATGCTTGAGCAAATACTTAGAAATATTTTCTAAGTATAGGAAGTTACTTCGACGAAGGGATGCTATGAGGTATTCCTTCGACAGAGATTTGAAATTCAAATACGAATGGATAATTGTCTTTTGTTCTTATCCGTTTCTTAGGAGAAGACGCGTGGCGAACCATGGTGAAACAAGGGCATGCAGGGGCGAAACGTGTCAACTTTTGAAGAAATGTTCCGTAGAGGCAATTATTTCGACGCATTATAAATAAGGGTCTTAGTATTAGATTTCCGTGTGTTCTGTAACACCACAATTTTAGTAATTATTTATTTATATTAATTAATTGAGTGATTTTGTGAATTAATTAATTTATGTGATTTATTTAATTTATTTGAATTATTCTATTTAAATGAATTATTTGATTGATTGAATTTATATGAATTGTTTGATTTATATGAATTATTGGATTTGTATAAATTAATTAATTTATTTAGTTTATATGAGTTAATTGATTTAATTGATTTAATTGAAATATGCGATTTATTGAATTATTTGAAATAATGGATTTGTTTGGATTTATTTGAAATAATTGATTTATTTAATTACTTGATTTATTTTGGTTATTTAAATTAAGTAATTTATTGATTTATTCTATTTGGTAGAATAATATAGAATTGCTAGATTTTATTTGGGCTTAATTAAGTATGTGAATAGTAAGTGAGATTGGGTGGAGATAGGCCCAATTTGTTTTAAGACAATTGTTAGGGTTTAATAAGAGTATAAAGAGAATAGATAGTAAGAGAGAAAGTTGGAACAAGAGGAAATAGAAGACAAGAGTAAAGAGGAGAAGAAGAAGAGGGGAAGTGAAGAGGAAAACTCAAGAATCATCCAAACCAAGGTAAGAGTTGGTTTTCACTCATTATTGGGATTATTTGATGATGATTAGTGGGTAGAAATGAGTTTAGATTAAAACCCCCAAAATTTTCTATGAGATTGAAATTTTTAGGTTTTGATATTAATCCTTGAAAAGTGTTGATTTTGGTGTGTTTGTGATGCTCCGCAAGTGCACGGATTTATCAACGTAATACAAAAGATTATCGAACCCACAGAGACCAATATCAACCTACTGTATTCTATCATTGCTTTGTAAAGTTAAGGCTATGATTAAAATGGTACGAATGGAAATATAAACGCTAATTACTAAAGGTTTAAAAATAATACTAAAACGAGCCTGTAACACCTCAAAATTTGCCCTCTTGCTTTTAGCTTTTACTGGCTTATGTTTCATTGCATTTTGGCATAATCATCATGGCATTTCATTGGTTCATTGGCATGGGATCAGGGTGTCTAAACCAAATCTAAGGAGCCTTGAGCCTCAAGAGATCTTAAGTTGAGTCATCACCTTATCATATGGTCAAGCTTGACAAGAGAATGCAAGGGAATCACATCATCCTAACCAGTGCAAAACTAGGGTTTTGGAATTCTTGAGTATAATGCCCAATGGGCAAGATCTTTGAGCTTTTATCACCTCCAAATGTCACATCTCATCTTTGTTAGACAGGATATACATCATATTCAGAGGAATTTGGATTTGGAGGATGTGTTGTTTTCTCCTAGACTGAGGGGTTAAAATTAGGGTTTACCATAAAATCAGTTTATTTCTGATTTTTTGGGCAAGACTTGATTCTATGGTATTCTATATGTCCTCAAGGGTCTAAGTATGAAGAATGGTCCATCAATTTGATTTGGAAGGGTTTCAATTGACCAATTGATTGAGAATTAGAAAATTTGGGGAAAAGCGCACTGTGCAGAGGAAAAAGTCAACTCTTGACTTTTTGAGGTCAAATTCATGTTCCTTATATCAAATATGTTCATTGATGAAGATTTGATCAAGAAATGTCTAGGGTTTCATCAAAAATCAAGAAAGATTCAAAGTTGCCAAATTTAGAAACTTAAGGTTTCCATTTATGGCAAGTGTAGGCAAGTTGAGGAGCTCACTTTAAGCTATTCTTTCTCCAGGTTCCAAGCACCAAATTGAGGATTTAAGGAGGCCTATCACAAGTTCATGTTTCAAGCTTCAAATCCATACCTAGAACATCTCCATTGGATTAAAATTGAAGGAGATATGAAGGATTAAAGTGGAGGGTTCACAAGGCATTTTGGTTGGTCAGGCAAGGCAGATGCATGTGTGGCTCGAAGTAATATCAACAAACACTTGGTGTGCATGTTTTGTCCAACTTCTAAGGCAAATTTCTCCAAGATAGAAACTCCAAATGGAAAAATATTCAACATCAATCTTGTTCCTCTTGATCTCCTCTACAACTTTGGTGTTAGAGGAATTTTCATTTGATCAAGGTATGAGGAGATGAGATGGACCAAAGTAAGGACTCTAACTGTTTCATCCACATGCGCATATGGTAGGGCACGACCAGGTCAGGCTGACCTGTCAACACAGTTTATGTACCAGCATTTTCATGAGATGTTTAAGCTTATTAGAGACTTCCATTGTGTTTGTTATTAACTCCAATGTTGTTCTACTTCATGAGATCTTTCCAAAGAACCCATTATCTTGGCATTTCATCCATGGATCAATGAGATATTTCATTCCAAAATCCCTACCATGAATGTGTGTTTGTTTCGCTCCAATCCAAGAAATATATTACATTGGTTGTATATGTTTCTTGTTCATTACAGCCATGCATGCTATTACATTGCCCTTTTAAGCCATGCAACATTCTTACACGCATACACCCATGTACTCACCTTTTCCTTATTTGTCCAAGCAAGAGAGAGAGAGGAAACTTGGAGAGTAACCATCACTACTACCATCAATCCATCATCACCATCCAACCTCACCACCACCATAAACTCTCATGCTACCCTCCACACTTAAATAAAACCCTCCAACTCGTGCTCTAACCACCTTGACTCATTATGTTAACTCACAAACTCAGTTAACTCACTCACTTAACCCTCTTTCTAACTGTCAACCATAGTATGGTTAAGCCTTAACCATAGATATAAATATATCCCCTCAACTGAATTGCAGGGGACTCTTCCATTTTTTCTCAGTTTTCAAATCACACTCTCTTTCTTCTCTCGAGCTCTCTCTCTTTCTCTTCATTGAAGCTTATCATTCTCCACAATCTGCATCATCACCTTCAAGAAGAATAAGGCATTGAAGCTTGAGCTCTTCCTCCACTTGACTGCAACTTCTTCATCATTTTATTTCTCTGCAAGAATAATCTCTATACACCTTTATTTGGTCAGTTTTCCAAAGATAAGCAAGGATAATCCTCTGGTTTTCTTGAAGCTGAAGTTGCTCTCTATACAGGTTTTTTATTCTTAACTCCATTGAATCTATGCTATGAATTTTGGCTTGTTTTTGGTGATTTTGAGCTCACTAGGAGCAATGTGATACCCGGCTAGTTGATAGGCACAATAGGTGCGTAGTTTCAATTTTTAGGGCATACTTTCTTGGCTTCGATTCTCTCTGTGTGTGATGTGTTTGTAAATTTGGTTGATGGATATATGATCTGCATGAGGAGAGGATCAGTTTGATGTATGGCATGTGTATTTTTGTGATGATTGATGACTGTGTGTGATGGATGCTCACCGGAGAAGGTGACCGGAAAAACCAGTCCGACCACCATCCATGAAACCCTAGCCTTTCCCAGTTTATATCCTGTCCGTTTGATTATTTTGATCTGATGGCCAAAATTATGCCAGCGCATTAATGAAGAGGGTGGGAGTCACGTGCTTGTTTTTCTGATCTACTTTTGAATTGTTTAATCATGTGTGTGCATCTCATCTTACTTAACATGTGCGTGCATCATGATCATCTGATTTGTGTACTTTGACTGATCATCATGCGTGGACTTAATCCAATGGCTATGATTGAGTCAACTTTTTTGACTGAGAACACCATATGCACCTTAGACTTACACGCGCCTTGGGCTTGACACTTTTGCTATCCACACACCACGCTTTTAAGCCCAATGCACGTTATAACTGCCTATTTGCTTTGGATGCACCCCCCTGCTTTATTTCTTTGTTTTTTATTTTCTTTTTAATACTAGTTTGGTTTTTTATTTTTAAAAAATACTTTTAAGCATCAGAAAATTACCAAATAATTCTCCATTGATCTTCACACATTTATATAGTTTTTGATGAATTTTATTTCTGATTTTATCATTTTCTCATATTAATTTGGTATTTTCTTTTGAAGTTCTTTTTAGAGCTTCTTAATTGTGATACATGTTTCATTTCCATTTTATTTGGCATAGTTACCTTATGAAGTTTTGTCCCATACTTGAACCACACTTGTGTGACCTAATAAGGATCTAATTTAATTTTTCATGGCATTTTAGGAGCATTATTTCATATGAATTTATCAACATCTTTGAGCACTATCATTGTGTGAACATTGTGAATTTGTGAGCCATTGTTAAAGGTGATTACATTTGAATTTGTACCTATAATTTTGAGATTAAGTTGCTTGCTGTTTGGATACCATATGATTTGGTTTGTGCATTTTTATCATCATTGGTTTAGGTTCTTTGAATTGTTTGATCACATGTATACTTATGTGCTTCCTTATGAGTATTTGCTAGGGTTTTAGGTGGCATTGTGTTGGATGCCTTGAGAAATTTGGTGTCATATTTTGATATGTGTTGATAGAAACATTATAGGTCATATATGCCAAGTTATAGGACATTCACTTTTTCACTTTGACATGTTTTGCAATTGATGTTCATCTTGTATCCATTGTTAATGTTGCATTTGTTACTTGTTCTTCTTTGATTTAGTTTGTGTACATCTCATCTTGGTATGCCATGAACATTCATCCTTGTATGTTCCTATACTATACATGACTCATTTCATCCATTCACATTGGTTTATAACTTCATGTTATGTGCATTACAAGTTCATGAACTTTTTGAAGCATGTTTCACCTTGTATGAACTCAAAGTTGTGCCCTTCTCTTCTTAACCTCTAATGTGATTTGGATGTGAACCACACTTTTTCACTTATACATTCCCATGTCATATTATAACATGTATGATACTGATCCATGTCCATTTGCATTCATAATTGCATTTCACCCTCATTTGTGACTTGTTTTGTAAGTAAACAACATTGTGAATTATTGTGTGACATTGTTCTACTTCTTCCTACTTCTTCTTTTTGAGTTTTCATTCTCATATTATGGATGATAATTCATGGATACTTAATGGAATTTATGAAGTGGTTTTCTACTGGTTGTGGTGTTTCATTATGCATTATTGCATGTTTACATCTCTTAAATGTTCATGGTGCATCTTTAGTGCATATCATTGCATTCCTTTGATGTTTGGTAGATTGTTTAGGCATAGATTGATCTTATAAGACTTTGTAACCATTGGTGGATGTGAGTAGGCTTTTCTACTACCCTAGGTTAGTACCAACCTTTAGGGATCCATTCTTTTTAGGTTTGGAGCCTTTAGAAGCTTCTTAGAGTTTTCTTAGAACATTAGGACTTGTTTGCTTCCTCCTTTTTCACTTGTACTTCAATATTTGAATTGTTTTGGTACTAACCATTTTGTGTAGGGGCTATGGTAAGTATTGAGTATGTGGATGCTTATCCATACTCATATCTCTTCTCTCTTATTTCTTTCACCTTCTCTTGTGTGCTTGTGAATAGCGTGATATAATGCTTTGTGTGTACAACTTATCCACACCCTTAGGGATCCTAGCTCAACTTTAATCTTTGATCAAAGTGAGGTAGGATAAGCATTAGGTAGTGCTATCCCTCTCTTCTTTTTAGACTTAGGTCTTCAAACCTTGACCTTAGGGCCACTTTTGCATGATAACATTAGGAACAAATTAGATTCCCTTTAGTGTTTTCTTTTCAACTTGAGTCTTCTCTTCTCATCTCATAATCTTTATAAAACACTTAATAAAGGATTAACATGTATTGCGCATGAGCCTTATATGTGGGAAATGAGATAGTGGAGGGATCTTCCTTCACTTTCTTAGGATGTTAAGCACGCGTCCCGTCTTGGGTCGATACGCGAGACATTCGATCCTTTGTTGTAGACTTGGGTGCAATGTAAGTTACAAACAACTTTAAAAACACTTCTATCTAAAAAACACAAAACAAATTCAAACCTTTTTCATCCTTTGGGATCGTTAAGTTTCAAACCTCATTTTCAGAAAAGGGCACGTTACTTCCGCCTCGTCGCAAACAGGCATCGACCCTAACTGCCGGACGCGAATCTAACGTCGCTCATAAAATATACCGACTTTGTTAAGTAGAACCACGACTGCTCTGATTTCCTCTCTCTGGCTAGATTGAGGATACGTAGGCACGAGACGACGATGTCTTGGCGAGCAACCTCCCCCTAGTTCGTGTCCGAACTACGTTGACTCTGACTTTCCCGTTCCCGAGGGAATACGTAGGCCTAGGACTCCGAGGACGTCCTACCGAGTCACTTCTTTTTCTTTTCTTCTTCGTTTCTCCGTTCTTTTCTGTTCTCGTTCCTTCTCCTTTCCAGTAGCAGTGGAGCTCCAGACGACGACACCCTTTGATTGAGACAACAAACGTGGATCCCATCGAGTACGATGGACGCGTGGGGTGCTAACATCTTCCCTTCGCGTAACCGACTCCCTTACCCATTTCTCTTGCTCGTGAGACCATGTCTTTCATTTCCCTCAGGTTTATGCAGTGTTTCCTTTCCCTCTCTTGGGATAAATACACATTGCTGGAGACTCTGTTTCTGCGCCACTTTCGCATTTGTACTTGGATGAAAATCCCGGGAGCGACAGCTGGCGACTTCACTGGGGACTCTGGTTTCCTAAGCGAGTCAATCCTAGCGCTTGTCTGTTTTTGGTTCATTGGGTGTTTTTTGTGGAACTGTGTGCTGTATTTTGCTGTTTTACTGTATTACTATTTATAGTATTACTGCTTTACTGTATATTGTTGTATTACTGTTTTTACTACATTTACTGCATTACATATCATTATTATGCTGGACTGTGCTGGTTTTTCTGTTTGGCGGATGGGTGATTTGAGAGATAAGCCCATTACACAGGCTTGAGAGTACATGTAGGATTAAAGTGGAAAGTAGTGTGGCCTACGTAGCGTCTTGGTACATATGGTTTACACGAAATCCACAACCAAACGAGGTTTTCTTGGAAGATGTTCTGATTTGCGCGTCTTGTGCATTTCAGGGTGTTAACTTAGAAAGTTGTCGACTCTGGTGACCATTCCAGAGGACTCAGTTGCGGCACTCCTCCCGAGGTGTGATAATGGCAGACCAGAAATGGCAAACCCATTACACATTCTTGATCCGAGGACCCAATGCTGGGAACTTGCTATAGGGTATCCTTTTTGAGGGGAATCAATTGAGGCCTCCTCGATTGATGATGATGCCAAACCAGAAATGGTGAACGTATCATCATTTCTCGACCTGAGAGTACGTGATATTGAGGATCCTTGCCTTTCTAGTACCTACATGTGAGAAGGGGCGGGTGTTTGCAGGTTTACAGGTAGCCATAACCTCCCACATACCCGGTTTTCTGGTATTATCACACAAAAAGTAATATTCATCCTACTATGCTCAGATGGTTATTATTCACAGGTCTATGATATCCTCAAATCTACACTGACACTACTCACAGTCCAGCACGAACACGCAGTACCCTGATATCGTGCCTTTTGCATTGCATTATCATGTCATTAACATTCATGTTTATCATTTCCAGGTGTTCATTTTACCTCTGATTCCAGTCAATGAGTTCAACAGAGACAAATGCTGAGAGGAAGAATAATGTTGCTTACAGATTTCCAGAGCCAACATTGGATCTACTTCACAAGGTGATAGCCATGGCTGACCCGGGTGTTCTTATCACCTTCCAGAAGAAATATGGGAGATTGGTGAAAATGGTCCGTAACATTACCAAGTATGAGCATGAAGCTCTCCACACATTACTACAGTTCTATGAGCTGTCGTTAAGATGCTTTGTCTTCCCGGAGTATATCTTGATGCCTACACTAGAGGAGTTTTCATTCATCTTGGGTATCCCAGTCAGATCAACCGTGCCATTCTTTTCTGGAAATCACCCTAACATAGAAGAAATTACAACGGCCTTACAGGTGGAACAGTCAGTGATGAAGAGAAATGTTGCTAGTAAGAGTGGAGTCAAAGGTTTTCACTTGGAATTTCTTGCCGACCAAGCTCAAGAATTTACCAACGCCAAGAATTAGGCAGTCTACAATTCTATCCTGGCCTTGTGTATCTATGGCATCGTTCTGTTTCCTAACCAACGTCACTTTGTGGATATGCACGCTGTGAGAGTTTTTGTCCTGAAAAATCCAGTCCCCACTTTGTTGGGTGATTTCTACCACTCAGTGCATTTCAAAAATGAGAAAAGAAGGGGGGGGGGGGTCCTGTCAACTGCTATACTCCATTTTTGTCTGATTGGTTTCTGAAACATTTGCCTCAATCTGGTGCATTTGTGGACACGAAGGATTCTCTAAAGTGGTCAAAATGGATAATGGGATTGACTGCTGATAACATTGTTTGGTTTGACCGCTAGTTGCAAGGAGTAGAGATTATTACCAGCTGCGGGAACTTTCCGAATGTGCCTCTGATAGGCAGGAAAAGGGGAATTAATTATAACCCTATCCTGGCTATCAGGCAATTTGGATATGCCTCAAGGAACCCTCCTGAAGACCAACATGTGGAAGAGTTTTTATTCTTCAATAAGAGTAAAGATACAGAGGTGTTAAGGGAAGCTGTGCATGCTTGGGGCACATCCATAAGACTGGGAAGACTGTTTTTGGAAAGGGTGATTGTAGAGCTTATCCGCAATATATAGAGTGGATCCAAAGGAAGGTTGAAGAAGTTCTCTTGCCTTTTTCACAAGAGCCACCTTTATATCCAGTGATGCCAGAACAACCTACCACAGTGGCCATTGAGGAATTCAACAAGTTGCAGAATTTGGTGAAAGAACTTAGAGGGGGAAATTTTGATATGAGCAGCCGGCTTCAAGATGCATTATATACCAACAAGGAGTTGTAGCGCAAAGCTCAAGATGCAGAAAAAACCTTAGCAGTAAGAGAAGAGGATTTTGCTGAAAGGGCCCGACATTTCCAAAAGGTTAGTATGGCTATTGAAACTTCGGCTCAAACTCACAGGCAGACTAAACAATCTTTAGCCCAAACAAAAGATAAGTTAGCCAAGCTTCAACAAGCTGGGATGAGGTCAGAATGGAGAATGCAGAGCTGCGAGAGCAATCAAAAGCCAAAGACGATGAGCTTCTTAGAACGCATGAACAACGGAGAAAACATCAGGAATACTTTGGAAAAAGCCAAGAGCAACTGAAGAATGTTAAGGATGAACTGAAAATTTCCAAGAAAAAGCTTGAGGATGCCATGGTAGAGATGGGAAGACTCAATATACAAGATGGGGTGAAAAGGTTCAAGGAAGTGAGTAATGATGAAGCTCTCTTGATGCACGTAGATTCAGTAGCCGAAGCTCTAAAGAAGAGGGACATTTTGATCAAAGAGATGATTGAAAGGCCGGGTCATCAGCGCACCAGAATCCTCTTTGAAGAAATCAAGCATTCTAGTGAGAAATTGAAAGATTTGGAGTTAGATGATTGATCTTACTTTCCCATCTTCTTAATGTAGTTTTTGTTGATGTACCGTTGGCTACCATCAGGCTTGTTGATGGAGCCACTTTCTTGATGTACTTCCCATTTACGGACTCATTGTAAAATGCTTCGGCACTTATTAGTTTTCTATTGAATTCAATGAATGGCTTATTCAAAGGTGGTTCTTCGGCATCACTCTATTCACAAGCACATTATCATAACACTTTATCACAGCGCAGTTCTTCGCAATATTTTTCTCTCAACATTATGTGACTATTATTGAGTTTGTTGGGATTAAGACTGGAATCAGGGTGTAAAACGCCTCGGGGATGAGAAACATGACATTTGCATTCTCATAATCATAAGCATTTTTGCATAACAGGTACTCGTTCCGGTTTTCCTAACCTTTATTTGGTTTCAGGCAGGATAGCTGATCAGCCGATTCACCAATATTCTACTCGACTCAATCAAAAGGGAGCTATGAACAGATGCAGACTGAGATGGCTGCCATACAGGCTTGCATGGCTCAGTTCATGGAATTAATACAAGGCATTGCACTAGGGAAAGAGCAGCTGGGGACCCTTTTCCAACCCTTGGTGGTGGAGTAGAGGGAAGTACGGAGCCAAACGGGGCAATTTACGGAGAAAATGCAAGCATTGATTCAAGACCAGAAAATGCTGAAGGAAGAAGTCAATCAACTGAAGGCACAGATGAGCCTGGTTATGGAGATCGTGAGAGGTGTGTTAAACAAAGATAATACTCCCATCCCGGAAGCTACGACTGGAATTGTCTCTCTTCCATTGGTTAAGGGATCCCTCCCAAAGAGTGAGCAGATTTCCACTGTGATCATCTCGGCTGTATCTCCACAACAGGGAAGGGCTCCTCGTCGGTGTCAGGATAGACCATAGATGAATCGGCACTTCGAGACTCCACCAGGGCCATATTCTCAGCTATTACAGCATCTCATTCAGTTGCAACTGGTGCAGAAAAGGACTCTGGCTCCTCTTACTGGTATTCCCCCACCGGGCTATGATGCAAAAGCCCACTGTGGTTTTCACTCTGGTGCGCCGGGGCATAATATGGAAGATTGTAGGGCATTTCAGCATGCTGTCCATGATCTGATCGATTCAAAGGTAATTGAATTCACGCCGAGCAGCGTAAGCATACAAGATGGCCCTACTCTAGCTGTTGAAAAAGAAGTGGATATCCTTATTACCTCTCCTAAAGCTGCTGCAAGTCAGGGGCATTTCTTGCAATCCTTGATCTTAGAATCCCCATGTCCTCAACTGCTGCCTACTCCTCGATTAAGTCTGAGGGGAAAAGCGCCTGACCGAGAGGAAGGCACGAGTCAGCATCGGCAGCAGAAGTTTCAGCATCAGAATCAGCATAGGCCTTGCAACAACCTGGAAAGAAGAAATGATCTTCTTCGTCCGGTTCCTATGTTGTAGGGTCAACTTCTTCCACATCTGGTTCAAAATTCATTGGTAGAACCCAAGTCTCTGAAGCCTGTTCTGGAACCATACCCTTCTGGGTACAATCCTTATGTGTGATGTGGATATCATGGAGGGTCCATGGGACACTCAACTGAGGATTGCAAAGCATTCCAAGCCAAGGTGCAACAGTTGATTGATAAGGGGTACATATCTTTTCCAGAGGGAAAGTTGGTAGTGCACGTTAACCTCTCATCTATCTGAGCTTGAGGACTTCAAAGGCCATCATCAGAAGCAATAAGTCCAGATGGAGTCAAGCCTCAACAATGGCAATCATCGGCTTCCTTTACTACAGTTTCATATGTAGTTTTCATTTGTTTGTTTAAACAGTGTTTGCATGAAAACTTGTTTGTATTTTGAATGTTGATTTTAATGCAATGAATGTGTTGTTCCTGAAATACTTTACTTTTATGCACTCATATCATGTTTATATGCACTGCAATACCAACTTTCTTGCCTAAACTCTTGAGGGCGGATTATGAGGGAAAAACGCAAAATCTTTGGTTGTGTGCTTTCGGATAGGACCCTGTTGAGGATGTACAGGCATTGTTTCAATCCCTAAACACTGGAGATATAAGGGAGATAGACCCTCGTTAACCCCCTTTGAGCATTGGAGTAGGATTTTCTTTCTGAAAATGAAAAAAACCCTCAATCTTAACCTGGGGCAGGGTAGACGTCAGTTAATTTGACCGAGCGTTCAAATTTCGAAGGGAGTGTGCATCTGAGGATCCATTGCCTTTTATTCCACTGTCAAGAGGCCAAGAGATGTGAAACCACAATGGTTATCCATCAACAATCAAGGAGTGAGGCAGTCATAACCCTTTCAAACAAGTTAGACAAAACAGTGTCACACGATTTGTTCATAAAAAAAAAGAGAAAAAGGAAAAAGCCCGCTAAGTCAAAACATGAAAACAAGCGACTTAGGCAAAAGTTAGGGCATCCCGCTGGACTTTAAAATATAAAAAAATCAAAAGAGTCAGTCCAGGCAAAAATTAGGGATCAAAAAGCAAAAGAACGAAAAAGCGAAAATCAAAAGGATTAAAAAAGAAAATTCTCGAGCAAGAACAAAGTCGTATGGTTACAGACACAAAAGACAAAAGGGGGGACTATCGCTCCAAAACCTCATTAGGTCTCAAACCATCAGTGCATGGATTCCTTAAAGATCATGAAATCTTTTTGAGAGATGAGCGCTTGTGTCAGATTAGCTGAACATAGGACTGGAGAACATCACGAAGAGTGGGTGGGCACCGATAAACTTTGAGCCTTAAATCCTTTTTTCTCAAAACCGTGAACCAGGCCACGATACAACCCTCAAAAGTCCTAATTAAAACAAGGTTTATTCCGAAAGCGTACTTCAACGAGATAGCGTTCCTGACTCCCATAAGTTGTGCCAATAAGGTTTTTGTTGGTATTGCAGGTGCGTATTGTTTTGCATTCAAAAAATCAATGTCGTATCCCAGCTAGTGATTCGTTCACGAGGCTTGACGATGCATTTTCAATAAAAATTCGAGGTTAACACAACTGTTGCATTAGAATTTTCATTCTTATAATAAACATTTGCTGCTTGCATGTGTTTGACATCAAAGAAGCTTACATGATGAACATCAGTTGAGAAGCTCGATCACGCCAAGTTGAGATGATGAAAACTCCGAAGGACAGTCATGTCAAGGGGTATGTGGCCAAAAGGCTATGCGTAGCCCAGACGTTCCCGGTGAATGGTGATAAGATACAGCTAATCTGGGGCAGTCACACTGAAAACTCTCCCTAAAGCAGCCAAACAGGGGCAATTAGGTTGATTTGACAAATCTCTGTAAGATCAGTCAGGGGCAAAGTTTCTTCAAGACTTGGGGCAGGCCACCTCTAGAGTGTGGGAAGTGTCCACTCCTGAAGACGGTTAATTGAAAGCACCTCTTCAAAGTTTAGAATACTAGAGCAGATTTTTTCAAGTTATTACAAATCCTTTCGAGGTAATTTACTGCATGGATTATGAAGTCAGGGGTAGTTGCGTCGAGATCTAATAAATCCCTCCAAGAGTTTGAAGACCCTGGGGCAGTGTGAATGCCCAATCTTCTATAAAACCCTCTTGAGATAATTTCTTCCTTTAGACCTGGTGGTCTGGGGCAAATGGAGAGTTCAAAAGGCTATTTATAACCATGGAGACAGGTCAGGCTGGGTAACAAGAGTTCTCCCCAGTAGAGTTACCCTCCTCAGCATCTGAAAGATCATCATCCTCAGCAGAGCTTACTCTCCCCTGTAATTGTACAGAGGATTGTGTCCCCAACCGAAGTCATGATTGGTCTATTACTCCCCAGCAAGCAGTCAGAGGTGGATTACTTCAAGGTAGATGTTGTGGTATCTTCAGCAGAGGACATGTTGGTTATCTCTGGTAAAGATTTTATCATCCCTATAGAGTCTGGTATTTATTTACCTCCGCAGGACAGGAGATACTTGTTTCACTAGCAGCTATGTGCTCTAATCCCCAGCAGGGTAAGGTGAATCTTTTACTCAACAGAAATTACCTTCCCCAGGCAGAATACAGAGGCTTGCTTCCCCGGCTAGAGTGGTGGTTGGTCCATTACTCTCTTAGCAAATAGCCAGAAGTTGATACTTTTGTATCCCCAATAAGAGACTGATGGGATATCTTCTTCTGGCAAAGATGTTATTTCCCCACAGAGTTTAAACACCTATTTTCATCAGCTAGTTAGGAAATATTTTCTCACAAACAAAGGTTTGGTCTGATCCCCAACGAAGGGTTAAGCTTGGTGGTATCCCCTAGCAGAGTTGATGTTGTCAATCAACATTCCCCAAGCAGATTTGCTGGTATTGGCTGATATTCCATAGAAGGATAAAGGTAAGAGCATCTCCCAACAGTAGGTTAAGTTCAGTAATACCCCAAGTAGGGTCGGTGTTATTGACTTGCTTCCCCAAGCATAATTTGGTGGTGATCTTCTCAGTGGTTTGTTCAACGGCGGTCGATATCCTCAGCAGGTCTTAAGTCCAACTATCATTGGCATTCTTTCAGATTCAGGTAAAAGTCATTGGTAATCCCCAGCGGAGAGAATTTCTCTTCGGGTTCCATCTTCAATATTCGTTTTTATCCATCCCCGACATAGTGGGTAGTCTCTCAGAGTTTTCATCTCCAGCAGAGTTTGTGATCAATGTCTTCCTCAGCAGAGTGAAGTCTTTCTCATCAGGGTCTCTTATTTTAGAGGACAATTCAGTCTGCCACCCCCGGTGGAGTTGCCTTCGTCTTCAGCATTTATTTTGCTGGAGCGCCTCTTTTGCATTGCATAAGCATTCTTGCATGGCATCCTCCCAAACGCGTAGCATTTCCATTTCGTATGGAGCATTACGCCATAGAAAAATTCAAATATATGCATTCGAAGCATAAGCCAGGTTTGATTTCTTTTGCCAGTCTCTTTCCTTAGCAGAAAGTGATGTAACTCAGGAGATGTTGTTTAACATTACACAGCAACCAGTGGATTCGTCCTTCCTATTCCTTCATATACTCCCCTACAGAGTTGTCTACCTAGATTTTTCTTTTCCCCAACAGAATCATCTTTGCGGGTCGGTGGATTCTACCTATCTTGGGTTTGAAAGTCTATCTTTGACTTAGTCTTTCTTTGGAAGTCCATCTTCGGCTGGGTCTTTCTTTTTGAGTTCGCCTTCGGTCGTCCTCGCACTCTTTGGTCATTTTGTTATCCCCAGTAGAGTTATCCTCTATGGTATCTCATTTTTTGTTGAAATTTCGCTTTTGATCGGTCTTTCTTTTCGAGTCCGCTTTCGGTCGTACTCGTTTGCAGTTGAAATTCCACTTTCGGTCGGTCTTTCTTTTCGAGTCAGCTTTCGGTCGTACTCGTTTGCTGTTGAAATTCTGCTTTTGGTCGGTCTTTCTTTTCGAGTCCGCTTTCGGTCGTACTCATTTGCTGTTGAAATTCCGCTTTCAGTCGGTCTTTCTTTTCGAATTATTGTGACTTGTTTTGTAAGTAAACAACATTGTGAATTATTGTGTGACATTGTTCTACTTCTTCCTACTTCTTCTTCTTGAGTTTTCATTCTCATATTATGGATGATAATTCATGGATACTTAATGACATTTATGAAGTGGTTTTCTACTGGTTGTGGTGTTTCATTATGCATTATTGCATGTTTACATCTCTTAAATGTTCATGGTGCATCTTTAGTGCATATCATTGCATTCCTTTGATGTTTGGTAGATTATTTAGGCATAGATTGATCTTATAAGCCTTTGTAACCATTGGTGGATATGAGTAGGCTTTGCTACTGCCCTAGGTTAGTACCAACCTTTAGGGATCCATTCTTTTTAGGTTTGGAGCCTTTAGAAGCTTCTTAGAGTTTTCTTAGAACATTAGGACTTGTTTGCTTCCTTCTTTTTCACGTGTACTTCAATATTTGAATTGTTTTGGTACTAACCATTTTGTGTAGGGACTATGGTAAGTATTGAGTATGTGGATGCTTATCCATATTCATGTCTCTTCTCTCTTATTTCTTTCACTTTCTCTCATACTCTGTTCCTTCAAACC
The DNA here is from genome assembly GCA_022829125.1 of Lathyrus tuberosus. Taxonomy (NCBI): domain Eukaryota; kingdom Viridiplantae; phylum Streptophyta; class Magnoliopsida; order Fabales; family Fabaceae; genus Lathyrus; species Lathyrus tuberosus. Next base: position 6,873,280 of record JALAZF010000304.1, read on the forward strand.
AAACAAGTACTCCATATCCTTGTGATTCTAAACACTTCGAATCTAGAACCATAAAAATAATACCTCCAAATACTCCAACACAATACGACCGCAACCAATTCCAAATCCAGAATAGTATAGATCCTTTTATAAATCCTCACTTGTCGTAAAGCATAAGCTACGACTTTACCCTCTCAACTTTCCTCACAATGAACATCCAAAACAAACGACTTACCCTTTGCAAGTCAACCAAAGTAACGAAAACGCTAACTTGGAAAAACCTTCCATAACCTCCGAGAATCACCAACTAAAGTCCAAAAAGATTCTATTCTCCTTAACCAACTTCGGAGCCTCTCATTGTAGAACTGCATCTACTTCCGATAGATCCCTAACATACTCTCGTCCGAAATAACCTATCCAAGAAAACTAACCTTTTTCAACCAAAATTCCCACTCAAATAACTTAGCATAAAACTTCGTCTCTTATCAACACTTGTAATTCAACCCTCAAACACTCTACCTGTTCTTCCTCTGAGTTTATAACAGATCCGAACGTTCTCAATCAAAGCCCTTACGAACTTATCCAAATAAATATGGAAGATACGATTTCTCTACTCCACAACCATTACAGACGCATTACTAACACCAAATCACATCACTGAGCATTGTAATGCTCAAACAATTCCAAAAGATATAAATTCTTAAAGTTCTTGCAAAATTCTTTTCCCTGGGTAACTGGTTACTCACACACAAGCTTAACCGAGTACATAACGGCCTATCCCAATGATAACAACCATAACCAGTCACATTAAATCGATCAAAGCCTCAACTCACACAATTCACCATTCTTATCAAACATTCCAAACAATGGTGATTCCACTCAACTCAACCAAACCATTCCAATTATCTGTTCATGAAAGTGGACACTTGTTCTCAATCGTTACCTTATTCAATTGTCAGTAATCCATACACAATTTCTTCTCTTGACCGTCCAAATTCCATAAATCCCAACATGTAGCAACAATCAACCAAAAAGAACTCTTAAATATTACCTCCACACCTAAGGGTCTTCTCAAGATTTCCATTATTGCTCTAAAACTCCAAAGACTCCAAACCTCACCAGAACTCTAAGTTTTACTTTTCATAGTCTCAATACCAATACCATCATCTCCATCATACTTGTTATTCCATTCAATCATCAGTTCCTTGTATTACTATCAATACTGGGGCTCTCTAAGACAACACACTTGGTTTCACAAATCCCTTTTTCCAGCAAATCTTCCAACCGCTCTTTCAATTTGAGCTTCACTTCCTAAAAGTTCTTCTACTTATTTAGCAGATCTAAACCTCAAATCCTTACCTTCGTCCAATTTGAGTTCACACTTTACTCTCTGAGAACAACCAATAACGATGCCCAATCATTCTCTCTCAAAAAATTTATACTGAACTAACATACCAAGCCTCTAATCCGTCTCATCTTCCAGTATAAGAATCTTCATCAACTCATCGAAACAATCCGTAATCACCTGCTTAATTCCAAACAATTCATTGCACACACTATCTAAGCCGGAAAGACACGTCTATTCCATCCAACATAATTTTCGTCTGCTATCAACAAGAGATTAAGGGTGATCAGTTCCTTAATTTGTCAATAGACAGCCGACAATCATGATGGGGCATAAACCGTCTTCACCAAACTATAATAGCATTACTTACATCTCATGCACAAAACTACCTAAGGCACAAATCCTTAGTTGACATAAACCTTACCTCCGCATTCCCTTCGGAACCGGGAACAACACTGTCCAAACCACACTTACAATCTTGCAATTCTCAACACACTGAGCCAACGCTCCACACCTGAAGCAACTTGGAGAAGTACAAGCTTCTCCCCCACTTATTCCATTCTCAATCCTGAAAACAAAGAATTAGAAAAACCAGAAAGTACCGACAGTGCTCCACACACATATCACGTACTAAGGGACAAACAACACCGATAGTATTCAACTGTCACACCAACAGACTCAACAACTTGGCCGGACGGACCGACCTGCTCTGATACCACTAATGTAACACCCCAATTCCCATCGCAAATAAATAATACATAAATAAAATCAGAGTAACTAAAAATTTATTTTTCCGACAGAAACAAGGATGTCACATTTAAATAAACAAAACATCATCCATGCTCATAATTTGATACATAGCATAAAATAGAATACCCTCAAAGGGGAAACTTTTTCCATATAAAGGGAATGGTCAATTATGGAATAAAACGGAAAGATCCATAACCGACTTGTTTTACAAAATAAATCATTTTAGAACATTAACTATATACACAAAAGTACCACCAAATACATTCAACAAATGTATACATATATATATATATAATCGTTCCCCGACTCCCGTGCTACGTATCAGAGCAGACACCAAGACCAACAACAGAGCGGAGGACTAATCTTCACAAAAGACCTCCAGCAACTCTAATCTGCAATGCCTCATAGAGCATTATAAAACGAGCAGAAGGGTGAGAAATAACAACTAAATCAGGATTGCATAATAATATGCAAATACACATTCAAACACATGAATAACTCATCTCACCCCTACCATCACATACTAACACATAATGCATATGTTTATACACAAAACATATCATTCATAATTCAATGTATTTAACACGAATGCACAACAATTCACGAATGCTATCACAAGCTCAATCACACAATTACTCCATTCCCAATTGCATATTAATCATGCCCAATACATTTATCACAAATGCATATCACAATGTCTCACCCATACTAAATTAAATCATGATTTTCCACATATAACCAATGCATTTTCACACATATATGCAACCATAAACACGCATATATAATCAAATACAACACATTGCATTTATTCTTGCCCTTAGGACACAATTCAACAACCACAACAATTACAACAACTTGTCACATGCTTCAACATCATCACATTCATGCATTGCAAAACAATTCAAACAATGCTTTTCAAACCATAAAGGTCACCACACAACATACATCGAATTCAATCAAACAATGCATTTTACCACACAACAACATCATTAATCACGCATCGAAGTCTAATCCAAAATAATGCACATACTTGTTCATTCAACAATGCATCATTATAAGATACAGTTTATATCATTTCCCATAAACATACATATATCAATGTTTATTCATCAATGCACCAATACAAAGATGATCAATGCAACTCATAGAGACCAACTCTCGACTCTATGAAGATGCATGCGGTACCGACTCATCACCCGAGCTCAATTGAAGAACTCAATGGAAATATCCTCCCTGCCGGGCCTACGATATTTCCCCATCGCTCATACCATCATGGCATCCGATGTTTCTGGATTGTTCACGCAGACACAATCCGATTGCTCAAACCCCACAAGGGCACACAATCATTCTGAAGATTCCCACGGAATCAAGTGTAACTCATCGCAACGATTACACCCATTGACTACGCAATGTTCAGAGGATCCTCAAATGATCATTTGTGTAATCAATCACTCACACCCAACAGGGACGCGATATTACACCCGATTCTCCAAGAATCGCGACACATGAATGCATGTCATGATGTTTTTCCTTCAAAATGACCACATACACTCATGCAATGCACACATATTTGCCATAAGGCCACAACACAACATTCCATCATGTATATTCACATCATATAACGGCACACAAGCTACACGTTACATACCAAAAGCATATAGCATGATAACACATCAATCGCACACAATTAACGCGATAAAACCCGACAACCCGACTATTTTCCCAAAATCACGAATTAATTAAATCATGTTTTACCATCCAAACCATTTTTAATAGAAAGAGCTTTTCATTAGCTTTCCAACGCTTCAAACGGGGGTCAAAACGGACTTACGGTTCAAAAGTTATGAAGAAAACAAAATCGGACATTTTGGAAAATTTTCGTCACGCGCGGGTATGCACAGGTCGAGTCTATAGGTCGACGCAGGGCACTTTAGGTCGACGCAAAAGCCCTTCAGGTCAACGCATACTGCACAGAATTTGATAAAAACTCAGTTTTCGATCGTTAAATGACTTCCGGACCTCCGATTTCGATTCCGTAAAAAGCTGTGATCTCAGAATTCAACATACTACAATATTCTCACAATAAAAAGGTCATCCAACACATTTTCCATTTTTGAAATATTTTGAAACATAATTTTGTCATTGAATTCTAATTTCGAACTCGATCGAAACCGCGGAAAAACACGCAAACAACTACTCCCGATTAAACCCAAACCTTACCCGACTACACTACACAACTTATTCCAAATTCTAACCGTGAAAACATCGATTTCTAATCATTTTTCTCATTTTCAACCTAAATGAAAAACTAATGAAAATAACCAAAACAATCACAACAAGCAACACATATACATACACAAGCAAGATATAATTGAAACTTCTCACCCTTACCCGATTAATCGCGCTTGAAACGGAGCTATTCTCGATTTCCTCTTTTTTCCTCTTCTCCCTTTTCCTTCTCCTCTTTCTCTCTATTTTTCTTCTTCTTCTTCTAACTCTTTTCTTTCTCTCTCTTTCTAACTAATATATATATATATATATAATACTAATTATATAATATAAATCCGATAGGGTCAAATATCTCCAATTGATATTTTGTCTTCTAATACCAATTGATCAATTATTAGAGTTACCTTAAAATACTCTCTTTTCTCTCAAATCTCTATTTATAAAAATATCTAATTTTTCTAAAATATCTAACCCCTCAAAATGACCATTTTATCCCTCAGCCCAAATATCTCCCAAACGCTCTCAAAATGCGATAAAACATAACCATACCGATGAAATATATTTCGGAAAATAAAAGTTGAAAAGAAATAATAATTTAATACAAATATTTTATCTATCCGGGAAATTAACCAATTAGCAGGTAAAATAGAATAAATTCACACATTTCACAAAATTCAAATAAGTGAAATTAATAAATAGAATTAAACAAATCGGGGCGTTACAATTCTCCCCCACTTAGACATTTTCGTCCTCGAAAATATCACGAGACGAACAACTCCTGGACACGACTCTCGCATCCAACTAACAAACTAACAAGCCAAAAAAGCACACCACGAATAACACAAACTGACACACCACCTAGCTAACAGCAGCTACAACAACGACACGACAACAACGACAACGACAAGATGCAAAGCCCATACAATGCACTTGACGACCAACTCACAACTCAAAGAATACCCAAGTTACAAACACACAGGTTCACTCTTGAACCGAAACACAACAAGATCGTTACCATCACCACAGGTAACACTCCCCCAATTCACCACAAAGAATTAGCCACACTCACTCGAACCATCACGATGGAAATGAGGCACAACACAAACATGAACATAAAGTTCCACGACACCACAAGGTTCCAACAACATCAACAAAACCAGAATACCAACATCCTTGTCACACAACCATACAACAACAATGCTACGATTCACCAATCGAACATACAACCAAACATCCATCTACATAGTAGCCCATGAATAATATTTAAACCTTTCACTTAACACTTCCATCCTGAAACGTCCAATAGTCTCACCATTCCTACCTGTTCCCAATGTTCAACCTATGAACTCTTACAAGTCCCACACACAAATACGAATTATGCCACATCACGCTTCCGTTGCGCACTCTGATTACTCGAAACCATCAAGTATGCCAATCTCACGTCCAAGGTCTAACTCTTTCTCACCTCTGCCAAAAATCACTGTGCACTTTAATATACCTATCCTCACACTCTCCTGTGTTATCTCGTACTTTGTTCCTTCAAACCAAACAAGTACTCCATATCCTTGTGATTACTAAACACTTCGAATCTAGAACCATAAAAATAATACCTCCAAATACTCCAACACAATACAACCGCAACCAATTCCAAATCCAGAATAGTATAGATCCTTTTATAAATCCTCACTTGTCGTAAAGCATAAGCTACGACTTTACCCTCTCAACTTTCCTCACAATGAACATCCAAAACAAACGACTTACCCTTTGCAAGTCAACCGAAGTAACGAAAACGCTAACTTGGAAAAACCTTCCATAACCTCCGAGAATCACCAACTAAAGTCCAAAAAGATTCTATTCTCCTTAACCAACTTCGGAGCCTCTCATTGTAGAACTGCATCTACTTCCGATAGATCCCTAACATACTCTCGTCCGAAATAACCTATCCAAGAAAACTAACCTTTTTCAACCGAAATTCTCACTCGAATAACTTAGCATAAAACTTCGTCTCTTATCAACACTTGTAATTCAAACCTCAAACACTCTACCTGTTCTTCCTCTGAGTTTATAACAGATCCGAACGTTCTCAATCAAAGCCCTTACGAACTTATCCAAATAAATATGGAAGATACGATTTCTCTACTCCACAACCATTACAGACGCATTACTAACACCAAATCACATCACTGAGCATTGTAATGCTCAAACAATTCCAAAAGATATAAATTCTTAAAGTTCTTGCAAAATTCTTTTCCCTGGGTAACTGGTTACTCACACACAAGCTTAACCGAGTACATAACAGCCTATCCCAACGATAACAACCATAACCAGTCACATTAAATCGATCAAAGCCTCAACTCACACAATTCACCATTCTTATCAAACATTCCAAACAATGGTGATTCCACTCAACTCAACCAAACCATTCCAATTATCTGTTCATGAAAGTGGACACTTGTTCTCAATCGTTACCTTATTCAATTGTCAGTAATCCATACACAATTTCTTCTCTTGACCGTCCAAATTCCATAAATCCCAACATGTAGCAACAATCAACCAAAAAGAACTCTTAAATATTACCTCCACACCTAAGGGTCTTCTCAAGATTTCCATTATTGCTCTAAAACTCCAAAGACTCCAAACCTCACCAGAACTCTAAGTTTTACTTTTCATAGTCTCAATACCAATACCATCATCTCCATCATACTTGTTATTCCATTCAATCATCAGTTCCTTGTATTACTATCAATACTGGGGCTCTCTAAGACAACACACTTGGTTTCACAAATCCCTTTTTCCAGCAAATCTTCCAACCGCTCTTTCAATTTGAGCTTCACTTCCTACAAGTTCTTCTACTTATTTAGCAGATCTAAACCTCAAATCCTTACCTTCGTCCAATTTGAGTTCACACTTTACTCTCTGAGAACAACCAATAACGATGCCCAATCATTCTCTCTCAAAAACTTTATACTGAACTAACATACCAAGCCTCTAATCCGTCTCATCTTCCAGTATAAGAATCTTCATCAACTCATCGAAACAATCCGTAATCACCTGCTTAATTCCAAACAATTCATTGCACACACTATCTAAGCCAGAAAGACACGTCTATTCCATCCAACATAATTTTCGTCTGCTATCAACAAGAGATTAAGGGTGATCAGTTCCTCAATTTGTCAATAGACAGCCGACAATCATCATGAGGCATAAACCGTCTTCACCAAACTATAATAGCATTACTTACATCTCATGCACAAAACTACCTAAGGCACAAATCCTTAGTTGACATAAACCTTACCTCCGCATTCCCTTCAGAACCGGGAACAACACTGTCCAAACCACACTTACAATCTTGCAATTCTCAACACACTGAGCCAACGCTCCACACCTGAAGCAACTTGGAGAAGTACAAGCTTCTCCCCCACTTATTCCATTCTCAATCCTGAAAACAAAGGATTAGAAAAACCAGAAAGTACCGACAGTGCTCCACACACATATCACGTACTAAGGGACAAACAACACCGATAGTATTCAACTGTCACACCAACAGACTCAACAACTTGGCCGGTCGGACCGACCTGCTCTGATACCACTAATGTAACACCCCAATTCCCATCGCAAATAAATAATACATAAATAAAATCAGAGTAACTAAAAATTTATTTTTCCGACAGAAACAAGGATGTCACATTTAAATAAACAAAACATCATCCCTGCTCATAATTTGATACATAGCATAAAATAGAATACCCTCAAAGGGGAAACTTTTTCCATATAAAGGGAATGGTCAATTATGGAATAAAACGGAAAGATCCATAACCGACTTGTTTTACAAAATAAATCATTTTAGAACATTAACTATATACACAAAAGTACCACCAAATACATTCAACAAATGTATACATATATATATAATCGTTCCCCGACTCCCGTGCTACGTATCAGAGCAGACACCAAGACCAACAACAGAGCGGAGGACTAATCTTCACAAAAGACCTCCAGCAACTCTAATATGCAATGCCTCAAAGAGCGTTATAAAGCGAGCAGAAGGGTGAGAAATAACAACTAAATCAGGATTGCATAATAATATGCAAACACACATTCAAACACATGAATAACTCATCTCACCCCTACCATCACATACTAACACATAATGCATATGTTTATACACAAAACATATCATTCATAATTCAATGTATTTAACACGAATGCACAACAATTCACGAATGCTATCACAAGCTCAATCACACAATTACTCCATTCCCAATTGCATATTAATCATGCCCAATACATTTATCACAAATGCATATCACAATGTCTCACCCATACTCAATTAAATCATGATTTTCCACATATAACCAATGCATTTTCACACATATATGCAACCATAAACACGCATATATAATCAAATACAACACATTGCATTTATTCTTGCCCTTAGGCCACAATTTAACAACCACAACAATTACAACAACTTGTCACATGCTTCAACATCATCACATTCATGCATTGCAAAACAATTCAAACTATGCTTTTCAAACCATATAGGTCACCACACAACATACATCGAATTCAATCAAACAATGCATTTTACCACACAACAACATCATTAATCACGCATCGAAGTCTAATCCAAAATAATGCACATACTTGTTCATTCAACAATGCATCATTATAAGATACAGTTTATATCATTTCCCATAAACATACATATATCAATGTTTATTCATCAATGCACCAATACAAAGATGATCAATGCAACTCATAGAGACTGACTCTCGACTCTATGCAGATGCATGCGGTACCGACTCATCACCCGAGCTCAATTGAAGAACTCAATGGAAATATCCTCCCTGCCGGGCCTACGATATTTCCCCATCGCTCATACCATCATGGCATCCAATGTTTCTGGATTGTTCACGCAGACACAATCCGATTGCTCAAACCCCACAAGGGCACACAATCATTCTGAAGATTCCCACGGAATCAAGTGTAACTCATCGCAACGATTACACCCATTGACTACGCAATGTTCAGAGGATCCTCAAATGATCATTTGTGTAATCAATCACTCACACCCAACAGGGACGCGATATTACACCCGATTCTCCAAGAATCGCGACACATGAATGCATGTCATGATGTTTCTCCTACAAAATGACCACATACACTCATGCAATGCACAAATATTTGCCATAAGGCCACAACACAACATTCCATCATGTATATTCACATCATATAACGGCACACAAGCTACACGTTACATACCAAAAGCATATAGCATGATAACACATCAATCGCACACAATTAACGCGATAAAACCCGACAACCCGACTATTTTCCCAAAATCACGAATTAATTAAATCATATTTTACCATCCAAACCATTTTTAATAGAAAGAGCTTTTCATTAGCTTTCCAACGCTTCAAACGGGGGTCAAAACAGACTTACGGTTCAAAAGTTATGAAGAAAACAAAATCGGACATTTTGGAAAATTTTCGTCACGCGCGGGTATGCACAGGTCGAGTCTATAGGTCGACGCAGGGCACTTTAGGTCGACGCAAAAGCCCTTCAGGTCAACGCATACTGCGCAGAATTTGATAAAAACTCAGTTTTCGATCGTTAAATGACTTCCGGACCTCCGATTTCGATTCCGTAAAAAGCTGTGATCTCAGAATTCAACATACTACAATATTCTCACAATAAAAAGGTCATCCAACACATTTTCCATTTTTGAAATATTTTGAAACATAATTTTGTCATTGAATTCTAATTTCGAACTCGATCGAAACCGCGGAAAAACACGCAAACAACTACTCCCGATTAAACCCAAACCTTACCCGACTACACTACACAACTTATTCCAAATTCTAACCGTGAAAACATCGATTTCTAATCATTTTTCTCATTTTCAACCTAAATGAAAAACTAATGAAAATAACCAAAACAATCACAACAAACAACACATATACATACACAAGCAAGATATAATTGAAACTTCTCACCCTTACCAGATTAACCGCGCTTGAAACGGAGCTATTCTCGATTTCCTCTTTTTTCCTTTTCTCCCTTTTCCTTCTCCTCTTTCTCTCTGTTTTTCTTCTTCTTCTTCTAACTCTTTTCTTTCTCTCTCTTTCTAACTAATATATATATATATATATATATATATATATATATATATATATATATATATATATATATATATATATGTATAATACTAATTATATAATATAAATCCAATAGGGTCAAATATCTCCAATTGATATCTTGTCTTCTAATACCAATTGATCAATTATTAGAGTTACCTTAAAATACTCTCTTTTCTCTCAAATCTCTATTTATAAAAATATCTAATTTTTCTAAAATATCTAACCCCTCAAAATGACCATTTTACCCCTCAGCCCAAATATCTCCCAAACGCTCTCAAAATGCGATAAAACATAACCATACCGATGAAATATATTTCGGAAAATAAAAGTTGAAAAGAAATAATAATTTAATACAAATATTTTATCTATCCGGGAAATTAACCAATTAGCAGGTAAAATAGAATAAATTCACACATTTCACAAAATTCAAATAAGTGAAATAAATAAATAGAATTAAACAAATCGGGGCGTTACACGCCACCCTTCATTTTGTGTGGCAGGCGCCACCCTCTTGAAGTATGGTGGGCCCCACTTAGCCTTCTTTCACATATATACACTACTACAAAATGCCAAAACAACAACGCCAGGCTTACAACGCATCATTTTATGCCGCTGTAATAGGTTAAAAATTTCTCGCCCATGTAAAAGTTGAGTCATTTAATGACGGTTGAATGAAACCACCGTAGTAATAAATAAAATGTATGTAGCTTCGATTCCCTGCAACTACATTTTTTCCATTTTTTAGAGTATATTTAGCGTGTGACAATTAAGTCCATTATTTTAAAAATAAATTGTAAATTATTTTACAACGGTTAAGATGAACAACCGTAGTAATAAATGAAATGTAACAAGCTTCAATTCCCTGCAACACATTTTTTCCTTTTTTTAGGATACATTTAGCGTGTGTCACTTAATATTCCACGACGGTTTGTTTTTCCAACCGAGATTAAAAGGTTTACTGATAAATTAAAACAAAACTTATTATGTATTTCTTTCATAAGACGCCCTAATCGAACAAGTGAGCCAGAGACGCCCTAACCTTTATCCTCTTCATATCCATTCATTTGGAGCTCAAATATTGCTCAAATAAGGTACTCTTCAACATCTTCATTCCTTTTTTCTTGGTTTATGCTCAAATATTGACCGTCTTCATCATTCATTTGCTTCTTTAGCTTCAAAGTAAGGTTCTCTTCAACATCTTCATTCCCTTTTTCTTGGTTTATGCTCAATATTGACCGTCTTCATCATTCATTTGCTTCTTCAGCTTCGAAGTAAGGTTCTCTTCAACATCTTCATTCCTTTTTTCTTTGTTCATATTGTATATGCTCAAGTCAGAATGAGATGTTTCATATGCTTTACGTTTAGTATGAGAGTACATATGCTTGAGTTTTTGGATTAGATTTTGGTGTGTCATTCACATTATTATACATGTATAAATTTCAGAAGTTGTAATAGATCGTAGTTGGATGAAAGCCAATAGATTAGATCCGGTTTATGAGAACGGAGTTTGTGAATTCCTTGAATATGCTGATAAACATCTTCCCGACAATGATGGTATCTTTTATTGTCCTTGTGTTGTTTGCGCTAATATCAAAAAGGGTACAAAGAAAGAAATACACAATCACCTTTGTTGTGATGGTATATGTCAAAATTATATAATATGGACGTGGCATGGTGAGGTGGATAATAAGGAAAGTCGGGCGTCACAAAGTCAAAGAGTGGAGGAAGATGAATATATGGAAGATCGCCTAGAGGATATGTTTCGTGATATTGGGGAATCTTCTTTTATGAATGCTCATATTTATGATAATTTATGTCGTGATAAAGACACCCCTTTATATAAGGGATGCACAGAGTTCACACGATTGTTGGCGGTGTTAAAGTTGTTTAATCTAAAGGCAAAAAATGGATGGTCGGATAAAAGTTTCATGGAATTACTTAAATTGCTACAACAAATGTTACCAGAAGATAACAAATTGCCGGATCATTCCTATGAGGCCAAGAAGATATTGTGTCCACTGGGTCTGGAGTATATCAAGATACATGCTTGCCCTAATGATTACATATTATATTGGAAAGAGTATGAAGACTTGTTTCAATGTCTGAAATTTGGTGTGTCTCGTTACAAACTGAAGGCTAGCAATGGTGATGACAATGATCACTATGACAATGTTAGTAGGAAGCATCCTCCTACTAAAGTGTTATGGTACTTGCCAATACTTTCACGATTAAAGAGACTTTTTGCTAATTCGAATGATGCAAAGAATCTTAGATGGCATGCAGATGAAAGGATTCGTGATGGAAACATTTTCCATGTAGCTGATTCTTTGCAATGGAAGAAAATTGATTCGTTGTTTCCGGATTTTGGAGTCGAGCCAAGAAATCTTAGGCTTAGTCTTGCCACCGATGGAATGAACCCCTTTGGTAATATGAGCACTAATCATACTTCATGGCTGTTCTTCTCACTATTTACAACCTATCTCCTTGGTTGTGCATGAAGCGCAAGTATATACTGTTAAGTATGATGATTTCTGGACCACGACAACCTGGTAACGACATAGATGTTTATCTTCCATTAATTGATGATTTACGACTCTTGTGGGATGAAGGCGTTGAAGTTGATGATGCATATTCTGGGGAAAATTTTAATATGCGTGCAATGTTATTTTGCACAATTAACGACTTTCCGACTTACGGTAACTTGGCGGGATACAATGTCAAAAGACATAAAGCGTGTCCTATATGTGAAGATGATACTTGTTATCACCAACCTGAGTTTGGAAAAAAGACCGTTTACCTTGGGCATCGAAAATTTCTAAAACCGGGTCATCCTTATCGTAGATTGCGAAAGGCTTTTAATGAAGAGCAAGAGTTTGGTGAGGCTCCTAAACCTTTAACTGGGGATGAAGTTTATCAACGGCAGGAATACATTAATGTTGTCCTTGGGAAGAGAGAAAAAGAAAAAGGTGGGAAGAGAGGAAAAGAAAAAGGTGCAGTTGCGAAAAATATATGGAAAAAGAGGTCCATCTTCTTTGATTTTCCATATTGGTCAAGTCTTGATGTTAGACATTTTCTTGATGTGATGCACGTGGAGAAAAATGTGTGTGATAGTTTGATTGGCACACTTTTAAACATTCCGGGAAAAACTAAAGATAGTAAGACTTCCCATCTTGATATGGAGAAGATGGGTATACGAAAACAGTTGGCTCCAATAGAGAAAGGAAAAAGAACTTATCTGCCTCCAACATGTCACACTCTATCTAAAAAGGAAAAGAAGATGTTCTGCGAGTGTTTGCAAGGTATTAAAGTTCCGCAAGGTTACTCATCAAACATCAAGAAACTTGTATCAATGAAAGATATCAAGTTAATTGGTTTAAAATCTCATGATTGTCATGTATTGATGCAACAACTTCTACCAGTGGCTATCCGTGGGATCCTTCCAAAAAATGTGAGAGTAACTATAACGAGACTGTGTTTATTCTTCAATGCCATATGTAATAAAGTTCTTGATTTCAAAAAATTGGACGAATTAGAAGATGAGGCTGCCATAATCTTGTGTCAATTGGAGATGTATTTTCCGCCATCATTTTTTGATATTATGGTTCACTTACTTGTTCATCTCGTAAGAGAAATCAGAACTTGTGGTCCAGTTTATTTAAGGTGGTTGTATCCAATAGAGCGATATATGAAGATCTTTAAAGGATATACGAAGAATCATCACCGACCGAAAGCTTCAATTATTGAAAGGTACATCACAGAAGAAGCTGTTGAGTTTTGTACAAACTATTTGTCGGATGCAGATTCTATAGGAATTCCAAAGTCTCGTCATGCTAACACAGACGGAAGAGGTATTCAAGGTCTAAATTTTAGGTCAATGGCTCGGGATATAGTTATTCAATCACATTTCTATATTTTGAATAATATAGATGAGGTTCAACCTTTTATAGATACTCACAAAAGACTTATGAAGAAAAAATATTCCCGAATGAATGCCAAGTTATTGTTGATAGAGCATAACAATAGATTCATGGATTGGTTTAATAAAAGTGTATCTAATGATCCTAGTGCATCCGAGATACTTAGATGGTTGTCGTACGGGCCAAAATTTTGTGTCATTACCTGGAGTGCATACGACATTGGTCATTATACCTTTTATACAAAATCAAAAGATGATCGTAGTACAATGTAAAATAGTGGGGTTATGGTTGAAGCCGAATCAATGTATTTCTCTAGTTTGAAAGATAAGAATCCGGTATTGGCAACTACCACATTTTATGGTTTCATTGATGAGTTTTGGGAGATTGATTATGTTATTTTCAAAGTGGCTTTATTTAAATGCAAGTGGGTTCCCAATAATAGTAATAGTGTAGACATTGATGACTTAGGATTCAACCGGGTCGACCTTGGCAAGGCATCTTTTAATACAGAACCATTCATCATGGCTTCTCAAGTAAAATAAGTTTTCTATGTTTCTGATCCATCGGACAAATCGGGGAAATGGTCAATCGTTCTCCAAGGAAAATACATTCCTCTTAGTGATGAAAGTCTTGATATTGCATCCACACCTTCTTACACAACACAAGTTCCTACCTCATATGATGAAGTTGATGGAGATGCCGTGCATGCTATACGACTCGATCATGAAGAAGGCATATGAGAAAATTAACAAGTACGTAATTTATTATTTATTCATAATATATTAATTGTATGTTATAGTTTAGAAGTATTTTTACTAACAAGTATAATTATTTGAAATCATAGGTATTTTGAGTCCAGACACCAAGCCAGGAGACAAGACACCAAGAGACAAGATACCAATACACCAAGTTACAATTATGTGAAGTTATGTAATGTGTGTAAACTGTAATATGGTATATGTGATATTTTATTTATGTAGGTTGTTTGTTCTGATAAACTATAATCTGGTATATGTGATATTATGAATATGATACGATTAATATTATTATGAAAACTGTATCACAAAATGTGAATTGTATTTTTCTGCTGTGCTGAGATATGGAGAACAATAATACAGGTAAAAAATGGGATTAATTATAAAAGCAAGATGATATTTGTTAATTTTGCATAAACTTTAATGACGGTTATATTTCCTAACCGTTATAATATCTGGCGCGCTGTCCAGTATAAAATAAATATCAAAACTGTGCTGCTGGGAATCGAACCGAGGACAATTATATTTATTATAACGGTGTAGTGTAAAACCGTTGTGATAGTTAGCGCGTTTTCCTGTTTATTACAACGCATACAAGGCCGTCGTTGTAAGTATCATATATACAACAACAATCTACATAACAACGCCCTCGCCCGCGTCATTATATGTCATTCCCAACCGTTGTTAAATGGGTTTTTCGTAGTAGTGATATTTTCTTTTCTTCATTATTTCTTCATTCACTTCTTTTTTTTCTTTCTTTTGTAATCTAATCCACTTCTACTCAAGGTACCTGAAAAGACAATAATACCGGCATAACAAGACATAAATCATGGTAAATAAAAGAAATCGCAACTAAAATCCATGCAAGTCAATTCAAATGTACGATATATTTTCGCGTTATCAACACCCCCACACTTAAACCATTGCTTGTCCTCAAGCAATCAACCAACACAGTAAAAGGAATGGAATAAGCATGGTTCAAAACATAGGCAGGACGAGACTCTAATCATACGTGGCTGCTAGGCTAATGTTAGATCGATAGGTACTAAATATCAATACCAAGGATACCGTAACGACACATTTCCACATTTGCGGACAAAGACTCCCTTCCTATGCAATACCAATTCAAATCATGACATTATAACTCGACCTACATCCTTCATCCTATTTCACCTCTTTTTTTCATTCTCACGCAATAACATTAAGCCCGTTATCCTTTGTACTTACATGGTAAGCGAACCTGTTTGTGTTATATGATATCGACATTCAAATTTTTTTATTTTTCGCACATTATGTTTTCTTTAGCTTACAAATTTCAACAGTCCGAAACTTTAGGATAAATGGTCGGGTGAGGACCACCTAACTTAGCGGGAACATGTCTTTCATTCGTTTTTTCTATAAAAAGCACATTATTCAAATTTTTGAGACCAACACATATTTGCATCGGTTTGTTACTTAGTTTGTACACAAGGATGGTGCTAACTGCTAGTATAAACTAATCAAGAGGCTACTTCTAAGAAACTAGGCATAGGGTCTTGGCATAATGTCTATTTAAATCAATATCACATACTTAGGGAATCTAAGGTGTACGAACGATACCGATATTTACAAAACTTTCCCAAGTCTATCTAACACAGCCTAAACAACCTATATACTTTCAGAGTGTCATGCCATGAATCGAAACAAAAAATTGTTGGAGGTTATTTTGTTATTTATTTATTTATTTTTTATTTCAGGGAAATTGAATAACAAGTGAAAACCACGCATAAAGACTCGACAACACATGCAAAGACTCGACAAAACATTAAAAACAGATGAAATTCCTAAAACCATGAAATAAACTAGGAAACAATAAATCAAACTAAAAATCGATAAATGTAAAGCAATAAAGTTCCTCCCCCACACTTAAACCAAACATTGTCCTCAATGTTTTGATAAAAGGTGGAAAAGGGAAAGATAGAACCTGTGTGAATGCTATTGCGTGCCAAATCCTCTCGGATCCTGTTCTTGTTATCCATGTCTTCACTGACCACTTTCTGGTTCGGCGGCGGGCATTGTGAGATACCTTCGTTTGTGTAATTCTTGAACCAGCTCATCATATTCCCCGCTTCCGGAGGAAGTACCTGCAAAAGTGTTAAAAAAATATGGTGCGGTGTGTGCAGGTGGAAACTGACCATGCAAAGAACGAGGAAGAGGTGAGTTACAGACGGGAGAGACATGCTCTCTCCTATCATACTCATCATTGGTGTTACCATCAGCAGCGATATTCATAGGAAGGTCTGTAGGCACCAACTCATCTCCAAGATTTTCATCCGAGAATTTTCGCCTGGATGTAGCTAAGACGTGACAAGCGACACATTTCCTTATTTTCTGCAAATTCAAACAAACAAACATAGAAACTTAAAATAAAAACCTCGTGGGTTGCCTCCCACGCAACGCTTTGTTTAACGTCGATAGCTCGACGGCTAAGGAGTGCAAGCACTCATGGTGGTTCTCTCGAGGATGGTTCCTCGATCAAACTTTTAACAATCTTAGGTTTCCAAGGACACTTATCAAGCCATCTCTCACATCCCTCACCTTTTCTTTCCTTCCTTCTGTGGGGTGGTTCATTCTTTTGAAATTGTGGTGGTGGTTCTGGATCTATCCTGAGTATCAGTTTTTCAAGTTTGGGCTTATTTCTTTCATCCACCACCTCAAAGGTTAACTTTACCCTCTTAACAGTAATGATATCTCTAGTTTCATGGTCCTCAAATTTTCTCTTTTTATGCAAGACCTTAGACAAAGGTGCATTGGTGTGGATATTTTCCAATACCTCCACATACGTTTTGGATTAGAAGTCTACCTTAACTTCTACAAACCTTTGCGGGAAAAAAATTGGTGGGGTATAGGGAAGAGGAACAAAAATAGATGCTTCCTTCTCTACCTCTTCGACAACCTCCCTTTTGGGTGGTGCCAGTGGATTTTTCTCACTAGAACTGTCCTCAACCTCATTATCACTATCCCTAGGATTTTCTATTTGTTCTTCCCTACTGGTTGTTACAACATCCACATGTTCCTCAGAGGAGGGTCCTATAGGTGTTTGTGCAAACAGGGAGATTTGAGTCTCCAATGCCTCGTTGTGAGTCACGAGGGACTCGACCACAGTGTTCATCTGCCTAAGGTTTTCATTAATTTGGAGATGTTGTTTTCTAAACTCTTCATTTTGGAGAGTTTCTGTCTCCACAAAATGCTCCATCATAGATTCTATCCTAGAGTGAGTAAGCGTTGCATTATATTCCTCCATTAGTATTTTGAGGTTGGATTTATGGAAATCTTGTGGTTCCTCAAAATACTGGGAGTGGTAATCATAGAGGGAATTTGGGTGAGAATGAGTTAGCTTCGCATTGAAATCCTCCATTAATATTTGGAGGTTAGATTTATGGGATTCTTGCGGTTCCTCAAAATATTGGGAGTGGTAATTGTAAAGGAAATCTGGGTGATACATAGTAATTAATATAAGAGTGCCTTAGTCTATACGGTGCAACAACGGAATCACAATATTGACTATTGATCCCCGGCAACGGCGCCAAAAACTTGATGCTCTGCAAGTGCACAGATTTATCGAAGTAATATAAAAGATTGTCGAACCCACAGAGACCAATATCAACCTATTGTATTCTATCGTTGCTTCGTAAAGCTAAGGCTATGATTAAAATGGTACGAACGGAAATATAAACGCTAATTACTAAAGGTTTGAAAATAATACTAAAACGAGCCCGAAATATGAATTCCGCGCACCTAAAGGATTTGTAGAATATGGGTGCTAATTACGACAATATGCCTATTTCGTAGAATACACCGACTTAAAGGCTCTTCCTCACGCTCTCGCGGTCTTAACTAAAGTCGTACTTCTTAATCCCAAGATTTTGCTCTCACTTGCCCGGTAACTAAGAAACACACTTTGAAAGCCAATAATATCCTAATCGCTATCTAAAGCGCTCTCGCTGTATTTAGATATGATGCCTGATTCCCACTATCCGGTTCACTCCTCACGCTTTTGCGGATCTCGGGTTAATCCTTAATTTGCTTCTCACTCTCAAGACAAAACAATGGTAAATAACCTCTCACTCTCGTGATAAAGCTACTTAAATTATGATTAGAAATTACAACCAAAATGACATACAATCACAATTTCGTACCTATTATGTCTATGGAGTCCTGCCGGTTACGACGGTCCTCATAAGACGGTCTCTAGATAATTTAACTAGACATGGACTTAAACATATACAAACTAAACATGATAATTGCATTCAAGGACATCATGTCAATTAATAAGCGGTTTAAAGTAGTTTTAAAGTGGTACTTGAAGAAAATAGTAAAAGCTTGAAAAGATAACAGTGGCAGAAAGATAAAGCATGAATATAAATTGGTGAAAATAAAAGCAGGAAAGTAATATGTGGTAAAGGTAAGAGAACCTGAAATAAAACTGATATTAAATTGAAGGCAAGATTGTCGATCCAAGCATGTTACACAAATTGTAGGCCTAAACTCTAATTGTGTGGTAGTTCCTCAATGTGAGAAAACTACCACTTTTACAATGTAATTTCTGCCTAAAACTATGAACAGCGCTTCCGCACACAAACTTCGACCCCCGATCTGGAAACCAACCTCCTCTTTTATACTCAACTGGCTTCGTGAGATTCAGATGGTTTGCGTGAAATTCG
Source organism: Lathyrus tuberosus (assembly GCA_022829125.1). Lineage (NCBI taxonomy): Eukaryota > Viridiplantae > Streptophyta > Magnoliopsida > Fabales > Fabaceae > Lathyrus > Lathyrus tuberosus. Next base: position 6,893,104 of record JALAZF010000304.1, read on the forward strand.
GACGACTCGGTTGAACGGAAAACTCTGGACGTGGAGAAAATATAGGAGAAAGTAGTTTTTTCATTTGGTCCGTGGCAGTTGCCACCTATAGCGGCATGCGTCACTTTCTCCTAATTTTAAGTGTGGCAGGCGCCACTTTCTTCTCTTTTTTTATTGTGGCAGGTGCCACATATATTGGTGGTGCGCGCCACCCTTCATTTGGTGTAGCAGGCGCCATGGTTGTCAAGATCTCGATCTTGATCTTAAAATCTTACGATTTTGCGATCTCACCCACCCCAACGATCCCGATCCTAAGTAGAATCGCGTGTTATAGTCAAATTATGAAAAAAATTGTAAAACCATTGAGTTTTAGCGATCTTGGCCAGTTCCGGCCACGATCAGTCGTTTTCCGGCCACACTTGCCATTTTCCGGCCACCACCATTACAAGTTGAGAAGGTTGACAAGATGCCGAGACGTAACAATTACAGTTCGGCGGTGGCCATTTTCCCACAAATACAGTTGGCTACCAAAATATCATGTAAAAAAAACTTCAAATATTTAGTTTAATTTTTTCATTTTAGTAATATCTTCCGATTTTTGTTACAATCTTATGTTTTACAATCTTATTACCCCCTCTTTATCTCACAAAAATAATTGGGTAGGATCTTCCGATCTTAGTTACGATCTTATGTTTTACGATTTTACTATGCCCTCCCGATCTTAAGTAAGATCTCGATCTTGACAACCTTGGCAGGCGCCACCCTCTTGAAGTGTGGTGGGCCCCACCTAGCCTTCTTTCACATATATATTTTCTTTTCTTCAATATTTCTTTATTTCACCTCTTTTTTTTTCTTTCTTTTGTAATCTAATCCACTTCTACTCAAGGTACCTGAAAAGACAATAATACCGGCATAACAAAACATATATCATTGGTAAATAAAAGAAATCGCAACTAAAATTCATGCAAGTCAAATCAAATATACGATATATTTTCGCATTATCAGTTTGAAATTAATTTTTAGTAATAGTATAGAGACCCATTCAATATTGGAGTAACCCATTTGAATTTGAAGTATATATATATTTTTAGAGCAGTAGCGCATGAACCTCATAGTATGATAAAGTAGTTTTTTTTCTTTTCATTAATATCACACTGTAGCAATAATATTATGAAGTGATAGCTTGTTTACATATCCTGTTGCGAAAAATTAATTGAGGTGAAAAGTGAATACTACCTACATTTTTATATGCTGTAGCGCATGGTATAAGATGAGTGGATGAGATCATTTAATCTCATTTCTACTGTAGTGGAGACTAGGATATGCTATGTGAATTTTTTTCCCACTTTTTGGAATTGCCCTCACTTGAAAGGGAAATCACAGAATCATTTATTTGATACCCCTGTCACGAATCATTATTGTGCAAAACAAGACCTACAGAATCAGCTCACTATCAAGTATCAACAGCTTAAAAGAGCTTCTATGTAGACTTTACTAACATAATGTTATATGGCTAAAATTATCAAACTAGCTAGCTTATGTGCACTTTCTTTAATATAGATTAAATTCTAAACTAGCATTATTATGTAGAGATCTCATTTATTGTAAGAGTAAGTGTTTATGCGCATAGGAAATATTTGGGAAATGAAACTAATACTTTTTTTATTGTCCTGTAGTAAACTCAAATATATATATATATATATATATTTCAATTTAATTAATAACAATTATAATAATAATCTTTATTTAATTATTGTTATTTTATTGAATTTATTTTATGAATATTGAATGTTTATTAATTATTGGAAATTTTATTAAATATTGGAACTTTATTAAATTTTGACTATTTATTAAATATTGATTATTGATGTTCATTAAATAAATGAAACTATACTTAATATTGAATGTTTATATTAATTAATAAATGTTTATTTAAATATTAATTATCTATTTAAATATTAATTATTTATTCAAATAGTGATTATTTATTAAAATCTTGATTATTTATTGAAATAATGATTATTTGTTAAAATATTATTTATTTATTGCATAATGAATAATTATTAAATTATTTATTAAATAATTGAATTAATTAGTGTTTCTTAGAAATAATATCAATAGCACCCACTCCATAGTTAACAAAAAAAGTGACATTCTATATAAACGGTCCTGTAGCACATGTATTGGAAGGAAGAGTGATATTGCATAAGCTAAAAGAAACATGTAATTAATTTGTGGAATTAGGGTCTATATTTAATTAATAATTTTATAGAATCATCTTTATATATATATATATATATATAATATATAATATATTCATTATATATAATAATAATAATCTTTATTTAATTATAGATATTTTAGTCTTCATTTAAATATTGAATTTAATTATTGATTATTTATTAAATATTGGATTCAATTATTGGTGATGGATTAATTATTTTATATTTAATCGGTATCGTGTGTTTTGTGAGTTGAAATTGAATCGAGTTGATATTTGTGTATTGCTTGCTAATTGTGGTGATGATGTTTGTAGTAAGAATGCTATGCTTTTGAAATGTGATTGTGTGTGCAATGTGTGGTAATTCAAATGTGATGAATTATTGATGATATGCTTGGATATTAAGATTAGGTAATGATCTTAATTGCATATGATTGTTGATTACATACTGTCATACCCCAAATTTTGACCACTAAGATTTCCCATCATTGTGCAAATCATCATCACAATATGGATGTACCTCTTTGCCTCATCAATCTCCTCAAGGAATTGTTGAGCATCCACTACAATCAAAATTAGGGTTTTAAGCCCTCTCAGAGCCTTTAGACAAATGATCAATCAAGGAATGACATGATCTTCAACTTGTCTAACCTCTTAAACATCCACAAAGGATCAAGAGGACTCCCACGTCAAGAATTAGGCACAAGAGTGCAAAATTCCAGGTGGATCAAGCCTCAAGTTCATCTAATACAAAGTCAACTGACGCAAAAAGTCAAAGTTTGACTTTTTGGTCAACTTTTAGCTTCACAAGCAATTACTCAGGAAAATATGATGGATGATTTAATTTGATCAAATTTAAATCAAGAAATCATGCAAAATTGCAAAATTGATCAAATTGAAAGAAACTTAGAAATTTTTTCTAAGTTAAAATCATGTTCAAGTGCACAACTTTTCAAGGTTGTAACTATTGATCCAAACATCCATTGATTTTGAGTAAGAGCTACTTTTAAAGAGGGTATTTGATACTTTAACATTGTAGAAGGAATCAACTCAAAATATCATAAGGATTGAAAGATATAAGCGATCAAAGTTGGGAATTCTTAATGTCCAATGTTCTGACATTGCATAGGGACATCATTAATATTTTTTCAGCAAGAATTCCCCAACTTCAAGGATGTTTTTCTCCATGATCCAAGTTGAACCAGGTCTGGAGTCAAACATGAAAGTTGAAGTACGTTGAATCAGCTTTCCAAAAAGGTGTAGAACGTCCTTGTAGCATACTCGAGCAGGGAGATATGATTTTCGCAAGAAGCAGTGATAAAGCAGAATTTTCATGACAACTTTTGGGACAGATTTGACTACACAAGTTCAAGACCATTTTTGATGACTTTGCAAGCTGAACCAAGACCAAAGTCAAACATCAAAGTTAAAGTATGTCATTAGGGCTTTCCTAAATGTATTAGAACTCCCATTAATTTAACTTGAGCAAGGAGTTATGAACCTCACAACAGGCCTTGCTCGAGCTGATTTTTTAGGACAGATTTTGTGCGCTTTTCTTGTGCCACCCCAATTTTCAAGCTTTGTCACCATGCAAGACCAGCATCAAAGATGCAATTCACTTCAACTCAAAATGTCATAGTGGATTAAAAGATAAAAGTGATTAAAGTTTGGAATTATTAATGTTCAATGTCTGATGTTCTGACATTGCATATAGGACATCATTAATATTTTTCCAGCAAGAATGTCCCAACTTCAAGGATATTTTTCTCCATGATCCAAGTTGATTCAAGCCAAACCTTGAACATCAAAGTTGAAGTATGTTGTCTCAGCTTTCCAGAATGGTGTAGAACGTCCTTGTAGCATACTCGAGCAGGGAGATATGATTTTCGCAAGAAGCAGTGATAAAGCAGAATTTTCATGACAGCTTTTGGGACAGATTCGACTACACAAGTTCAAGGCCATTTTTGATGACTTTGCAAGCTGAACCAAGACCAAAGTCCAACATCAAAGTTGAAGTACGTTGTCTCAGCTTTCCAAAAAGGTGTAGAACGTCCTTGTAGCATACTCGAGCAGGGAGTTATGAATTTTACAAAACGGCTTGCTGCAGCTGAATTTTTCATGGGATAGATTTGCACATTTCTTGTGCCACACGAATTTTCAAGCCTTGTCATCACTTTGGACACCTCTGAGGATCAAATCTAAAGGGGACAATCACTGAGCCAAGCCTCCAAAGTCCTTGGAACAAGAAGTAGCATGCTATTCCTAAAAATCCCTAAAAGAGGGACAAGACTCCAATTTTGGATTGGAGCATTTAATAGATGCTTAGAGGTGGCATGGACTGACATATTTGCAACTGAATTCAGTCAACATTCCTCCAACAAGTAGGGAACCAAAGCTCTGTGCTCTAACCTCTAGTCAATGGCTAGAGGAGACTTGGATTTTCATTGGCCAACATTGGCCAAACCTCTGCTGCAGCCACCATTCACTGTTGCTGCGAAAACAAACTTGTTCTACTATAAATAGAGCTCATTTGTGTTCAGTTTGAGTACAACAAAGCCATCAAACAGATGCTTTCCTCAAAATCTCTTCTTTCACCTCAAATTTGCCTTCCAAAACAAGTAATTCTGAGTTTTTGAGTTAGAGAGCAATTCCACTCAAACTAATCACACACACACCTCATATATATCATATGTAAGCTGTGCAAACTATCACAAGTGACCTGTAATCACAAAATCACAAAGTCACTTCTCAAAACCTCAAAATGGCACTTTTTTGCATTTTTCAAGCCATGTCTTGATTCAGTCACTTTCCAAACCAGATAAAACCTCAAACACACTCCAAATATCATCCTTGAACTGTCCCAAATGGTTCCCAACATCTGGAACACCATTTGAGAGAGTTGCTATTTTGGTCACTTTTAACCCCTTTTGTAAGAAAGGGACAGTTTGTGTTTTTGCAGGTACCAGTTGATTCCAATCATCCTAAAAGCTTCTAAGGGATCATTTGAGTGTGTCTAAAGCATCAAATCATTTCTGGAACAAGAGGCTTGACAGATTGCACAAAAACTCCAAAAAGCTCAAAAAGAGGTAAGCATCACAACTTGGAATCCTTGAAATCATGCATTGCTTTGAAGTCCACTGATCATACACATCTCATACATGTTGTATATGTTGTATTTGGGCTAATTCACCATGTAATCCATGCCTGTATCAAAGTGTAGCACATAAAATGCAATTATAGGTCCTTTTCAAAACCACCATCGGGTTTTGAGGAGGGAGTGTGATCTGAAAAAACTACCACCACCATTGGATTCCTTGTGAAATTCTGGGCCAGATGCATATAAATTTTGTCTCAAACCATTGAGATTTGAGAAAGTTATGGGTGTTGGAAGTTTGATAAAAAAGATGTTGAAAACTCATGAGTGATGTCTCATGAGTGATGTTGTGACATCACATTCTTTTTTTTCTTAGTTTAGCTTCAAAACTCAACCAATTCTTTTACATAGCAAAAATCATCATTTTCAAAATCTGTTTTACACACTTGTTATTCATACTCCATAATATTTTAATCCACCAAAAAATCACAAAAAATATTATTATTTGATATATTCAAAAATATTGTTTTAAATTGTTTTAAATGCTTTTAAAATGATTTCTTTTTCTTGATTTTTAAAACCAAAATGATTTTAAATATTCATGTGGATAAAATACTTTTTCATAAACTTTAATCACTGTTTATAACATGATTAATGATTTTATTTGATATTTTTATCATTTTTTTACTTGATTTTTCTTTGAAAAATGCTCTTTAAAAAATGAAATTAGGGTTTTTGATTAATTCAACCCTCATCAAACTTTTTCAAACATTTTTGGGCCTCTATTAGAGTGTAAGACCCAACACCCTTGTACAGAAAACCTTTTTGGGCCTCATTCGTTGTATAAGTCCCCCTGTACATTTTCAAATAAACGGCGCGATCGTCGCCTTTTTTAAAATAAACCTGGACCTACCCTCGAGTAGTAAGACCCATTTCTTTTTCTTAAAACTTTTTGGGCCTCTAATAGAGTGTAAGACCCAATCCTTTCTTGACCAAAACATTTTGGGCCTCAATGTATTGTATAAGTCCCGATACCGTAAAAAATAAACGGCGCGATCGTCACCTTTTGAAAAATAACCTTCTGGGCCTCTCCTTGAGTTATAAGACCCATTCAAAACACTTTGGGCCTCTATTAGAGTGTAAGACCCAACACCTTTGTACAGAAAACCTTTTTGGGCCTCACTTATTGTATAAGTCCCCCTGTACATTTTCAAATAAACGGCGCGATCGTCGCCTTTTTTAAAATAAACCTGGGCCTACCCTCGAGTAGTAAGACCCATTTCTTTTTCTTAAAACGTTTTGGGCCTCTAATAGAGTGTAAGACTCAATCCTTTCTTGACCAAAACATTTTGGGCCTCAGTGTATTGTATAAGTCCCGATACCGTAAAAAACAAACGGCGCGATCGTCGCCTTTTGAAAAATAACCTTGGGCCTCTCCTCGAGCTATAAGACCCATTCAAAAATTTTGGGCCTCTAATAGAGTGTAAGACCCAATCCCCTTTTAACCAAAATCATTTGGGCCTCACTTATTGTATAAGTCCCTCTGCGTTAAAAGAAAACCTCGGCGCGATCGCCATTTCAAACGGAAAAATCATCTGGGCCTACCCTCGTGTTATAAGCCCCACTCCTTTTCTTAAAAACCTTTTTGGGCCTCTTGAGAGAGTGTAAGACCCATCCCCTTTGTACAGAAAACCTTTTAGGCCTCAGTCACTTGTATAAGTCCCTCTGTACAAAAATAACAGTGCGCTCACTGATAAAACCCTGGGCCTCTCCTTGAGCTGTAAGCCCCAAATCTTTCTTTTTCAAAGCACTTTCTCCTTTGATTTTGAATATACTGTTGTTTTCAATCTTTCTTTGTTGAACAACTAACCAAACAGCATGGAAGCTCTACAACCGAGTAAGTGTTTACCCGTTTTCATTTACCGCTTTCACATGTATATAACTGTATTGTGGGGCTGTTTCACTGTAAGTCTCCTTTCACAAACTCATATATATATATATATAACTGTATTGTGGGGCTGTTTCACTGTAAGTCTTCTTTCATAAACTCATATCAACTGTGTAATAATAGTATAGATATTTAGAGTTTCCCCGACAACTACGTCAAGAACTAGGTGACGCCGTTTCGTTTATTCATAGAAATAGACACCTAGATCCCCAAATAGGATCACCAGATACAGTCTTCTCTTCGGCTGTCCTCATTAGGAATTGTCAAGAAACTCTACTCCCAGAGATGAATGTCTTCTCCGTGAATGGCATCTTTGAGTTTCTTCCAAATTCTCGAACTTTCCTGACTTTGATCTATTCTCGGTGAATAGCATTGCCTTGAATTTCTCGAGGTTTGGGGACCCACGGGCTTCTTAAAAGCATCAGCCTCCTCTTGGGCATCGTACAAGGACCCACAGGCTTCCTAAAAGCAACCCCGCCTCCTCTTGGGCTTAGTACAAGGACCCTACGGCTTCTTAGAAGTATTCACAGCCTCCTCTTAGGCTTCGTATAATGATCTCTTCCTCCGGGAATGATAGCCTTCTCTTGGGCTTCGTACAAGGACCCGTCAGCTTCTTAAAAGTTTCCAGCCTCCTCTTGGGCTTCGTACAAATTGTCCCGATGACCTCCTAGAGGTATAGGAACAGAACCTAGTCATCTTCATAGAATAGTCCTTTCATAGAGTCTACTACTGTTTCTCAAAGCATGGTACAAAAGATAAAACCCTAGACTTGGACAGTCTAACTTCCTTGAGTCTCAAAGACATTCTCAAGTGACCCCTTCGTTAAATAGGAAGAAAACCCGTAGACTCGGACAGTCTCAATACCCTTCGGATTTCCCGCTTCCTTAAAGAACAGGAAATAACCCGGATCCCTGAATCAAATCCTTGAGTACAGTGTTGCTCATATAAGAACTGATTTTCTCTTTCAAAATCAGTATACTAGACCTGTCACTCAACTGAAACAGTCACCATAGCCTCCTCTTGGGCTTTGTACAATGATTCTCCTCAGTGGAGTCAAACAGCGTTTAGCCTCTCTCTCGGGCTTTGTACGAGAGGCATAAGAGACTCCCTCGTTGAGTCAATCACCCATTTTGCCTCCATCTCGGGCTTTGTACGAGATATATAAAGGTTCTTATTGAGCCAAACAAACAATCGCCTCCATCTCGGGCTTTGTACGAGATACAAAAATCACTCTCTTGTTGAGTATAAAGGATCCTCTTGTAGGATTAACCTCTTTTAGCCTCTCTCTCGGGCTTTATATGAGATACCAAAAGACTCCATCGCCGGGTCAAAACCTTTTCGCCTCTCTCTCAGGCTTTGTACGAGATACAAATAGCCTCCTCTTAGGCTTTGTATAAGAAAACCACTGGTTAATCTAATTAACCTTTTAGCATCAAAGTTGTGCCTCGTTCACAGTACACAAACATCAACAACTCCTTTCCCCTTCATCTAATCGCTGTAAGCGGCAAGCCTCTGGATCATCTACATCCATGCCACTGTCCCTCTTTTAGCATGAGAAATTCCTAAGGAAAGATGGCATTGCTCTACACTGAGTTAAAGTCTTCTCCTTTAGGTTAAAACCCCCTATAAAGGAAATTATGGCATTACTAGGATCTGCGTATCCCAGTTAAAGTAATCCTCCTTTATAAACCAGTCACCCAACAGTTGTGACAGACAAACCCTTCTTTAGAGATGACAAATTCTCTCTAAAGTCGAGGTCCTTCAGCTTCATGTCTTGGGCTTTGAACAAGACACAAATAGACCTTCAGCTTCATATCTTGGGCTTTGAACAAGATACAAATAAACTCTTCAGCTTCACATCTTGGGCTTTGAACAAGATACAAATCACCTTTTGCTTCACGTCTTGGGCTTTGAACAAGACACCAAAAACCAATTTCCTCCCATAGAATAGGAGGAACTACGAACGCTCTGATTTCCCTGTTTCGGTAAACGGGAATACGTAGGCATAAGATCGAAAGAAAAGATCTTAGCGAGCACACTAAATAAAAAACCTAAATCCCATATCTCCATCAATCAAAAGCATCAGTCCTAACATCCTAACCCTTGTTCCCCGCTAGAAAGTCCTAGAAAGAAAGAAAATCGTATTGGCGAAAATACAAATAACCAGTACAAAGGTCCCCCCACATTGATAGCATCCGTAACCTAACAGACTGCTGTTTAAACTCAGTATGCAAAGCAGAGTTAATTGGAGACATCTATTTCCCTTCTTTATTCAGCTCACAATAGGATAAAAAATGAATCGACCTGTAGTTAAAGCTCAAACCGCAGAGAGCGACCAGCGCTTAAGAACCGCGTCCAAAATCGCTCGCTACAGAAAAATGGCGCCCACCGTGGGGCCTGTCTCTGTTTTTCTGATTTCCTTTTTCTTCACTTGTGTGAATACCACAGATTGGGGCTTCTTCCGGGGAACCCATTTTCTGTCAGGAACTTAGGATTCTTAGCCTCATAGGTCTAGGATGTTTAGGACAAATATATATACTGCTTTTCCTAATTGCTATACGTGTTTATTTTTCTGCTAATGGGAATGCGGGTGATGCCGTATGTGGAAAGAATGAGTATACACCTAAGATAAGTGATGGCGACGGGGTCGACCGTCAACCTCAGTGGAGGCTGACCAACGCAACCCATTCTCTCACCTAGACAATAGGCCGGTTGTTAAGTCTGAGAAGCTGAGGAGCCAAACCCTTTCGTAGTGCGGAAACTATCGGAAATAGTTGTTACGCGATACTACCCTCATTTGAGGCTGGTGATCTATTCTCGGTGAATGGCACTTACTCTAAGATTGATCTACAACTCGCTGGCGATCCGCTTGTTGTTTTACTTTCCTGGGAGGAGCTGATGATAATGAGTACAGGTACAAAAATCACCTTAGTATAAACCTTTGGGGATGGGTAGAGCCTTGACTTCATGACAACGACCCTTTGACCCCATGTTTTTTCTATGTTTTTGTGTGCTGCATTCATGCATTCATTTAAAAAAACATTAAAACATTCAAAAAACTTCTCTTCTAGTCTCTCTGTTTTTCAAATTAAACTAAGACTGTGATTGCAAATATCAGAGAAAAGGATTGTACTAATGGATTTCGGTAGAAGGAGAACTCACCAGTATACCTTCAAGGTTACAAAACTAGAGGATTTGAGAAGGTTAGCGAGGATGATCACTAACCCAGAGGCTTTCAGAGCCAAGCACGGAGATCTGCTACCACTATTAAGAGTCCATGTGATTGAGGGAATCATGGATGCGCTCATTCAGTTTTACTATCCGGTTTATCACTGTTTCACATTCCCGGATTACCAGCTCGCACCAACGCTGGAGGAGTATTCTCACATGATCGATCTACACATTACGGATCGAGCTCCATTTTCTGGACTGGAAGAAATTCCAAAGAATCAGACCATTGCGAGAGCAATTCATTTGGACGAGTCTGAAGTCAGGACTCACCTAACTACTAAGGGTGGCATCCAAGGTTTTCCAGCCCAGTTCTTGACAAAGAAAGCCCTGTACTTCGCCAGTATCGGGAATGTAACTGCTTTTGAAAGCATCTTTGTCTTGCTCACCTACGGGTTATTTTTGTTTCCTAACATCAATAACTTCGTCGATATTAACTCCATTAAGGTTTTTCTCATTGGAAATCCTGTGCCGACTTTGCTCGCAGATGCGTATCATTCTGTACACTTGGGGAATTTGTACAGCGGAGGGGAGATCACATGCTGTGTACCTCTACTTTATAAATGGTTTATTTCCCACTTGCCCAAGTCTGCTGCTTTTTGGGATTGCAAGAATGTCTGACGTTGGTTGCAGAAGATCATGTTTCTTACCAACTCTGACATTGATTGGTGCAATATGATTTATGAGGGAATCAGGATCATTGACCTTTGTGGAAACTTCCCCAATGTACTCCTTATAGGAACTAAAGGAGGAATCAACTACCATCTGGTATTGGTTCGCCGTCAATTTGGATACCCGATGAGGCACATCCCACTGGGTGTTCACCTGGAAGGTCTTTTCTTCAAGGAAGGAGAAAACGACAGAGCACTAAAGATGGAAATAGTGCACGCTTGGAAGCATGTTCATAAGAAAGGACGAGAGTCCCTGGGAAAACCGGACTGTGTCTCGGTGGAGCCTTATCTCCATTGGGTACAAACTAGAGCTCTCAAGCTAAAGATGCCTTATCCTCGTTACGGAATTCTTCCGCCGAGGGAATCTGTCATGTACTTCATGACGGAAACTGAAAAACTTCAGGTTACTCTCAACAAAATTCAAAAGGAGAGAAGGTCTTGGAAGAACAAGTACCGCACCCTCGACGTCGAGTGCATCAAAATACAGCAATTACTGAAAGAGAAATATGCTCTGATTGAAATTTTGGAGCAACATGCTGTAGAGAATCAAGATGACCAAAGGAATTTGCTCGCTCCTTTCACCTGGAAAAGGAATGACGACCCGACAACGGCCCAAGAGCCCCGGTCAAAGAAAAGGAAGATATCAGAATCAGCACCCGATTTCTCTTTAGAGAGGACTCGGGACCCATTAGCTTAGGCTTCTGTTTCTGCACTTTGTAATCTACTGTATTTCCATTTATGTAATCCTTTGAATTTCAATAAAAAGGGGTTTCCCCACTGTTTGATATTTGCAATCTAATTGTCGAAGTTTATTTTGATTAAACCAAAAAAACAATTAATATAATCATTGCATTCATCATTCTCACATCGCGTATTCTTCTTCCCTACGAATCTCACGTTTGTGTCTCGATTTTAGAGTCAAACTGTCTCATTCGTATAATAATCGGGCCAATCGTCAGAAAAGGATGGATGATCTTAAGGAAGAAAACAGAGAGTTGAAAGAAGAGATCGACGCTCTGAGAGAGGATATGAGAAAGCTTCGTAACAACATGCAAGCCATGGCAGAAGCTCAACTACAACGAACTGTGATCTCAGAGATCACCTCAACGCCCATAGTGGAGAGGTATGATCCTAGGTATCAGATACCGAAAGATCGTCCTTGGGGCATGCCTGTTAACTATATCCCGGAAGGATATGTTCCGCCGATCACTGAAGATCAGGGAATCTCAACAGAAGTCGTTGGGCCTGAAGGCTACAAACTTTGGGAAAGCGAAGATGCCAGGGGCATACTGAAGACTCCTGAAGGTTACAAACTTCGGGAAACGCCAAGATTCGCTACCGTAGTCACGGTACCACCCCCTGTGGTGCACACTGTCCCGGAAGGACAGACTCCACCGATACCTTCTGGTAAGAAGGAAACTACGTTCGACCGAATGGATGAATTCCAGGAACAGTTCTTGGAAATGCAGAAGGAACTGCAAGCCATTTGCGGTCAGGATTTATTTGGAAAGGAAGCCGCAGACCTCTGCTTGGTCCTCAATGTGAAAGGCCCGCACAAATTTCAAGTGCCCGACTTTGAAAAATACAAGGGTAACTCTTGCCCTCAAAGCCATCTGGTGATGTACGCTCGGCGGATGTCAGCTCAGACGGAGAATCAGGACCTGCTGATTCACTACTTTCAGGATAGTTTAACCGGTGCCGCATTAAAATGGTACATGGGTTTAAACCTTGCTACGATCAGCACTTTCAGAGATCTTGGCACTGCCTTCATCCAACAATACAAATACAATTTGGACATGGCACCCGACAGAGATCAACTCAGATCGATGTCACAAAAGGACAAGGAAACCTTTAAGGAGTATGCTCAAAGGTGGCATGAAATTGCCGCTCAAATTTGTCCACCTCTTGAGGAAAAAGAGATGACAAAGATCTTCTTAAAGACCTTAAGCTCATTTTACTATGACCGAATGGTTGCCAGTGCGCCCAGTGATTTCACCGAGATGGTCGGCATGGGCGTACGTCTTGAGGAAGCCGTCCGAGAAGGACGTTTGGTAAAAGACACTGGATCGACGAGCGGTACTAAAAAATACGGTAGTGCTCTCCCTAAGAAAAAAGAGCGAGATATTGGGAATATCTCTCTCGGAAAGCAAAGACGACGTTATCAACCAGTAGCAGCTGTAACTCCTGCTATCAGCCCTGCGCCTGTTCCTACTTATCAACCTCAGGTTGCGCAGAGCCAACCTGATCAGCAAAGGACACAACAGCCTCTTCAGCAGGCTCGTCCTCCATATAACAACAACCGTACAACACGGCCACCAGGATTTGATCCTATACCCATGTTGTACGCAGAATTATTTCTGTTACTACTGGCTAAGGGGCACATCCAGACTAAGTCTCCTCTTACAGTACCGGAAAATCTGCCTTTTTGGTTTAAGGTGGATCAGACATGCCCTTATCATCAAGGAGGTTCAGGGCATAACATTGAGACTTGTCTCAATTTCAAGTTCGATGTGTAAAAGCTTGTTAGGAGCAGGCTCTTATCTTTCAAAGATACGAATCCCAATGTTCTCACGAACCCGCTGCCTCAACATGAGAAAGCTGCAGTCAACCTGATTGAGAAAAAGACTAGCAATGTCTATCAAATTCACGATGTACTCTTGTTGAAAACCAATCTGGTCAAGATGCATTGTAGACAGAGTGGATGTGGCCAGGTGCCACTACACAATTATGATCGTTGTAGTGTCTGTTCGGAAAGTAACCAAGGGTGTTACCTTGTGCGAGCAGCTCTCCAGGGGCAGGTGGACCGTGGAGAAATTCGTCCATATCTGGGTTCTGGACCCATCAACTGGACGCTAAACTACCTTGCCGATCAAGTTGAGGATGTTGTCATGATCTCTGGTCATCACAGGACCAGGGATGTTTTTGCCATTATTCCTCTACTTGACGAATCTAAAGTTCCCAACCGGGAACGAATCGAGATTACTTATGATGGTCAGAAAAATCAGAAGGCTCCTGTAGTCATCTATCTACCAGGACCACTACCGTATGAATCAGCTAAGGCGATCCCTTACAAATACGGTGCAACGACAGTTGAAAATGGAAAGGAAATTCCATTACCCTCCGTCGTGAATATTGCAGACATCAGTCGTGTAACATGGAGTGATAGAATCTTCAACCGAGGAGTTGGAGAACCTAACAAGGAAAAGGAACTTCAGACAGAAGCTCCCGATCCCCCAGTCGGTCAATCCAGTAATCCCGACCTTTCGAAAAATAATGATGAGATGCTGAAGCTCATCCAAAGGAGCGAATATAACATTGTTGATCAGCTGTTATAGACTCCTTCAAAGATCTCGGTATTATCACTGTTACTCAGTTCAGAAGCGAACAGGGAGGCTCTACAGAAAGTCTTGGAGCAATCCTTTTTGGAACAGGATGTAACAATCAGACATTTCGATAGTATTATCTCTAACATCACTTCCTGCAACAACTTGGGATTTAGTGATGAGGAATTACCCGAAGAGGGTCGCCGTCATAACATGGCGCTCAATATCACAGTTAACTGCCAGGACGATGCTTTAGCCAGTGTACTGGTAGACACAGGGTCAGCCCTGAATGTTATGCCGAAGTCCACTTTGACGCAATTATCATTCAAAGGCCCTCCGATGAGAGTCAGCGAGGTCGTCATCAAAGCATTCGACGGATCCAGAAAAATAGTTATCGGCGAAGTTGATCTTCCCATAACTATTGGTCCTCACACTTTCCAAGTCACTTTCCAGGTCATGGACATCCGGGCAACATACAGTTGTTTATTAGGAAGACCTTGGATACATCAGGCTGGAGCGGTTACTTCAACCCTCCACCAAAAGCTAAAGTTCGTCAAGAACGATCAACTTGTCACAGTCTGTGGAGAACAAACCTTGCTTGTAAGTAACTTATCATCATCTACTAATATAGAACCCGAGGAGGTTATTGGAACTCAGTTCCAAGCACTGTCGGTGAGCAAGGACAATCATTTCAAAGGAGGAACCTCGATTTCCTCATACAAAGATGCTATCAAAGCGGTCGAGAGTACCGATACAAAAGGATGGGGACAACTTGTCATTCCTATTGACAATAAAATAAAGAAGGGTCTTGGTTTTTTTGCAACCTGTACCCGGACAGCTGCCAACGATGAAAGTCTTCATCCCCTTCAAAACTTATTCCACAATGGAGATTTTCTTCACCCAGTGTCTCAGACAGTTCATGCTATCAATGAGGAAGATCCCTCTGACACAGATGAAGAATGGAAGTCCTACCTTAACAAGGACGGTTATATGTCTCAGGAAGAGGTGCCTATGCCTTTTTGCTTTCCTACAGAAAGTCCGAGATTTATACCAAGATCAGATGTCAAAATGATCTACGGGGATTGTGATCCGGAAGGATGCCGCGCTCCGCCAAATTCATTAGAGGAAGACACTCTGATCAAAGATAATTTTGACTACACCTATTATTGCCCAATGGATGGTCTGCCAATGTGGTAACCTTACCCAGGAAGCTTGGGGCAAGAAAGTCAGCCGAGTAATGAAGCTCAGCTGACCGTCATTGAATGGAATA
Source organism: Lathyrus tuberosus (assembly GCA_022829125.1). Taxonomy (NCBI): domain Eukaryota; kingdom Viridiplantae; phylum Streptophyta; class Magnoliopsida; order Fabales; family Fabaceae; genus Lathyrus; species Lathyrus tuberosus. The sequence goes on from JALAZF010000304.1 coordinate 6,908,838, forward strand.
CCTGTGTCCCCACCATGCCATGGGATCAACACTCAGATCATTCAGAAACTACTCAACTGGAAGATGAATTCGCAACGTTTGCAGGACTTGAATTCATCAACTATACTTTTCCCGAGGTCAACGTCATCGAGAGAGATGACTCCTCCGGTTCCAGAGAAGTGTGGGACACCTTGGGACAACCGAGTGGAAAATTCGACTTCATGGTCAAGTACACCGCTCCCAAAAGCTCTCGTATCAGACTCGAGGACATCCAGCCTACTGGATAGGGAGATACAGCTGAGAGCACAAATGCTATGTAAAATGCAACAGAGGAATTCTCCTACGACAATTCTGCCTGGGAGACAGATTCCAATGATCCTGCTCCACCAGAAATCAGCGTCATTTCTGAAGACAAATCAAGGAAGGTGCCAGACTTTGTGATTCACCGAGGAGTTCGCCGCCAATGGGTTGCCGTCGAGGTTCCGAAGGTCGTTCATCAGTCAAAGTAATTTCCATCTTTAACCTTTCACCCTGCCCAGGTGAAACGGATGTTTTGATAGGGCTCGCTTTCTGTAAATTTCCCTCTTCGCTTTGCCCGAAGTGACAGAGTTTTGTTTTATAGGGCTGTAGTTTCAAGAATCGACTTGTTCATTAATAAAATAACGTCGTTCTGTAATTTCCACATTAATTGCTATTTTCTCTTTTCGTTTTTTCAGAAAATGGTAATCCTATAAAAAACATTTAACAATAAAAACAAGCAGTAAAATAAAACACTGCACACACTTGCATTTTTCTCTATCTCTTCTAAACACGAATCATCATGTCATGCAGATTGCTTGTTTTAAACCCCGTTGAAACATACGATCCGATGCCTTCTCCCGACTTTGAGTTCCCGGTATTTGGGGCTGAAGAAGAAGTTGACAACGAAATTCCAGAAGAGATCTCTCGACTACTTAGACAAGAGGAAAGGTCCATTGAACCTCACAAAGAGCCGTTGGAAACGGTAAACTTGGGTTCAGAAAAAGAGAGAAAAGAAATCAGGATTGGGGCACTGCTCAGTCCAACTGCCATAGAGGGTTTGATAAAGCTTCTCAAAGAATTTCCCAATGTATTCGCTTGGTCCTATCAGGATATGCCAGGGTTCGATACAAGCATTGTGGAACATCACTTACCGTTAAGATCGGAATGTCCGCCAGTAAAGCAAAGGTTGAGACGCACTCACCCGGACATGGCCATCAAAATCAAAGAGGAGGTACAGAAACAGATTGACGCGGGTTTCCTCGCTACATCTGGATATCCTCAATGGTTAGCCAACATCGTACCCGTTCCCAAAAAGGATGGAAAGGTCAGGATGTGTGTTGATTACAGAGATCTAAACAAGGCTAGTCCAAAGGACGACTTTCCTTTACCACACATTGACATGCTGGTTGACAGTACAGCAAAGTTAAAAGTATTCTCCTTCATGGATGGATTCTCGGGCTATAACCAGATCAAAATGGCGCTGAAAGACATGGAGAAAACTTCGTTCATTACCCCATGGGGTACCTTTTGTTACAAGGTAATGCCGTTCGGTTTGAAGAACGCCGGGGCAACCTATCAAAGGGCCATGACTACTCTGTTTCATGACATGATACATAAGGAAATCGAGGTATATGTCGATGATATGATTGCAAAATCAAAAACAGAGAGTGAGTACGTTGAACATCTGTCAAAATTGTTCGAACGTTTAAGAAAATTCAAGCTCCGCTTGAATCCCAACAAGTGCACCTTCGGTGTCCGTTAAGGGAAACTCTTAGGGTTCATCGTCAGCCAGAAAGGAATTGAGGTTGATCCTGACAAGGTCAAGGCCATTCAACAAATGCCTTCTCCAAAAACTGAAAAACAAGTCAGAGGATTCCTGGGACATTTGAACTACATCTCCAGATTCACATTCCTCATGATCGCGACCTGCTCGCCAATCTTCAAACTGCTCAAGAAGATACAATCATTTCTCACTGATTCACGAGGCAAGTGGACTCCGAATTATGACGGCCCCTATGTGGTCAAGAAAGCTTTCTCAGGCGGCGCCTTGAGACTTGCAACCATGGACGGAGAGGAATTTGCCTACCCCAAGAATGTTGACGTAGTCAAGAAATACTTCGCCTAAAAAAAAAAACATCTCGGTGGATTGAAAACCCGAAAGGGCGGTCTAGGCAAAAATTAGAGACATGAAAAAATAATCCCGGTGGATTGGAAATCTCATAGTACAATCCAGGCAAAACTTAGGGATAATGACAAGTAACTATGTTCAACAGAGACAAGTCCCTCAGTAGCAGCAGCAGTTACATCATCCATCAGAAGAAAACTCTAGTCAAGGTCATCTTCGACAGAAGCTCAGGATGTCCCGAATTCAAAGTTGGTAGAAGGATAGTGGTCGTTATGTTTCAACGTAGCCCTTTTCCCTGTAAATTACCATTTTTAAACTTTGTAAATACTCAATGGAATCACGCGTTTGGCTGATCTCCATCTTATCAATAAAATTTGAGCCTTGTGCTTTTGTTTGTAATTCTTGCTTGTTTTAGCTTTACAGAACGACGTTGTTAACATGACTAACGATTCTTGAAATAAAACAAAAATGAATTTACTTGTTAAAACTTTTTCTGCTTCTAAAATAAAGATGGCAATTTCTTTTGACTGTTAAACATCAGAAGAACGTCGGTCGCTTCTCTAGAAGTAAGCGAACTTTAAAGTGCAGAATCAAAGTACTCCTTCTAGGCCCAGTACGCCTGAATAAAGGGATCAACTGTGTCAGAGACCTTGTTTCGTCTGACATCCACGGCAGAGTTCTTACCTCCTAAGCCCGATCAACGGTATTCCCTGCAAGGATTATCTCTCCTAAGCAAGGTGGAATTGCTATCTTGAACCAGCGATATATTTACACGCCCCGCGATGGCCGAGTATCCTGTCATGTTCATTTTTTTAATTTGTGTGTCGCGTCAGTCTTGTCAGCATAAACATACATGCATCATTGCATTATTGATTTGCATTCACATTTCATATTGCATCGCTATCACTCTAGCCGGTCTTGTCCCTTAGTGATAGGAGTTCTCTCAATCGACTTGTCAGTTCTTTCCTCGTCAGGAAACGTTGTGTCTGAACAATCTCGCCACCAGTGTATCTTTAGATCAGAGTCGGCACTCGACCACTTTGATAACTTGAACCTCTGAAGAGCCAGAGAACCTTCAATAGATATCACTCTTCGCCATTAAAGATGATATCCTTGCTTTCCCGGATTAAGTAAAATCCCCAGAGAAAGCCTCTTAAGCAAAGATTCGGCGGTACGGCAGTTTTTCTTCGAAAATCCACTGATGAAAAGGTCATCGGCACCTCAAAATTGGATCCCATCATATGGCATTTCTCTGGGAAGATCCCGAGAAAAGTATGATGTAAGCCCCCAAACGAAAGCAGTCTCTCAAAAGACTCATTTTCCCCAGCAGAATCGACCAATGGCATCTCCCCAGGAAAATTCGGCAAGAAGTTTGAAGGAAAACCGCTACTAATAGCGTCCCTTGTCAAGAAAGTTTATTGACAAAAGAAACTGAGACTAGTTCCTTGGTAAGAAACCAGGATCGAGGGGAAGTTTATTTCAGCAACTGAGACCAGATCCTTGGTAGGAAACCAGGATCGAGGGGAAGTTTATTTCAGAAACTAAGACCAGTTCCTTGGTAGGAAACCAGGATCGAGGGGAAGTTTAAATCAGAAACTTAGACCAGTTCCTTGGTAGGAAACCAGGATCGAGGGGAAGTTTAAATCAGAAACTAAGACCAGTTCCTTGGTAGGAAACCAGGATCGAGGGGAAGTTTAAATCAGAAACTAAGACCAGTTCCTTGGTAGGAAACCAGGATCGAGGGGAAGTTCATCTCAAAAGAAAACTGAGACCAGCTCCTTGGCTGAAGACCAGGATCGAGGGGAAGTTTACCTTTTCTAAGCATCATTGCTTAGCAAAAGAAGATGAATGCACAAGCTGCCATTCATAACCACCATCAAAATTTCGGGTATTCCGATATTTAATCCTCTTGCACCCCGAATGCCCGAATACCTTCGTCATTCACACCTTCGGGTCCAAGAAGATTAAATAGGGGCATCTGTCATACCCCAAATTTTGACCACTAAGATTTCCCATCATTGTGCAAATCATCATCACAATATGGATGTACCTCTTTGCCTCATCAATCTCCTCAAGGAATTGTTGAGCATCCACTACAATCAAAATTAGGGTTTTAAGCCCTCTCAGAGCCTTTAGACAAATGATTAATCAAGGAATGACATGATCTTCAACTTGTCTAACCTCTTAAACATCCACAAAGGTTCAAGAGGACTCCCACGTCAAGAATTAGGCACAAGAGTGCAAAATTCCAGGTGGATCAAGCCTCAAGTTCATCTAATACAAAGTCAACTGACGCAAAAAGTCAAAGTTTGACTTTTTGGTCAACTTTGAGCTTCACAAGCCATAACTCAGGAAAATATGATGGATGATTTAATTTGATCAAATTTAAATCAAGAAATCATGCAAAATTGCAAAATTGATCAAATTGAAAGAAACTTAGAAATTTTTTCTAAGTTAAAATCATGTTCAAGTGCACAACTTTCCAAGGTTGTAACTATTGATCCAAACATCCATTGATTTTGAGTAAGAGCTACTTTTAAAGAGGGTATTTGATACTTTAACATTGTAGAAGGAATCAACTCAAAATATCATAAGGATTGAAAGATATAAGCGATCAAAGTTGGGAATTCTTAATGTCCAATGTTCTGACATTGCATAGGGACATCATTAATATTTTTTCAGCAAGCATTCCCCAACTTCAAGGACGTTTTTCTCCATGATCCAAGTTGAACCAGGTCTGGAGTCAAACATGAAAGTTGAAGTACGTTGTCTCAGCTTTCCAAAAAGGTGTAGAACGTCCTTGTAGCATACTCGAGCAGGGAGATATGATTTTCGCAAGAAGCAGTGATAAACCAGAATTTTCATGACAGCTTTTGGGACAGATTTGACTACACAAGTTCAAGACCATTTTTGATGACTTTGCAAGCTGAACCAAGACCAAAGTCAAACATCAAAGTTAAAGTATGTCATTAGGGCTTTCCAAAATGTATTAGAACTCCCATTAATTCAACTTGAGCAAGGAGTTATGAACCTCACAACATGCCTTGCTCGAGCTGATTTTTTAGGACAGATTTTGTGCACTTTTCTTGTGCCACCCCAATTTTCAAGCTTTGTCACCATGCAAGACCAGCATCAAAGATGCAATTCACTTCAAATCAAAATGTCATAGTGGATTAAAAGATAAAAGTGATTAAAGTTTGGAATTATTAATGTTCAATGTCTGATGTTCTGACATTGCATATAGGACATCATTAATATTTTTCCAGCAAGAATGTCCCAACTTCAAGGATATTTTTCTCCATGATCCAAGTTGATTCAAGCCAAACCTTGAACATCAAAGTTGAAGTACGTTGTCTCAGATTTCCAGAAAGGTGTAGAACGTCCTTGTAGCATACTCGAGCAGGGAGATATGATTTTCGCAAGAAGTAGTGATAAAGCAGAATTTTCATGACAGCTTTTGGGACAGATTCGACTACACAAGTTCAAGGCCATTTTTGATGACTTTGCAAGCTGAACCAAGACCAAAGTCCAACATCAAAGTTGAAGTACGCTGTCTCATCTTTCCAGAAAGGTGTAGAACGTCCATGTAGCATACTCGAGCAGGGAGTTATGAATTTTACAAAACAGCTTGCTGCAGCTGAATTTTTCATGGGACAGATTTGCACATTTCTTGTGTCACATGAATTTCCAAGCCTTGTCATCACTTTGGACACCTCTGAGGATCAAATCTAAAGGGGACAATCACTGATCCAAGCCTCCAAAGTCCTTGGAATAAGAAGTAACATGTTATTCCTAAAAATCCCTAAAAGAGGGACAAGACTCTAATTTTGGATTGGAGCATTTAATAGATGCTTAGAGGTGGCATGGACTGACACATTTGCAACTGAATTCAGTCAACATTCCTCCAACAAGTAGGGAACCAAAGCTCTGTGCTCTAACCTCTAGTCAATGGCTAGAGGAGACTTGGATTTTCATTGGCCAACATTGGCCAAACCTCTGCTGCAGCCACCATTCACTGTTGCTGCGAAAACAAACTTGCTCTACTATAAATAGAGCTCATTTGTGTTTAGTTTGAGTACACCAAAGCCATCAAACAGATGCTTTCCTCAAAATCTCTTCTTTCACCTCAAATTTGCCTTCCAAAGCAAGTAATTCTGAGTTTTTGAGTTAGAGAGCAATTCCACTCAAACTAATCACACACACACCTCATATATATCATATGTAAGCTGTGCAAACTATCACAAGTGACCTGTAATCACAAAATCACAAAGTCACTTCTCAAAACCTCAAAATGGCACTTTTTTGCATTTCTCAAGCCATGTCTTGATTCAGTCACTTTCCAAACCAGGTAAAACCTCAAACACACTCCAAATATCATCCTTGAACTGTCCCAAATGGTTCCCAACATCTGGAACACCATTTGAGAGAGTTGCTATTTTGGTCACTTTTAACCCCTTTTGCAAGAAGGGGACAGTTTGTGTTTTTGCAGGTACCAGTTGATTCCAATCATCCTAAAAGCTTCTAAGGGATCATTTGAGTATGTCTAAAGCATCAAATCATTTCTGGAACAAGAGGCTTGACAGATTGCACAAAAACTCCAAAAAGCTCAAAAAGAGGTAAGCATCACAACTTGGAATCCTTGAAATCATGCATTGCTTTGAAGTCCACTGATCATACACATCTCATACATGTTGTATATGTTGTATTTGGGCTAATTCACCATGTAATCCATGCCTGTATCAAAGTGTAGCACATAAAATGCAATTATAGGTCCTTTTCAAAATCTGTTTTACACACTTGTTATTCATACTCCATAATATTTTAATCCACCAAAAAATCACAAAAAATATTATTATTTGATATATTTTTAATATATTCAAAAATATTGTTTTAAATTGTTTTAAATGCTTTTAAAATGATTTCTTTTTCTTGATTTTTAAAACCAAAATGATTTTAAATATTCATGTGGATAAAATACTTTTTCATAAACCTTAATCACTATTTATAACATGATTAATGATTTTATTTGATATTTTTATCATTTTTTTACTTGATTTTTCTTTGAAAAATGCTCTTTAAAAAATGAAATTAGGGTTTTTGATTAATTCAACCCTCATCAAACTTTTTCAAACATTTTTGGGCCTCTATTAGAGTGTAAGACCCAACACCCTTGTACAGAAAACCTTTTTGGGCCTCATTCGTTGTAAAAGTCCCCCTGTACAATTTTAAATAAACGGCGTGATCATCGCCTTTTTTAAAATAAACCTGGGCCTACCCTCGAGTAGTAAGACCCATTTCTTTTTCTTAAAACTTTTTGGGCCTCTAATAGAGTGTAAGACCCAATCCTTTCTTGACCAAAACATTTTGGGCCTCAGTGTATTGTATAAGTCCCGATACCGTCAAAAATAAACGGCGCGATCGTCACCTTTTGAAAAATAACCTTCTGGGCCTCTCCTTGAGCTATAAGACCCATTCAAAACACTTTGGGCCTCTATTAGAGTGTAAGACCCAACACCCTTGTACAGAAAACCTTTTTGGGCCTCACTTATTGTATAAGTCCCCCTGTACATTTTCAAATAAACGGCGCGATCGTCGCCTTTTTTAAAATAAACCTGGGCCTACCCTCGAGTAGTAAGACCCATTTATTTTTCTTAAAACTTTTTGGGCCTCTAATAGAGTGTAAGACCCAATCCTTTCTTGACCAAAACATTTTGGGCCTCAGTGTATTGTATAAGTCCCGATACTGTAAAAAACAAACGGCGCGATCGTCGCCTTTTGAAAAATAACCTTGGGCCTCTCTTCGAGCTATAAGACCCATTCAAAACTTTTGGGCCTCTAATAGAGTGTAAGACCCAATCCCCTTTTAACCAAAATCATTTGGGCCTCACTTATTGTATAAGTCCCTCTGCGTTAAAAGAAAACCTCGGCGTGATCGCCATTTTAAACGGAAAAATCATCTGGGCCTACCCTCGTGTTATAAGCCCCACTCCTTTTCTTAAAAACCTTTTTGGGCCTCTTGAGAGAGTGTAAGACCCATCCCCTTTGTACAGAAAACCTTTTGGGCCTCAGTCACTTGTATAAGTCCCTCTGTACAAAAATAACAGTGCGCTCACTGATAAAACCCTGGGCCTCTCCTTGAGCTGTAAGCCCCAAATCTTTATTTTTCAAAGCACTTTCTCCTTTGATTTTGAATATACTGTTGTTTTTAATCTTTCTTTGTTGAACAACTAACCAAACAACATGGAAGCTCTACAACCGAGTAAGTGTTTACCCACTTTCATTTACCGCTTTCACATGTATATAACTGTATTGTGGGGCTGTTTCACTGTAAGTCACCTTTCACAAACTCGTATATATATATATATATATATATATAACTGTATTGTGGGGCTGTTTCGCTGTAAGGCTTCTTTCATAAACTCATATCAACTGTGTAATAATAGTATAGATATTTAGAGTTTCCCCGGTAACTACGTCTAGAACTAGGTGACGCCATTTCGTTTATTCATAGAAATAGACACCTAGATCCCCAAATAGGATCACCAGATACAGTCTTCTCTTCGGCTATCCTCATTAGGAATTGTCAAGAAACTCTACTCCCAGAGATGAATGTCTTCTCCGTGAATGGCATCTTTGAGTTTCTTCCAAATTCTCGAACTTTCCTGACTTTGATCTATTCTCGGTGAATAGCATTGCCTTGAATTTCTCGGGGTTTGGGGACCCACGGGCTTCTCAAAAGCATCGGCCTCCTCTTGGGCATCGTACAAGGACCCACAGGCTTCCTAAAAGCAACCCCGCCTCCTCTTGGGCTTAGTACAAGGACCCTACGGCTTCTTAGAAGTATTCACAACCTCCTCTTAGGCTTCGTATAATGATCTCTTCCTCCGGGAATGATAGCCTTCTCTTGGGCTTCGTACAAGGACCCGTCGGCTTCTTAAAAGTTTCCAGCCTCCTTTTGGGCTTCGTACAAATTGTCCGGACGACCTCCTAGAGGTATAGGAACAGAACCTAGTCATCTTCATAGAACAGTCCTTTCATAGAGTCTACTACTGTTTCTCAAAGCATGGTACAAAAGATAAAACCCTAGACTTGGACAGTCTAACTTCCTTGAGTCTCAAAGACATTCTCAAGTGACCCCTTCGTTAAATAGGAAGAAAACCCGTAGACTCGGACAGTCTCAATACCCTTCGGATTTCCCGCTTCCTTAAAGAACAGGAAATAACCCGGATCCCTGAATCAAATCCTTGAGTATAGTGTTGCTCATATAAGAACTGATTTTCTCTTTCAAAATCAGTATACTGGACCTGTCACTCAACTGAAACAGTCACCATAGCCTCCTCTTGGGCTTTGTACAATGATTCTCTTCAGTGGAGTCAAACAGCGTTTAACCTCTCTCTCGGGCTTTGTACGAGACACATAAGAGACTCCCTCGTTGAGTCAATCACCCCTTTTACCTCAATCTCGGGCTTTGTACGAGATACAAAAAGGTTCTTATTGATCCAAACAAATAATCGCCTCCATCTCGGGCTTTGTACGAGATACAAAAAACACTCTCTTGTTGAGTATAAAGGATCCTCTTGTAGGATTAACCCCTTTTAGCCTCTCTCTCGGGCTTTATACGAGATACCAAAAGACTCCATCGTCGGGTCAAAACCTTTTCGCCTCTCTCTCGGGCTTTGTACGAGATACAAATAGCCTCCTCTTAGGCTTTGTATAAAAAAACCACTGGTTAATCTAATTAACCTTTTAGCATCAAAGTTGTGCCTCGTTCACAGTACACAAACATCAACAACTCCTTTCCCCTTCATCTAATCGCTGTAAGCGGTAAGCCTCTGGATCATCTACATCCATGCCACTGTCCCTCTTTTAGCATGAGAAATTCCTAAGGAAAGATGGCATTGCTCTACACTGAGTTAAAGTCTTCTCCTTTAGGTTAAAACCCCCTATAAAGGAAATTATGGCATTACTAGGAACCGCGTATCCCGGTTAAAGTAATCCTCCTTTATAAACCAGTCACCCAACAATTATGACAGACAAACCCTTCTTTAGAGATGACAAATTCTCTCTAAAGTCGAGGTCCTTCAGCTTCATGTCTTGGGCTGTGAACAAGACACAAATAGACCTTCAGCTTCATATCTTGGGCTTTGAACAAGATACAAATAAACTCTTCAGCTTCACATCTTGGGCTTTGAACAAGATACAAGTCACCTTTTGCTTCACGTCTTGGGCTTTGAACAAGACACCAAAAACAAATTTCCTCCCATAGAATAGGAGGAACTACGAACGCTCTGATTTCCCTGTTTCGGTAAACGGAAATACGTAGGCATAAGATCGAAAGAAAAGATCTTAGCGAGCACACTAAATAAAAAACCCAAGTCCCATATCTCCATCAATCAAAAGCATCAGTCCTAACATCCTAACCCTTGTTCCCCGCTAGAAAGTCCTAGAAAGAAAGAAAACCGTATTGGCGAAAATACAAATAACCAGTACAAAGGCCCCCCCACATTGATAGCATCCGTAACCTAACAGACCGCTGTTTAAACTCAGTATGCAAAGCAGGGTTAATTGGAGACATCTATTTCCCTTCCTTATTCAGCTCACAATAGGATAAAAAATGAATCGACCTGTAGTTAAAGCTCAAACCGCAGAGAGCGACCAGCGCTTAAGAATCGCGTCCAAAATCGCTCGCTACACATACACATCATTTGTGTCAAGAGGCAATGTTTGCTTGTTCTGTGGGAGCTAGTGCCTTGTCCCAAACCTAGAGTGAGGTTTGAAAGCTTAGGAGACAGGCTTTTGTTTGTTATTGGTCTAGGGGACGGACCCGGCTTAAGTGTAAAAACTGAAAAAAAATAACAAGTGTTGGTACCACATGGCATGAGTTGCATTGAGTCTTGCATTGAGTCTCATTATGTATATGTTTGTTATATGAGATTATGTGTAATCATGTGAAATGTTGAATTGGTGAAATTGTGGATTGTGTGGATATACTTGTGAATGGTATGGTTACTTGAGTGATACTTTGTTGATGAAACTTTGAAGTGTGAGAATAATTGTGATTATGCTTATATGCCTTACATTAATTATTATCTTATGATTTCAATAATTATGTGAATTCTCACCCTTCTGTTGGAATGATGTTTTATACGACATCGCTCAGGTGCCGAGGAGTAGAGTTGCTTCTAGCACGAGGTAGCCATTGGAGTAACTGATTTAGTTTTTTTTATTTATGTTGGGTCGAGTCGTGCTCTGATCATGTAACATTGGGATCGTTTCGATTTATGTTTGAGAGATACTTTATGTACTCTATTTCATTCTGTTATTGTCATTTTGAATTGTATGAAGTTTTGGCTTTTATGCCTAAGTATTGATTATGAATGAGATGAGCATGAGAATTCCATTATGGCTATTATGATTGAATTAAATCCGCTGCTACATGCTAATGTGGAAGTTTTTGAAAAGCATGGAATCATTTAAGTGCTAATGAGCATGACAGGTGTTTGTGATATTTTGAAAATATATGTGACACCCTTTTTTTTTGTGAAAGCATGATATTTACTCTGATTTATTTATATATTTTCTGCGGGGTTTAGTAAGCGTGTTACATGTTCAATTATTCTACTGTACTCAAATTTACTCAAAGTACCCAAGTTGACGTGAGAAAAGAGTCATTGTTGAGAAATGTATGTTTGAAACACCATACCTTTTATTCAATAGAAATTTACTTTCTTTTACCAATTGCTCTTTACTGCATTTCTTTTACTTTTATTTTTCTTCATTATTTTACTTTACCAAACTTTTACAAAGTTTAGCCTTTTTCAAACAAAACAAATCAAACAATCTTTTTACAATCAATGAATATTGTCGAAGTGTTCTACAAGTTTTCTAGGAAAACATAAAACACAATAGCTATGTCCTTAGGATTCACTGGTTGATCCTGCAAGTGAACCAAATCAATTAGTGTTTTGGAAGACCAGCGGTTGTTTACCAATTTTCACGGTAAACACCAGAATATAGGGGTTAAATGTCATGAGTGTGAAGGATTTGGACACTTTAAAGCAGAATGTCCCACTTATCTGAAGAAACAATCTAAGGGATTGGCAGCTTTGTCGCCTGAAGAGGAAAGTGAAAGTGATGATGAAACAGAAAAATGGGTAACTGCTTTAACTGGAAGATGGGCATCTGATGTAGAGTCTAGTGATGGAGAGACTTCTTATGCTGAATTAGTTATTTCCTACAAAAGTCTATGCGCTAAGAGTGAGAAACAACAAGAAATTATTTCTCAACTTAAGTATGAGAAGGAAGAATGCATGTCCAACATCTACAGTCTACAGGATGAGGTAACCATGCTGACCTTCAAGCTTGAAAATATGACCAAGTCTATAAGAATGTTGAACAATGGTTCTAACATGTTAGACGAAATTCTTCAAGTTGGACAAAGGGCTGGTGACTTAAGAGGAATATGGTTTAATAATCAGATCCTGAAAGGAGACCTTAAGGATACAAAACCTGTTTCTGTGACGGTCAAAAAGCCAAGGATGTCAAAATAATTGTTTCAACATCATGGCAGGCATCAGGTTAGCAAAAAGGGAAGCAAGGCCCAGTAGTTGAAATGTCATTATTGTGGTAGGTTTGGCCATATCAAACCTTTCCATTTCAGACTGCATGGAAATCCTAGGTCTTGTGCTCAACCAAAGGTTAGCCATGAAGCATTGCAAAATACCAAGAGATGGGTTCCCAAAGAGATTGTCAAAACTCTTATTGCTCATACCTCTCTCAGAGCTTTTGCCAAAGAAGATTGGTATTTTGATAGTGGGTATTCTAGACACGTGAATGGTATAGAGAACTTCCTGGTCCACATTCGATCACACTCTACTAGTTATGTCACTTTTGGGGATGGTGCAAAAGGAGAAATTCAAAGAATTGGAAAACTAGCTTGTGCAGGATCTCCTAGTCTTGAAAATGTGCTGCTTGTAGTGGCGGAACTAGAGCACTGTTATTGAGGAGGCCATACAATATAGTTAAAATAAATTATATTATTCTCAAAACTTAAGTAATTGATTTAACACCGCAGTCGAAAATGGATAAGTAATTTTGGGCAATGTTTTAAAATCTGGATTGGAGGTCGAATCGGTAAAATATTTTAAACCTACGATCGAATGTATTAAAAAAAATAATACTATAAAACTAAATTTCATAGATATGTCGCACACAATCATATATTTACAACTTAATAAAATAAATATTACAAAAATCCATTACAAGTTCAATACAATAATATCAATAATACATATAATAATACAACATACTTGTACACTTAATTTTAACTTTCATTTAAAAATAATTTAAACAAATTAAAGAATTAAAATAAAATAATTCAAATCAAAATTAAAATAATATAACATAATAACTAAAATAAAATTCAAATAATTAAGAATAACTAAATTAAATAAGATTAAATTACAAAAATAAACAATCAAACATACTTAATTGAACAACAATAAACTAATTCGAATTGAACGACGACAAATAAGAAATTCTTTTTCATAATTAAAAAATGTTTTAAGTATTGATATTGACATATTAAAATTTTTCAAAAAAAAAATTGATATGATACATTTTTTTAATCAGCGGTTTTACAAAACCGACTCCGATTCTTTAGTTCAAACGATTCAATCTAATTTTTTCGATTTTGACGAACTAGCGATTTTTAAAGATCAACCGAACTGGATTCAACTCCAATTCTCGATCAAATCAATTAAATCGATCGGCTCAATCCGATTTCTAAAACATTGATTTTGGGTATGTACTTGGGTTAGATTTCATAAAAGACATTTTTTTAAAATAAAATTACAAAAAACTTCTAAGCAGAATTAGAGACCATGTACCGAAAACTATATAACTTAATCACTCTACTAACTTATGTTATTATTAACAATGTGAAATAGTTAATATATATTAACAAATTTGTATATAATGTTTACACCTTCCCTTAATATAAAGAAAATTTTGAAATGTTTGGGGTGGCCATGGCCGGCCACCCCCTGTCCAGCTGATGTTCCGCCACTGGATGCTTGTAAAAGGATTGACAGTTAACTTGATAAGCATAAGTCAGTTATGTGATCGAGGATTAAAGGTCAACTTCACTAAGGCTTGAGAAGGATGAAGTTCTGATGAGAGGAGTTAGATCTAAAGACAACTGTTACTTGTGGACAACCCTTTCAACAAAGGATTCACCTATATGTCTACTATCTAAAGAAGATAAAGTTCAACTATGGCACCAGAAACTTGGTCATTTGCATCTAAGAGGGACGAAGAAAATTGTTTCAGCAGAAGCAATTAGAGGAATACCCAAGCTCAAGATAAAGGAAGGAAAAATTTGTGGGGAGTGCCAAATTGGAAAGCAAACTAAGATGTCCCATCCCAAGGTTCAACATCTGACCACTTCAAGAGTGTTGGAACTTCTTCATATGGATTTATTGAGTCCTATGCAAGTTGAGAGCCTTGGTGGAAAAAGGCACGCTTATGTTGTTGTTGATGATTGTAAGTCTGTGACTTTTGGATTGACTGCATTTTGGTAAAACAACATGCTGTTAGCAAGATGTTGAACCAGATGATATGCAATGATAGTCAGACATCATGTGCTACATGATGTTGTGACATGTTCAAGGACATGTTATACCAGATAGTTAAGGCATGACTATTTTGGTATTTTGAGTGTGATTTTTTATTGTTTTCTGTTTCACACATATACGCTATCCAAGGAATGATATTTTGGGAACTTCTGTTTTGACAGATTGCGATGGTTTTCTGAAAAAGGATCGTTGAGCCTTTTTAGGAAACTTTGTATTTTGTTCCTATTTTGTGCAGGAGATTATGCTTATGGTTTCAAGCTGATTCTTGATGAATTGCGCCTCATGAGCTCAAGCCCACAAGGTCTGAAAGCTATTTAAGGAAGACCTAAACCTAATGTATTCACGACTTTCACTTTTCTAAAAACTAGGGGAAGTTTTAGAAACATAGATTTTGAGAGTCTCTTGTGTGTGATTTTGTAAGTCACCCTTTATATCTTTTGATACAATGTGGTAGACAAATTGTTTATTGTTTGTTGTTCTCACTCTAAAGCTTCTAAGCAAGGAGTTGAGTATTGTTCTTGGTTGAAGCTTTTAAGCAAAACCTAGTATTGTAGTTGCAAGAATGTTCTTCTCTCTTTTTGGTTTCTTGAGGCATAAGTCACTGGGACTGTGACTGGCTGTTAGGAAGTGTGAGGGGATCTCATATCTAGATGGCAATTTCTAGGTAGAAGTTTGCACAAGGTAGGTGTTAGGGGATAAGTTGTAAACGGGGGAGTTTAGCTTTGAACTAATACTATCATAGTGGATTTCCTTCTTGGCTCGGATGCCCCCAGGTGTAGGTGATGTTGCACCGAACTGGGTTACCAATTGACTGTGTTATTTATCATTCTCCATTTATTTTCTGCATAATTTTACAGTTTGATAAAACTGTTCTATCAAGTCTGCAGATGTCAAAACATATGTCTTGACATGTTGTGCTGATGTGAAGACATCAATATTATCATCGTGTGGTACAACGCCAGAAAAATTTCAAATGGCATCATAG
This sequence comes from Lathyrus tuberosus, assembly GCA_022829125.1. Lineage (NCBI taxonomy): Eukaryota > Viridiplantae > Streptophyta > Magnoliopsida > Fabales > Fabaceae > Lathyrus > Lathyrus tuberosus. Next base: position 6,924,583 of record JALAZF010000304.1, read on the forward strand.
CTGGAACATTATTTAGTTTTGTGTGAGCTTCAGGGAGTTCTTTTCTGGTACTGTATGATCTTTGGAAGGACAACTGATCTTGGATTTTTGTCACCAAAGAGTGTGTTTGGAGTGCTCCTTGTGAGGAAGAGTTTGTGTTGACTCTTGTTCTCTAGAAGTGGTGTATCCATTGAGTTGATAGGCATGTGCTCAAATTGTTAAATACATGTATGGTGGCCCAAAGTGTTTGGGATCCTATCAAATCTTTCATGAAGGCACATCTGGTCAGCAGGGTTCAGAGGTCTCTTCCCATGAGTTGTGTCATGATTGTGACTGATGTTGAAGAGGCAGTTCAAGACACTTTTAGCATAGGTAGACCTCTCAGGTTACTATACTATTGATCTGTTTTTGGGAATGACAGTGGTTGGTCTAAAAGATAGGAGCTTCCTACCCTGTAGAAGTTTGTAATCCAGCATTTGATGAGGGGACATTTCAACCTGGTTCTGAGAAAACTGGATAGATGGATATTGTCAAATGTCAAGAAAATTCATCCCGACATCTTCTAGAATCAATTGCTCAAGGATAAGTTCGATTTGGTAGAGGTTTTATATGTCATGAACTTGAAGGTAAACTGTTTACCTTGTTTCTGGCTTATTTAGAAGAAGGGCGTCTGATGGAGAATCAATTCATATTGAGTTGGTTACCTCTTCAAGGTTTGTGCATCAAGAGTATAGAAGGTACATAAAAAGATGAATGTTTTAACCTCCAATCTTGATCTCTTGTTCAATTTTATGAGATTGTGAACAATTGTCCAAATGTGATTCTTTTTTAGGAATTGACTGGGAGCCTAAAAGGGATAGGTGGTCTTAAGGCTTTATAGAACTCAAATGTTAACTTATTGTTTTGGCTTCCATTAAGAGGGAAGTTGTGCCAATGTTGTTCTCAGAATGTCTTGACATCTTGGTGAACATATGAATATTCATGCTAAATGCATAATTTTTTTTGAGATGTTTCTCTTCTAGGATTGAACTATTCATATCACGCACTTCTATTTCAACTTGAAGGTTTAGAAGATGCATATTGCCTTGTCTCTTTTACCCTTTTGGAGTTGCAACTGAGCATAATTGGTATTCTAGTTGTGGATGTTCCAGAACTCTTGTCTAGAGTTGAGGAGGATCTGGCAGGTTCTAAGTATCTCCTTCCATTCATGCTCCTTGTAATGATGGTGTCAAAAGGTAAAATTAAAAGGGTTTGAGAACTGGAATTTCCAGTCTTGATGATGTCTATCTTGATTAATGTCCTAGTGAAAGGGAGCTTGCTTGGTCACCAGTGAGAAGCTTTGAGGAGGAAGTTGATTCTATAGCCAGTTGCTTCTGTGTGAGCTGCTTGCTCTTACTTATGACTAAGGAAGATGAAGTCTCCAAATGATGCATCATCAGACTTCTGTAGGTGTTAAAGACTTTTCTCTCATAGTTCCTATGTGGGCAGTGCAAGGAAGAGTCTTAGTGGATGAGAGAGCAGACTAAGATGGAAGAATCTGATAAGTGTACACCCTGGTATTATGGGTAACTCAGACGGTGTTTGTTGGAGGGAACCTCCTCTTGGTTTCATAAGTGTTTATGCTGGTACTGTGCTGCTAAACACGTTGTCTTGACACCATGCTTATGTGTAGAAGTTTTTTTTGTTCATGCTGTGTGTGAGAGTTAATTTCTCTCTGAAAAGTCTTCCATGAGTGTCTCTGATATGCTTTTGCAGTCTGTTTCTTTTCTACTGTGTTTATATGCTGGTTCTTAAGTAGTTGTTGCTAATGGATGTGTCTGAGCTGCTATAATGTATGTTGTCCAGAACCAAGGATAATGGTTCAAGGGACTGATGTCTAAGCAAATGTTGGAACATCATTGCAGCAGATTAACTCTTCAAAAAATGAAGCAGATTATTCATGAGAGCTATTCATATGGAGTGTGTGTTCACCAACTAATTCATAACTGAAATGTCTAGTTCTGGTGAAGCTTGGGGTAGAGTTTTGGCCAAGCCTAGTGGTGATGGTGGCCTTTACAGTGCTGAAAGGAAGGTTCTGATGTCTAGTGCAGGATGGGATACCTGATGTTGTGGAGAACCATGGTTTCTCTAGGTGTTCTATGATGATGCTAGGATGCCATGTTCTGACATCATTCTAGATGTTAATGCTTAAGAGGAAACGTATTTCTTATGATATGGTATGTGTGCTTAATGTAAAACCAAATGTGCATGACATCTTGCCTGCCTGAAGTGCTTTGGAGAACTTTGACTTCACTTAAATGTGTTTGAAGTTTATCTTTCTATTGTGCGTGTGCCTCTAATATATGAACTGGGATAGCTCATGATTGTATTGGTATGTCTTTGTGAACAATGTGTGTGTTGCCTGGGAGAATTTAGTTTTCTCTACAGTAGGTTGTGATCTTCAAGGGTGGTACATGTCTGTGTTGTTGCTGCAAGATTGCAGTCTGTACAAATCTTACATGCTCTCATGTTGCTTATGTTGGTTTGTAATGTCTGACCTGATGTTTTAACATTGTGCTTAAGCTGTTCGGCTTGCGGATTTCTTCAGTTATGTATTACAGAGGGAGATGTGTGTGTTCTCACTGTGTGGTGTTCTTATATAGATCCTATTCTATTTCTAGCATGTGCGCTTCTGGTTCATTAAGGATGGTTCTGTTTGAGAAATAATCCCGTCTTTGTGGATTAGTAAGAGTCATTTTTCTTCTTGGTATAAGCATATTGTTGAGGAAGCTGTTGCTCCAAATTGTGTTGAATGTTAGAAGATTCCAATGACAAACACGATTTCATGACACTATACTGTGACAAGCTAATCAAATCAGTTATTTCAAGGTTTTTTCTCTCTGTACAACTGGACAACATTGCTATGACTGGTCAACATCCTGTCAGTGGTATTTTTGGAGGTTGTATTAATGAAGAGTTATAGCATCTTCAGTTTAGGAGGCATGGAACAAGTTTTTCTTTTGATGCATGCGTCTTTCAAGAAAAGTGGTTTTTCAATGACATTGAAAATGTCATTTCAAAGACTGCAGTCAAAGGTTGGAAAGCTAAAAAGGAGAATGCCTTTGTTACCCAGGATATTTTTCCCTCCGGTCCACAGTCTTATCCTTGACTGTCTAAGCGTTATAAGCAAGATTTTATTTGCTATTTCAAAACTTTACAGTCTCAGTCGTGTACCCAGTCGTGTTTTCAACATGAGCCAAAATTCCAAAACCACGAATGCTTCAAAGGCTGATGTGTTGGATGCCAGGAATAATAAGAGTGCTGATTCAAAGAAGGTTGATCCCAAATTTGGGACATCTGGTGGCTCATCTACTAGAGCATCTAGGACAAGGAAAGCATCCGTGACAACAATGAGGCCCTACAAGAAAAACCATGACTCTGATGAGGATGGTGATGAAGATTGTGTTAATTTCATTAACTCAGGAGGTTGGAGTGGATTGTCAGATCCATAGTTGCAGTGTTCTTTTGGTTTCTTTTGTTGTTTTTGTTTTTGATGATTATGTTGTAATAAGTCCCTGACAAAATTTGTTTCCTTCTACTACCTTATTATTGTGTTTCCATTAGAATTGTTTGTAGCCGTAGATACTTTGTGCTTCCATTATGTGTGTTTCCATTTATGTTTATTTGCATTTACTCTATTTTCTTTTTGTCAATTTTTGGCTAAAAAAGGGGAGTAAAGTGTTGTTTTGTTGGTTGGTTCTGATGTTAGATCAAATGTCATGACTTTATGTCATGTGTGTACTACTGCTTAGGAAGAGTAGTTGTTTTTGTTGCTAGACCGTATGCAACTATTTAGGGGGGCTGAGCTTCTCATGTTGTTGTCACTGATGGGATGTGACGTGGGCAATGTTGTGCAACATGTTCTGACATGTTGTGGTTATGGAGGATCTTGGTTGCTCTATGGTTGTTTATTACTCTGATGCTCTGAGTAAAATGTGTTTCTAATATGTGTGGCTTCTGTTGTATACATTTTTAATGCATGAACTATCCAAGTTCATGCTTATATGTCTTGTGCTTTGGGTTTTTCCCTTCAGGGGGAGTATTGGGTATTTGTGACAGGGGGAGAAATGGACCTGTCTGAGGCTGCTGTGTTAAAGCTGTGATGTCAGACCACATGTCCTGACATTTGATTTGGAGGTTGAAGGAGCTGTAACCCCTAATGGCCTATAGCTGCATTGTGTATCTGATATCTATCTGTTTGGAGGTCTTGTGGTATCATTCCTCTTCTCCAGAATTACTATGCAAAGGTTGTTTTAGCCAAAATTTTCAAAACGGGAAGATTGTAAGTTATGTGACTTTTGGATTGGCTGCTTTTTGGTAAAACAACATGTTGTTAGCAAGATGTTGAACCAAATGTTCTGCTATGACAGTCAGACATCATGTGCTACATGATGTTGTGACATGTTCAAGGACATGTTATACTAGACAGTTAGGGCATGACTATTTTGGTACTTTGAGTGTGGTTTTTATTGTGTTTTGTTTCACACATATGTGTTATCCAAGGAAGGATATTTTGGGAACTTCTGTTTTGATAGATTGTGATGGTTTTCTGAAAAAGGATTTTTGAGCCTTATTAGGAAACTTTGTATTTTGTTCCTATTTTTGTGCAGGAGATTATGCTTATGGTTTCAAGCTGATTCTTGATGAATTGCACCAAATGAGCCCAAGCCCACAAGGTCTGGAAGCTATTTAAGGAAGACCTAAACCTAATGTATTCACGGCTTTCACTTTTGTAAAAACTAAGGGAAGTTTTAGAAACTTAGGTTTTGAGAGTCTTTTGTGTGTGATTTTGTAAGTCACTCTTTGTATCTTTTGATACACTGTGGTAGACAAATTGTTTATTGTTTGTTTTTCTCACTCTAAAGCTTTTAAGCAAGGAGTTAAGTATTGTTCTTGGTTGAAGCTTTTAAGCAAAACCTAGTATTGTAGTTGGAAGAATGTTCTTCTGTCTTTTTGGTTTCTTGAGGCATAAGTTACTAGGACTGTGAATGGTTGTTAGGAAGTGAGTGGGGATCTCATATCTAGATGGCGATTTCTAGGTAGAAGTTTGTACAAGGTATGGATTAGGCGAGAAGTTGTAAATGGGGGAGTTTAGCTTTGAACTAATACTATCATTGTGGATTTCCTTCCTGGCTTGGATGCCCCCAGATGTAGGTGATGTTGCACCAAACTGGGTTACCAATTGACTGTGTTATTTATCATTCTACATTTATTTCTGCATAATTGTACAGTTTGGTAAAATTGTTCTGTCAAGTCTGGAGATGTCAAAACATATGTCTTGACATGTTGTACTGATGTGAAGACATCAGTATTATCAACATGTGGTACAACGCCAGAAAAATTTCAATGATTACTCAAGATTCACCTGGGTGCATTTCATCAGAGAAAAGTTAGATGTCTTTGAATTCTTTGAGGGATTATGCCAAAAGCTTCAAAGAGAGAAAGAAAGAAAAATTTTCAGAATTAGAAGTGACCATGGAAAGGAATTTGAAAATAGCAAGTTTGCTGATTTTTGCTTTTCTAAAGGGATCAGTCATGAGTTTTCATCTCCTATCACTCCTCATCAGAATGGGGGTAGTTAAAAGAAATAATAGAACTCTACAAGAATCTGTTAGGGTCATGTTTCATGCTAAGCACCTTCCATATCATTTTTGGGCTAAAGCAATGAATACTGGATGTTATATTCATAATCAGGTTGGTTACCTTAAGAACTGGTACTTCAACCACTCTTTATGAGTTGTGGAAGGGAAGAAAGCTAATTGTCAAGTACTTCCATGTCTTTGGAAGCAAGTGTTATATTCTAGTTGATCGTGAACAAAGAATGAAAATGGATCCTAAAAGTGATGAAGGAATTTTCCTTGGCTATTCCACAAACAGTAGAGCCCATAGAGTATTTAACACAAGAACCAAGACAATGATGAAGTCTATTAATGTGGTAATAGATGACTTAACTCAAGAGAGGCTTACAGATGTTGAAGATGATGTTGAAACATCACCTCAGGAGACTGTCACCGAAGAAAATAAAGTTGTCAACAACATCAACAATGATCATGTCATTGTGGAAGATAATGACAATCAGACAAGTAAATGGCCCTCTATCAGAATTCAGAAGGATCATCCCAAAGAGCTAATAATAGAAAATCCAAATGAAGGGGTTGTTACAAGGTCAAGAGAAGTGATATCCAATGCTTGTTTTGTTTCAAAAATTGAACCTAAAAATGTGAAAAAAGCTCTGGTTGATGAATTTTGGATCAATGCCATGCAAGACGAATTGGAGCATTTCAAAAGGAATGAAGTTTGGGATTTGGTAACTAGACCTGAGGGAACAAATGTCATTAGAACAACGGTGGGTATATAAGAATAAGTCTGATGAAAATGGAGTGGTTACCAGGAACAAGGCCAGACTTGTGGGACAAAGGTACACTCAAATAGAAGGTCTTGAATTTGATGAGACCTTTGCACCAGTTGCTCGTCTTGAGTCTATAAGACTATTACTAGGGGTAGCATGTTTGCTGAGATTTAAGCTGTATCAGATGGATGTAAAAAGTGCCTTTCTGAATGGGATCTTACAAGAGGAAGTTTATGTTGAACATCCAAAAGGATTTGTGGATTCCATTTTTCCAAATTATGTTTACAAACTAAAGAAAGCTCTTTACGGTCTAAATCAAGCTCCTAGGGCTTGGTATGAAAGACTGATAAAATATTTTGTCAGAAATGGGTACAGAAAAGGAGGAACAGTCAAGACATTGTTTGTTAAAGAAAAAGATGGCAAACTTATGATTGATCAAACATATGTTGATGACATTGTTTTTGGTGGAATGTTAGACCAGATGGTCCAACATTTTGTCAAACAAATGCAGTCTGAATTTGAGATGAGTCTAGTAGGGGAATTGCCATATTTTCTTGAACTTCAAGTTAGACAAATGGAGGATTCTATTTTCATATCCCAAAGCAAGTATGCCAAGAACATAGTAAAGAAGTTTGGCATGGAAAAGGAAAGTCATAAAAGGACTCCTGCACCTACTCATTTGAAGCTTTCTAAGGATGAAAATGGGATTAGTGTGGATCAAAGTTTTTACAGAAGCATGATAGAAAGTTTACTATATTTGACTGCTAGTAGGCCTGATATCACATTTGTTGTTAGAGTTTGTGCTAGATATCAAGCTGAGCCAAAAGTTAGTCATATCAATCAAGTAAAGATGATTTTCAAGTATGTGAACGGTACTTGTGTCTATGGAATGATGTATTCACATGGTTCTGATGCCATGTTGGTTGGATATTGTGATGCTGACTGGGCAGGTAGTGCTGATGACAAAAAACACCTCTCCTTGATGTTTCTTCTTGGGAAACAACCTTATTTCTTAGTTCAGTACGAAGCAAAATTGTGTGTCTCTATCCACTGCTGAGGTTGAGTATATTGCAGCAGGAAGGAGCTGCTCTCAGCTACTTTCGATGAAGCAGATCTTGAAGGAGTACAATATCAAGCAAGATGTCATGACATTGTACTGTGACAACTTGAGTGCTATCAACATATCCAAGAATCCTGTTCAACATAGTAGGACAAAGCATATTGACATCCGTCATCACTTTATCAGAGATCTTGTTAAAGAAAAAGTGATCAATCTTGAGCATGTAGCCACTAAGAAGCAACTGGCTGATATTTTCACTAAAGCTTTGGATGCAAACCAATTTGAGAAATTAAGAGGAGAACTTAGAATTTACATTTTTGAATAATTATAGCAATTAGCCTTGATCATTCAGGATACAAGGGATAGAAAAGCATAGGTGAGGAAGTTTAGTACCAACACTCCTAAATCAGGTGACAACTTTAAGGAGTGCAGAAGGATCTTTGATAGAGCCAAGAGTTGGAAGATCATCTAAAAGGGATTTGTTTTTTTTTTCATATGAATTTTTGTGTTTCCATCAGTACTTATACTTTATGTATTGTGTTTTTGTGCTTCCATTTGTATGATTCCATTTGTTTTTGTTTACATTTACTCTCTTTTCTTTTTGTCAATTTTTGGCTAAAAAGAGGGAGTAAAGTGTTAGTTGATTTGGTGTTTCTGATGTTGAATCAGATGTCATGACTTTATGTCATGTTTTCACTACTGCTTAGGAAGAGTATTTGTCTTTGTGTTGCTGGACTTTGTGCAACCTTTTAGGGGGACCATGATAGTCTGTCATGCTTGCCGTTGCTACTACTGATGTGGAACCATTTGCTGTGTCTGGGAGAATGCATTATTCTCTGCAGTTGCTTTTGGTGTTTAGGGGGAGTGTGTTTGTACTTGTGTTTTTGAAGAGTAGTTCCATTGTATGAACTTGCATGTGAGTTCATGTTTTTCTGTGATTTGGGTTTTCCCCTTTAGGGGGAGTACTGGTTATGTATGACAGGGGGAGCTGTGTATCTGTCTAATTTGTAGCTGCAAGATTGAAGTTAGTACAAAGCTTACATGTTCTCATGTAGCGTGTGTTGTTTGGTGATGTCAGACTTGATGTCTTGACATTGTGTTGTCTCTATTGGTTTGACAACATTGTGGTTCTCAAGTTTCTTTGTTTCTGCTTTTTTTCTGCTGATGTGTGCTAAGGTTGTTTTAGCCAAAATTTTCCAAAGGGGGAGGTTGTAAGTTATGTGGTTTTTGGATTGGCTAGATTTTGGTAAAACAACATGCTGTTAACAAGATGTTAAACCAGATGTTCTGCCATGGCAGTCAAACATCATGTTCTGCATGATGTTGTGACATGCTCCAGGACATGTTATACCATAAAGTTAGGGCATGACTATTTTGGTACTTTTAGTGTGATTTTTTAGTGTGTTCTAATTCATACACATGCGCTTTTCATAGGAGTACATTGTGGGATTTTCTGTTATGACAAATTCTGTTACTTTTCATCAAAAAGATTATTGAGCCTTTTTAGGAAAGTTTGTATCTTGCTCCTATTTTTGTGCAGGATGATTTGCAGCCAGATAAAACTGATTGCTGCTATTTGTGCGCCTCAAAAAGCCCAAGTCTATTAGGTCAGAAGGCTATTTAAAGTGAAGACCAAACCCTATTGAATAAGAGAACAACACGTGAAGATTTGGTGAAATAAGGATTAGGCGTATTTTGGTTGGTCTTTGGGGTTTAGTGTTTGTTAGTTCTATGTCACTCATGTATCTTCTGATGCATTGAGGTTGACTGATTGTTCATTATTCATTATCCACTCTAAAGCTTTTAAGCAAGAGTGTATTGTTCTTGATTGAAGGTTTTAAGCAAAATCAAGTATTGTCTTGGAAGTGTGCTACTTCTATTTGTTGGTTATTGTTGAATTGTCACTGAGATTGTGACTGATTAGGAAGTGAGAGGGGGCTCTCATATCTAGAGGGTGTCTAGGTAGAAGTTGCACAAGGTAGGGATTAGGAGAGAAGTTGTAAATGGGGGAGTTTAGCTTTGAACTAATACCATCATAGTGAATTTCCTTCCTGGCTTGGTAGCCCCCAGATGTAGGTGAGTTGCATCAAACTGGGTTAACAATCCTGGTGTTGATTTTATTTTTTTGTAATTTAATTTCCTGCATCTTTTACTTGTGTGATCATGCTATTGTTGATCCTGGTGTTGTGACACGTGTCTCGACATCTGGTATCTGCGTGCCAGAATTTCAGCATTTACGCTGCAATTTGCAGGCATGAAGGTGTTCCGTTGAGATTTCTTGGCACAAAGGTGTAGCGAGCGATTTTGGACGCGGTTCTTAAGCGCGGTCGCTCTCTACGGTTTGAGTTTACTACAGGTCGATTCATTTTTTATCCTATTAAAGCTGATGAAGGAAGGGAAATAGATGTCTCCAATTAACCCTGCTTTGCATACTGAGTTTAAACAGCGGTCTGTTAGGTTACGGATGCGATCAATGTGGGGGGGCCTTTGTATTGGTTATTTGTATTTTTGCCAATACTGGTTTCTCTCTGGGATTTTGTTAGGATAGTGCTTCAGATTATGATATACGAGAGTATGAGACTTTGGGTTTTTTGGTTTAGTGTGCTCGCTAAGATTTTTCTTTCAATCTTATGCCTACGTATTCCCGTTTACCGAAACAGGGAAATCAGAGCGTTCGTAGTTCCTCCTATTCTATGGGAGGAAATGGGTGTTTTTGGTGTCTTGTTCAAAGCCCAAGACGTGAAGCGAAAGGTAATTTGTATCTTGTTCAAAGCCCAAGATGTGAAGCTAAAAGGGTATTGACTTTAGAGAGAATTTGTCATCTCTAAAGAGGGGGTTGTATGTCACAACTATTTATAAAGGAGAATTACTTTAACCGGGATACGCGGATCCTAGCAATGCCATAATTTCCTTTATAGGGGGTTTCCAACCTGAAGGGGAAGACTTTAACTCAATGTAGAGCAATGCTATCTTTCCTTAGGAATTTCTCATGCTAAAAGAGGGACAGTGGCATGGATGTAGATGATCCAGAGGCTTGCCGCTTACAGCAATTAGATGAAGGGGAAGGAGTTGTTGATGTTTGTGTACTGTGAACGAGGCACAACTTTGATGCTAAAAGGTTGATTGGATCAACCAGTGGTTTTCTTATACAAAGCCTAAGAGGAGGCTAATATGTATCTCGTACAAAGCCCGAGAAAGAGGCTAAAAGGTTTTGACTCGACGATAGAGTCTTTTGGTATCTCGTATAAAGCCCGAGATGAAGGCTATTTGACTCAACTAGAGAGTTTTTGTATCTCGTATAAAGCCCGAGATGGAGGCTGAAATTTGTTTGGCTCAATAAGAACCTTTTTGTATCTCGTATAAATCCCGAGATGGAGGCAAAAGGGGTGATTGACTCAACGAGGAAGTCTCCTATGTGTCTCGTACAAAGCCCGAGAGAGAGGCTAAATGTTGTTTGACTCCGCTAGGGAGGATCATTGTACAAAGCCCAAGAGGAGGCTAACTTCACTAGAGAAGGATCATTATACAAAGCCTAAGAGGAGGCTATGGCGACTGTTCAGTTAAGTGACAGGTCCAGTATACTGATTTTTAAAGAGAAAATCAGTTCTTATATGAGTAACACTGTACTCAGGGATTTTGATTCGAGGATCCGGGTTATTCCTGTTCTTCAAGGAAGTGGGAAATCTGAAGGGTATTGAGACTGTCCGAGTCTACGGGTTTTCTTCCTTTTTAACGATGGGTGCTTGAGAATGTCTTTGAGACTCAAGGAAATTAGACTGTCCAAGTCTAGAGTTTCATCTTTTGTACTATGTTTTGAGAAATAGTAGTAGACTCTTTGAAAGGACTGTTCTATGCAGATGATTACGTTCTGTTCCTATACCTCTAGGAGGCCATCGGGACAATTTGTACGAAGCCCAAGAGGAGGCTGGAAACTTTTAAGAAGCCGGTCGGTCCTTGTACGAAGCCCAAGAGAAGGTTATTATTCCCAGAGGAAGAGATCATTATACGAAGCCTAAGAGGAGGCTTTGAATACTTATAAGAAGCCGTAGGGTCCTTGTACTAAGCCCAAGAGGAGGCGGGGTTGCTTTTAGGAAGCCTGTGGGTCCTTGTACGATGCCTAAGAGGAGGCCGATGCTTTTAAGAAGCCCGTGGGTCCCCAAACCCCGAGAAATTCAAGGCAAGCTATTCACAAGGAATAGATCAAGTCAGGAAAGTTCGAGAATTTAGAAGAAACTCAAAGATGCCATTCACGGAGAATACATTCATCTCTGGGAGTAGAGTTTCTTGATAATTCCTAATGAGGACAGCCGAAGAGAAGACTGTATCTGGGGATCCTATTGGGGATCTAGTTGTCTATTTCTACGAATAAACGAAACGGCGTCACCTAGTTCTAAACGTAGTTGCCGGGGAAACTCTAAATATCTATACTATTATTACACAGTTGTATGAGTTTATGAAAGAAGACTTACAGTGAAACAGCCCCACAATACAGTTATATGTATATGAAAGCGGTAAATGAAAGCAATAACCACTTACTCGGTTGTAGAGCTTCCATGCTGTTTGGTTAGTTATTCAACAAAGAAAGATTGAAAACAACAGTATATTCAAAATCAAAGGAGAAAGTTCTTTGAAAAAGAAAGATTTGGTGCTTACAGCTCAAGGAGAGGCCAAAGGGTTTTATCAGTGATTGTACTGTTGAATTTGTACAGAGGGACTTATACAAGTGACTGAGGCCCAAAAATTATTTTCTGTGCAAAGGGATGGGTCTTACACTCTCTCAAGAGGCCCAAAAGGTTTAAAGAAAAAAGAGTGGGGCTTATAACACGAGGGTAGGCCCAGTTTGTTTTTTCGTTAAAAATGGCGATCGCACCGAGGTTTTCTTTTAACGCAGAGGGACTTATACAATATGTGAGGCCCAAAATTGTTTGGTTAAAAGGGGGTTGGGTATTACACTCTATTAGAGGCCCAAAAGTTTTGAATGGGTCTTATAGCTCAAGGAGAGGCCCAAATGTTTAATTTTAAACTGGCGACGATCGCGTCGTTTATTTGAAAATGTACAGAGGGACTTATACAACGAATGATGCCCAAAAAGTTTTATGTACAAGGGGGTTGGGTCTTACACTCTAATAGAGGCCCAAAAGTTTTTGACAATGATTTGTTTGAGTGAAAATCAAAGAAACCCTAATTTTATTCTTTAAAAGTAAATATTTAAAGAAAATCAATGAAAAATACCAAATAGGTTTGAATAAACCACTTGTGATTTTTGTTTAAGGTCTGAAAAATGAGGTATAAATCACAAGAGATATTAAAACTCATTTGGTCTTGATTTTTCAAGATGAATATTCATTTTAAAATGTTTAAAAACAAATAAAAATGAATTTATTCACAAAAATACTAATTATATTAAATAAATAATATAAATCTAATTTTTTTGTTGAATAAAATATTTCAACATTTTTATGATTTTTTGCAAAAAGAATCAGTAAAAAATAATTAAAATTGAGTGAGTTATTAATTTTTCAAATCATTAACAAAATAATATGAAAAATAGGAAAAAGTGATAAAAAAAAAGGTCTGGGGCGAGGGGGATTCGAACCCCTGACCTTTCACTCGCTAGTACACACAAACCCGTTGATCAACCACTGGGGCGCAATGCCAATTCATTAATAACATGGCAAGTGAAAAATATATATCAAACTAGTTGGATTTTCTGAAAATGGCGCCATGGCCATCTTCTTCCTCAAGCTCTGATGCGTGAAGCCCTCTATCTCACTCATCTCTCAACCATTTGACATGATTCAAACACCAAACTCATGCATTTTTTCACAAGGAAGAAGATGGCAATACCCAATTTCATTCATTTTTAGTGTATAACAAATTATATCATTATGGTCGTATGAACCCTAATTTTGTAAAAGCAATCGTGCAGACATGATTATGAATCCTATGATCAAATTTTCCGAGGGAAAACAATCAACATATGATGGCAAGCAATTAGCAAAAATATCATGCGAGGAAATATGCATGGATCATGGAGTTGGAGTTTTGAGGCTTACCTTGATGCAAGCTGAAATGGAACTCTGCACAAACCTTGTTCCAGTTATGAATTAATGATCCCTACAACTTCAATGGATGTAATGGAGTGTGTTGCAAGCTTTGGAACACTTTGAAACTCTTTGGATCAAGCTGGAGACCTCCACCTGCATAATTGAGGCATAATGGCTTGGTTGAAGGGTGATTTTGAGCCTGAGGTGTTACAGTCAGTGTTTAAGTGTTTGGACACCTCAAATACATCATATGTGATGTGTTTGAACAATTGGAATTGATTGCTTAAGGCTGCAACTCAAAACCCGATAGTGGTTACTCAAAAACCAAGAAACTTGAGGTTTAAGGAAGAATGAGAGAAAGCAGTGCTGTAACTGGCTTTGGTGTGTCTTGAATGATCCATTGGGACCTCTATTTATAGGTGATCAACTTTTGTCTTGGAGGAATAGTGAATGGATGCTGGATCAGATCACATTTGCATGGATTGGCTTGGAGGATTTCTTCTCAAGCAAGGCAAACTAGCCATTCCCAAGAGCAGGGCTATGCCTTGACCAAAATCACATTCTTCAGATGTTTTTATTATTGTTTAATCAGAGAACTTGACTGAGTAGAGTGACTTTGTTGAAAATGCACTATTCCACATTAATGCCCTTTGAATTCAAGGCAAAATGTGCCAAACTGGATGAATTTCAAGTTGGAAGATTCCTTGGCTTTTTGACTCAGCCCTATCAGTTGGATCAGTTGGTTCATAGTCAGATTGAAGGCATGTGGCATAGTGATCACTCCTTTTGACTCAGAAATCATGGATGGCACAAAACTCCCAAACTGATTTTTCATGGCAGCCTTGACATGGTGTGTTGTGGCAGCCATGATTCTTGGCACAAGTGGATTGGTTTCATGCTATTGAGTTGCTTGGATTCTAGGCAACATTTGCAACAACATTGATGTTTATCTTTGGAACTGATTCAGCTTGTAACTGTGTGAAAGAACCTCACAAGTTTTGGTGTTTCCAACAAAATCTGTCTTTGGACAGAATTTTTTCTAAGTGTTGGAAAAGTGGTACTTTCATGTTTTCAGCCATTTTGGCTCACCCATAGCTCAAAATCCACAATGAATTGGAGTTAGGTCTAGTTGAAGTTTTTGTAGAGGGCAATAAGATCTACAAATCAAGCCTTGTATGGGGAAAAATGGCTTTGTGGTTTAGGAGTTATGACCCTCCAAAGTTGGTACCATAGCCACTTTATTTTTAACTTAGAAAATTTTCTAAGTTTTTATGGTTACCCCTTTTACAAGTTATCCAACTTTTCTTGATTTTTCTTAATGAATAATGATTCAAATCATATATTAACATCATTTTAGGGTTAAAAATCCATTTTGGTGAAAAATCTCAAAAAGTCAAAGTTGACTTTTGTGCACAGTTGACTTTTTATCAGATGAATTCCAAACTGTGCAATTCTTCAGGAAATCATGTCCTTGACCTAAATCAAACTTGATGGACATGTTCCATGGGTGTCATTGGGTATATTGATTCATGTCCTAGGGCTTGGGAGCATGTCCTGGTCAAAAGTCAAAGTTATAGTTGACTTTTTTCCTTAAAACCCTAACTGTGGTGCAGATGAAATTGAGACTTGTTGCTCAAACTTCTTGGATTAATCCATTGTTCCAAATGGATCAATATAGTTCATTAGAGACCCTCAAACCCTCTCTTGAGGTCTTGGCTCATGATTTGCCCCATAAGTCAACTTAGGGGTGAATTAGGTCAAGAAACCCTAATTCCTGATTTTTGATGTATGCATCCCCTGAGGCAAAATTGACTTGATGGTTGGGTCCATGGGGTTCCATGGAGTATATTAGGTTGTGTTTTGGAGCATTGGCTCATGCCCAGAGGAAATTTTCCATCTGGAGGCCCTGGTCGACCAAAACCCTAATTTGGTGACACTGTCGATCTTGAGGCTTGATCCACCTAGAAGGGAGCAGCTTTGTGCTTAATCCTTGGAGTGGGAGTCCTTTTGATCCTTTGTAGTTACTTGAGAGGTTAGACAAGTTGAAGATCATGTCATTCCTTGATTGACCATTTGTCTAAAGCTCTGAGAGGGCTCGAAACCCTAATCTTGATTGTAGTGGATGCTCACCCATCTTTGGGGAGACTGATGAAGTATGATGGTTCCTCCATATTTTAATGATGATTTTCACAATGATGGGAAATCTTAGTGGTCAAAATTTGGGGTATGACAGATGCCCCTATTTAATCTTCTTGGACCCGAAGGTGTGAATGACGAAGGTATTCGGGCATTCAGGGTGCAAGAGGATTAAATATCGGAATACCCGAAATTTTGATGGTGGTTATGAATGGTAGCTTACGCATTCATCTTCTTTTGCTAAGCAATGATGCTTAGAAAAGGTAAAAACTTCCCCTCGATCCTGGTCTTCAGCCAAGGAACTGGTCTTAGTTTTCTTTTGGTCAACTTCCCCTCGATCTTGGTCTTCTACCGAGGAACTGGTCTTAGTTTCTGATTAAAACTTCCCCTCGATCCTGGTTTCCTACCAAAGAACTGGTCTAAGTTTCTTTTGTCAATAAACTTTATTGACAAGGGACGCTATTCGTAGCGGTTTTCCTCAAACTTCTCGCCGAATTTTCCTGGGGAGATGCCATTTGAGTGGAAAAAATTTGATGTCAGAGTTGCTGGGGAACCCAGTCGTCTGAGTTGTAGAGTTGTACAAACTTCTTTGTTGGAGACGCCATTTGCCGACTCTATCTGGAGAAAATGAGTCTCTTGAGAGGCTGCTTCTGCGTGGGATTTTACATCATACTTTTCTCGGGATCTTCCCAGAGAAATGCCATATGATGGGGTCCAATTTTGAGGTGCCGATGACCTTTTCATCAGCGGTTTTTTCAGAGCGAAACTGG
Organism: Lathyrus tuberosus; assembly: GCA_022829125.1. NCBI lineage: Eukaryota > Viridiplantae > Streptophyta > Magnoliopsida > Fabales > Fabaceae > Lathyrus > Lathyrus tuberosus. The sequence goes on from JALAZF010000304.1 coordinate 6,940,963, forward strand.
CATGCTGCCGAATCTCTGATTACGAGGCTCTCTCTGTGGATTTTCCTTAATCCAGGAAAGCAAGGATCTCATCTTCAATGGCGAAGAGTGATGCTGACTGACGGTTCCTCTGGTTTTTCAGAGGTTCAAGTTATCAAAGTGGTCAAGGGCCAACTTCCTTCCAGAAATAAACTGGAGGCGAGGTTGTTCAAACGCAGCGTTTCCTGACGAGGCAAGAACTGACAACTCGATTGAGAGGACTCCTATCGCCAAGGGACAAGACCGACCTGAGTGATAGTGATGCAATATGAAATGTGAATGCAAATTAATAATGCATGATGTATGTATGTATGTGCCGACAAAACTGACGCGACATACAAACTGACGGGTGAACACGACTGGATACTCGGCCATCGTGGGGCGTATAGAAATATCGCTGGTCCAAAATGTAGCAATTCTACCTTACTTAGGAGAAGTAGTCCTCGCGAGGAATACCGTTGATCGGGCTTAGGAGATAAGAACTCGGACGAGGGTATCAGGTGGGAAAGCCGTATCTCATACAGTTGATCCTTCGTTCAAGCGTACTGGCCTAGAAGGAGTACTTTGATTATGTACTTTGAAATTCAAATGCCTTTGGAGACGCAATCGACGTTCTTTCGATGTTCAACAGTCAAAAGCAATTGCCATCTTTAATTTAAAAGCAGAAAAAGTTTTAACAAGTAAATTCATTTTTGTTTTATTTTAAGAATCGTTGATCATATTAAAATGCCATTCTGTAAAGCTAAAACAAATAAGAATTACAAACAAAAGCACAAGGGCTCAAATTTTATTGATAAGATGGAGATCATCCAAACGCGTGATTCCAAAGAGTATATACAAAGTTTGAAAATGGTAATTTACAGGGAAAAGGGCTACGTTGAAACATAACGACCACTATCCTTCTACCAACTTTGAATTCAGGACGTCCTGAGCTTCTGTCGAAGATGACCTTGACTGGAGTTTTTTGACGGATGATGTAACTGCTGCTGAGGGACTTGCCTCTGTTGAACATAGTTACTTGCCATTATCCCTAACTTTTGCCTGGATTGTACTGTGATGTTTCCAATCCACCGGGATGATTTTTTTTCTTTTTTTTTCTGTCTCTAACTTTTTCCTGGACCGCCCTTTCAGGTTTTCAATCCACCGAGACGTTTTTTCTTTTTAGTTTAGGCGAAGTATTTCTTGACTACATCAACATTTATGGGGTAGGCAAATTCCTCTCCGTCCATGGTTGCAAGTCTCAAGGCGCCGCCTGAGAAAGCTTTCGTGACCACACAGGGGCCATTATAATTCGGAGTCCACTTGCCCCGGGAATCAGTGAGAAAAGATTGTATCTTCTTGAGCACGAGGTCTCCTTTTCTGAAGACACGAGGTCGGACCTTTTTGTCAAACGCCTTCTTCATTCTTTGTTGATACAGCTAACCATGGCATAGTGCCGTGATTCTCTTCTCTTCGATCAGATTCAGTTCGTCGTGTCGGCTTTGACACCATTCAGCTTCGGTGAGCTTAGCTTCCATCAATACTCGGATTAACGGGATCTCTACTTCTATGGGGAGCACTGCTTCCATGCATACACTAGAGAGAAAGGGATTGCCCCTGTTGAAGTGCGGACAGATGTGCGATAACCGTGAAGAGAAAAGGGTAGCATCTCGTGCCAGTCTTTGTAGGTTACAACCATCTTTTGAACGATCCTCTTGATGTTCTTGTTAGCCGCTTCTACCGCTCCGTTCATCTTGGGTCGGTAGGGAGATGAGTTATGGTGTTCGATCTTGAACTCTGCGCACAACTCTTTCATCATCTTGTTGTTCAAGTTAGATCCATTATCAGTAATGATCTCGCTTGGAACACCATAACGGCAGATGATATTGTTTTTGATAAATCGGACTACCACTTATCGGGTTACATTGGCGAATGACGCTGCTTCGACCCACTTGGTGAAGTAGTCAATGGCTACTAGGATGAACCGATGTCCGTTTGAAGCCTTGGGCTTAATCATGCCAATCATGTCCATTCCCTATATCGAGAATGGCCATGGGGAAGAAAGAAATTTGAGATGTGATGGCGGTACATGAATTTTGTCGGAGTATATCTGACATTTGTGACACCTCCTCATGTACTTGTAGCAGTTGGATTCCATGGTCAACCAGTAGTACCCTGCTCTCAGAATTTTTCTCGCCATTGTGTGCCCATTGGCATGAGTGCCAAAGGATCCTTCATGAATTTCTTTCATAAGCATGTCTGCTTCTGGTCTGTTTACGCATCGGAGCAAGACCATGTCAAAGTTTCTCTTATAAAGTGTATCACCGCTCAGGAAGAAGTTTCCAGCCAATCTTCTGAGGGTTTTCCTGTCTTTTCTGAGTGCCCCAGGTGGGTACTCTTGTTTCTGAAGGAAACATTTGATATCGTGATACCAAGGTTTGTCGTCTATGACTGCTTCAATTGTGAAGATGTAAGCGGGCCGTTCAAGGCGCATTATGTCGATCTTAGGTAAGTCATTCCTTTAACCTACGCTAATCATGGAAGAGATAGTGGCTAATGCATCAGCCATGTGATTCTCATCAGGAGGGATGTGATGAAACTCAACTCTGTTGAAGAAAGGTAACAACCTTCTTGCATAGTCCTTGTAAGGAATCAGTCCTGATTGGTATGTGTTCCAATCTCCTTTTATCTGATTGATAACCAGGGCTGAATCGCCGTATACGTCCAAGTTTTTGATCCTTAAATCAATCGCTTCTTCGAGACCCATAATACAAGCTTCGTATTCGGCCTCGTTGTTCCTACATTTGAACGTAAGTCTGGCAGTGAAAGGAATGTGGGTACCCTGAGGGGTAACAATGATTTCCCCAATTCCGTTTCCGTAATGATTAACTGCTCCGTCAAAGATTAGTCCCCATTGGGAACCTAGTTCTGGCCCTTCACTGGGTAACGGTTCATCACAGTCTTTCATTTTTAGATACATGACATCTTCATCTGGGAAGTCAAACCCGACTGATTCTTGATCGTCAATCGGTTAATGAGCCAAATGATCGGCTAAAATACTCCCCTTAACGACTTTCTGAGCGTGGTACTCTATGTCATATTCTGATAACAGCATCTGCCAACGGGTAATTCTTCCCGTGAGAGCAGGCTTTTCGAAGACATACTTGATTGGATCCATTTCGGAGATTAACCAAGTAGTATGACGAATCATGTATTGGCGAAGACGTTTGGCTGCCCAAGCCAAAGCGCAACAAGTTTTCTCAAGCATCGTGTACCGAGTTTTGCAGTCGGTGAATTTCTTGCTCAAATAGTAGATGGCAGACTCCTTCCTTTTGGTTTCATCTTGTTGGCCAAGTACACGTCCCATTGAGTCCTCTAGGACTGTGAGGTAAATGATCAGTGGTCTTCCTTCCACTCGAGGTGATAGAATCGGCGGATTCAACAGGTATTCCTTAATACTATCGAAGGCGGTTTGGCAATCTTCTGACCAAACACAATCCTGGTTCTTTTTAAGTAACTTGAAGATCGGCGCGCATGTCGTGGTCATGAGGAATATGAATCTGGAGATGTAGTTCAAACGTCCCAGGAATCCTCTGACTTGTTTTTCAGTTTTCGGAGAAGGCATTTCTTGAATGGCCTTGACCTTTTCAGGATCAACCTCAATTACTTTCTGGCTGACGACGAACCCTAGTAGTTTCCCTGAACGGACACCAAAGGTACACTTGTTAGGATTCAAGCGGAGCTTGAATTTTCTTATACGTTCGAACAATTTTGACAGATGTTCAACGTGCTCACCTTCTGTCTTAGATTTTGCAATCATGTCATCAACATATACCTCAATATCTTTGTGTATCATGTCATGAAACAGAGTAGTCATGGCCCTTTGATAGGTTGCCCCGGCGTTCTTCAAACCGAACGGCATAACCTTGTAACAAAAGGTACCTCATGGGGTAATGAACGAAGTTTTCTCCATGTCTTTCGGCGCCATTTTGATTTGATTATAGCCCGAGAATCCATCCATGAAGGAGAAAACTTTGAACTTTGTTGTACTGTCTACCAGCATGTCAATGTGTGGTAAAGGAAAGTCGTCCTTTGGACTTGCCTTGTTCAGATCCCTGTAATCAACGCACATTCTGACCTTTCCGTCCTTTTTCGGAACGGGTACGATGTTGGCTAACCATTGAGGATATTCTGATGTGGCGAGGAAACCTGCGTCAATCTGTTTCTGGACCTCCTCTTTGATTTTGATGGCCATGTCCGGGTGAGTGCGTCTCAACCTCTGCTTTACTGGCGGACATTCCGATCTTAACGGTAAGTGATGTTCCACGATGCTGGTATCCAACCCTGGCATATCCTGATAGGACCAAGCGAATACATCGGGAAATTCTTTGAGAAGCTTTATCAAACTCTCTTTGGCAGTTGGACTGAGCAGTGCCCCAATCCTGATTTCTTTTCTCTCTTTTTTTGAACCCAAGTTTACCATTTCCAACGGCTCTTTGTGAGGTTCAATGGACCTTTCCTCTTGTCCGAGTAATCGAGAGATCTCTTCTGGAATTTCGTTGTCAACTTCTTCTTTAGCCCCAAATACCGGGAACCCAAAGTCGGGAGAAGGCATCGGATCGTATGTTTCAACGGGGTTTAAAACAAGCAATCTGCATGACGTGATGATTCGTGTTTAGAAGAGATAGAGAAAATGCAAGTGTGTGCAGTGTATTTATTTTACTGCTTGTTTTTATTTTTAATTGTTTTTAGGATTACCATTTTCTGAAAAAGCAAAAACAGAAAACAACAATTAATGCGGAAATTACAGAACGACGTTATTTTATTAATGAACAAGTCGATCCTTGAAACTACAACCCTATAAAACAAAATTCTGCCGCTTTGGGCGAAGCGAAGAGGGAAAATTACAGAAAGCGAGCCCTATTAAAACATCCGTTTCACCTGGGCAGGGTGAAAGGTTAAAAGATGGTAATTACTTTGACTGATGAACGACCTTCGGAACCTTGACGGCAACCCATTGGCGGCGAACTCCCCGGTGAATCACAAAGTCTGGCACCTTCCTCGATTTGTCTTCAGAAATAACGCTGATTTCTGGTGGAGCAGGATCATTGGAATCTGTCTCCCAGGCAGAATTATCGTAGGATAATTCCTCTGTTGTATTTCGCAGAGCATTTGTGCTCTCAGCTGTATCTCCCCATCCAGTAGGCTGGATGTCTTCGAACCTGATACGAGAGCTTTCGGGCGCAGTGTACTTGACCATATAGTCGTATTTTCCACTTGGTTGTCCCAGGGTGTCCCACACTTCTTTAGAACTGGAGGAGTCATCTCTCACGATGACGTTGACCTCGGGAAAATCAAAGTTGATGAATTCAAGCCCTGCAAACGTTGCGAATTCATCTTCATGTTGAGTAGTTTCTGAATGACCTGAGTGTTGATCCCATAACATGGTGGGGACACAGGTATTCTGTTCAATGATGCTCAGCTAAGTTTCCTTACTCGGCTGACTTTCTGGCCCAAAGTCTCCTGGGTAAGGCTGCCACATTGGCAGGCCATCCATCGGGCCATAGTAATTGTGGTCAAAGTTAGCTTTCATCAGAGTGTCTTCCTCTAATGAATTGGGCGGAGCACGACATCCTTCCGGATCACAATCCCCGTATATCATTTTGATGTCTGACCTGGGTATAAATCTTGGACTCTCTGTAGGATAGCAAAAAGGAGTTTGTGTTTCGTCATGAGACATATAACCGTCCTTGTTAAGATAGGACTTCCATTCTTCATCTGTGTCAGAGGGATCTTCCTCATTAATAGCATGTACTGCTTGAGACACTGGGTGAAGGAAACCTCCACTGTGGAAGAAGTTCTGAATGGGATGAAGACTTTCATCGTTAGTAGCTGTCCGGGTACAGGTTGCAGAAAAACTAAGACCCTTCTTTGTTTTATTATCAATAGGAATGACAAGCTGTCCCCATCCGGTTGTATCGGTACTCTCGACCGCTTTGATAACATCTTTGTATAAGGAAATCGAGGTTCCTTCTTGGGATTGATTGTCCTTGCTCACCGACAGTGCTTGGAACTGTATCCCAATAACCTCCTCGGGTTCTACACAAGTAGATGATGATAAGTTACTCACGAGCAAGGCCTGTTCTCCACAGACTGTGATGAGTTGGTCGTTCTGGACGAACTTTAGCTTTTGGTGGAGGGTTGAAGTAACCGCTCCAGCCTGATGTATCCAAGGTCTTCCTAATAAACAACTGTATCTTGCTCGGATGTCCATGACCTGGAAAGTGACTTGGAAAGTGTGAGGACCAATAGTTATGGGAAGATCAACTTCGCTGATAACCGTTATTCTGGATCCGTCGAATGCTTTGACGACAACCTCGCTGATTCTCATCGGAGGGCCTTTGAATGATAATTGCATCAAAGTGGACTTCGGCATAACATTTAGGGCTGACCCTGTGTCTACCAGTACACTGGCTAAAGCATCGTCCTGGCAGTTAACTGTGATATTGTGCGCCATGTTATGACGGCGACCCTCTTCAGGTAATTCCTCATCACTAAATCCCAAATTGTTGCAGGAAGTGAATTTAGAGACAATACTATCGAACTGTCTGATTGTTACATCCTGTTCCACAAAGGCTTGCTCCAAGACTTTTTGTAGAGCCTCCCTATGCGCTTCTGAACTGAGTAACAGTGATAACACAGAGATCTTTGAAGGAGTTTGTAACAGTTGATTGACAATGTTGTATTCACTCCTTTGGACGAGCTTCAACATCTCATCATTATTTTTCGAAAGGTCAGGATTACTGGATTGACCGACTGATGGATCAGGAGCTTCTGTCTGAAGTTCCTTTTCTTTGTTAGGTTCCCCAACCCCTCGGTTGAAGATTCGACCACTTCGTGTTACACGACTGATGTCTGCAATATTCACGACGGAGGGTAATGGAATTTCCTTTCCATTTTCAATGGTTGTTGCACCGTATTTGTAAGGGATTGCCTTAGCTGATTCATACGGTAGTGGTCCCGGCAGATAGATGACTACGGGAGTCCTCTGATTTTTCTGACCATCATAAGTAATCTCGATTCGTTCTCGGTTGGGAACTCTAGATTTGTCAAGTAGAGGGATAATGGCAAAAACATCCATGGTCCTGTGATGACCAGAGATTGTGACAACACCTCAACTTGATCTGCAAGGTAGTTCGGTGTCCAGTTGATGGGTCCAGAACCCGGATATGGACGAATTTCTCCACGGTCCACCTGCCCCTGGAGAGCTGCTCGCACAAGGTAGCACCCTTGGTTACTTTCCGAACAGACGCTACAACGGTCGTAATTGTGTGGTGGCACCTGACCACGCCCACTTTGAATACAATGTAACCTCACTAGGTTAGCTTTCACTGATCAGACATCCTGACTCTGACGCCGAGTAGGATTCCTGTTACTGATACTAATTTGCTGAGTATCTTCATCCATATAAATTGGCATCCATCAATGATTCAACAAGTGCTGAAGTGCCTCCTGGAAAAGGGTACAACCTCGATCATTTTCGCAACCCGCTTTACAGCTTTGATAGTCATGTGATATTAAGAATCCGAGTCAGACCTGCTCAGCATGTAACTCTACCAGGCTGGTATTCATCACGCGAATATCAAAGATTTGAACCATATTGATCTGATAGGGATTCCTATCATGGTAGTCCTGGATCCATCCAAGATCCATCTGATGCTGGAGGGCCTCTTGTATGAAAGAGCATCCCTGTTTGTTTACCGAGCAAGTCAGACAGGAACCATAATCATGCCGCGATAGATTATGATACTGGCTTTGCCTTGAGTGCATTGCCATCAGATTGACATTCATTGCACGGATATCGTGGTTTTGAATGATGTTAGAATTCATGTAAACCATGTTAACTCCACGAACTCGGTGCTCTTGGATCCATCCGAGATCCATCTGTTCCTGCAGAGCTGCTTGCACCACAAAACATCCTTGATTGTCTTTAGAGCAGATATCACACTGGTGATAATTATGAGGTGGCACATGGCCATATCTACTCTGTCTACAATGCATCTTGACCAGATTGGTTTTCAACAAGAGTACATCATGAATTTGATAGACATTGTTAGATTCTCCTTCTATCAGATTGACTGCAGCCTTCTCGTGTTGAGGCAGCGGGTTCGTAAGAACATTAGGATTTGTATCCTTGAAGGATAAGACCCCGCTCCTAACAAGTTTTTGCTCGTCGGACTTGAAATTGAGACAAGTCTCTATGTTATGCCCTGGACCTCCTTGATGATAAGGGCAAGTCTGATCCGCTTTGAACCAAAAAGGCGGATTTTCCGGTGTAAAAGGAGACTTAGTCTGGACATGCCCCTTAGCCAGTAGTAACGGAAATAGTTCGGTGTACAACACCGGTATAGGATCGAATCCTGGTGGCCGCGTTGTACGGTTGTTGTTGTACTGAGGACGAGCCTACTGAAGAGGCGATTGTGTCCTTTGCTGATCAGGTTGCCTCTGCGCAACCTGAGGTTGATACGTAGGAATAGGGGCAGGGTTGATAGCAGGAGTCACAGCTGCTACCGGTTGATAACGTCGCCTTTGCTTTCTGAGAGAGATATTCCCAATATCTTGCTCTTTTTTCTTAGGGAGAGCACTACCGTATTTTTTAGTACCGCTCGTCGATCCAGTGTCTTTTACCAAACGTCCTTCTCGGACGACTTCCTCAAGACGTACGCCCATGCCCACCATCTCGGTGAAATCACTGGGTGCACTGGCAACCATTCGGTCATAGTAAAATGAGCTTAAGGTCTTTAAGAAGATCTTTGTCATCTCTTTTTCCTCAAGAGGTGGACAAATTTGAGCGGCAATTTCACGCCACCTTTGAGCATACTCCTTAAAGGTTTCCTTATCCTTTTGTGACATTGATCTGAGTTGATCTCTGTCCGGTGCCATGTCCAAATTGTATTTGTATTGTTGGACGAAGGCAGTACCAAGATCTCTGAATGTGCTAATTGTAGCACGGTTTAAACCCATATACCATTTGAGTGCGGCACCGGTTAAACTATCCTGAAAGTAGTGAATCAGCAGGTCCTGATTCTCAGTCTAAGCTGACATTCGCCGAGCGTACATCACCAGATGGCTCTGAGGGCAAGAGTTACCCTTGTACTTTTCAAAGTCGGGCACTTGTAACTTGTGCGGGACTTTCACATTGGGGACCAAACAGAGGTCTGCGGCATCCTTTCCAAATAGATCCTGACCGCGGATGGCTTGCAGTTCTTTTTGCATTTCCAGGAACTGTTCCTGGAATTCATCCAATCTGTCGAACATAGTTTCCTTTTTACCAGCAGGTATCGGTGGAATCTGTCCTTCTGGGACAGTGTGCACCACAGGGGGTGGTACCGTGACTACGGCAGCGAATCTTGGCGTTTCTCGAAGTTTGTAACCTTCAGGAGTCTTCAGCATGCCCCTGGCATCTTCGCTTTCCCGAAGTTTGTAACCTTCAGACCCAGTGGCTTCTGTTGTGATTCCCTAATCTTCAGTGATCAGTGGAACATATCCTTCCGGGATATAGTTAACAGGTATGTCCCAAGGACGATCTTTCGGCATTTGATACCTAGGATCATACTTCTCCACGATGGGCGTTGAGGTGATCTCTGAGATCACAGTTCTTTGTAGCTGAGCTTCTGCCATGGCTTGCATGTCGTTACGAAGCTTTCTCATATCCTCTCTTAGAGCGTCGATCTCTTCTTTCAACTCCCTGTTTTCTTCCTCAAGATCATCCATCTTTTTCTGACGATTGGCCCGAGTATTGTACGAATGAGATAGTTTGACTCTAGAACCGAGACACAAACGTGAGATTTGTAGGTAAGAAGAATACGCGATGTGAGAATGATGAATGCAATGATTATATTAATTGTTTTTTGGTTTAATCAAAATAAACTTCGACAATTAGATTGCAAATATCAAACAGTGGGGAAACCCCTTTTTATTGAAATTCAAAGGATTTCAGAAATGGAAATACAGTAGATTACAAGGTGCAGAAACAGAAACCTAAGCTAATGGGTCCCGAGTCCTCTCTGAAGAGAAATCGGGTGCTGATTTTGGTGTCTTGTTCAAAGCCCAAAACGTTAAGCGAAAGGTGATTTGTATCTTGTGCAAAGCCCAAGATGTGAAGCTAAAAGGGTATTGACTTTAGAGATAATTTGTCATCTCTAAAGAGGGGGTTGTATGTCACAACTGTTTATAAAGGAGAATTACTTTAACCGGGATACGCGGATCCTAGCAATGCCATAGTTTTCTTTATAGGGGGTTTCCAACCTGAAGGGGAAGACTTTAACTCAATGTAGAGCAATGCTATCTGTCCTTAGGAATTTCTCATGCTAAAAGAGGGACAATGCCATCGATGTAGATGATCCAGAGGCTTGCCGCTTATAGCAATTAGATGAAGGGGAAGGAGTTGTTGATGTTTGTGTACTGTGAACGAGGCACAACTTTGATGCTAAAAGGTTGATTGGATCAACCAGTGGTTTTCTTATACAAATCCTAAGAGGAGGCTAATATGTATCTCGTACAAAGCCCGAGAGAGAGGCTAAAAGGTTTTGACTCGACGATGGAGTCTTTTGGTATCTCGTATAAAGCCCGAGATGAAGGCTATTTGACTCAACAAGAGAGTTTTTGTATCTCGTACAAAGCCCGATATGGAGGCTGAAATTTGTTTGGCTCAATAAGAACCTTTTTGTATCTCATATAAAGCCCGAGATGGAGGCGAAAGGGGTGATTGAATCAACGAGGAAGTCTCCTGTGTGTCTCGTAAAAAGCCCGAGAGAGAGGCTAAACGTTGTTTGACTCCGCTAGGGAGGATCATTGTACAAAGCCCAAGAGGAGGCTAACTTCACTGGAGAAGGATCATTATACAAAGCCTAAGAGGAGGCTATGGGAACTATTTAGTTAAGTAACAGGTCCAGTATATTGATTTTTAAATAGAAAATCAGTTCTTATATGAGTAACACTGTACTCAGGGATTTTGATTCGAGGATCCGGGTTATTCTTGTTCTTCAAGGAAGTGGGAAATCCGAAGGGTATTGAGACTGTCCGAGTCTACGGGTTTTCTTCCTTTTTAATGAAGGGTGCTTGAGAATGTCTTTGAGACTCAAGGAAATTAGACTGTCCAAGTCTAGAGTTTCATCTTTTGTACTATGTTTTGAGAAACTGTAGTAGACTCTTTGAAAGGACTGTTCTATGCAGATGATTACGTTATATTCCTATACCTCTAGGAGGTCGTCGGGACAATTTGTACGAAGCCCAAGAGGAGGCTGGAAACTTTTAAGAAGCCGATCGGTCCTTGTACGAAGCCCAAGAGAATGTTATTATTCCCGGAGGAAGAGATCATTATACGAAGCCTAAGAGGAGGCTGTGAATACTTCTAAGAAGCCGTATGGTCCTTGTACTAAGCCCAATAGGAGGCGGGGTTGCTTTTAGGAAGCCTGTGGGTCCTTGTACGATGCCCAAGAGGAGGCCGATGTTTTTAAGAAGCTCGTGGGTCCCCAAACCCCGAGAAATTTAAGGCAAGCTATTCACAAGGAATAGATCAAGTCAGGAAAGTTCGAGAATTTAGAAGAAACTCAAAGATGCCATTCACGGAGAATACATTCATCTCTGGGAGTAGAGTTTCTTGACAATTCCTAATGAGGACAGCCGAAGAGAAGACTGTATCTGGTGATCCTATTGGGGATCTAGTTGTCTATTTCTACGAATAAACGAAACAGCGTCACCTAGTTTTAGACGTAGTTGCCGGGGAAACTCTAAATATCTATACTATTATTACACAGTTGTATGAGTTTATGAAAGAAGACTTACAGTGAAACAGCCCCACAATACAGTTATATGTATATGAAAGCGGTAAATGAAAGCAATAACCACTTACTCGATTGTAGAGCTTCCATCCTGTTTGGTTAGTTGTTCAACAAAGAAAGATTGAAAACAACAGTATATTCAAAATCAAAGGAGAAAGTGCTTTGAAAAAGAAAGATTTGGGGCTTACAGCTCAAGGAGAGGCCAAAGGGTTTTATCAGTGATTGCACTATTGAATTTGTACAGAGGGACTTATACAAGTGACTGAGGCCCAAAAATCGTTTTCTGTACAAATGGATGGGTCTTACACTCTCTCAAGAGGCCCAAAAGGTTTAAAGAAAAAAGAGTGGGGCTTATAACACGAGGGTAGGCCCAGTTTGTTTTTTCGTTAAAAATGGCGATCGCGCCGAGGTTTTCTTTTAACGCAGAGGGACTTATACAATATGTTAGGCCCAAAATTTTTTGGTTAAAAGGGGGTTGGATCTTACACTCTATTAGAGGCCCAAAATTTTTGAATGGGTCTTATAGCTCAAGGAGAGGCCCAAATGTTTAATTTTAAACTGGCGACGATCGCGTCGTTTATTTGAAAATGTACAGAGGGACTTATACAACGAATGAGGCCCAAAAAGTTTTCTGTACAAGGGGGTTGGGTCTTACACTCTAATAGAGGCCCAAAAGTTTTTGACAATGATTTGTTTGAGTGAAAATCAAAGAAACCCTAATTTTATTCTTTAAAAGTAAATATTTAAAGAAAATCAATGAAAAATACCAAATAGGTTTGAATAAACCACTTGTGATTTTTGTTTAAGGTTTGAAAAATGAGGTATAAATCACAAGAGATATTAAAACTCATTTGGTCTTGATTTTTCAAGAGGAATATTCATTTTAAAATGTTTAAAAACAAATAAAAATGAATTTATTCACAAAAATACTAATTATATTAAATAAATAATATAAATCTAATTTTTTTGTGGAATAAAATATTTCAACATTTTTATGATTTTTTGCAAAAAGAATTAGTAAAAAATAATTAAAATTGAGTGAGTTATTAATTTTTCAAATCATTAACAAAATAATATGAAAAATAGGAAAAAGTGATAAAAAAAAAGGTCTGGGGCGAGGAGGATTCGAACCCCTGACCTTTCGCTCGCTAGTACACACAAACCAGTTGATCAACCACTGGGGCGCAATGCCAATTCATTAATAACATGGCAAGTGAAAAATATATATCAAACTAGTTGGATTTTCTGAAAATGGCGCCATGACCATCTTCTTCCTCAAGCTCTGATGCGTGAAGCCCTCTATCTCACTCATCTCTCAACCATTTGACATGATTCAAACACCAAACTCATGCATTTTTTCACAAGGAAGAAGATGGCAATACCCAATTTCATTCATTTTCAGTGTATAACAAATTATATCATTGTGGTCGTATGAACCCTAATTTTGCAAAAGCAATCATGCAGACATGATTATGAATCCTATGATCAAATTTTCCGAGGGAAAACAATCAACATATGATGGCAAGCAATTGGCAAAAATATCATGCGAGGAAATATGCATGGATCATGGAGTTGGAGTTTTGAGGCTTACCTTGATGCAAGCTGAAATGGAACTCTGCACAAACCTTGTTCCAGTTGTGAATTAATGATCCCTACAGCTTCAATGGATGTTATGGAGTGTGTTGCAAGCTTTGGAACACTTTGAAACTCTTTGGATCAAGCTGGAGACCTCCACTTGCATAATTGAGGCATAACGGCTTGGTTGAAGGGTGATTTTGAGCCTGAGGTGTTACAGTCAGTGTTTAAATGTTTGGACACCTCAAATACATCATATGTCATGTGTTTGAGCAATTGGAATTGATTGCTTAAGGCTGCAACTCAAAACCCGATAGTGGTTACTCAAAAACCAAGAAACTTGAGGTTTAAGGAAGAATGAGAGAAAGCAGTGCTGTAACTGGCTTTGGTGTGTCTTGAATGATCCATTGGGACCTCTATTTATAGGTGATCAACTTTTGTCTTGGAGGAATAGTGAATGGCTGCTGGATCAGATCACATTTGCATGGATTGGCTTGGAGGATTTCTTCTCAAGCAAGGCAAACTAGCCATTCCCAAGAGCAGGGCTATGCCTTGACCAAAATCACATTCTTCAGATGTTTTTATTGTTGTTTAATCAGAGAACTTGACTGAGTAGAGTGACTTTGTTGAAAATGCACTATTCCACATTAATGCCCTTTGAATTCAAGACAAAATGTGCCAAACTGGATGAATTTTAAGTTGGAAGATTCCTTGGCTTTTTGACTCAGCCCTATCAGTTGGATCAGTTGGTTCATGGTCAGATTGAAGGCATGTGGCATAGTGATCACTCCTTTTGACTCAGAAATCGTGGATGGCACAAAACTCCCAAACTGATTTTTCATGGCAGCCTTGACATGGTGTGTTGTGGCAGCCATGATTCTTGGCACAAGTGGATTGGTTTCATGCTATTGAGTTGCTTGGATTCTTGGCAACATTTGCAACAACATTGATGTTTATCTTTGGAACTGATTCAACTTGTAACTGTGTGAAAAAACCTCACAAGTTTTGGTGTTTCCAACAAAATCTGTCTTTGGACAGAATTTTTTCTAAGTGTTGGAAAAGTGGTACTTTCATGTTTTAAACCATTTTGGCTCACCCATAGCTCAAAATCCACAATGAATTGGAGTTAGGTCTAGTTGAAGTTTTTGTAGAGGGAAATGAGATATACAAATCAAGCCTTGAATGGGGAAAAATGGCTTTGTGGTTTAGGAGTTATGACCCTCCAAAGTTGGTACCCTAGCCACTTTATTTTTAACTTAGAAAATTTTCTAAGTTTTTATGGTTACCCCTTTTACAAGTTATCCAACTTTTCTTGATTTTTCTTGATGAATGATGATTCAAATCATACATTAACATCATTTTAGGGTTAAAAATCCATTTTGGTGAAAAATCTCAAAAAGTCAAAGTTGACTTTTGTGCACAGTTGACTTTTTATCAGATGAATTCCAAACTGTGCAATTCTTCAGGAAATCATGTCCTTGACCTAAATAAAACTTGATGGACATGTTCCATGGGTGTCATAGGGTATATTGATTCATGTACTAGGGCTTGGGAGTATGTCCTGGTCAAAAGTCAAAGTTACAGTTGACTTTTTTCCTTAAAACCCTCATTGTGGTGCAGATGAAATTGAGACTTGTTGCTCAAACTTCTTAGATTAATCCATTGTTACAAATGGATCAATATAGTTCATTAGAGACCCTCAAACCCTCTCTTGAGGTCTTGGCTCATGATTTGCCCCAAAAGTCAACTTAGGGGTGAATTAGGTCAAGAAACCCTAATTCCTGATTTTTGATGTATGCATCCCCTGAGGCAAAATTGACTTGATGGTTGGGTCCATGGGGTTCCATGGAGTATATTAGGTTGTGTTTTGGAGCATTGGCTCATGCCCAGAGGAAAATTTCCATCTGGAGGCCTTGGTCGACCAAAACCCTAATTTGGTGACACTGGCGATCTTGAGGCTTGATCCACCTAGAAGGGAGCAGCTTTGTGCTTAATCTTTGGAGTGGGAGTCCTTTTGATGCTTTGTAGTTACTTGAGAGGTTAGACAAGTTGAAGATCATGTCATTCCTTGATTGACCATTTGTCTAAAGCTCTGAGAGGGCTCGAAACCCTAATCTTGATTGTAGTGGATGCTCACCCATCTTTGCGGAGACTGATGAAGTATGATGGTTCCTCCATATTGTAATGATGATTTTCACAATGATGGGAAATCTTAGTGGTCAAAATTTGGGGTATGACAAAAGGAAGCTTGGGAGAGTTATTACATGCCTTCTGATGCATATTTGATTATTAAGCAACATATTTGTGTTGTGGTGGATCCTAATGCTAAGAACAGAGCTTTTATCAGTAGCAACAGTGATGTGTTCAGGTGGAAGTAGTTATGGACGGTGTTTACAGAACAACTTGAGATTGAGGAGTATGGTTTCGACGAACAAGGTCCTCATATGAGATTGAAGAGTTCATCCAACAAAGCTTGAAGAAGTCGTTGAGTGGTGGTTTGCTGATTTTTGTTTGGGAAGAACTAGGTTTACTGATAGTATGAACAAGTCGAATGAGCATGGGTTTTTGGATTCAGAAACACTATGAAATTTGTTATCAATTGGATTGAGAAAACAAGAGCTAAATTTATTGCACGAACAGAACAAAAATCTATTGCAAGTATTTTAACAATTAACACATTTAAAGCCAACAGAAACAACACCATTGTTGCAAGTGTTTATTGGAAAAATTTGGGAAAAAGAGTATGCATAAAAACTCAGATTCATAAATCACAGATGAACCCTAACCTCTAATTTGACACCATTTCTTTTGTTCATGCATTTTATAATTGGTATGTACTAGAAACTAGAAATTAAGATGATTTATGATTGGTGCGTCCTTAACTCACATTCACTTTATGATTGGTCGATTTGTAATTTGGGAAAAAAATCATCTGGAGAAGACAAAGATTTAAGTAAAAAAATGAAATGTAAATATATATTTGATTTGTAAATTAAATTATGAAGAAGTGAAGTGGTTTAGTGGTAAACTGTGTTGCATAACAATCAATGAGTCCTTGGTTCGAAACTTAGCTCAAAGTAAAATTTTGGAAATTTTATTGAAACTTTGATTTCTTTTAATGATAAATAGATGCCACACATATGTACAGGTGCCACATCGGATGCCACTAGTGTAAAAGTTAATGTCGTTTGTGAAAATTGGACGGAAAGAACTTAAATGACGCTGTTTAAAAAATTAAAGGATCAACTTGGAACTTTTTTTAATTGAGGGACCAAAATGGACCCCGAGTTAAACTTAAAGGACTAAAAAAGATATTTTGCCTTGTTATTATTGAAAAACTATTAAAACTAAATTACAATTATGTTTATATATACTTCTTGTATACTAAGTAACTAACATGGCAAACCCTAACCTTTACTAACTTGGACTTGGGCTACAACTAAGATTATCTCACTACATTACTATCATTTTCATTATACTAATTACTGTGATCGCTCTCAAATAAGCATAGCTCCATTGTCGTGAGTGAATTCGAGAAAGACAATAGTTCCCTTATATATATATATATATATATATATATATATATATATATATATATATATATATATATATATATATATATATAGTCAAACCCCAAATTTTGACCCTAGATTTCATCAACATTCTAGGAGCATCACACATTGCATTGTTAACCCTAACCTTGTACAAGTTGCTTTTTGTTTTGTTTCATATGAATTAGGGTTTTGAATCAAGAGGATTTTCACATGATCAACCAATGTCTTGGATTAATCATCAACCTACCAAGTGTGCATACACTCAAGAGGCCTCTCTTCATCAAGAATCAAGTGCAAATTGGTTTTGTTACAAGTTCATTGAAGCTCAATTTTATCTGACCCCAAATTAGGGTTTTTTCTAGCAAAGTCAATTGTGCCTTTGAAGTTTGATCAAAGCATGATCCCAAGCCTCGAGACATGATTCAAATGCTCAAATACATCTTTGGAGCTCATCCATGATGTTTGAAAGGTTCAAGAATGCAAGATCATTGAAGATTACACAGTTGAGTTCATCTGATACACAAGCTTTTAACTGTAAAGTCAACTTTTTGACTTTTGGGATTTTTGGTCAAAATTGAAATCCTCAAGCTATATTTCAAGAAAACATGTTTGATCAATGAGTTTTACCATGAAAAATCAAGAATTGGAAGGTTTCTTGCAAAAGGGGCAAAGTGAAAGAAGAAATTTTTTTCTAAGTATGGAAGAAAATCCCTAATTTTGTGCCAACTTTGAAAGGTCATAACTTTCAATCTAGACCACCATTTTTTGTGTTACAAAGATCAAAATGAAGGCCCTCACAACATACTACAACTTTGTAAATTATGGTCAATCTCCATAAATTGCATAGATTTTGAGTTATGAGGCCATCAAGTTGTTGAAAATCATTCCACACTTAGAAAATTTTTCAAGGCAGTTTTTGTTCACAAAAGTATTAAACTTTTGAGTCAGTGTTCACTATGATCCATTGAGAATCAAGAAATTCATCAAACATTAACGTTGTAGAGCATGTTTGGGGCTTTTCAAAAAGTACAAAAACTCCTTGATCCCATTCTTGAGCTGAGAGTTTCGAATTAAGGAAGTTGGTGTCACAAAGTTGATTTTCATGCCAATTCCACAAGTTGTTCTTGACAAAATCTCTAAGCCATACTCTATTATCCCACTTTTCATGCCACATTACCTCTAAATCAATCCATAATCAGAAGTTTACACAAAAAAGGGAGCATTATCCAAGTGGTTAAGCTATTGCTCAAGAGATGTTGCCATTTGTGGAAGAAAGATGGCATTTCCATTTTCATAAAGTAACTTTAAACAAAGTCAATTTGTCTTGAGCATTGTAGTTATTTCTTCTACACCATAAAAGTTTTATACTGAGAAGCAACATGTATTAAACTCTCAATAACCCTAGAAGAAGCTTGTATCTTGCATTGGAATGGCACAAAATCATGAAACTACCAAGTTGTAACTCAACCAAGCCAAAAGATCCAGAACTTGGTAATCTGACCAGCTCTTTACCTCCACTCTTTTCCTATAAATAGAGGACCCTCTCAAGGTTCAAAACACACAACAATCACATACTAAAACCTCAATAACCACCCTCTTCAACAGAATTTGCAAAAACAAACTATTTTTGCAAGTTCTTGAGCCAAACTCATGTCCCACGTGCATCCTCTAAACAAACTTCATAAACCATCTCTAAGCACTTCATAGAGCTGGTTCCAACCATCAAACAAGCTTTGCAACATCCCACACATCATGCACCATTTTCCAACTTCATTTTGCAAAAGGGTTCAGGTTTGGACATTGAGTTTACTTCTAAGCAATCCAACCACTCATACACTCTCTCCAAGGACCAACAAGGCTAAGAGGATCATCATTTCCCTTCTGTAAGAGCATTTCAAGAGGCCTTGGACTGTCTCCAAGAGGTAAGCTTCTTGCTCTTTGAACCTCATGATTCATGCACTTTTAATGTCTTATTTGTAAAGCAAAAATGTAGTCCATGCCATGTACAATCCATTTGAAGCATTGGTTGCATTAAATGAGCTAAGCATGTGATGTTTTGACATGTTGAATCTTTATGGCTGAAGAGGGATGGATTATACCTGAGTGAATCGCACCCTCAAAGATACAATAGAGTCGTCACCAAACTTTATTTAGTCCCAAAGGACAGGGAAAATATCGATAAAACCCAAGGGGAAGAGAAACGAGAACGGGGGTCGATTATGCGAAAGGAAGGTACTAGCACCTTACGCACCCGTCGTAGTCGACGAGAACCATTTCGCTTGCTTCTAGGCTTGGATGGGTTATCTATCTAAAGGCTTCTATCTAAAAGAAGAGGAGAGAAAGAAAAGAAAGAATAAAGAAGAGTGAAAGAAAGTGCTCGTGGAGGATTAGGGCCCTCGTGCCTACGTACCCTCATAGTGCAATGAGGAAATCAGAGCGTTGTAGTTCAAAGGAACCACGGAAAGAAAGAGGAATGGAAGAAGGTGGAAGGGTGGAAGGGTGCTCACCAAGATCATCGCGATCTCGTGCCTACGTATCATACATTCGAATGAATGCAGAATCAGAGCTTCCGTAATTCGTGGAACCAAGACGGAAAAAGAAAAAAGGAAAGAGGCGGTGTCAAAACCAAGAACAAAAGAAAGAAGGAAGTTCCGCGGGGGATTCAAAAGAATTGGTGTCAAAACCAAGAAAGGAGTACAAAAGAAAGATAGTAACTACTGAGGATAAAGTGCAAAAATGGTGTAGTAACCAAGAAAATAAAGGAGCAAAAAGGAATAAAAATAAAGTAAATGTGTTGGGGACCAGAGGGTAAGTGACCCTACTGGGGAACAAACAAAGGGATGGTGTTGAAACCAAGAGAAAAAGGGGTTCGGTATGTTAACTGACTGGTTGTGGTTAACCGAAGGGAAAGAGATAACGACTCCGGTGGGGATAAAAGTTTTAACAGATAGACTGTGATCAACCAAAGGAGAGAGTACTGAACCAAGAGAAGGTGTTTGACTCTGAAGGGATTTTGGTATATTAACTGATAAACAGTGGTTAACCAAAGAAAAGGTTGTGGAACCAAGCAGAGGTTGTAACCCAAGAGTGGGAGTATTTGAACCAAAATGAGGTTACTAACCACCAAGGATTCGGTGTTAACAGAGGAACTGTGATTAACCGGAAAGAAAACGAGTGATTAACCAAGAGAAGGTGATTAACTTGAAAGAGGCTCAGTGTGTTAACAGACAGGCTGTGGTTAACTGAGGAGAAGTGCAAATTGGTGTTTTAACTGACAAGCAGTGGTTAACCAATCAAAGGGAGAAGAACCAAGAGAAGGTTGTGAACTCCGCAAGGGTTTCAGTGTTTAACAGGAAAACTGTGTTTAACCGAAGAAAAGGAATTTAGACTTTTCAGGGGAATCAAGAAGCAATGATTAACCACAAGGAAAAATTAATGAGACAAGAGATGGGTGTTGACCCAAGAGAATGATCTTAACCAAGAAGGTGGTGATTGATCAAAAGATAGATAGAAAGAGGCAAGAGAGCCAAGAGTGACCAAGGATCGACTCAACTGGGGAAGGAGATACGCTATCGCCTGGAGATAGAGGTGACTAAGCCAGACACAGGGTCATTCGTCCCCTACCTGAAGTAGTCAGAATGAGAGTAGGAATTCTCCATTCTCATACCTTCTCTAACACACAAGGTGTAGTGCAGAAGTTGAAACGGACAGTGTAACAGCTCCAAGTTGTATAGTGCTCCAGTGTTGCTCGAAACTCCGACTCCGCAGGAGAAAAAGAGAGAGAAAGCTCTAAAGGAAGCCTAAAGAGAAACGCCAACGGGAAGATTAATAATCGAAATGAAGTTTCGATTAACTAATCAAATGGAGGAATATGCTAATAATTTTCCAAAATGACTTGAAAATTTATTAAAGCTAAGGGTGCATTATTGATTATATAGGATTAAGCTTATTCTTTGAAGAACAAACTTAATTCAAACATGAGTGGAAAGAGTAAAACAGTACCAAATGACAATCCAAAATGCAACACAAATCATGTCATCATGTGAATCGAATTGTGCAAGAATGATCATGTTCATGCAATGCCAAGAATGTGCACAATTATGAAATTGAGAGATCGAGCATCGAAAAATCACAAGCATGCTTCAAACTCAAGAGAAACAGCATCTAAAACATCCATAAAAATTAATCATAGTAATCCATGGAGGTTAGAAGGAGAGAGCATGGCTAGCACACTTGAAAAGAACAAAAAACACATTTTTGTACAGTGGTAATCGATTACTCTAAAGTGAGTAACCGGTTACTTGCTTGAAAAAGGATGTTGCTGGTGAAATTTGTGCAGAGTAATCGGTTACTCTCTATTGAGTAATCGGTTACTCAGTTGAAAAAGCAGCG
Source organism: Lathyrus tuberosus (assembly GCA_022829125.1). Lineage (NCBI taxonomy): Eukaryota > Viridiplantae > Streptophyta > Magnoliopsida > Fabales > Fabaceae > Lathyrus > Lathyrus tuberosus. The sequence continues at coordinate 6,962,324 of JALAZF010000304.1, forward strand.
CTGGTGTAAAGTTTGTGCAGAGTAACCGGTTACTCTCTTTTGAGTAATCGGTTACCACTGTAACAGTGGCAAAAATAGCTTTTCAAAAACTAAATCACTTGTGAAAACTGCCACATGCTAGGGTATGAATTTGTGCATGAAAATAAAGCTTAATAACAGTAAAAAGCCAGTAATGGAATCAATTAACACATCAAGATCATGGATCAAGCAATGACATAATCAATTCACACACAAAAAGCATCGAAACTACATCGCGAATGATACGAAAACGTTCGAAACAGTAAAATATGCAAAGAAAGACCAACCTACATGGCTGAGATGTGCCTTGGATGTTGTTGCAAATGAATCTTGATGAAGATAATCAAAGCAAGCCAGAGGAATCTTCAATTCTAGTTGAATCGTACCGAAACCGAGCAAATTGCGACGAAACTCCGATATACGAATTCGAACCGTAGAATCTTGAAGCAAACACTTGAGATGAATCCAAAAGCTAATAAGACTCCAGAATATCAAGTATAATTTCAAGATGATGAAGGTTAAGCTCAAGAAATAATCACTTCTAATGTAGAAGTGATTAATCTTCAATGGTGAAGAGCTATGGTGAGGTTTGGGAAGAAAATGTAGATGAAGATGAAGAAGTTGCAGAAAAATTCAGAGAGAATGTGAGAGAATTGAGAGTGAAGTGTGAGAAATGTGTATGAAATGGTTGATATTGAAAAATGATTAATGGTTTGTTTATATAGAGCTTTGGTTTGGAGTGTGAGAGGTTTGGAATTAGGTTAGGAGCTAGCTTTGGGTGGTTTGGAGTTAGGCTAGGAGTTAGTTACATCTAACTCACTGAGTTAGAGGCTAACTCAGTTAGTTATTTGTTAACTCGGTGGGAACATCCCAAAGCAAGCTTCAAATCCAAAGGTTCATAATTTATGAAAATGAGGTGTATGGTAGTCTTGAGTGGAAAGGATGCATTGTAGCAAATGCAAATGAATCACTTGAAGAGTTTAGAATATTCCACATGCTGCTAGAACTATGTAGAATCAAAGACCAAAGAGTGTGCATAGTTGATGTCCCAAAAAACAGCAAAAATTTGCAAACTGACACAGAGTAATCGGTTACCCAATATTGAGTAACCGGTTACTCTAGCCAATTTTGCCCAAATTTGCTTAGAACAAGTGCTGCATCCCCGGTTTCAACTTTCCACCTCTTGTTTTGATGAATAGTCATGGAAACCATTACTTTATGCTTGTTTTGATGATGTGATGCCCTTGTGAAGATGTGTTTAATCGGGCTTGGAAAACCTGAAAATCCTGCCACTAAAAACACAGAGAAAAAGTGTGAATGCGTATGCCAGCGATGTGAATGCACATGCTTATGCAAAAGGCAAAAGGGAGTTCAATTTTCGGGTTACGGTAGCTGCCCCTATTTAATCCTCTTGGAACTGAATGTATGAATTGCGCTAGCCTTTCGATGATTCAAGGTAGAAGTGGATTAAATAAAAGAGTGGCTTGAAAATTTGGCCGATGGCGGCAAAAAAGAAAGTTGCAAGTTGGCTGAATATCTGCAGGGGAGATGAATCAGGCCAAAGGGAGGGTAGTATGCTCGATGCATATGCCATGTATGTGTTCTACATGATGCTTGATATCATGCAATGCAAAGGTACAGGTCGAGGTATTGCACGGTAGGTTAGGCAGAGATTGTAGCAAAACGAACTCGACATCCTTGGTTGGGGAGAGAACCCACAAATGAAGACAGATCCTGCTGGGGAAAGACCCTTAAATGGTGATGGCTCCGCTGGGGAAGAAACTAAGAAGTCTCAAATTTCTAGATAATCACCATTGCTATTGTCGGGGACAAGAGAATCAGATCGATCTTTACGCCATGACAGACTCTGCTGGGGAATAAACCCAGAAAACTGCCACTGACTCTGCTGCAGGGAATTACCAAGGTCCAAAGGATCTTCTCTACTTGGGGAAGATGAGAAACCAAGTCGTACCGCTACTGGTGCATGACAGTTTTGACAAGTTGGGAATGATGCACGACCCGTGTTGGGGAAAAGAACAATCGTGTCTCTTCTCGGGGTACATCATGACAACTTTACTGGGGACCTTATGGATCTGTTGGGGAAATGGAAGGTAATCAACCTTTTAGGAGAACCATAATGGCGATTGCTGGGGAAATGATGGCTCTGATGAGGAAACAATAACTTCTTCAAAGTACCATCACGGTGTTGGTCAGGCATTAGACTTGCCAGTGGATATTACCGATTATCCTGCATGAGTTACCAGTAAAATATGCAATGCATAATGCTTTCTCAATTGATTTAGCTTTTTATTGTTCTCAACGCTTTATAGTATTATGTGATCACAAATAATCGTTTATTTTGAAAACAAAATACTAAAAAGAAAACAATTGAGAAATCGAATGATACATTTTTATTGAAATGTGAAAACATGTACATAAGATGTGTACAAAGATGCAAAAATCCTTGATGAGGAAATTTGCAATAAAATTGAAAAACAAATGTAAATGGAAAAGGGAAATCATGGTTTGCATTTATTACAACATTGGCTACCATCCACTGTAAGTCTAGGTTCCGACGCCTTGCACCAGTTGATGATGATTTGACAGCTCTGTTACCGTCTGAAGTCTAGCTATGATGAAGAGAGGTTCAAGTGTTCACAGTCAAATGCCTTTATCCCTAATTTTTCCTGGACATTTTTTCTATTTTTTCGTCCATGGGATACCCATTTTTGCCTAAGTCGCCCTTTCAGGTTTTCAACTTAGCGGGCTGTTATTGTTTTTTTTCATTGTCCCTAACTTTTGCATGGACATTTCTTTTTTTTGGTCCACCGAGACGCCCATTTTTGCCTAGATTATCCTTGCGGATGTCATTCTAGCGGGATCTTTATCCATTTTTTTCTCAGGCATAATTTTTTTTACTGTGTCAGAGTTCACGGGCGATGACAACTCCTCCCCATCCATGGTTGTGAGGACCAGGGCTTCGCCTGAGAAGGACTTCTTGACAACAAAAGGTCATTTGTAATTGGGAGTCCACTTGTCGGGCGAATCCGAGTGAACAGGTGAATATCTCTTGAGCACGAGTTTGCCTCCATGGAACGCTCGAGGGAGAACTTTCTTGTCAAAAGCTCGCTTGAGGCGTCTCTGATACAACTGACCATGGAAAATGGCAGTTAGGTGCTTCTCTTCGATGAGATTCAGCTTATCATATCTGGATTGGACCCATTCAGCTTCATCAAGACCTGTTTCCATGATGACTCTAAGCGAAGGGATCTCGACCTCAATGGGTAAAACAACCTATATACCATACACAAGCGAATACGGAGTTGCCCCAGTAGATGTACGAACTGAAGTTCTGTAGCCATGTAATGCAAATGAAAGCATTTCATGCCAATCCTTGTACGTCTTGACCATTTTCTGGACAATCCTATTGATGTTTTTGTTTGCTGCTTTGACAGCACCGTTCATCTTGGGCCGATATGGTGAAGAGTTGTGGTGCTCGATCTTGAATTCTTGACACAACTCTTTCATCATCTTGTTGTTTAGGTTGCTTGCATTGTCAGTGATAATGCTGCTAGGAATACCATAGTGACAAATTATCTATTTCTTGATGAATTTTGCAACCACTTGTCGTGTAACATTTGTGTAAGAAGCAGCTTCAACCCACTTGGTAAAGTAATCGATAGCAACTAGAATGAAACGATGACCGTTAGAAGCCTTCGGTTCGATCATTCCAATCATATCTATACCCCACATAGAGAATGGACAAGGTGAAGTCAAAACATTCAATGGAGTTGGAGGCACATGGATCTTGTCTCCGTAGATTTGGCACTTGTGACATCTTTTGGCAAAGTTGTAATAATCTACCTCCATTGTTGTCTAATAATACCCAGCTCGAAGGGTCTTTTTGGCCATGGCAGGACCTTTAGCTTGTACACCCTCGTAGTGTAACACCCTTCTAATCCCCGCGTAAAACATACAATAAATCAGAGTAAATAATCATGCTATTCATTTAAGGGTGTCACACATAATCATAAAACATCATACAACACCTGTCATGCTCATTAACACTTAAGTAATTTCATGCTTTTTAAAAATTTCTCTTAGCATGTAGCAGCGGATTCCAAATAATCATAATAGACATAAAGAGAGTGTCATGCTCATCACATTAATAAATGAAACTTGGGCATAAAAGCCAACTTCATACAAATCAAGTAAGCATAAAAGTATAAGTAGAGTACATAATGTATCTCTAAAACATAAACCAAACGATCCCAGTGTTACATGATCAGAGCACGACTCGACCCAATATAAATAAAGACACTAAACAGCTGAATCAGCGGCTACCTCGCGTTACGAGCAAGTCTACTCCTCGGTACCCGAGCGATGTCGTATAAAACATCATTCCAACATAAGGGTGAGAATTCACATCAATATTGAAATTATAAGATAATGATTATTGTAAAGCATGTAAACATAAATATAAACAATCTCACACTTTAGTATTCATCAACAAGTATCACTCAAGTAACCACACAATTGATATCAAATTCCAATATTCAACAAGTCACAATCACACACATACTTCCATATAACAATCATATATGCAATGCGACTCTATGCAAACTCAATGCAACTCATGCCACGTGGTACCAACACTTGTTATTTTTTTCGGTTTTTACATTTAAACCGGGTCCGTTCTCTAGACCAATAACACACAAAGCCCGTTCTCTAAGCTTTCAAACCCCTCTCTAGGTTTGGGACAAGTCACTAGCTCCCACGGAACTAGCAAGCATTGCCTCTTGACACAAATGATGCGTATGCACTCAACCACCATATGCAATTAAGACCATTATCTAATCTTAATATCATGCACATTTCCAATAATTCATCACACTTGAATTATCACACAATTGCACACACAACACAATTTCATTTCATAATTAAAGTATTCATACTTTAAACGTCATCGCCAAATTCAACAAATAATACATAAGAATCGACTCACAAACACAAATCACCGATTAAATATAGACTAATTAATCAATCACAATAATTGAATCCAATATTCAATAAATTCTACTATTCAATAATGATAATCAATATTTAAACAATCAATCAATATTTAAATAAATAATTTAATATTTAAATAGATAATTTATATTTAATAAATATTCCATATTTACTAAATAATCCCTGATTAAATAAGTACTTGCATTTAATTAAATCATGTGCCTAAGTTGTTATATACATATTATTCATTAAGTGCCACAAACCCCTTTCCTCTCAACATGGCCATGCGCTGTAGATTTAGGGAATGGGAAAGTGAAAGAAATGGAAAGATACATTATAAAGGACTCATTAAATGTGAATCATCAAAGTAATTTTTCAAGTATTATAATAATAGGATTAATGTACTGCAACAACCACTAACTATAATTTCCTGTACTATGCTCTCTTTCTCTCTATCGATGCAAGGGAAAATGTAGGTCTCACAATGTTGGCAATTCATAAATATTGATACAGGGACCTTTATATTCTATATTATGATTGTATGTGGTATATATCTGGCACATATACCCTATTTTTATTGGTATGGTATTCCTTACTCATATGATGGATGGGCTATGATAAAATACTATGGGATACTGTTATCATATTAATAATTCCTTATAATATGGGATACACTATATCCCTGTGTCCTATCCATATAAATGTACAAAATATTTGATACTTATATATATATATATATATATATATATATATATATATATCCATCCGCATATTATATCCATTATCTATATAGTCCAGTAGTCCTTTGGATAAATAAAATATATAGTTACTCTGTACATCATTAGAATTATTTTCTATCACCCTAATCAAGTCCATGCGCATCACATCCTACTACCCTGAGTTTGGTTGATGATTAAATTCCTTGTTTCCAACAGGTTCCAAGAAAACAACATTCATATTATTTACTACTAAAATAAATAAGATACTAGCATATACAGGGACCCTTACTACAGGGGACGAAACATAAACAAGTATCATAGTTTCATTTCCAATTTCAAATATCAAATGAGTCTCTACAATATCACCAAAAATCAATTTCCAAACATCAACAATTAATAATTTCAGAAATAATCATTAACCTTATTAATTTCTATTTTATAGAAAAGTTTTGGGGATTTTTCATTAACCTCATTTCTACTCAATAATCAACACCCAATAATTCCAATAATGAGAGAAACCCACCCTTACCTTGAATTTTTTTGATGACCCTTTTCTTGAGTTCTTTGGGTTCCTCTACTCTTCTACTCTTCCTCTTCTTCCACTCTTCCTCTTCTATTTTTCTGGTTTTTCACTCTACTAACTCTTCTTACTAAAACCCTACTATTCATAACCAAATGGGCCTAACTCAACCCAATACTCTTAATATCAACACCTCCCCTTAAGCCCAATAATTTTTAGTAACTATACAACCATATTAAATCATTTAAATAGTTCACTAAATAATAATAACCCAATTAAAATAAATAATTAGATAAATCCAACAATTCAATTTACTTTCCAATAATGAATTAAATCACACATTTTAATTTAATCAATTAAATCAATTAATTCACATAAATTAAATAAACCAATTAATTTATATAAACTCAATAAATTATATAAATCAAATAATTCATATAAATTCACTAAATCAAGTAATTCATTTTAAATCAAATAATTCAAATAAATTAGATAAATCACATAAATCAATATTTCATAAAATCACTCAATAATTAATATAAATAATTAATTAATAAAATCGGGGTGTTACACGCAGCCCTCGTGTATGGACTTTATGATCATGTTTGCCTCATGTCTATCCAAGCATCTGAGCAACACGGAATCATAATTTCTTTTGTACAGTACACCACCACTTAAGAAGAATTTGGCGCAAAGCCGCCTAAGAGCTTTCTTATCAGTGATAGTAATACCTTCGGGATGTTTTTGTTTTTCCAGATATCTCTTGATATCGTAGAACCAAGGCTTGTCATCAGACTCATCCTCGATTGCTAAACAGTGTGTTGGTTCGTTCAAATGATCATTGCGGATAGAAGGAGCTTCATTCTTCCACTTGACTTTGAACATGGATGCCAAAGTGGCAAGTGCATCAGCTAGTTGATTTTCCTCTCTAGGGATATGATGAAAAAAGATCTCATCAAAATAGGGAATCAATTTCACAATGTGCTTTTGGTACGGAACCAACTTGGAATCCCGAGTCACAAAGTTCCATCTGACTTGGCTAATGACCAAAGCAGAATCTCCATAGACCTCAAGAATCTTGATTCTCATGTCAATTGATGCTTCAATACCGTAGATACATGCTTCGTATTCAGCCATATTGTTGGTACATGCAAAGCATAACCTGGCAGTAAAGGGAAGGTAAAAACCTGTTGGAGAGATGAGGATAACACCAATTCCACGACCTTTAGAATTGGAGGCACCATCGAACACAAGCATCCATCGCGCCCCTGGTTTGGGTCCTATGTCCGGGTCTGGAGTCTCATAGTCTCTGATAAATAGAACATCCTCATCGGGAAAGTCAAACTTCATTTGTTGATAACCCTCTACAGTTTGATGAGCAAGGTAGTCAGACAAGACGCTCCCTTTTATTACTTTCTGGGTAACATGTTGGATATCATACTCAGTTAACAACATCTGCCACCGAGCAATCCTTCCAGAGACAACAGGCTTTTCAAAAATGTACTTTATCGGATCCATTTTGGATATCAATGAAGTAGTATGGCAAATCATGTATTGTCTTAGCCGTCGAGCTGCCCAGACCAGAGCACAATAATTTTTCTCCAAGAGTGAGTATCTGGCCTCACAATCAGCGAACTTATTGCTCAAATAGTAAATTTCATGTTCTTTTCTGCCAGTGTCGTCATGTTGACCCAATACACATCCCATTGATTCATCGAGAACAATGAGATACATGATTAAAGGCCTACCAAGCACCGACGGTACTAAAATCGGCGGTTCTTGCAAGTATTGTTTTACTTTGTCAAATGCTTCTTGACAATCATTGTTCCATTCAACCGATTAATTTTTTCTTATTAATTTGAACAGCGGTTCACAAGTAGCCGTCAAGTGAGAAATTAACCTTGAGATGTAATTAAGTCTGCCCAGAAAGCCACAGACTTCTTTTTCTGTTTTGGGAGGCAGCATGTTCTGAATTGCCCGGGCCTTGTCGGGATCAACTTCAATGCCTTTCTGACTCATAATAAAGCCCAATAATTTACCAGATCAAACTCCGAAGGTACACTTTGCAGGATTCAATCGCAGTCTAAACTTCTAGAATCTGTCAAACAGTTTCTTCAGAGGAACCAGATGATCATCTTCCATTTCGGACTTGGCAATCATATCATCCACGTAAACCTCAATCTCTTTATGAATCATATCGTGAAAGTGGGTTGTCATGGCACGTTGGTATGTCGCCCCTGCATTCTTCAAATCGAATGGAATGACTTTGCAGCAATATGTACCCCATGGTGTGATGAAAGTAGTCTTCTCCATGTCAGCTGGGGACATTTTATATGATTATATCCTGAAAAATCGTCCATGAAAGAAATGACAGAGAACTAAGTTATGTTATCCACCAAGACATCAATGTGAGGCAGAGGAAAATCATCTTTTGGGCTTGCCTTGTTGAGATCTCGATAATCCACACACATTCTGACCTTCTCGTCTTTCTTTGGGACCGGGACGATGTTGACGATCCATTCAGGATATTCGGAAGTGGCCAGGAACCTAGCGTCAAGCTACTTCTTTACCTCTTCTCTGATATTAAGTGCCATGTCGGGTCTAGTCTTCCTGAGTTTCTACTTGACAGAAGGACATCCGGGCTTGAGTGGCAAGTGATGCTCAACAATGTTGGTATCCAACCCAGGCATATCTTAATAGGACCAAGCTAAGATATCAATATACTCTTTCAATACTTGACCAACTCGAAGTGTACATGCTTAGCAAGGGATGCGCCAAACTTGGCTTCTCTTCTGACCTCATCAGTACCAAGATTGACAACTTCCACTGGATCTTTGTGTGGCTGAATCTCTTTATGCTCATGCTCAAGGAGCCTTGCTAGTTCAGCCGGTAATTCGCAATCTTCTTCACCATCTTCTTCGGCCTGGTTGATTGGAATCCCAGAATTACAATGGATGTTTGCCATGTTGTTATTAATACATTTTTTTGTTCTGCATGTTTATGAATATGTTTAGAATGAGCTACTTTGAAAAAGTGAAAAGTAAAAGAAACTTTTGCCATTTGTTTGTGAAAAAGGTAAAATAAAGAAAGAAAATAGAGCATGGTTTTGAATGCAAAAAACTTTTATTTATTGATCACATAATATTGCAAAAGCGTGAGGCCCTTTACAAGCTATACATTCGTCTTGGGCAAGGACGAGGAAATGAGAAAGAAAAATGCATTACATGTTTGTTGGAAAAACCACAGGAACCACGGTAGATGTCCAATTGTTGAGCTTGAAACCCAGCGGGCACTTGCGCACAAAGCTTGAAATATGGTTACTAGGACCATCATCATCAATGACTGCCACGATGTCACCCTTTTGGAGACCCGCGCTATTGAACTTGATAAGGTTGCACTGCTTCTGACCATGTGAGCTAGATTGTCGACTAGGACGACAACCCAATCCAAAACGATTATGCTTTTCAACCACATCAATCACATGCCCCCAGCTAAGCAAGGTACCTTTCTCGATGGTCTCTTTAGCGCTCTTGGTGGATGTCAAAGTCATTTGCGGTGATCTACTTTGACTAGTTGAAGCAGAGCTGACATCTTTGCACTCAAGACACTACAACGACACTTCAGCTACACCTTCCTCAGTCTCGACGTATCAAAAAGATGATAACTCACTTACAATCAGATCCTCTTCACCATAGATGATGACCGGCTGATCGTCAAACATGAATTTCAATTTCTGATGTAAAGTGGAAGTAACTGCCTCTGCGGCGTGAATCCATGGGAGGCCCAATAGGAAACTGTATGCAGGATTGATATCCATCACTTGAAAAGTAATGGTGAACAAATGCGGTCTAACCTTAATGGATAAATACACTTCTCTAATAACTTTCCTCCGAGAAGTGTCAAAGGCTCTAACAACTAAGGCGCTCGGCCTCATCTCGCTCCCTTCTACCAGTAATTGACTCAATGTGACCTTAGGCATCACATTGAGAGAAGAACTAGTTTCCACCAGAACACGAGATAACAGGATGTCTGTGCAGGTTACCGATATATGCAATGCTTTGTTGTGGGAAGCTCCTTCGGGAGGTAGTTTTGATTCATTAAAGCCCTAGTATCTGCTTGTTGTTATATTGGCCACTGCATCAACGAACTCGACAACAAATATATCATGCATCACGTGGGCAGTGTTCAAGACTTTCAACAAAGCTGATCTATGCGCGGGCGAGCTCATGAGTAAGGACAAAATCGAGATCCTTGAGGGAGTCTGTCCTAGCTGATCCACAATTTTAAAGTCACTTTTCTTGATCAACCTTAGGAGCTTTTAATCATCAATTGTTTCTTTGCTCTTTGTAACATTCTCTGACGGATTAGTTGGCACCGGTACTGTAGTAGAGGCCCCTTGTTGAACAACAGGGTTTACAGAGGCATTCCTCTCCTTGGGAGGAACAACAGTTGGAACTTGTACCAGCTTTGTAGTGACTTTCGGAGCGAACACCCGTCCACTACGAGTCATACCTCCAGCGGCTGTAACATTCATAATCTCAGACTCAGCAAACCTTATCTCTTGACCTCTAGAAAACACAGTAGACCCATATCTCCAAGGTACCTCCTTAGAATTCTGATACGGAAACGGTTTTGGTGGGCAGACAACGATAGGATGTATCTTCTTCTTAGGAGATTCCACGGGAACCCTCTTATAGATGATGGTGAATGGCTCGATCGTAGCGACTTCTTTAATATACTTAGATCTGGCAAACTGAATTTCACCTTGGTTCATCAAAATTTGGACACAACCCTTCAGCCTTCGACACTGGTTGGGATTATCGTCACAAATCTAACACTTACCATGTAGCCCTTTCAACACCCATGTTCATTCAATCTCTTGATAACCACAGTCATCAGAGTCTTTACCTCGTCAACATCCATAATCAATTCAGCCCTTGAATTATCCTCAATCATGTCCACCGCAGGTCCACCGTGGTTGGGCAACAGATTATGTTGAATGTTAGGGTCTTCCTCAGAAAAAGTCAAAATCTTTCGATCAATGAGTTCTTGAACCTTGGTTTTGAAAACAATACAATCCTCTGTCGCATGTCCTATGTATCCAGCGTGATAAGCATAGGATGCATTTGGATTATGCTTTGGATTGAATGGAGGAATTGCAGGTGGGATCTCTTTGTGAACAATTGCCCCTTGGTGAACTAAGCAAGGAAATAATTCAGTGTATGGCACCGAAATTCTGTCAAAATTCGGACGTTTGCGATTTCCTTGATTGTTGTTGTTTTAACGGTTTTGATTCTGCTGATTTCTGTTATTCTATTGAGACTGTTGTTGACATTGCACTTGTTGCTGATTCTGACCATTCTGAACTGGTTGTTACGGATGATACTGGTACGAAGGTTGTTGATATTGTTCAGCAACAATGTATGGATATGGATAGTATGGTATGGGAGCCACGCGTGCTTGATACTGAGGAGAAACTTGAGCTGTCATAGTGTTGGCTTCACCTTCCTTTTTCTTTGACTGACTATTCTGAGATTTTCTGTTGGCCAGCTGCTGGGAAGCAGCTCCAGGAATCTTTCCAATCTTCAAACCATTCTCAATCCGTTCACCGATGGTTACAATGTCAGCAAAGTTCGACGAAGAACTACCCACCATTTTCTCGTAGTAGGATCCTTGCAATGTACCCATAAAGATGTCAGCCAACTCATTGTCAGAGAGAGCAGGTCGCACACGAGATGCCATCTCACGCCATCTCTATGCATACTCTTTAAACGTTTCAGCTGAGCGCTGAGACTGGTTTTGCAACTATAATCTGGTAGGCGCCAGATCAAGATTATATTTGTATTGCTTCAAGAATGCTTCAGATAGATCTCTCCAAGTATGGATTTTGCTACGTTTTAAGCTCATATACCAATCCAATGAAACACCAGATAAACTATCTTGAAAATAATGAACTAGCAATTCATCGTTATCAATATAGGATGCCATCTTCCTGTAGTACATAGTGATGTGACTACGTGGGCAACTCAAACCTTTATACTTTGGAAGCTCAGGTATCTTGAACTTCTGCGGAAATACAACATTCAAAACCAAACATAAGTGTTTGGCCTCCATGCCAAAAGCAAAAAACCCTTCAATAGCCCAGATACAGTCTTCCAACAACTTGTAACCAGCACACCTATCTTAATTAGCAGGCCTGACAAGAATCTAAGGACTTGGCAGCTGAGATGCGGATGGAGCCTGCACTTGCGAAGTAGCAAATTGAGAAGGATATACCAATCCCTGATTAACCATCTGACCAACATTCTGACCCAACTGAACACCAAACGGATAATTTGGAGGAGGTATCACAGCAGCTGAGGATGCCCCAAGGTAGAACATTCCAGGATGAACATTCTGAACGGCAGATTCAGCAGCTTGAGATGAAATCGGAACATGAATATGAGGACCCCTATACACATGCTCTTCTTCATCAGGAGTTTCAATGTCAGTCAACACAAGAGTTTGGTGAGTCTGACCCTGAAGATTCTCATGATCATCACTCACCACTGGAGGTGGAACCGGAGTAGGCATACCCCACGGAAATGCAGCAGTATTCCTATTAGGCATTGGCACAACAAAGGGCTGATATGGTACGAAGGCACCATTATTTGCAATCCGAGGGGTGTAATTCAGAGGCATGCTCCAAGGAAAAGAAGCAGGCATCTTGATCAAACCAGACTAAGAATTTGACAGATGAACTGCATGCTGAATCACAGGCTCAACTGGCAATTCAACCGTAGCAGGAGAAGGAACAACAGCTGTAACACCCTAAACCCCCGCGACAAATAATAACAAAATATCGGATTAAAACAAAACACAAAACGTTTAGGATGCTACTTTCAACCATTCAACCGCTCATGCATAAGATAATAACACATCAACATCGCAAGAAAACATATGTAAATAACCATCTCTACAGCAGCGGAATTTCAACGAAATTATAACATGTTTAATACCACATAAACATCATCAAGTAATAAAGTAAACAACTACAAGCGTTCCGACAACCCAGTGTTACAATCAGAGCAGACGCGACATAACGAAATAAAAGAGAAGATCTCGTCTTCGCTAACTCCAACTCCGCACTACTCCTACTTATCTGCACGTTACCCACGTGGAAGTAACATTCAAACAGAAGGGGTGAGATTCTCAAAATCACATAAGAAATGCATAATATAGGTATGAAAGCATAAAAACATTACACAATCTATACTATCATCACACCACATCAACACAATTAGCATTTCCAACACAAGCAGATAACCAACACAACACAATGTGATGCAATGAGACCCACGACTCGACTCATTCAATATGGTACTAATTCGATCCCTGTTTCATGATCATAAATCCCGTCAGAATTTCCATAATAGTCGCTCACACCCCACATGGGCACACAACATCTGTGATCGCTCACACCCCACATGGGCACACGAACACTCGTAATCGCTCACACCCCACATGGGCACATGATTACCTCAACAACAATAACAACAACAACAACATGATTCTATTTCAAAGAATTCAGAATAGGCGCTCACACCCCACATGGGAACACGACTTATCTCACAACTCATGCAATCATGTAATGCATATCAACAACAACATGTAATACAACGTACAATGATATTCATCTTAATCATTATACCACACCAGTGTTAGGCACCATGCAACAACAATGCTATAATAGCTCAACAACATCATCAACGACAACTCACAACATAACAATCAATAACAATATATTTCAGACTCTATGACGTCACAACATGACACTACCACTGTCTAACACGTAACATATACCTGCAAAAACATGCAACAACAGCAATCCATAGCCATAACACGCATACACACAACCGAAATCACCATTTCACCGTACAACACATAACAACATACACAAAAACCCAATTAACGCATCGAATGGTTGGAATTATGGTACTGAAATTAATTTTAACAAAAAGTATATGAAACCAGCTTTCCAACGCTTTGAACGACGACTGAAACGGACATACAGATCAAAAGATACGAATTTTTAAAGTTTCAAAAAATTCGGTTCGTCTCAGCTCTGCTCGCCTGATTCTCGCCTGGCGGAGCACCTGCGAAACCATTTTCGCCTGGCAGATTTTCCTTTCGCCTGTAGGATTCCCCTTTCGCCTCATGCTCGCCTGGCGGAGCAGTGATGAATCTCCTTCCCCCATACAAAATCCAGAAACCCCTATTTTTTACCCTTCGCTCTCCTCTCAATTCGCCTGGCAACCATCTGGCGAATTTTTTCCTGGCGACCATCTGGCGAATTTTTGCCTGGCGACCATCTGGCGAATTTTTACCTGACGGATTTTCCTTTTGCCTGGCTAATCTGCAGGATCAGCAATCTTGCAATTGCGATTCTGCACGACTCAGACCTCAAAATTCTTACAAATTTGACACCATTCAGTCCATAAACACGCATATAATCATGTTTTATCATACAACAACAACCCTTTCAACACAACATCATAATTCCACTATTCAATTCATACATTTCACATATTATGAAAATCACCAACACGCGGAACCTCAATTCGATCGACACAAATAATACATAGGGATGATCCTAATGGTTTATCTACCCTCATACAAAGATTTTGTAACCCTTAGAGATTAAAGAACCCCACCCTTACCTTAGTGACGATTCTTCGAAGGTTCTCTAAGCCCTAGCTCTGCTTCTCTCTTCTGTTCTTCTTTTTCTCCAGAAACACGATCGTTCCAAAACTGATTCTCCCTTTCCAATTTTCCTCCTTTTCCTACTATAACCCTTAGACCCTTATTATGCTTTTCCTTCTTTATCCTCACTAACCACCACAAAAGGACCACTTTGCCCTCCCTATTTCTTGTTTTTCCATTATATTATTATTATCCCAATATTATTATTATTATTATTATCTTACTAATTAAATAATAATAACAATATTTCTTAATAATTCACGTTAATATTATTAATCAATATTCCCAATATTAATTAATTAATTACTAATCACATCACTCCTTCCTACACCTTAATCTCTATGATTCAAAGGTCACTACCCCATACTAAGGGCAACCCAGCCTCAACCAAACACACACAAACACGCACATATACACAACATCATATAATTTAATTACGAAAATAATTAAAATAAATCGGGGTGTTACAGCTCTCCCCCACTTAGAATATTTTCGTCCTCGAAAATTTACCTCATACGAGTAACTCCGGATACGACTCTCGCACCCTGCCCTCTAATCCCTAAATCATAAAAGGCAACACCACAAATAACAACAAACGAACTCATCAATAACAACAACAAGATGCAATGCTCACGCAATGCACTCGACGACCAACTCAAGACGCAAAGAATAATCGAGTTACGCACATACATGTTCACTCTTGAACTAGAACACAACACAATCGTTACAATCACCACGGGTAACACTCCCCTAATTCCCCATCCTAGGAATTAGTTACTCGCACTCGGACCACCACCATAGGAAACGAGGCAACCACGGAGATAAGAACATAAAGTTCCATGACACAACGTCGTCCTAACCACTTTAACATAACCGGAACACTAACCTCATGGTCACACAATCATCAAGACAACAATTCTACGATTCACCAATCGAACAGGTAACTAGTAGTACATGATTAATATTTAAACATTTCACTATATCACTTCCATTACTGCAGGTCATAACGTTCAACCTTTGAACTCCTACCATTCACGCATGCATATTCGAACCGCGCTACATCACGCTTCTGCTGCGCACTTTGATTACTTGCAACTATCAAATCCCCCAATTTCATATCCAACTTCTGACTCTCTTTAATATTCATCAGGAAGTCATCATTCACCTTTTATATACCCAAACTCTCACTCTACTGCGTCAGCTCACACACCCGATATAAGTCTTTGGACTGCTACTCAATTGTAATTCTCTGACCATCAAAGCAGACATATGAAAAGACTTTCGACCTAACTCATCAGGCACGACATTAACTTTACCAATAGGATAATTCGAGCCAAGGTCGTAACTCATCAAGAGTTCCAACCATCCTCGTTGTCTCATATTCTATTCCTTCTGACCAAACAGATGTTCTACACTCTTGTGATTACTAAACACTTCGGGTCTAGATCCATAAAAATAATACCTCCGGATCCTCAACATAAATGCAACCACAGCCAATCCCAAATCTTGAACAGGATAGACCCTTTCATGAATCCTCAATTGTCGTAAGGCATAAGCTACGACTTCACCATATTACATTAGTACACTGTCTAAACTCATCACAGACACATCCTCATACCCCACAAATGGTTTATTAGGATCAGGCAGACTCAAAACTGGAGCCGTAGTCGACTTCTACTTCAGCTCTCTAAAACTTTCCTCATAACGAACTTCCCCACACAAATAACTTACCATTCGCAAGCCAATTGAGATAAAATGCTAACTTGGAAGAGTCTTCCATAACCTGCGGTAATCACCCATTGAGTCCAAAAAATCCTCTAATCTCCTTAACCAACTTCAGAGCTTTCTCATTGTAGAACCGCATCTACTTTGGATGGATCCACGATAACACCCTTATCTGAAATAACATAACCAAGAAAACTCATCCTTATCAACCAAAAATCACGCTTTGATAACTTAGCATAAAACTTCATCTCTTCCAATACTTGTAACTCAATTCTCAAATACCCTACACGTCCTTCTTCTGATTTTATAATAGATCAGAATATCCATATGAACACCACTTCGAACTTATTCGATTAAGTACGGAAGATATGATTCGTAATCCCCACCCATGCCCCTAGTGCATTACAAGCACCGAACAACATCATCCTATATTGTAATAATCCAAACCGAGTTCCAAAGATTCCAAGTCATATATTCTTGAAAGTGGACACTTATTCTTAAGCACTTTGGAGAGTTATCAATCTGCATAAAAACACACTTATCCACTGGAGTGCCTACCCATCAAACAATACACAAATCTCATTTATGTCCATCAGTAGAATATCCTCCCTATCAACAAACAAAAATTTAGTATAGGTTCAACACTCTCCAATGATAGAGATGCAAGAGTAATACTACTACAACCGTAACATACGCAACCTTCGAAATTCATCCTGAGTTCAAAATAATTTATCCAAAACAACTTAACAACCTCTGGTTCTGCTTACCACATTCCGTATCAATTCTTCTTACGGGGTTTCAACCCACTCAATGTTTCTGTTGACACGAGATTTTCAACCCATAACAAAGTAATACCATCAAGGATATTCAAATCATCCGTGATTCGTCACAATTCAAACTCAAGCTATCTAGAATATAACTGTGGGTTTCCATACTACTCGCCGATTAACACGCAATCTCATGTTATCATCCATTTCTCTACTAACAATATTGAAGCTCTCCAAGGCGACACCCTTGGTCCACAAATCTTCTTTCTAATAAATCTTTTAACTGCCCTTTCAGTTCTACTAATTCTAACGCCGAAATCATGTATGATGCCATAGAATATGGTACCAGGGACAAGATCAACAAAGAATTCCACCTATATATTTAGCGGCACATCCGATATGTCATCCAAAACACGTCTGGAACTCACGCACAACTGGCAGTTCATCGTTGTGACTTTACTGCTAATCTCCAGAACACCATCATTGCAAACATGGAAAACATCTGAGCATCATCTCTTAAGAGTTCTTCTACTTACTTAGCAGGTATAACCTTAACTCTTCACTTTCGTTAAATTTAAGTTCACTCTTTACTCTCTAAGAAGCAACCATCCACAATACCAGATCATTTCTTGTCGAAGACATCCCAACTTACCGACGTACAAAACCTCAAATCTGCCTCATCTTCAGATATATAAGAATCTGCATCGGCTCATCAAAACCATCGGTAAGCACTTTGCTTAACTCCGAACAATTCACTGAACACACTTTCTAAGCCGGCAAGATACGTCTATTCCATCCCGCATGATCCCGTCTACTATCAACAAGAAATTAAGGGTGATCAGTTCCTCAATTTGTCAATAGATAGCCGACCATCATGGTGGGGCATAAACCATCTTTACCAAACTAAAATAGTGTTCCTTACATCTTGTGCACAAGCTATCTAAGGCACAACCCTTAGTTGACATAAGCATTCTTTCTATATTTCCTTCAGTTCCGAAAATAACACACTCTCACAACTCCTACATTCTTGAAATCAGTAGCACACTACCTTACTTATCCAAATGATTGGTAAACACAGGGTTTAGCTCCTACCAACGTGTCTCAATAATAACATCATCTTGTTCTAACTGAAGACAAACTGTGCCCATCCTTAGGAAACACGTCGAGATACTCCACACATCACTGACCAACCTCTAGCCAAAACATCGCCTTCTCCCTCACAAGGAAGCGAACAGCGAGGACACATGTTTGTCTTCTCTTGAGGGTCACACCATTCTCAAACAGGTGAACAATCCAACAATGCACTCCCTCATACAGTAACATGATACCCGATCTCTTCAACAACAGGAACAACATTGTCCCAATCATAAATTACACTTTTGCAATCAACGACACACTAAGCCAACACTCCACACCCGAAACATCTTGGAGAAACACAAGCTTCTCCCCACTTGTCTTACTCTCATCCTGAAGACAAGTGAGTAGAAAAACAAGAAAGCACGGATAGTGTTTCACACACATATCACGTACTAAGGAACAAACAACATCGACAGTATTCAACTGTCACACGACAACGACTCGACAACTTGGTTGGACCGACCGACCTGCTCTAATGCTGTAACACCCCAAAATTTTCCCTCTCATTTTTCATATCATTTAGCATGTGCTTTCATTGCATTACATTGCATTCAAGTCATAGAAAAATAAAGCATTCATCTTTGCATTCAGCATAGGGCATGTGATTAGTGGTTTTCAGAGAATTGATCATCCAAGGCAAGAGAGCTAGAGTCAAGGGTCTCCCAACAAGCCTCAAAGGTTTCTTATATCATATATCATCTCATTTGATCCCACAAGTCATTGGAAGATGGGAATTCATCAAGAAGATTGAGTAGTCATCATCTTCTGTCAAAAGTAGTCCAAATTAGGGTTTTGGATTCAAGCAGTCTCCTGATGAAATTTTGGTTTAAACTTGATCTCAATGTTTTCTACATGATGTCAAGTATCTAAGGATGGAAGATTGCCCATTGGTTCATTTTAGAAGAGTTTCAATTGGTCAGTTGCTTGAGAATCAAGAAATTGGGGAAAAAGTTAACTGTGCAGTGAAAAAGTCAACTCCTGACTTTTTTAGGTCAAATTCATGAAATTCAAGTTACATATGTTCAATGGACAAGATTTGATCAAGAAATGATGGAGGAATCATCAAAAATCAAGAATTGCACAAAGTTTCCATTTTTAGAAACTTAAGGTTTCCAAAAATGGCAAGTTTGGACCATTTTGCACTACACTTCAAGGCATTCTTTCTTCAAGATAAAAGCTTCAAACTTCAGGCCCAAGTTGAGCCAATTAAAGATCACATCTTAAGCTTCAAATCCATATAAAGAACTCTTCCATTGGATCAAAATTGAGAGAGTTATGAGCAATCAAAGTGGAGCAAAATCAAGCCAAATTCCAAGTCATGGCAAGGTAAGATCAGGCCTACAGGCCATAATTTCATCAAACAGGTGGTGTGCCAAATGTCAAGCCAATTTTCTCCATCAATAAGGCTTCAAATGAAAAATTGTTGAACATCAAAGTTGTTCATCTCCATGTCCTCTTCAACTTTGATGTTAGATATTGTTTCATTTGAACAAGTCATAAGGGTCATATGAGAGTTCAAAGAGGGGTGCTCACAACTGAAAACATGCCCAAGAATGCTTGCCCCATGGGCGCATTTTCTTGACCACCAAAGTCAGTTTTTCCACTTGAGTTCCCAGTCATTTTGCATCATCTTCCAAGCTTCCATTCAATTTGATTTCAACATCAACATTGTTCTTTGATGTCCCCCCTTTCCATAGCCACCAAAATCATCTCATTTCATGTACTATGCTTAGAGATTTTCAGTTGCCAACTTCATTGTTTCCATTGCATTTTGATAACCAAACATGAGAAGTTTGTATTGTTTTGCTTTGGTCAATTCACACGCATACATCAAACACTTCATACCAGTCCACTATTTACTTCTTTTGGACAAACACAATCCTTATACATACATGACATGCCATGCTATCATGCACCAAAGAGGAAAATACCAAGCTTGTTCACCAAGTTTCTGCTGCTACATAACATAACATCATCACCATCATTCATTTAACCATCATCACCATAACATAAACATTAACACACGAGTTTCTATTTTCCTCTTCATTTCAAATTACTCAGCTCACCCTCTCTTTACTTCTAACACCATAATTAACCTAACTCAGGTTCTAACCATCAACTGAGTTGGTTAAATCCTAACTCAACCTATATAAGACCCTCCCTAACTAACTTTGAAGAGAACACTTCATTTTGCTTGATTTCTCACAAAACACTCTCTGGATTCTCTCTTTCTCTGCACGATTTCATCATCATCTTCATCCATATTTCATCTTTATCATCATCAATGGTTCATCTCTGATCAAGAATAAGAGAGAATAAGTTCAATTCATCAAGTGCAGTTTTAGTTCAGTTGGAATTCATTCTGGTTTTCTTCAAGATCTCAAGTTCCATAGCATTTATTTTGATTCAAGGTTTCATCAGTTTCAGGTTTAAATTTCTTCAACTTTTATTGCATCAAATTTACTTTGTTTTAGCTTGTTTTGGTGTTTATGAAGCTTACTAGAAGCTACCAACAATCTGGCTAGTTGATAGGCTCTCTAAGAGCATAGTTGCAGAACCTAGGGCAAATTTCTCTTGTTCAATTCTCTCTGATCAGGCATTGTGAATTTGAACTGTGGATCTATGTTCTACGTGACTTCCTCTTTCATTTGATGTATGGCTTGTGAATTTTTGGGGAATTTGAAGGTTACAGGTGGTGGCGCTTCGCCGAAGAAGATGATCGGAGGTCCTTCTCCGGCCGGTGGACATTTTCAGTTAGGGTTTTGGATTTTAAAACGTTGCCGTCTGATTTTGTTTGATCCAATGCTTATTATCTTGCCAGCACATTAATGAGACATGTGTCTCACACGTGATTTCATTTTGGGTCTCAGATGCTTGCATGTGTGCGTGCGTATGGTTGTTATCATGTGCTTGCCTTGTGATGCGTTGGATTGTTATATTTTTCTTGATTATTATTGACTGATTGATCATGTGGTTCTGATTGGGTCCAACTTTGACTGAGTATACACCTTAATGCCACACACACGCGCCTTTATGGACTGGGTTTTTAAATTGCTTTTTACACACCACACGCTAAGCCCAACTCCATTTTAAACTGAAAATTTACTTTCGCCACACCCCCTGCATCATTTTCTTTGTATTTTAATTTTCTTTTTTATACATGTTCTATTTCCTCTTATTAAAAATACCAAATGTATTCTAAAGATTCTATAAAAATTCACCAACCATATTGACACATTAAAATAATTTTCCATGATTTTTAATTCTGAGTTTATGGATTTTTGCTCATATTTTCTTAATTTTCTTTTATTTTCCTTTTAAAATGCATTCTTCATGATACTTGGTTCATTTTCAATTTATTTGAACTAGTTTCTTTCTGATTTTTTAAATGGAATTTGGTTTGATCCTATTACATATCTTGATGCATTTAATCCATATTCTTGTTGATTTTTAAAGTCATATTTTATCTTAGAGTTTAGAGGTGATCTTGGTGCATCAATAATGTTTGATCTTTGTGAATTGTGAGGCATGTTTGAATATGATCCTTAAAAGGTTTTGACCTATATTTTTGTGATGTATTTGCTCCCTAGTTGTACTACATGTGATATGATTCTTGTAAATTTTTATCATCTTTCGAATGTGTTTTGGTTCACCTTAATTGCCTTGATGCATGTTGATCCTCAAGTGAATTGTTTTTGAGTTTTGGGTGTGATGTGACCAAGTTGCCTTGCATTGTTTGTTGAGATGTTTTATAGGTCATTTCTTGAATATTATAGGTCTTTCTTGGTTCATTCCTAGGTCATTACGATCTGTGTTTACCATTGATGTGTGTTTACGCATTTTAACTTGCATTTTTGTCCTAATTCCACATCTCATTTCTTCTTGTGCTCTACATGGTTTGTGTTTGCATTGTGTATGCCATTTCATTAATATCATTTACATATCATCAATTGTATGCTACTGGTCTATATGTACTCATACTCATCTCACATGTCATGCATCTTTAACATGTAAATTTGTGCATCTAATTGAAACTTGTTTCTCTCCTTTTTACTTCTTCATCTATTTTCTTATACTTGAATCATTTCATCCATGAATTGTATGATTGTTCATATGCATTATAAGACATTCATAAATCATGTACACTTCTGACCTTG
This sequence comes from Lathyrus tuberosus, assembly GCA_022829125.1. NCBI lineage: Eukaryota > Viridiplantae > Streptophyta > Magnoliopsida > Fabales > Fabaceae > Lathyrus > Lathyrus tuberosus. Next base: position 6,985,119 of record JALAZF010000304.1, read on the forward strand.
ACATTTCTTTAAGCATAAATACATGTTCATCTTGCATTTTTACTCATCTTTCATCAACTACTTTCATGGTGCATTTCTTTGATGTTTAAGACATTGTTTGTGAAAAGTTTGATTGTGTTTGGTACCTTAACTTTGGAGGACTTTCTTAGGGTATAAGTTCCGACTTAGAAACTTTATCAACCTTTAGGACATTTCTTCTTTAGTTCTTAACTTGTTTGATCTTTACTTGTCATTCTTTCTTTATTTCTTTACTTGCAAATTATTTTTGCTAACATTTTCAGGGGCTAATGGTAAGTCAAGTGTGTGGGTGTGCACCCACATACAACCTCTTCTTTTATCTCTTTAAGCTTTCAAGTTGTGATTGTGATAATCATCTAATGCTTTCTTTGTTCAATCTTTCATCCCTTTTGAGTTCTTAACTTAGCTTCCATCTTTGAAGTAAGTTAGAACTCACTCTTCTTCTCTTTTCTTTTAGAGTTAGGTTTCTAAACCACACTTAACTATTAGGAACATCCATGTATGATAACTTTAGGGTTTGAGTCTTAGTCTCCCTAATTAGATTTTACCTTTCTTAACCTTTGAGTCTCTCTTCTTCTCATCTCAAAACAAAAGCAAAAACACTTAATAAAGGCATAACATATATTGTATTTGAGCCTTTCATGTGAGAATGAGATAGTGAGGGGTCTTCTCTCACTTTCTTAGAATGTTTAGCGTACGTCCCGTCTTGTGTCGATATGCGAGGCATTCGATCCTACGTGAAAGACTTAAATACAATATGCGTTGTAAACACAAAATAAAACACTTCTTCTTTTTAAAAGACAAAAACAAACAAACTCTTTTCTCATCTCCTTCATTCTATTCCTTAAGGACTCGTCATGTCCGTTCTACCGCAAACAGGTAACGCCTAAGTCTCCATACAGCGAGCTGCAACACCTAACTGCTAGGACGCGCACTCTGACGTTTCCGTTAAAAAACACAAATAAAGCAACCCTTGTTGAGGGGAACTACGTCGCTCTGATTCTCATGTTCCCGATGAGATACGTAGGCAGTGGGGTAGGGCCCATTCGAGCACTTCTTTTATTTTCCCTACATTTGTTTCTCGTTCTTTTTCCCTTCTTTTTCCAGTATATTTTCTATCACCCTTTGAGTAGTACTTCAAGCGTGGATCCCGTCGAGTACGACGAATGTGAAGGGGTGCGATAACCTTCCCTTCACGTAACCGACTCCCTTACCCTTTCTCTTTGGTTCGCGAGACCTCGTTCTTTCCTTCCTCCCGGGTTTGTACAGCATTACCTTTCCCTTTCTTTGGGATAAAAATGCCTGGCTGGCGACTCTCTTCCTTTCTTCCACGCCACTTTCGCGTTTGTACCTGGATGAAAATCCCGGGAGCGACAACTGACGACTCTGTTGGGGACCTTTCTCCCTAAGCGAGTTAGTCCTAGCGCTTGTTTGTTTTCGTTCATTAGGTGTTTACTTTGATGCGCTATTTTGCTGTATTTACTATTTTACTATATTGCTGTTTATCGTATTACCGCTTTACTGTACTTTAATGTATTTATTGCATTTACAGCATTTTCATTTCATATACTGTATTATACTGTGCTGTGCTGGTTTTCTGTTTGGCGGGATGGGTATTCTGAGAGATAGGCCCAGTACACAGGCCTGAGTGCACTTATGTTTAGTGTGTTTCATATCCTCTCACGCTCCATTTCGGTGCGAGGAGGGAATATGAAACACAATCTGGATGTGGTTCTCTCTAGAGAATTCTGCGTTGTGGGTCTGCCACAATGGTAGAGCTATCTGGAAGAGCTGTTAAGTCTGGATGACCTTTTAGGATGATCCCTCTTTATTTTGAGGTGAATCAAAGGGCGATCTCTTTGTATGGCGGTAGCATTGTATCCTTCGGGCTGAATGTGCTATTACCTCTCATTCCGAGATCTGAATCTGAGAATCCTCACTTTCTAGTACATGCATGTGAGATTGGGGGGATTGTTTACAGGTGTGCAGGAACCATTGACCTTCATCATACCTGGTTTTCTTTTTGTTCTGGATTCGTTACTGAACCTTTGATCTTGACTGGTTCCTATTTATTCTGGATTTGTTACTGGACCTCTGATCCTGGTTTTGTGTATCTCACCAAATTCAGACAACAGTACAGTGGGTTCAGCAATATATGTTCAACAATGATCACATGCCTTTGCATACATATCATCATTCGCATTTTTGCATTTAACCCTCATGTTTATTCATTTGCAGGGTATACTTCCTTTTGATTCCGGTTGACAGTTCCCTTTGCAGCTATGGATATTCCAAGAGAGAATAATGTGCGTTACACGTTCTTTGACACCAGGGTGGGTCAGTTACAGAAGATGGTATCTCTTATTACTCCAGATTATGTGGGTATGTTCCGAAAGGCTCATGGAGAGATTCTGACTATGGTTGATGAATTGAATGCTTCAGAGAGGAGCGTTATTCATACTTGCTTGCAGTTTTATGACCCACAGTTAAGGTGCTTCACTTTTTCGGACTTTCAGTTGGTTCCGATGCTAGAAGAGTATGCCTTTCTTCTAGGTGTGCCTCTCAAACACCAGATTCCTTTTAACCCTGATATGCGTCCCCCGAAGCATGAGGAGGTAGCTAAGGCTCTCCATCTGAGTGTGCCCGTGGTAAAAGATAACCTCGCCACCAAAGGAGGTTTATCCGGTTTTCATCTGGATTTCTTGGTTGCCAAAGCTGAAGAGTGTGCTGCTAAGGCTCAATGGGAAACAGTTTGTGCTATTATGGCCTTGAGCATTTATGGGATTATGTTGTTTGCTGATGAGTCCAAGTTTGTAGACATGAGAGCCATCCATGTCTTCATGTTGAGGAATCCTATACCTACACTCTTGGGTGATTTGTATTATTCTATGCATTATAAGAATGAGAAGAAACGAGGGGGATTAGTTCGATGTTGTGCACCTTTGTTTCATAAATGGTTCATGAGACACTTACCGAATTCTGAGGCTTTCTTTAATCCTCATCCTTCAATGAATTGGGCTAAAAGGCTGATTAAGTTGACGACAAAAGATATTCGTTGGTTTGATCAAAGAACGATGGGTGGGAATTTTATCAGTAGTTGTGGAAGACATCCAAATGTGCCACTCTTGGGAATAAAGGGTTGCATCAATTACAATCCTATTATCTTGAGGAGACAGTTGGGATTTGCTTTAATAGATCCTCCGAAGGATAGCGAATTGGAAGAATCCTTCTTTTTCCCTGTGAAAGATAATCTTTTGTTGGTAAGGCTGGCGGCCGGAGCCTGGGGCAATTTGCAAACAAAAGGTAAAGTTGTCTTTGGCAAGTTCAATAGCGTGTCTTCTCCTCAGTACGATGCATGGTTGAAAAGAAGAGCTAAGATCACTCTTTTGCCGTTCTCTATGGATGGTCCGTCAGATCCAGTTTTTGTTGAACCTGTGACCATGATAAGTGTTATTGAATACAACAAGCTTAAGGCGGAAAAGGACAAGGCAGTTAAGATGAATGAGAAGCTAAGCGAAGGACTCCGAAAGACGCTTTGTGAAAAGCGTAAGGTTGAGCATGAAGTCTAAGAGTTAACCGAGCGTCATGAGAAAAATGAGAAAAGAATTGCTGAGGACACTGTCTATATTCGCAAGATTAAACAAAATGAGATGGCATTAGACGAGGCGTGCAAGCGTATCAACGAGCAGTTGACAAAGTCTAAAAATGCACTTGCCAAAGGGCAGCAGAGATGGGATGAGTTCTCCGAGTGTCGAAGGAAGATTGAAGCAGGAATCAGGGCTAAAAATGATGAGTTGAAAAAGAATTTGAAGAGTAAAGAAAGCGAATTTCTCAAGAAACTTAGTTCAGCTAATCGAGAGATTGAAGAGCTGAAAGTCCGCGCTGGAGTAAAGAAAGTAAAAAATTTAGCTGTTAAAGATCAAATCAGGAAGCTGGAGGAAGCTGTCAAGTTAAGGAGTCAGTTGATCAGGAGTCTCACAGAGCGCCCTAATGATCCAGTTACCGAAGCACTTCTCAAGGAGGTTCGGGAAGACTTGTATGAGCTTAGTGTCTGAAGCATTTTCGTTGTTGTTCCGAGAACTCACCATCAGGGTTGTTGATGGGTTTTCTTTTGTTTGTATTCATGCTTTCGGTTGTATTTGTTCAGAATAAATTTGTATTTGACAGTTCCACACCTGGTTGTGGGTTTTCATTTATGTTATGGGTCTTTCGTTTTGGTATTATTGATCCTATGAGGTGGATTCTTCGTCAAATTATACAATGGTTCACACACTCACTGGGCCGTATATGATGGATGTTCTGATTCATTACTATGCACCTCTGATGTTCTATCAATATTGGCAATTACAGGTGTATGCATTATTCCATTCCGGTCAAAATTGGAATCGAAGGAAGGAATGCCTCAAAATGAATAAACATGACATTGCATAGCATATATCATTTTGCATTTGGTTGTTTGCTTTTCAGGTACTCGTTGCAGGGTCTCTAACCTTTATTTGGTTTCAGGCACTATAGCTGATATCCACATCCACCGGTACGCAACTCGCAGAAACCAAACTAAGATCATGGATCAGATGCAAACTGAATTGGCTGAGCTGAGGAACAGGATGGACCAGTTCATGGCATTAATGACTGGTATGGCTCAAAATCAGGAAAGACTCAGGGCAATGGTCGAGCGGCCACAGGTAGAGGTGCAGAATGGCAATGGTAATCAGGCTGGCGTTAATGCAGGCGGGGACCCTCCTAGAAATACTGGGGTTCGTCAGGTTGTAGAAGATAACCAAGAGGATCAGTTCACTCTGTTAGATGATGAAGATGAGAACACTCGCCGATTCGACGAGCTCACTGAAAAAATCAGATCCATTGAATCCCAAAACACTCTTGGTTTTGATGTTTCTGACTTGGGATTGGTGCCTGGAGTAAGAATTCCACATAAGTTCAAGCCACAAACATTTGACAAGTACAATGGCACTACTTATCCTAAAACTCATCTCCAATCTTATGTGGGGAGGATAGCCGCTCATACTGATGATGAGAAATTATGGATGTATTATTTCCAGAAGAACCTTACTAGGGCATCTCAAGAATGGTATATGAAGTTGAGCAGGAATTCTGTAAGGAACTGGAAGGAGTTAGCTCATGCTTTTGTCAAGCAGTATCAATACAATATGGATATGGCTCCAAACCGTACTCAGCTGCAGAGTATGGCTTAGAATGCGAAGGAGAGTTTCAAGGAATATGCTCAAAGATGGCGCCAGTTGGCTGCCATGGTTCAACCTCCACTACAGGACCGCGAGATGGCCGACATGTTTATGGGTACTCTTCAGGGAACTTATCTTGATAGGTTGGCCGCCTGTCCTTCAACTGGGTTTGCGGACATTGTAATCGCTGGGGAAAGGATTGAAAGTTTGCTGAAGCTCAGAAAAATACAAGATGTCAGTGGTGCTAGTTCTTCAGGAACAAATAAGCCTTTTGCTAATGGGCAGAGAAGAGAGAAGGCGAGACAAGTGTTGTGTACAGAGGACGGGGAAAAGGACGTTCTCAAGCTTATCACCAAGTGGATGCAGTGACAATTCCAACACTACCTATTCAGCAACAGTAGCCACAACAGCAGGTTCAACAACAGTGACCACAGTTCCAACAAAGGTCTAGGCAGAGGGACCGTAAAATTGACCCTCTTCCTATGACTTACTCAGCTTTGTTACCCCAGTTACTCCAACTGAAATTGGTCGAACTTCGTACCATGAGACCTCCTATTGCTGGTAACTTGCCACCCAATTATGATGCTAATGCCCACTGCGATTTCCATTCAGGTGCTCCGGGGCACACTACTGAAAAGTGCTGGGCATTTCAGCATAAGGTACAGGATTTGATTGATGCCAAGGCAATTAATTTCTCAACTCCACCGAATGTGCTTCAGAATCCTATGCCAGATCATAATGTGCCAAAGGTCAACGCCATTGAAGATGGGAAAGTTTTGAATTTGGTAACTGATGTGAACAGGGTGAAGACTCCTCTGAGTTTTGTGAAGGCTCGTTTGTTGAAAGGGCAAGTGTTCCCTGGCTGTGAAGAAGGTTGTGTTGATTGCAAGAATCAGAGTAATGGTTGTGATAAACTGAAGGCTAGTATTCAAAATTTGATTGATGAGGGTTATCTACAGTTCGATCAGGGGTACAAAAAGGACGATGGTGTGTCAGCTGTTACCATTTATTTTACGCCAGCTGAAAATCAAGTGCCAGAGCCTGCTGCAACCATTGTGCCTGCTGTCGTAAGCCCTATTACTATTACGGTACCAGGACCAGTTCCTTATATTAGTGAGCGAGCTATTCCATGGCACTACGGTGCATATGTTTACTACCAAGGAGAAAAACAAGAAGTGGAAACTCCAGCTGGGGGTAGTTCCAGTATTGATAATGTTGGAGGTCTTGGTGGCTTCACCAGAAGTGGACGTTTGTTTGCTCCACTGACTTTGAGAACTAATGTTGAAACTGAGGCAGCAGCCAAAGCCAAAGGTAAACAGGTGGCTACAGAGGAGGTTGTTATTCCTGAATCTGTGCAGAAAGGTACTTTTGAGAAAGAAGTCGAGGAGTTCATGAGACTTATCAAAAAGAGTGATTATAAAGTGGTCGATCAGTTGAACCAAACGCCATAAAAAATTTCTATCTTGTCGTTGCTTATGTGTTCTGCAGCTCATCGAGAGGCACTTTTGAAGGTCTTGAATATGGCCTATGTACCTCAAGAGATTACTGTGAATCAATTGGAGTCGGTTGTTTCTAATGTCAATGCTAGCCATGGGTTAGGTTTTACAGATTTTGATTTGACTACTGAGGGTCGTAATCACAACAGGGCATTACACATCACCCTGGAGTGTAAAGGGGAAGTATTATCTCATGTGTTGGTGGACACGGGGTCTTCCCTGAACGTGTTACCAAAGAAGGCCTTAATGAAGTTAGACGCTGACATAATTATTCTAAGACCAAGTGATTTGGTAGTGAGGGCTTTCGATGGTTCGAAACGTTCTGTATTCGGAGAGGTAGAACTCCCAGTAAAAATTGGTCCTCGAGTGTTTAAGTGCGTGTTCTACGTGATGGACATTCAGCCCGCATATAGTTGCTTGTTAGGCAGACCGTGGATTCATGCCGCTGGGGCAGTGACATCTACGTTGCATCAAAAGTTGAAATACGTGGTTGATGGTCAATTGGTGACTGTACGTGGAGAGGAAGACATCTTCGTAAGTCAGCTGTCTACCTTTAAGTACGTGGAAATGGATGGAGAGATCCATGAGATGCTGAGTCAAGTATTTGAGGCAGTCAATATTGGTGATTCATCTTCACAGGCGGTATCTTCTCAGGACGAAGAACAGGTGGGAACTTCTATTGCTTCTTACAAACAGGCTGTGGAAGTAGTCAGAGCAGGTAATGCCCAAGGCTGGGGCAAATTGATTGAAGTCTCTACAATGGAAGATAAGTTCGGTATAGGCTATAATCTGTATCAGGCTGCTGCAACAGAGCGCAAGGGGCCTATTACTTTCTACAGCGGGGGAATCATTAATCCAAATCAGATGTGCGCTGCAAGTGAAGATGGCGTCGACAGTGATTGTGATCTCGACAATTGGGTGCGCCCGTGTGTACCGGGTCAAGAGCTTTGCAATTGGTCTGTTGAAGAAATTGTTCAAGTTACTCTTCAAATAGAGTAATTTTCTTTGTTCTTCTTTGTTGCATGTTAAAATATCGCGCTCTTCCCAAGGCGTGTAGATCCATTTGTAGGGCCTCATAATTGCATTTGCAAGGTTTTTTTATCATTAATAAAGGACGTTTTGCATTCAAATTTTGTGTTCCTTGTCGTTCTTTTTTATTTTTGCAGAAAAAACAATAAAATGGCAATGTTTTATTTTTGTTGTTTCTTTTTTCAAAAAGTCTCATTCTAAAATAAAGCATGACCCTCAATCATGCAGACTTAATCACCCGGATTTCATTGATAACGATTCTGCTATGGCCAAGTATGACTTTGATAATCCAATCTATCAAGCCGAAGAGGGGGATGAAGAAGACTGTGAAGTTCCCGAGGAATTGGCCAGATTGTTAAAGCAGGACGAGAGGGTCATTCAACCTCACCAAGAGGCAATTGAGGTTATCAAAATTGGTTCCGAGGATGCCAAGAAAGAGATTAAGATTGGAGTCGGTCTGCAGGCCGAGGTGAAGAAAGAGCTGATCAGTATGCTGCGGGAATATGTTGACATCTTTGCCTGGTCGTATCAAGATATGCCAGGGTTAGATACAGACATTGTTGTGCACAGGTTGCCATTGAAAGAGGGTTGTCCTCCTGTCAAACAAAAGCTCCGGAGAACTAAACCAGAAATGGCTCTCAAAATCAAGGAGGAGGTACAAAAACAGTTAGATGCGGGATTTCTGGATGTCACCAATTACCCACCATGGGTTGTAAATATTGTTCATGTGCCGAAGAAAGATGGTAAGGTCAGAATGTGCATTGATTACCGAGATCTAAATAGAGCAAGTTCGAAAGATAACTTTCCTTTACCTCATATTGATGTACTGGTTGACAACACCGCTCAGTTTTTAGTGTTCTCATTCATGGACGGTTTCTCCGGGTACAATCAGATCAAGATGGCGTCGAAGGACATGGAGAAGACAACGTTCATTACTCCATGGGGTACCTTCTGTTACAAGGTGATGCCTTTTGGGTTGAAGAATGCTGGGGCAACGTATCAGCGAGCTATGGTAACACTATTCCACGATTTGATTCACATAGAGATTGAATGTTATGTGGATGATATGATTGCCAAGTCTCGAATAGAAGAAGAGCATCTGGTCAATCTGCAGAAACTGTTTGAGCGGTTGAGAAAGTTTCGACTAAGGCTGAATCCGAACAAGTGGACTTTCGGAGTGCAGTCCAGTAAATTGCTGGGTTTCATCGTAAGCGAAAAAGGAATTGAGGTTGATCCCGCCAAAATAAAAGCGATACAAGAAATGCCTGTACCAAGAACAGAAAAAGAAGTACGTGGTTTCCTGGGTAGATTGAACTACATTGCACGGTTCATATCTCACCTCACAGCCACTTGTGAACCAATATTTAAGCTGTTAAGAAAAGAACAAGCGGTCAGGTGGAATGACGATTGCCAAAGGGCTTTCGAGAAAATAAAAGAATATTTGCGGGAACCTCCAATTCTCGTGCCTCCAGTTCCAGGGAGACCATTGATCATGTATTTGACTGTGCTTGAAGGGTCCATGGGTTATGTTCTCGGTCAACATGACGAGACAAGTAAAAAGGAGCATGCCATCTACTACTTGAGCAAAAAATTCAATGATTGCGAATCCCGATACTCAATGCTTGAGAGGACATGTTGTGCACTTGCATGGGCTGCTAAGCGATTGAGGCAATATATGCTCACTCATACAACCTTATTAATTTCAAAGATGGACCCTGTTAAGTACATATTTGAGAAACCAGCATTGACCAGACGGGTTGCACGTTGGCAGATGGTGTTGACTGAATATGATATCCAGTATACTTCTCAGAAAGCCATCAAAGGAAGTATCCTGTCAGACTATCTTGCGCAGCAGCCTATTGATGATTATCAACCGATGAAATTTGATTTCCCTGATGAGGACATCATGTTTCTCAAAGTTAAAGACTGCGAGGAACCACTCCTGGAGGAGGGGCCAGACCCTGAATCCAAACGGAGTTTGATGTTTGATGGGGCCGTCAACATGAATGGATACGGAGTTGGAGCAGTTCTTATCACGCCAGAAGGTGTTCACATGCCCTTCACTACCCGAGTAACTTTCGGATACACCAACAATGAAGCAGAATATGAAGCTTGAATAATGGGGATCGAGGAGGCGATTAATTTGCGAATTAAGACCCTCGATATCTTTGGTGATTCAGCTTTGGTAATCAATCAAGTGAATGGGAACTGGTACATGCACCAGACACATCTGATTCCATATAAAGATTATACGAGAAGAATGCTGACGTTTTTCACAACGGTAAAGTTGTACCATATTCCTCGAGATGAGAATAAGTTTGTTGATGCCTTGGCCACATTGTCTTCTATGATCAAAGTGCAAAGGTGGAACCATGTACCCAAGATTAATGTGTCTCGTCTTGATAGACCTGCATTTGTGTTTGCTGTTGATGCAACGTCTGATGACAAGTCGTGGTTTCGATATCAAATGCTTCTTGAAGAGTCAAGAGTACCCGCCTGGGGCATCTACCAAAGATAAGAAGACTTTGAGGAGATTGGCTGGTAATTTCTTCTTGAATGAGGATGTGTTGTACAAATGAAACTTTGACATGGTTCTGCTCAGATGTATGGATAGACACGAGGCAAACATGTTGATGCAAGAAGTGCACGAAGGCTCTTTCGGTACCCATGCCGGAGGACATGCAATAGCAAAGAAACTATTGAGGTCGAGGTATTATTGGTTGACTATGGATGCAGATTGTTGTTCATACGCCCGCAAATGCCACAAATGTCAGATTTATGCAGATAAAGTGCATGTACCTCCGAATCCGTTGAATGTCATGTCTTCTCCTTGGCCCTTTGCAATGAGGGGCATTGACATGATTGGAAAGATTGAGCCAACTGCTTCCAACGGCCATCGCTTCATCTTGGTCGCTATTGATTACTTTACCAAGTGGGTGGAAGCAACATCCTATGCTAATGTCACCAAGCAGGTGGTAGCCAGATTTCTGAAAAGAGATATCATCTGTCGCTACGGAGTTCCCGAAAGAATCATTACTGATAATGGTTCTAATCTCAACAACAAAATGATGGCAGAATTATGTCGGGACTTCAAAATTGAGCATCATAATTCTTCACCGTACCGTCCAAAGATGAATGGTGCTGTTGAAGCGGCCAACAAGAACATTAAGAAGATTGTGCAAAAGATGGTGGTGACCTACAAAGATTGGCATGAGATGTTACCGTTTGCCTTGCATGGGTACCGAACATCAGTAAGGACATCTACTGGGGAAACACCGTTCTCACTTGTGTATGGTATGGAGGCAGTCCTACCAGTTGAAGTTGAGATTCCCTCGCTGAGAGTTATGATGGATGTCAAACTGGATGAGGCAGAATGGGTTCGCACCCGATTCAATGAGTTGAGCTTAGTTGAGGAAAAGAGATTAGCAGCTATTTGCCATGGTCAATTATATCAGAGAAGAATGAAGCGAACATTTGATCAGAAAGTGCGACCTCGGGAGTATCAAGTTGGTGAATTGGTACTTAGAAAGATCCATCCTCCAAACACAGATCATAGGGGAAAATGGACACCGAACTATAAAGGTCCATATGTGGTTAAAAAGGTTTTCTCTGGCAGAGCCTTGATGCTTGCAACCATGGATGGTGAAGATTCTCCATCCCCTGTCAACTCAGATGCAGTCAAAAAATACTTCGCATAAATAGACCCGCTGGACAAAATAAAAGAAAGAAAAGTCCATGCAAAAAAGGGCATCCCGGCGAGCCATAAAAACAGAATAAAAAGGTTCGGGCAAAAATTAGGGATATAAAATAAAAAATTGTACACCCAGTGAGTTGAAAATCCGCAAGGATACCTTAGGCAAGAAAGGGTATCTCGGTGGATTGAAAACCCGAAAAGGGTTGTCCACGCAAAAGAGGGATTAAGCGAAGACTGTGATCTGAGTCATCTGTACTGCCTCATCGTTTCACTCAAACTGGCAATCTCCAAAAGGTAGGAATCAGTCCAATCATCCTCCTCAAAAAGTGAAGATAATCAGAAAATTTTGAAGACATACTGGCTATAGCAGAATTGAAACTCAGTGAAATGTCGTTTTCGCGTTGCCATTAGATTAGTTTCTTTTCTCAATTTTCAGCAATCACCTCTTTCCAGGGATTGCTTCCTGACGTACTTGCCTATTCTGGGCATTTCAATCAATAAAGTTGGTTATTCAGTCAAAAAGCTTCCTATTTGTTTTCATTTTACTGTTTTGTTTGCAAAAACGTCCGAATTTTTGATAAAAAACATTGCATCGTTGAAAACATTGAGGCTTTATAATAACATGCGCAGGGAAAACATTTAAAATTGCTTTGAATGTTAATTAACCCTGGACGGTGGATTCAAACCATGCAGTCTCCGGGACATATGTGTGCATTTCTCTTGTTGCAGGTTTACATTCAGAAGCCTAACATGGAGTCATTTTCAGCGCCAAACATTGTTGGGTGCTCCCCCCAATAAGTGATGGTTTAGAGTCGGATTCTTTTCAGCACGGGGCATATGAGCATATCCTTTTTCTTGCAGAACACCGGGGAAATCATGTTCAGGAAAGGGTTCACATGTCACCCTTTTGTCACAACGTTTACTGATTGAGTCCATTAATCAGCTGACGGTCGCTCACGACGATTCGATATCGACAAGTTAATGGCCACTGGGTATTGTGGTATATTATTAAGTCAATTCTCCCATTCAATACTTCCGACAGCTACAAGCGTTTTTGCGTCGATAACGGTTGCAAATTCCCCATTAGAGTTGCTTTGCAGACCTCGCAGTTAATGATTCAAAACTCAGTGAGTGTCCAGGAGTTTGAAGATGCCGAATCTTCTGTAAAATTCTCTTGGGATGATTTCTTCAGATCAGCCTTGTAATCTGGGGAAAAAGCGAGTTTGTGACCCTCCCAAGCATGGGGCATCGTGAAATCCCTCCGGCAGGATGTGTTCCAGATCTATTATCTCCAGTAAAGTGACCTCTCAATTATTGTATTCTTAGCTCAAGTCTCGGTATTTGCTTAAGAGTTTAAAGATACTCGGTCTTCTATAGAATCCTCTTAAGGGGCATCCCCAGCACGAGACACTTTGAAGCGGTTCTCCCTAGCAGAGTTTGTTGTAAACTCATTATCCCTAGTGGAGTCGTCAAGCGGAAGGTTTGCTTAACATAGGGAATTGTGACACTTATCCTAAGCTCGACAGTTTTGTTCCTCAACAGACTACCGTGGATTTACTTTATGTTTCCCCCAGCAGATCTCTAGGGACTCTTTTCTAGCATGTCGCAACGGATTGTCTTCCAACCAGGATTTGGGTATCCCCGATGGAGTAGCTCCGGTCCCCAGCAAGATCGTATATCTGGTAGTTATATCCCCACAGAGTTCAGCATCGAATCTTGTCAGTAATATTCCCCAGCTGAGTTGTTGTTTTTCTCCCCGCAGAGGTTTAGCAGATCGACAGAATTTCTTCCTCAGCAGAGTGTTAGCACATTCTTTCCCCAGCCAAGTCAGAAAGTTGTCATTCCCCCAGTAGAGTTGCTATGATCAGAATTCATCCCCAGGCAGATGAAATAATTCTTGGCAGAGTCATCACTCCCCTGAATCTCAAAGTCCAATTTATTTTTGGCAAGCGTGAAAATTCGAAGCAGACAGATTGTTCATTCATTCTCCAGCAGAGATATCATCCTTTCAGGAGTCTCTGAGGTCAAATCATTGATCATTGTTCCTCAGCAGAGTCAACAGGGATGTCTGATATGTATGCAAAGCGTAATCTAGTGTTGAATTTTTGCAAAAGTCCACCCGCAGTGTGGCCAATCAGTAAGTCAACTGACTTTATCCAAAAGGCATCTTTCAAAAGTCCATCTTAGGGTGGCAAATCAGCAAAGTCCAACCGCAGATTGGCAAAAGTCCATCTTAGGGTGGCAAATCAGCAAAGTCCAACCGCATATTGGAAAAAGTCCATCTTAGGGTGGCAAATCAGCAAAGTCCAACCGCAGATTGGCAAAAGTTCATCTTAGGGTGGCAAATCAGCAAAGTCCAACCGCAGATTGGAAAAAGTCCATCTTAGGGTGGCAAATCAGCAAAGTTCAGCCGCAGATTGGCAAAAGTCCATCTTAGGGTGTCAAATCAGCAAAGTCCAACCGCAGATTGGAAAAAGTCCATCTTAGGGTGGCAAAGCAGGGTAAAGTCCAACCGTAGATTGGCGAAAGTCCACCCGCAGTATAGCAAGTCAGTAGTCATCTGACTCCATTTAAAAGATAATTTAAAGACCAACCGCAGATTAGCGAAAGTCCACCCACAGTGTGGCAAGCCAGTGGTCGTCTGGCGTCGTACAAAAGACATTCTTAAAGTCCACCCGCAGTGTGGCAAGCCAGTAGTCGTCTGGCGTCGTACAAAAGACATTCTTAAAGTCTACCCGCAGCGTGGCAAGCCAGTAGTCGTCTGGCGTCGTACAAAAGACGTTTTTAAAGTCCACTCACAGTGTGGCAAGCCAGTAGTCGTCTGGCGTCGTTTAAAAGAAATTCTTAAAGTCCACCCGCAGTGTGGCAAGCCAGTAGTGGTCTGGCGTCGTACAAAAGACATTGTTAAAGTCCACCTGCAGCGTGGCAAGCCAGTAGTCGTCTGGCGTCATTCAAAAGATGGTCTTAAAGTCCATCCGTAATATGGCAAGCCAGTAGTCGTCTGGCGTCGTTCAAAAGACATCTCTCCAATGTTATTCTTCTTATCAGTGTTTTATCTAAGCAGCGTTCATTTGGTTGGGTTTATATCCTTTTTCTTCTTCTCCACATAGTGCAAATTTTCTAGTTATTCTTGGTATTCAATCCCTCCATACCTTGAAAGTCTGAAAGCAACCGCTATCATCCATTCAGGTCTACAGTGATTGAATAGAGGCAGCTGTAACACCCCAAAATTTTCCCTCTCATTTTTCATATCATTTAGCATGTGCTTTCATTGCATTACATTGCATTCAAGTCATAGAAAAATAAAGCATTCATCTTTACATTCAGCATAGGGCATGTGATCAGTGGTTTTCAGAGTATTGATCATCCAAGGCAAGAGAGCTAGAGTCAAGGGTCTCCCAACAAGCCTCAAAGGTCTCTTATATCATATATCATCTCATTTGATCCCACAAGTCATTGGAAGATGGGAATTCATCAAGAAGATTAGGCAGTCATCATCTCCTGTCAAAAGTAGTCCAAATTAGGGTTTTAGATTCAAGCAGTCTCCAAATGAAATTTTGGTTCAAACTTGATCTCAATGTTTTCTACATGATGTCAAGTATCTAAGGATGGAATATTGCCCATTGGTTCATTTTAGAAGAGTTTCAATTGGTTAGTTGCTTGAGAATCAAGAAATTAGGGAAAAAGTCAACTGTGCAGTGAAAAAGTCAACTCCTGACTTTTATAGGTCAAATTCATGAAATTCAAGTTACATATGTTGAATGGACAAGATTTTATCAAGAAATGATGGAGGAATCATCAAAAATCAAGAATTGCACAAAGTTTCCATTTTTAGAAACTTAGGGTTTCCAAAAATGGCAAGTTTGGACCATTTTGCACTACACTTCAAGGCATTCTTTCTTCAAGATAAAAGCTTCAAACTTCAGGCCCAAGTTGATCCAATTAAAGATCACATCTTAAGCTTCAAATCCATATAAATAACTCTTCCATTGGATCAAAATTGAGAGAGTTATGAGCAATCAAAGTGGAGCAAAATCAAGGCAAATTCCAAGTCATGGCAAGGCAAGTTCAGGCCTACAGGCCATAATTTCATCAAACAGGTGGTGTGCCAAATGTCAAGCCAATTTTCTCCATTAAGAAAGCTTCAAATGAAACATTGTTGAACATCAAAGTTGTTCATCTCCATGTCCTCTTCAACTTTGATTTTAGACATTTTTTCATTTGAACAAGTCACAAGGGTCATATGAGGGTTCAAAGAGGGGTGCTCACAACTGAAAACATGCCCAAGAATGCTTGCCCCATGGGCGCATTTTCTTGCCCACCAAAGTCAGTTTGTCCACTTGAGTTCCCAATCATTTTGCATCATCTTCCAAGCTTCCATTCAATTTGATTTCAACATCAACATTGTTCTTTGATGTCCCCTCTTTCCATAGCCACCAAAATCATCTCATTTCATGTACTATGCTTAGAGATTTTCAGTTGCCAACTTCATTGTTTCCATTGCATTTTGATAACCAAACATGAGAAGTTTGCACTGTTTTGCTTTGGTCAATTCACACGCATACATCAAACACTTCATACTAGTCAACTCTTTACTTCTTTTGAACAAACACAATCCTTATACATACATGACTTGCCATGCTATCATGCACCAAAGAGGAAAATACCAAGCTTGTTCACCAAGTTTCTGCTGCTACACAACATAACATCATCACCATCATTCATTTAACCATCATCACCATAACATAAACAATAACACACGAGTTTCTATTTTCCTCTTCATTTCAAATTACTCAGCTCACCCTCTCTTTACTTCTAACACCATAATTAACCTAACTCAGGTTCTAACCATCAACTGAGTTGGTTAAATCCTAACTCAACCTATATAAGACCCTCCCTAACTAACTTTGAAGAGAACACTTCATTTTACTTGATTTCTCACAAAACACTCTCTGAATTTCTCTGAATTCTCTCTTTCTCTACACGATTTCATCATCATCTTCATCCATATTTCATCTTTATCATCATCAATGGTTCATCTCTGATCAAGAATAAGAGAGAATAAGTTCAATTCATCAAGTACAGTTTTAGTTCAGTTGGAATTTCATTATGGTTTTCTTCAAGATCTCAAGTTCCATAGCATTTATTTTGCTCAGTTCAAGCTCGAGAACTTAAAGATCACCTCTGGTTTTCTTTTGATTCAAGGTTTCATCAGTTTCAGGTTCAAATTTCTTCAACTTTAATTGCATCTAATTTACTTTGTTTTACCTTGTTTTGGTGTTTATGAAGCTTACTAGAAGCTACGAACGATCTGGCTAGTTGATAGGCTCTCTAAGAGCATAGTTGTAGAACCTAAGGCAAATTTCTCTTGTTCGATTCTCTCTGATCAGGCATTGTTTGTGAATTTGAACTGTGGATCTATGTTCTACGTGACTTCCTCTTTCATTTGATGTATGGCTTGTGAATTTCTGGGGAATTTGAAGGTTGCAGGTGGTGGCGCTTCGCCGGAGAAGATGACTGGAGGTCCTTCTCCGGCCGGTGGAGATTTTCAGTTAGGGTTTTGGATTTTAAAACGTGGCCATCTGATTTTGTTTGATCCAACGCTTATTATCTTGCCAGCACATTAATGAGACATGTGCCTCACACGTGATTTCATTTTGGGTCTCAGATGCTTGCATGTGTGTGTGCGTATGGTTGTTATCATGTGCATGCCTTGTGATGCGTTGGATTGTTATATTTTTCTTGATTATTATTGACTGATTGATCATGTGGTTCTGATTGGGTCCAACTTTGACTGAGTATACACCTTAATGCCACACACACACGCCTTTATGGACTGGGTTTTTAAATTGTTTTTTACACACCACACGCTAAGCCCAACTCCATTTTAAACTGAAAATTTACTTTCGCCACACCCCCTGCATCATTTTCTTTGTATTTTAATTTTCTTTTTTATACATGTTCTATTTCCTCTTATTAAAAATACCAAATTTATTCTAAAAATTCTATAAAAATTCACCAACCATCTTGACACATTAAAATAAATTTCCATGATTTTTAATTCTGAGTTTATGGAATTTTTCTCATATTTTCTTAATTTTCTTTTATTTTCCTTTTAAAATGCATTCTTCATGATACTTGGTTCATTTTCAATTTATTTGAACTAGTTTCTTTCTGACTTTTTGAATGGCATTTGGTTTGATCCTATTACATATCTTGATACATTTAATCCATATTCTTGTTGATTTTTAAAGTCATTTTATCTTAGAGTTTAGAGGTGATCTTGGTGCATCAATAATGTTTAATCTTAATGAATTGTGAGGCATGTTTGAATATGATCCTTAAAAGGTTTTGACCTATATTTTTGTGATGTGTTTGCTCCCTGGTTTTACTACATGTGATATGATTCTTGTAAATTTTTATCATCTTTCGAATGTGTTTTGGTTCACCTTAATTGCCTTGATGCATGTTGATCCTCAAGTGAATTGTTTTTGAGTTTTGGGTGTGATGTGACCAAGTTGCCTTGCATTATTTGTTGAGATGTTTTATAGGTCATTTCTTGAATATTATAGGTCCTTCTTGGTTCATTCATAGGTCATTATGATTTGTGTTTACCATTGATGTGTGTTTATGCATTTTAACTTGCATTTTTGTCCTAATTCCACATCTCATTTCTTCTTGTGCTCTACATGGTTTGTGTTTGCATTGTGTATGCCATTTCATTAATATCATTTACATATCATCAATTGTATGCTACTGGTCTATATGTACTCATACTCATCTCACATGTCATGCATCTTTAACATGTAAATTTGTGCATCTAATTGAAACTTGTTTCTCTCCTTTTTACTTCTTCATCTATTTTCTTATACTTGAATCATTTCATCCATGAATTGTATGATTGTTCATATGCATTATAAGACATTCATAAATTATGTACACTTCTGACCTTGACATTTCTTTAAGCATAAATACATGTTCATCTTGCATTTTTACTCATCTTTCATCAACTACTTTCATGGTGCATTTCTTTGATGTTTAAGACATTGTTTGTGCAAAGTTTGATTGTGTTTGGTACCTTAACTTTAGAGGACTTTCTTAGGGTATAAGTTCTGACTTAGAAACTTTATCAACCTTTAGGACATTTCTTCTTTAGTTCTTAACTTGTTTGATCTTTACTTGTCATTCTTTCTTTATTTCTTTACTTGCAAATTGTTTTTGCTAACATTTTCAGGGGCTAATGGTAAGTCAAGTGTGTGGGTGTGCACCAACATACAACCTCTACTTTTATCTCTTTAAGCTATCAAGTTGTGATTGTGATAAGCATCTAATGCTTTCTTTGTTCAATCTTTCATCCATTTTGAGTTCTTAACTTAGCTTCCATCTTTGAAGTAAGTTAGAACTCACTCTTCTTCTCTTTTCTTTTAGAGTTAGGTTTCTAAACCACACTTAACCATTAGGAACATCCATGTATGATAACTTTAGGGTTTGAGTCTTAGTCTCCCTCATTAGATTTTACCTTTCTTAACCTTTGAGTCTCTCTTCTTCTCATCTCAAAACAAAAGCAAAAACACTTAATAAAGGCATAACATATATTGTATTTGAGCCTTTCATGTGAGAATGAGATAGTGTGGGGTCTTATCTCACTTTCTTAGAATGTTTAGCGTACGTCCTGTCTTGGGTCGATATGTGAGGCATTCGATCCTACGTGAAAGACTTAAATACAATATGCGTTGTAAACACAAAATAATCAAAACACTTCTTCTTAAAAGACAAAAACAAACAAACTTTTTTCTCATCTCCTTCATTTTATTCCTTAAGGACTCGTCATGTCCGTTCTACCGCAAACAGGTAACGCCTAAGTCTCCATACAGCGAGCTGCAACACCTAACTGCTAGGACGCCCACTCTGACGTTTTCGTTAAAAAACACAAACAAAGCAACCCTTGTTGAGGGGAACTACGTCGTTTTGATTCTCATTTTCCCGATGAGATACGTAGGCAGTGGGGTAGGGCCCACTCGAGCACTTCTTTTATTTTCCCTACATTTATTTCTCGTTCTCTTTCCATTCTTTTTCTAGTATCTTTTCTATTACCCTTTGAGCAGTACTTCAAGCGTGGATCCCGTCGAGTACGACGGACGTGAAGGGGTGCGATAACCTTCCCTTCACGTAACCGACTCCCTTACCCTTTCTCTTTGGTTCGTGAGACCTCGTTCTTTCCTTCCTCCCAAGTTTGTGCAGCATTACCTTTCCCTTTCTTTGGGATAAAATGCCTGGCTGGCGACTCTCTTCCTTTCTTCCGCACCACTTTCGCGTTTGTACCTGGATGAAAATCCCGGGAGCGACAAATACCACTATGTAACACCCTAAACCCCCGCGACAAATAATAACAAAATATCAGAGTAAAATAAAACACAAAATGTTTAGGATGGCACTTTCAACCATTCAACTGCTCATGCATAAGATAATAACACATCAACATCGCAAGAAAACATATGTAAATAACCATCTCTACAGCAACGGAATTTCAGCGAAATTATAACATGTTTAATACCACATAAACATCATCAAGTAATAGAGTAAACAACTACAAGCATTCTGACAACCCAGTGTTACAATAAGAGCACACACGACATGACGAAATAAAAGAGAAGACCTCGTCTTCACTAACTCCAACTCAGCACTACTCCTGCTTATCTGCACGTTACCCACGTGGAGGTAACATTCAAACAGAAGGGGTGAGATTCTCAAAATCACATAAGAAATGCATAATATAGGTATGAAAGCATAAAAACATTACACAATCTACCCTATCATTACACCACATAAGCACAATTAGCATTTCCAACACAAGCAGATAACCAACACAACATAATACGATGCAATGAGACCCACGACTCGACTCAATGCATATGGTACCAATTCGATCCATGTTTCATGATCATAATTCCCGTCAGAATTTCCATAATAGTCGCTCACACCCCACATGGGCACACGACATCCGTGATCGCTCACGCCCCACATGGGCAGACGAACACTCATAATCGCTCACACCCCACATGGGCATGCGATTACCTCAACAACAACAACAACATGATTCTATTTCAAAGAATCCGGATAAGGCACTCACACCCCACATGGGCACACGACTTATCTCACAACTCATGCAATCATGTAATGCATATCAACAACAACATACAATGATATTCATCTTAATCATTATACCACACCAGTGCTAGGCACCATGCAACAACAATGCTATAACAGCTCAACAACATCATCAACGACAACTCACAGCATAAAAATTAATAACAATATATTTCGGACTCTATAACGTCACAACGTGACACCACCACTGTCTAACACGCAACATATACCTGCTAAAACATGCAACAACAGCAATCCATAGCCATAACACGCATACACACAACCGAAATCACCATTTCACCTTACAACACATAACAACATACACAAAAACACAATTAACGCATTGAATGGTTGCAATTCTGGTACTGAAATTAATTTTTATAAAAATTATATGAAACCAGCTTTCCAACGCTTCGAACGGCGACTGAAACGGACCTACGGATCAAAAGATACGAATTTTTAAAGTTTTAGAAAATTCGGTTCGTCTCAGCTCTGCTCGCCTGATTCTCCCCTGGCGAAGCACCAGTGGAGCCATTTTCGCCTGGCGGATTTTCCTTTCTCCTGGCAGATTCCCCTTTCGCCTCATGCTCGCCTAGCGAAGCAGTGGCGAATCTCCTTCCCCCATACAAAATCCAGAAACCTCTATTTTTCACCCTTCGCTCGCCTCTCAATTCGCTTGGCGACCATCTGGCTAATTTTTGCCTGGCGACCATCTGGCGGATTTTTGCCTGGCGACCATCTGGCAAATTTTCGCCTGACGGATTTTCCTTTTGCCTAGCGAATCTGGCAGGATCAGCAATCTTGCGATTGCGATTCTGCACGACTCAGACCTCAAAATTCTTACAAATTTGACACCATACAGTCCAAAAACACGCAAATAATCATGTTTGTATCGTACAACAACAACCCTTTCAACGCAACATCACAATTCCACTATTCAATTCATACATTTCACATATTATGACAATCACCGACACGCAGAACCTCAATTCGATCGACACAAACAATACATAGGGATGATCCTAATGGTTTATCTACCCTCATACAAAGATTATGCAACCCTTAGAGATTAAAGAACCCCACCCTTACCTTAGTGACGATTCTTCGGAGGTTCTCTAAGCCCTAGCTCTGCTTCTCTCTTCCGTTCTTATTTTTCTCCAGAAACACGATCGTTCCAAAACTGATTCTCCCATTCCAATTTTCCTCCTTTTCCTACTATAACCCTTAGACCCTTATTATGCTTTTCCTTCTTTATCCTCACTAACCACCACGAAAGGACCACTTTGCCCTCCCTATTTCTTGTTTTTCCATTATATTATTATTATCCCAATATTATTATTATTATTATTATCTTACTAATTAAATAATAATAACAATATTTCTTAATAATTCACGTTAATATTATTAATCAATATTCCCAATATTAATTAATTAATTACTAATCACACCACTTCTTCCTACACCTTAATCTCTATGATTCAAAGGTCACTACCCCATACTAAGGGCAACCCAGCCTCAACCAAACACACACAAACATGCACATGTACACAACATCATATAATTTAATTACGAAAATAATTAAAATAAATCGGGGTGTTACAACTCTCCCCCACTTAGAATATTTTCGTCCTCGAAAATTTACCTCATATGAGTAACTCCAGATACGACTCTCGCATCCTGCCCTCTAATCCCCAAATCATAAAAGGCAACACCATGAATAACAACAAACGAACTCATCAATAACAACAACAAGATGCAATGCTCACGCAATGCACTCGACGACCAACTCAAGACGCAAAGAATAGCCGAATTACACACACACATGTTCACTCTTGAACCAGAACACAACACAATCGTTATAATCACCACAGGTAACACTCCCATAATTCCCCATCCTAGGAATTAGCTACTCGTACTCGGACCACCACCATAAGAAACGAGGCAACCACAGAGATAAGAACATAAAGTTCCATGATACAACATCGTCCTAACCACTTTAACATGACCAAAACACCAACCTCGTGGTCACACAATCATCAAGACAACAATTCTACGATTCACCAATCAAACATGTAACTAGTAGTACATGATTAATATTTAAACCTTTCACCATATCACTTCCATTCCTGCAGGTCATAACGATCAACCTTTGAACTCCTACCGTTCACGCACGCATATTCGAATCGCGCTACATCACGCTTCTGTTGCACACTCTGATTACTCGCAACTATCAAATTCACCAATTTCAAATCCAACTTCTGACTCTCTCTAATATTTACCAGGAAGTCATCATTCATCTTTTTTATACCCAACCTCTCACTCTACTGCGTCAACTCACACATTAGATATAAGTCTTTGGGCTGCTACTCAATTGTAATTCTCTGACCATCAAAGCAGACATATGAAAAAAATTTCGACCTAACTCATCAGGCACGACATTAACTTTACCAATAGGATAATTCGAGTCAAGGTCATAACTCATCAAGAGTTCCAACCATCCTCATTGTCTCATATTCTATTCCTTCTGACCAAATAGATGTTATACACTCTTGTGATTACTAAACACTTCGGGTCTAGATCCATAAAAATAATACCTCCGGATCCTCAACACAAATGCAACCGCAGCCAATCCCAAATCTTGAACAGGATATACCCTTTCATGAATCCTCAATTGTCGTAAGGCATAAGCTACGACTTCACCATCTTACATTATTACACTGTCTAAACTCATCACAGACACATCCCAATACCCCACAAACGGTTTATTAGGATCAGGAAGACTCAAAACTGGAGCCGTAATTGACTTCTACTTCAGCTCTCTAAAATTTCCTCACAACGAACATCCCCACACAAATAACTTACCCTTCGCAAGTCAACTGAGATAAAATGCTAACTTGGAAGAGTCTTCCATAACCTGCGGGAATCACCCATTGAGTCCAAAAAATCCTCTAATCTCCTTAACCAACTTCAGAGGTTTCTCATTATAGAACTGCATCTACTTTGGATGGATCCACGACAACACCCTTATCTAAAATAACATAACTAAGAAAACTCATCCTTATCAACCAAAAATCACACTTTGATAACTTAGCATAAAACTTCATCTCTTCCAATACTTGTAACTCAATTCTCAAATACCCTACACGTCCTTCTTCTGATTTTATAATAAATCAGAATACCCCAACGAACACCACTTCAAACTTATCTGATTAAGCACGGAAGATATGATTCGTAATCCCCATCCACACCCTAAGCGCATTACAAGCATAAACAACATCATCCTATATTGTAATACTCCAAACCGAGTTCCAAAGGTTCCAAGTCATATATTCTTGAAAGTGGACACTTATCCTTAAGCACTTTGGAAAGTTATCAATCTGCATAAAAACACACTTATCCACTGGAGTGCCTACCCATCAAACAATACATAAATCTCATTTATGTCCATCAGTAGAATAACCTCCCTATCAACAAACAACCGTTTAGTATAGGTTCAACACTCTTCAATGATAGAGATGCAAAAGTAATACTACTACAACCGTAACATACGCAACCTTCGAAATTCATCCTGAGTTCGAAACAATTTATCCAAAACAGCTTAACAACCTCTGGTTCTGGTTACCATATTCCATATCAATTCTTCTTACGGGGTTTCGACCCACTCAATGTTTCTGTTGACACAAGATTTTCAACCCATAACAAAGTAATACCATCAAGGAACTTCAAATCATCCGTGATTCGTCACAATTCAAACTCAATCTATCTAGAATACAACTGTGGGTTTCCATACTACTCACCGATTAACACGTGATCTCATGTTATCATCCATTTCTCTACTAACAATACTAAAGCTCTCCAAGGTGACACCCTTGGTCTCACAAATCTTCTTTCTAATAAATCTTTTAACTGCTATTTCAGTTCTACTAATTCTAACGCCGAGATCATGTATGATGCCATAGAATATGGTACCGGGGACAAGATCAACAGAGAACTCCACCTCTATCTTTAGCGGTACATCCGATATGTCATCCAAAATACGTCTGGAACTCACGCACAACTGGTAGTTCATCGTTGTGACTTTACTGCTAATCTCCAGAACACCATCATTGCAAACATGGCAAACATATGAGCATCATCTCTTGAGAGTTCTTCTACTTACTTAGCAGGTATAACCTTAACTCTTCACTTTCGTCAAAGTTAAGTTCACTCTTTACTCTCTAAGAAGCAACCATCCACAATACCAGATCATTTCCTGTCGGAGACATCCCAACTTACCGACGTACAAAACCTCAAATCTGCCTCATCTTCAGATATATAAGAATCTGAATCGGCTCATCAAAACCATCGGTAAGCACTTTGCTTAACTCTGAACAATTCACTGAACACACTATCTGTAACACCCCAAAATTTTCCCTTTTGTTTATATACTAATTGGCTTATGTTTCTTGCATTTTTGCATTGTGCACAACATTGGTTCTTAGCATGGGATCAAGGTACTTGGTCCATATTCTCAAGTCTTAAGTTTCAAGGTGGCTCATGGGGTTCATCATATCTTTTTAAGGTCAAGCATGGCAAAGGATTTCAAGTGGATCTTTTTCTCCTGATCAGAGAGACCAATTAGGGTTTGTGAATCAAAAGGACTTCTTGTTGAACTTTGGGGATTCAAGCATGTTTTTATGATTTCCATATGCTCACAAGTGTTCATGGATGGAGATTTGGTTGATGGTTCATGGTGAAGAATGTTCAGTGGATCAGTTGCTTGTGAACTAAGCAAAAGTCAACTATAAAGGAGAAAGTCAACTGTGGAATTTGGAGGTTCTTTTCATGGTTTTCAAGGTCTCACATCCTCATATGGTCTTCAATTGTCAAGATTCATGCCATTCACCAAGAATCAAGAGGTTGTGCAAAAGTTACTAAATTTGGAAAATGACCTATAATGAAAACTTTCCATTTTTGGAAACTTTTCCATCACATTCAACTTGACTTTTCATCATCAAGGAAGCTCCAAATGAATTTTCCTCCAACATGAAAGTTGAAGATCTTTCTCTCCCATTTCCAAAAAGTACTAGATGGTTTCCATACCATTCGTAGAACTCAAGTTATGGTCAAAAGATGGCAAGGTACATTTTGAGGTTTTCATATGGTTCCATTTTTCCACCTTTTGCATTTTGGCACAAATGGACTTGTAATTGATTTTTTTGGTTCATGTCATATTACAACATCAAAATACAAGTCAAGAGGATCAATTTTGGCCTTTGAATCAATTCATTTCATGCCATATTTTCCATTATTTTCACAAAGTGCAAAAATGTAAATTGATTCAAAACTTGCAAATCAAGAAAGTTCAAGGTCCAAAATCAATTCAGAAGTGATCCATGAGTGAATTGGAAATGAATCATGCTGAGTACAAGGGTGTTGCACATGTGGATTAGTGGTGGTAGCACATAATGCAAAATTGTAATTTCACCCAAATCTCACTAACCAAAGGATTAACCACTTGCTAATCACAATCAGTAGACTAATGAAGAGTATATAAGTTAACTCATGCCTCCCAAACTAGGTCATGCACTCTCATTTGCTCAGAATTTCAAAAAATCACTCTCACTTTCTCTCCTTCAAATCTCTCATTCCTTGAGGGTTTTTGAAAATCTCTTGGCATATTCTTGATCAGTGAGTTGAAAGGAGAACAAATCATCCATTATTTTAAGCTGAAAGGAAGGATTTCACCAAGTTCCATTCAAGAGGATTCAACTTGAATCTCAAGATCTAGCACGATTTCAAGCTCTAGTTGCATTTATTTTGCATCTAGAGGTTCCAAGGAGTTGATCTGCAGTCTTTGGAAGGATTTCTTGGAGGTTTTCAAGTTCTACAAGGTTCAGGTTGGTGAATTTTTCATACTCACAGAACTTAAATTTTTTATATGCATAATGATCCTTGATGTTCACTGATCACTCTGATCTATTTTGTTTGAAGTTTGGACGTATGATTTGTGTGTAATGTGGATTTAAAGTTTTAGATCTAATTATGTTTTCATTCGATTCTCATTGTGTGGTTGTTGTTTGATGAAATGGACTGGATATTTGAGATCCTTGCATTTTTCTGGTCAAAATGGAGTACCTATATGCATTTTCTGGAGTTTTTTTTTACCACAGCTCACCGGAGAGGGTGGCCGGAGCCCTAGCTCCGGCGGCTGGGATGATTCAGTCCGGCGAGGAGAATTTTGAGGAAGAAGAAGCAATCTGGCTGTCCATTCCTTGATCCTACGCTCCTCTTTGCGCCACGTGTTTTGTTTTTTTTGTTTTTAATTTAATGCTCACATGTATGTCACCCACGCGTACTACCATAGGCCTTCAATCATAACCGTTGTTTTTAATTGATTTTTTATTGTGTGATTTAATTGTATGCGTTGATCTGATCTTGTGGATGTGGTTGTGACAGCACATTAATGAATGCATGTGCTCGTCACGTGTGGGTGTATGGTGTACTACTTGATTGTGTGTGCGTGCGTTTATTTGACTATGGTGTATTTGGGGATCTGGACCGTTGATCTTAAATATCCTTTTGATTCTGTTGACTTGTTAATATGCGTTGGATTAAATGGTTGGTCTGGATTACATCTGATGGTTGACTGCATTCCTTGTGCTCTCTCTTTGACCATGCGCTTTGGACTTTGGCCTTGGGCCTTTCTTTTCGCACCCCCTCCTTTAAGCCCATATCATTTCCAACGTGAATCTTTTACTGTTTACACCCCCTTGACTTTATTTCTTTTATTTTCTTTCTTTTCTTTTTATTTGTTGTTTCATTTTTATTTTAATATAAAAATATGTTCTAAAAATATACAAAAATATTTTCATGATATTTTAGTGTGTCAACTTAATTTTCATTATTTTATTTTATTTTTAATTTCATCTTATTATTTTATTTTGAATTAAATTGTTAGAGTGTTTCCAATGATACCCTTCTTCTAGGGTTAGAAATTTTTGTGACCTTCACACACCATTTGAGGCCAATCTTTTGGTCACTTTTAAGGCATTATATGAGGTTGTTTCAATGCTGGTTTAAGGTTGGTTTGAGTTACTTTTAGTGACTTGCCACTCAAGTTTTATTAACCCTCGATCCATGCTCAATGTCTTGCATATCTTGACTTGTAGTTCACTTTTAGACAAGCTCCTTAACTCTTTTTGATCCAATCTTTTTGAATATGTTACTTGACTGAGTTAACTTCCATTTGATTATTTTTGGGTATTTTATTGATCCACTTTGCTATTTTCTATTTATTTTTACTTGTGATGCAAGTTTGATTGAGGTATACTTGGATACATGATCTAGTTTGAATACATTTGCTTACTTGTGATGGAGTGATGCTTGAGATGTTTTTATGGTACGATCATGTTCTGTTTGAGCTTACTTGTGGCTTTGGAATCATCCTCATTTGGTCATTTTTCAATTTGTTCTTGATTTTACAAGTTGATGTTGTTTTGGACTTGAATCTTGTGATATGTTCAACCTAATCTTGTGATTGCTTCTTTGTATGATCTCACTCATGTATGAAACCTTTTATTTGATTTGTATGACATGCTAGAGGTTCTGACCCTCTTGGTTTAAGGTCCTCTATGTGACATATTCTCACTCTTTGCTTCACATGTTTCTTTGCTTGCTTGCATGAATGATAAGTGATTGTCTTTCTCAATTTTGATACATGATTTGAATATGTTTGCTTGATGATTAATCTTGTATGACTTGAGTTTGATCTTGGCATGATGTTAATGTGTATTCCACTGCCCTTTGGTTTCATTACTTGGTTTTCATCTCACTTGATCATCATGGTTTGAATTATGTGATGCATATCATCCCCTTTGCTTTGTAACTTCTTTGGTGCATGATATTGCATAATGTGAATCTCTTTTGCACATGTGAATTGTTGATGATGATATGATGTGAGTTCTGGTCTTGTTTCATCTTCATCTTGCCTTCTTCATTTCACTTTGATATGAGATCCATGTGTGTTTAATTGTGCATTTAATTCAAGTATGCTTGCATCCTTCGATGTTTATCTTTGCATGCTTACTTGATTTGTGTTGCATTGATATTTGAAACATGATTGTTGATTTGAGTTGGACATTTATGATATGATGTGCTTGCTGCCACTTTTTGTATCTTATATTTTCCTTCTCTTTCTTCTTCTTTTCCTTCACTCTTTTTCATCCCATGGATCTCAAGACTTGTTTAAGTCTTGGATTCTCTCCCTTTAGGGATACCTAGTCCAACTTAATTTTTGATTAAGCTTGGAGTAGGATTAGCATTAGGATTTAGGTAGTGGTTCTTCCTAAACCTCACTAACCATAGGACATCCATGCATGATAACGTTAGGACTCTTAGTTTTCCCTTTAGAGTTTCCTTTGTGTCTTCTCTCTTCTCATCTCAAAACTTCTTTAAAACACTTAATAAAGATATAATGTATTGCGCACGAGCCTTAAGCTTGGGGAATGAGAAATGAGGGGCTTCCTCTCATCTTTCTAGAGTGCTTAGCGAGCGTCCTGTCTTGGGACGATTCGTTGAGTATTTGTCCCTGTGCCCTAGACTTTGGTGCAATACAAGTTACAAGCTAACTTAAAAAACACTTTTGTCTAGAAAACTTCAAACAAACACTGAAGTCTTTCCTTCGGGAATTCTTTTCTCATCCTACTCATTCTCAACGTACGAACGTGCTCCTACTCGTTCTCTTGCAAGACGGTAATGCCTAAGTCTCGGTTCAGCGAGCTGCAACACCTGAGCTAGAACGTAAGCCGTTCTCTAAAAAACACAATCCACCCCTAGTGAGGGGAACTACGTCGCTCTGATTCTCATGCTCCCGATGAGATACGTAGGCAGTGGGGTAGGGCCTATGCGAGCACTTCTTTTATTTTCCCTACATTTGTTTCTTCGTTCTTTTCCGTTCCTGTTCCTTTCCTGTTTCAGTAGCAGTGGAGTTCCAGTTGACGACACCCTTTGATGCGGACAACAAGAGTGGATCCCATCGAGTACAATGGACGTGTTGGGTGCTAACATCTTCCCTTCGCGTAACCGACTCCCGTACCCGTTTCTCTTGGTCACAAGACCATGTTCTTTCCCTCCTTTCAGGTTTATGCAGTGTTTCCTTTCCCTCTCTTGGGATAAATACACTTTGCTGGCGACTCTGTGTTTTCTGCGCCACTCTCGTGTTTGTACCGTTGGATGCGGATCTTTCGTGGAGCGACACTATCTAAGCCAACAAGATATGTTTATTCTATTTCGCATTATCCCATCTACTATCAACAAGAGATTAAGGGTGATCAGTTCCTCAATTTGTCAATAGACATCCGACCATCATGATGGGGCATAAACCATCTTTACCAAACTAAAATAGTGTTCCTTGCATCTTGTGTGCAAGCTATCTAAGGCACAACCCTTAGTTGACATAAGCATTCTTTCTGTATTTCCTTCAGTTCCGGAAACAACACACTCTTACAACTTCTACATTCTTGAAATCAGTAGCACACTACCTTACTTATCCAAACGATTGGTAAACACAGGGTTTAGCTTCTACCAACGCGTCTCAAGAATAACATCATCTTGTTCCAACTGAAGACAAACTGCGCCCATCCTTAGGAAACACGTCGGGATACTCCACACATCACTGACCAGCCTCTAGCCAAAACATCGCCTTCTCCCTCACAAGGAAGCGAACAGCGAGGACACATGTCCGTCTTCCCTCGAGGGTCACACCATTCTCAAACAGGTGAACAATCCAACACTGTACTACCTCATACAGTAACATGATACCCGATTTCTTCAACAATGGGAACAACATTGTCCCAATCAACAATTGCACTCTTGCAATCAATGACACACTAAGCCAACACTCCACACCCGAAGCATCTTGGAGAAACACAAGCTTCTCCCCCACTTGTCTCACTCTCATCCTGCAGACAAGGGATTAGAAAAACAAGAAAGCACTGATAGTGTTTCACACACATATCTCATACTAAGGAACAAACAACATCAACAGTATTCAACTATCACACGACAACGACTCGACAACTTGGCCAGACGGACCGACCTGCTCTGATACCACTATGTAACACCCTAAACCCCCACGACAAATAATAACAAAATATCGGAGTAAAATAAAACACAAAACGTTTAGGATGCTACTTTCAACCATTCAACTGCTCATGCATAAGATAATAACACATCAACATCGCAAGAAAACATATGTAAATAACCATCTCTACAGCAGCGGAATTTCAACAAAATTATAACATGTTTAATACCACATAAACATCATCAAGTAATAGAGTAAACAACTACAAGCGTTCTGACAACCCAGTGTTACAATCAGAGCAGACGCGGCATGACAAAATAAAAGAGAAGACCTCGTCTTTGCTAACTCCAATTCTGCATTACTCCTACTTATCTGAACGTTATCTACGTGGAGATAACATTCAAAAAGTGAGATTCTCAAAATCACATAAGAAATGCATAATATAGGTATGAAAGCATAAAAACATTACACAATCTACCCTATCATCACACCATATCAGCACTATTAGCATTTCCAACACAAGCAGATAACCAACACAGCATAATGCGATGCATTGAGACCCACGACTCGACTCAATGCATATGGTACCAATTCGATCCATGTTTCATGATCATAATTCCCGTCGAAATTTCCATAATAGTCGCTCACACCCCACATGGGCACATGACATCCGTAATCGCTCACACCCCACATGGGCACACGAACACTCATAATCGCTTACACCCCACATGGGTACACGATTTCCTCAACAACAACAACAACATGATTCTAGTTCAAAGAATCCGGATAAGGCGTTCACACCCCACATGGGCACACGACTCATCTCACAACTCATGCAATCATGTAATGCATATCAACAATAACTTGTAATACAACGTACAATGATATTCATCTTATTCATTATACCACACTAGTGCTAGGCATCATGCAACAACAATGCTATAACAGCTCAACAACATCATCAACGACAACTCACAACATAACAATTAAGAACAATATATTTCGGACTCTATAACATAACAACATGACACTACCACTGTCTAACACGCAACATATACCTGCCAAAACATGCAACAACAACAATCCATAGCCATAACACGCATACACACAACCGAAATCACCATTTCACCGTACAACACATAACAACATACACAAAAACCCAATTAACGTATCGAATGGCTGGAATTCGGGTACTGAAATTGATTTTTAAAAAAAGTATATGAAACCAGCTTTCCAATGCTTCGAACGGCGACTGAAACAGACCTATGGATCAAAAGATACGAATTTTTAAAGTTTTTGAAAATTCGGTTCGTCTCAGCTCTGCTCGCCTGATTCTCGCCTGGCGGATTTTCCTTTCACCTGGCGGATTCCCCTTTCGCCTCATACTCGCCTGGCGTAGCAGTGGCGAATCTCCTTCCCCCATACAAAATCCAGAAACCCCTGTTTTTCACCCTTCGCTCGCCTCTCAATTCGCCTGGCGACCATCTGGCGAATTTTTGCCTGGCGACCATCTGGCAAATTTTTGCCTGGCGGATTTTCCTTTTACCTGGCGAATCTGGCAGGATCAGCAATCTTGCGATTGCGATTCTGCACGACTCAGACCTCAAAATTATTACAAATTTGCCACCATACAGTCCAGAAACACGCATATAATCATGTTTTCATCATACAACAACAACCCTTTCAACACAACATCACAATTCCACTATTCAATTCATACATTTCACATATTATGAAAATCACCGGAACCTCAATTCGATCGACACAAATAATACATAGGGATGATCCTAATGGTTTATCTACCCTCATACATAGATTATGCAACCCTTAGAGATTAAAGAACCCCACCCTTACCTTAGTGACGATTCTTCGAAGGTTCTCTAAGCCCTAGCTCTGCTTCTCTCTTCCGTTCTTCTTTTTCTCCAGAAACACGATCGTTCCAAAACTGATTCTCCCTTTCCAATTTTCCTCCTTTTCCTACTATAACCCTTAGACCCTTATTATGCTTTTCCTTCTTTATCCTCACTAACCACCACGAAAGGACCACTTTGCCCTCCCTATTTCTTGTTTTTCCATTATATTATTATTATCCCAATATTATTATTATTATTATATTACTAATTAAATAATAATAATAATATTTCTTAATAATTCACGTTAATATTATTAATCAATATTCCCAATATTAATTAATTAATTACTAATCACACCACTCCTTCCTACACCTTAATCTCTATGATTCAAAGGTCACTACCCCATACTAAGGGAAACCCAGCCTCAATCAAACACACACAAACACGCACATATACACAACATTATATAATTTAATTATGAAAATAATTAAAATAAATCGGGGTGTTACAACAACAGGAGTAACCGTAACAACAGGAGACATAGTCACAACAGGAGTGACAACGGTTGCATTGGTGACAGTTGTAACAACAGTGGCAGCAGCAGAAGCGTCCTTCTGAGCACGAAGTAGTTCCATAATAACATCCATGTTCGTCTGAAACTGATCCATCCGACCGTGAAATTGAGCCAGAGTTTCCTTATAAGCAGCGTTCTCAGCTTCGAAATCAGCCATGATTCTGGTTTTGCTTGAGCGAGTGAAATACCCATGTCGAGTCGTCGTCTTGCTATAAGCGGAAGACAGACAAGGATAAGCAAAGGTTTTCTGGATGAAGGGACGTGCATATGTGTGCAAATGAATGTATGTTATGCATGCAAAAATAAAGTTTTAAATTCCATGAATTCTTAGGCTTATTTTTGTTAACAGTAATCATAAAGCATACAAGTAAAGGTGCGAAAGATAAAGCTGGTAAGAAACTTCATTCATTCATTCAACAATAAAGGAAAGAAGTATAAGTCAAGTACAAATCAAATATCTGCCTTTTGGGATACAACAAGATCATCATGGATCCTATAAAAAACCACCCTACAAATAGACAAGAAATGGAAAACGACCCAAGGAGTCTTGTACGACAATACATCAGCATATGCATCCCTCAACAACCTAGGTAAGTCCTCAAGTGCGTGCTCAGCAAATCTGGCTAGACGGCCATGTCTCTCACTTCAGTACTTCGCATCCTTCATGAGGTTGCGCAGCAAAGAATGATTAGTTCCCTGAAGCATATCCTGAAGAAAGGCTTCTTTCTGATCCAGGAGGTTTTGCAGATGACGACTTTGTTGCTCCCAATGATTACTCTCTGTGTTGAGTTAACTGATCTGCTCTTGGCTCTAATGTGCTTGATCTTGCAGCTTCTGAATCTCACCGAAGACTTTGTCGAGCTTGGCTTGACACTGAGAAAAGTCCTTTGTCAACCTATTAGCACGGTCGTGTTCACTTTGCCACTTTGTCTTGCACTCGGATAACTTCCCTCGAAGCTCTTCAAGTTTCTTCTTGTAGCTCAACTCATCCTTGTAGGCGTGATACTGAGTATCAGTGAGTTGTCTCTTCTTTGAAGCAAGTCCATCATAGGTACTCTTCAAAGCATCACCCACTTTCCTTCGCTTGTTTTGTTCAACCTCCACCTCTTTGATCATGCTTTCACGCTTCTGATGGAACTCAATCTGTAGGCTATTGTTCTCGGATGTAAATCTACCAAGGTTGAGACGAAGATCAGCATTCTCCTTTTTCAACATCTCAATAGTCAGCTTGAGTTGGTCGACTTCAGATGGAGGAACACTGGCAAGTTCAAGAAGCTTGGCATTCATGGAAGGATCGGAAGAAAATGGCAATAAGATCTCTTTGACGCGCTCTTTGACCCAAAGTGTGTAAGCTTCCTTGGCTATGCAATTCTTCTTACCCAAATCGGCTCTTCCTTCAAAGTGTATTTGAGTCCAAGCGACACTAAACCTCTTAAGTAATCCCATGTTATCAGCCCCTTCATGAAAGATGAACTCTTCCACTACCTGAGGATCTGGCTTGGCAACCATAGGATATCTCAGCTGTCGGAAAGCAAGTCTCGGATTGTAGTTAATTCCACCCTTTGTACCCAAGAGAGGCACCTTGGAGAATTTCCCACAATGAAGAATGATCTTAGTATCGTTGAAGACTCGAGAATACCAAGAAATGTCATCAGCAGTAAGAGACATGATTCGTTGAGACCACTTGAGATTACCCTTATTCTCAACAAAGGGACCCTTCTGTGGAAGGTGCGACATGAACCATCGGTACAGCAGAGGAGCACAACAACCAATGGTTCTCTTCTTCTTTTCATTCCTCGAATGAATAGAATGATAGGTATCAGCAAGGAGCGTCAGAACAGGGTTCTTGGACAAGAAGATACTGATGGCGGCCTGATCTACGAAATCCTCCATGTTCGGAAACAAGACAATCCCATATATCAATAAACCAAGAACGGTGTTGAAAGCCTTCCAGTTCCCATCTGCAGCAAAGGAAATGGCTTTGTCAACCAGAAACTTTGAAGCAAACCCTCGAATACCTTTCCCTTTGGTCTTGAGATTAGCTTCTGCATCCTTCTTACTAATGCAAAGAGCATCAGCAATAAGGGGACACTTCGGACAACCACTGGTGTAGACAAAAGGAACCTGTTTCTTGATCTCAACCCCCAGAATATAAGCATACTCCTCGAGCGTAGGTGCTAGCTGATAATCCTGAAATGTGAAGCACCTAAGTGGCAGATCATAGAACTGAACCAGTGTATGAATGGCAGTGATGTTGACTTCAGTGTTGAGGATGGCCAACAAATTACGATAACTGTCTTTGAAAACCCCTCTGTTATCTTCAACCACACGGGATGCTAAACCTCTCAAAGTATTCAGCTTAGGCTCCACAAACCTGTAGCTGAAGATGCCTCGACAACCAGTACTCATCTCTATGATAATGTCAACAAAGAATAAGCCTTCGAATAACCTGGAAATGCACATGTAAAAATTAATTTACATGATGAAATGATATGCAACACAAGAACAAGAAGCCATCACCGTTTGATCAATAAAATCTGAACAATCTGGATATCTGCATATAATCCTGTGTCGGTGCAACATAATCTAATGTGTGTGAGCGAACAAAGGTATGAAGTGGCTTGGGGGAAAATATCGATAAAACCCAACGGGAAGAGAAATGGGAACAGGGGTCAGTTATGTGAAAGAAAGGCACTAGCACCTTACACACCCGTCTTACTCGACGGGAACCATTTCGTTTGCTTATAGGCTTGGATGGGTTATCTATCTAAAGGCTTTTATCTAAAAGAAGAGGAGAGAAAGAAAAGAAAGAACAAAGAAGAGTGAAAGAAAGTGCTCGCAGAGGATTAGGGCCCTCGTGCCTACGTATCCTCATAGTGCAATGAGGAAATCAGAGCGCCGTAGTTCAAAGGAACCAAGGAAAGAAAGAGGAATGGAAGAAAGTGGATGGGTGGAAGGGTGCTCACCAAGATCATCATGATCTCGTGCCTACGTATCATACATTCGAATGAATACAGAATCAGAGCTTCCGTAGTTCGTGGAACCAAGAGGGAAAAAGAAAAAAAGGAAATAGGTGGTGTCAAAACCAAGAACAAAAGAAAGAAGGAAGTTCCGCTAGGGATTCAAAAGACTTGGTGTCAAAACCAAGAAAGGAGTGCAAAAGAAAGATAGCAAATGCTGAGGATAAAGGCAAGAATGGTGTCGAAACCAAGAAAATAAAGGAGCAAAAAGGAATAAAAGAGACTCCACTGACGAGGTAAGAGAACAAAGTAAATGTGCTAGGGACTAGAGGGTAAGCGACCCTACTGGGGAACAAACAAAGGGATGGTGTTGAAACCAAGAGAAAAAAGGGTTCGGTATGTTAACTGACTGGCAGTGGTTAACCGAAGGGAAAGAGATAACGATTCTGGTGGGGATACAAGTTTTAACAGATAAACTGTGATCAACCAAAGGAGAGAGTACTGAACCAAGAGAAGGTGTTTGACTCTGAAGGGATTTTGGTATATTAACTGATAAACAATGGTTAACCAAAGAAAAGGGTGTCGAACCAAGCAGAGGTTGTAACCCAAGAGTGGGAGTATTTGAACCAAAATGAGGTTGCTAACCACCGAGGATTCGGTGTTAACAGAGGAACTGTGATTAACCGAAAAGAAAATGAGTGATTAACCAAGAGAAGGTGATTAACTCGAAAGGGGCTCAGTGTGTTAACAGACAGGTTGTGGTTAACTGAGGAGAAATGCAAATTGGTGTTTTAACTGACAGGCAGTGGTTAACCAATCAAAGGGAGAAGAACCAAGAGAAGGTTGTGAACTCCACAAGGGTTTCGATGTTTAACAGGAAGACTGTGTTTAACCGAAGAAAAGGAATTTAGACTCTTCAGGGGAATCAAGAAGCAATGATTGACCACAAGGAAAGAATAATGAGACAAGAGATGGGTGTTGACCCAAGAGAATGATCTTAACCAAGAAGGTGGTGATTGATCAAAAGAGAGATAGAAAGAGGCAAGAGAGCCAAGAGTGACCAAGGATCGACTCAACTGGGGAAGGAGATACGCTACCGCCTGGAGATAGAGGTGACTAAGCCAGGCACAGGGTCATTATCCCCTACCTAAAGTAGTCAGAATGAGAGTAGGAATGCTCCATTCTCATTCCTTCTCTAACACACATGGTGTAGTGCAGAAGTTGAAATGGACAGCATAACAGCTCCAAGTTGTACAGTGCTCCAGTGTTGCGCGAAACTCCGATTCCACGGGAGAAAAAGAGAGAGAAAGCTCTAAAGGAAGCCTAAATAGAAGCGCCAACAGGAAGATTAATAATCGAAATGAATTTTTCGATTAACTAATCAAAGGGAGGAATATGCTAATAATTTTCCAAAATGACTTGAAAAATTATTAAAGCTAAGGGTGCATTATTGATTATACAAGATTAAGCTTATTCTTTGAAGAACAAACTTAATTCAAACATGAATGGAAAGTGCAAAACAGTACCAAATGACAATCCAAAATGCAACACAAATCATGTCATCATGTGAATCGAATTGTGCAAGAATGATCATGTTCATGCATTGCCAAGAATGTGCACAATTATGAAATTGCGAGATCGAGCATCGGAAAATCAAAAGCATGCTTCAAACTGAAGAGAAACAGCATCTAAAACATCCATAAAAATCAATCATAGTAATCCATGGAGGTTAGAAGGAGAGAGCATGGCTAGCACACTTGAAAAGAAGCAAAAAACACATTTATGTACAGTGGTAATCGGTTACTCTAAAGTGAGTAACCGGTTACTTGCTTGAAAAAGGGCGTTGCTGGTGAAATTTGTTCAGAGTAATCGGTTACTCTCTATTGAGTAATCGGTTACTCAGTTGAAAAAGTAGCGCTGGTGTAAAGTTTTTGCAGAGTAACCGGTTACTCTCTTTTGAGTAATCGGTTACCACTGTAACAGTGGCAAAAATAGATTTTCAAAAAGCACTTTCAAAAACTAAATCACTTGTGCAAACTACCACATGCTAGGGTATGAATTTGTGCACGAAAATCAAGCTTAATAACAGTAAAAATCCCGTAATGGAATCAATTAACACATCAATATCATGATTCAAGCAATGGCATAATCAATTCACACACAAAAAGCATCGAAACTACATCGCGAATGATACGAAAAGGTTTGAAACAGTAAAATTTGCAAAGAAAGACCAACCTAAAAGGCTGAGATGTGTCTTGGATGTTGTTGCAAATGAATCTTAATGAAGATAATCAAGGCAAGCCAGAGGAATCTTTAATTGTAGCCGAATCGTACCGAAACCGAGCAAATTGCGACGAAACTTTGATATACGAATTCGAACCGTAGAATCTTGAAGCAAACACTTGAGATGAATCCAAAAACTAATAAAACTCCAGAAAATCAAGTATAATTGCAAGATGATGAAGGTTAACCTCAAGAAATAATCACTTCCAATGTAGAAGTGATTAATCTTCAATGGTGAAGAGCTATGGTGAGGTTTAGGAAGAAAATGTAGATGAAGATGAAGAAGTTGCAGAAAAATTCAGAGAGAATGTGAGAGAATTGAGAGTTAAGTGTGAGAAATGTGTATGAAATGGTTTATCTTGAAAAATGATTGAAGGTTTGTTTATATAGAGCTTTGGTTTGGAGTGTGAGAGGTTTGGAATTAGGCTAGGAGCTAGCTTTGGGTGGTTTGGAATTAGGCTAGGAGTTAGTTACATCTAACTCACTGCGTTAGAGGCTAACTCAGTTAGTTATTTGTTAACTCGGTGGGAACATCCCAAGGAAAGCTTCAAATCCAAAGGTTCACAATTTATGAAAATGAGGTGTATGGTAGTCTTGAGTGGAAAGGATGCATTGTAGCAAATGCAAATGAATCACTTAAAGAGTCTAGAATATTCCACATGCTGCTAAAACTATGTAAAATCAAAGACCAAAGAGTGTGCATAGTTGCTGTCCCAAAAAACAACAGAAATTTGCAAACTGACACAGAGTAATCGGTTATCCTATATTGAGTAACCGTTTACTCAAGCCAATTTTGCCCAAATTTACTTAGAACAAGTGTTGCATCCCCGATTTCAACTTTCCACCTCTTGTTTTGATGAATAGTCATGGAAACCATTACGTTATGCTTGTTTTGATGATGTGATGCCCTTGTTAAGATCTGTTTAATCGGGCTTGGAAAACCTGAAAATCCTGCCACTAAAAACACAGAGAAAAAGTGTGAATGCATATGCCAGCGATGTGAATGCACATGCTTATGCAAAAGGCAAAAGGGAGGTCAAATTTTGGGTTACGACAATGGTGTTGCACTGTTGTTAAGTTATTTGTGTGTTATACATTTAGTTTTAGGATTAATTAATGATATATTCAGATTCCTTGTGAAAAATACTTCAAGTATGATCTTTACAAAATTAAATTTGGTGGAGAAACGAGGGAGAAAGGTTGAGTTGAAAACCTGGCCATGGATAGGAATTAGGGCACGAGAGAGAGAAAGAAAAGAGTGAGCGAGGGAGGAAGAAGATGTTGAGTTACCGCTGAGTTGGCATTTCTAATTGAAGCATAAAATATATAGTGAACTGGGGGGCTTAATACACGGATGTATTAGCCACCCCAGTGGTAGAGTGTGTTGCACGTGTTTCTTGCTTGTCCTCTAGGTCTGGAGTTCGAATCCCCCTCGCCCCAGACCTTTTGTGCTATTTTTGTTAATTCATTTTCTGAAGATGTTTTAAAATATATATTGATGTTTCCATAAATATTCACATGCACGTGTTAGCTCATATGGTTTAATTTTGAACCATGAACCAACCTGACCTGGGTTCAACACCCACCAAGGCCACTCCCTTTCTTTTTAATACTCATTTTTCTTGTTTTTCTTCACAAATTCAAACCCTCATAACTTTTTCACCCTAATTGATTTTTGACCTATTCTTTTTGCTAAATACTCATGAAAATGTCTACTCTATGTTTTTAAAAAGAAAGTTCAAAAAATATTTATTTTTCTTGCACTTATGAGTGTTTAAAGTAGGTAACTTTTTAGGGTTTTCTTAAGGTTCCTCTTGTTTCCTTTGATTGATCCCTTGGTTTTCCTTGTGCACATTGAATTTTATGAACCTCCTACACCTTGTGTGGTGTTGTTAACTTGTACATTGTATTTTAACTTGAAGTTTTATACCTTTTTTATGTATGCTTACATATTAAAGTGTATGTTAAAACTTTGTTCATACCATGAGCTTTTGCTTGGCCATTTTGTCCTTAACATGTGATTTTCGTTCATGTTTATATGAACCTTGATGTACATATGTGCCTTGTTTGATCAT
The DNA here is from genome assembly GCA_022829125.1 of Lathyrus tuberosus. Taxonomy (NCBI): domain Eukaryota; kingdom Viridiplantae; phylum Streptophyta; class Magnoliopsida; order Fabales; family Fabaceae; genus Lathyrus; species Lathyrus tuberosus. The sequence continues at coordinate 7,025,512 of JALAZF010000304.1, forward strand.
ACCATGTTTAAGTATTCTTAAGTACTTGATTTTATCTTAAATGTGCCTTTGGATACATGTTTGTATGTCAAACTCTTTGTGATGTTTCATCTTGTTTAAAACCATGTTTGAATTCATAACATGTATGTTTGGTTGTTACCTACTTGTCCTAAATATGTTCAACTTGTATCCATGATTGAATGTTCAAGTAATGTCTTAACTTGTTCATATGATGTTTAAACTTTTGTCATCCATATGTATGCTCACATGTCATCCATTGTATGTTTGCATCTTCATCCACATGTTATTGTTACAAACATGTTTCTTTGTTCAAAGTGTGCTTTGGTTGTTACCTTTACTTGTCTTAAATGTCTTAAATTGTATTCATGATTAAGTGATGTTTTAACTTATACATGTTTACCTTGAATCTTGATTGTTACCATGTTAAGTAATTCTTTTACTTATACATGCCTTATTTCATCTTTTAATCTTCTTCAAGATAAGTGAGGTCTTAACTTATGCATGTTAACTTTGAACTTTGTTTTCATCCATGTTTAAGTGTTGTTATAACTTATGCATGCCATTCTTGAACTTTGAATTGAATCCTTGAATAAATGTTGTCACACATGTTCCATTGAATCTTACCATGTTTAAGTGTTGTTATGACTTATCCATGTTTGAATTGTATTCATGATTAAGTGATGTTAGTAAACCCTTATGCGTGCTTGCCCTAATTTGTGTACTTAAACTTGCCATCCATGAAACTTTAGTCTTGTTAGAACTATACCTCATGTGTGTTTAGATGTTGTAACATATTTGCTTGTATGAACTTACTTTGATTGTCACCATATTGATTTGTAACTTCTTTAAACTTTGAATGTGCTTGGTTGTTACCTTGTTCTTTTATGACTTTGTCAAGTCCTTGCTTTAAATGTTGTCACATCTACTCTTATGCTTTGGTTGTAACCATATGCTTTTTCTTTGTCATAGCACAATTAACATCATGTTTAAATGTTACTTTAAATTGCTTGCATTTGATACCATGTTTGAATATCATACTTGTTCATACCATCCATATTATTCATACACTTTTAACTTTGTCAAGTTATTCCCCCAAGTGATGCTAGCTTGTTAGCTTTTATCCTTCTTTGTTGCCTTTTGTTCCCAAATCCAAGGGAAAGAATACATCATTGACTTAATATCATAGGTAGTTTAGCAATACCCATTTCCCTTGACCCTGTTAGAGTCATTAAGTCTTAGAACTTAGACTTAGGGTAGAACTTACAACTTTGACTTTGTCAAGTCAAGTAAGTGTTAAGACCATGACACTTACCTTCCCCTTTGAACCTTGATCATAATCAAGTGTTCATTCATCCCTAGTGAGGTGAACTGCAAATGCTTTGATTCCACCCTTATAAGGATATGTAGGCACAAGACTGCGAAGTTTTAGCGAGCATAATTAGTAATAAACCTTTAGGTTCCTATCTTCACCAATGAAACTCAAACACAAGACATTTCAAAATGATAGCAAACAATAACACAAATATATTCAAGAGGTTCCTATAGAGTACTATAGATGCTTAGGATGCTAACACCTTCCCTAGGTATAACCAACCCCCGAACCTTACAATCTCTTAGCAATGTTGTTACATTGCAACTTCGGATTTTATACGATCTTTTCCCTTTCCCTTGGATAAAACAAAGTTCGGTGGTGAATATTTAAAGATTTGTGATTCAAGTTAATCAATAGCTTGATATTCGATTCTCACCGCAACACACACACACACACACACACACACATATATATATATATATATATATATATATATATATATGAGTGGGGATCAATTTACTCCAAAAGTGAGTTTTTTTAACTTACTCTAAATCATAGCCTTTAAATTAGATTTGATCTAATAGTTAATTAACTAAAATGTTAAATTAACCCTTATATTAGATTTAATTTAAAGGCTATGATTTGGAGTAAGTTAAAAAAACTTATTCTTGAGTAAGTTTTATCCATATATATATATATATATATATATATATATATATATATATATATATATATATATATATATATATATATATATATAGGGTTCATATCATATGAGAATGAATCTAAATCCTTAGATTTTAAAATAAATGGTGGAGATTATGTGTGGGTTTTGTTTATCTCTCTCCTCCATTATTATTTTAGGCTAAATTGCCTACTGGGTCCTTTAACTTATTTAATTGTAACATTTTGGTCCTTTATGTTTGTTTTGCTTCAAGTAGGTCCTTTATGTTACATAACTATTGCAACGTTACCCTTTTAATCAACTTCAGTTAAAAAAACGTGATGTGACACAAGCGTTGCTTATGTGGCATTTAACAGTGCTGAGGTGTAATTATTCAATTTATTATTTATTTATTTTATTACCAGGTGAGAAAATTAATATGTTAAATATAAAATCTTGCAATTAGAACCCTAATTTTCATCTCCTTCATCTCTCCATCTATGGCATCTCTCTGTAGCAGTGGTTTGAGTGCTACCATGGAGAAAAATACACTGTTGACTTGTTTTCTTTGACCTATCTCCAGAGAGAGAATTTTCAAATGGAAGGCCCAACTAGGGTGATGAAAATGGTTATCACAAATGGGTATTTCAAATGGAGAGAAATAACATTTGGTAAACAAAATAATTTATGGAACACTCGTTTGGAAAAGAAATTGAAAATGGGTATCAACTTGGAAAACTACAATACTTTGATAGACCAAAAACTTGTTTAATCCCCCCACATTTTTTTATGCTTTTGAAATTCAATTAGAAAGTTAATCCTAGAGGAACCTACTCACTTGCATTGCATGTCTACTTCTGCTGGAAGCGATATGGTTGCTAGTAGTGAACAAGAGTGAAATATGATACTAGTTTTAAGATTATTGTTGTCGGTTCAAAAACATGCATATCTAGTTTTTTTCTTGGAGGTTGAGTTGCAATTTGATTTCTAACAATAAGTTAATTTAAAGGCAGAGATTGGCCTTCCATACCGTATGAGTATTGATTTGATCAAGTTTATTGGGGTCTTATCAAAATAATCATATGATTTTTGAAGAGTAGTTACGAGTAAGTGGTTTTTTTTTTGACACAACATTGCACATATTGATTTGTAAGTATTGTTGCAAAGAAAATTATGCCTGTAATTCTGAAACAGACAATATATTGTGCCCTTTATTAATAACCTTTTTGATACATCATTGGGTTAGTCTGTTGATACACGATAGTAATCTTGTAAAATGCAGATGATGTGGGCAGCTGGCTTTGATGAATCCTGGACATATGATTTAGAGGAGAATTGTCTGGTTGCCTCCATGTCTGACAAATTGGCAGTCTTGGATATGTGAACTGGTTATGCAGATAATAATGTTCTTTCAATTTTTGTTCATCTCATATTTCTGGGCAACATCATGCATAAGCTATTACGACTTAGAGCATTTGGAGTGGTAAAAGCACATGCATCCAAGAAGAAATGGAGGGTAGATACAGGGGAGAGAATCGTCGCAGCATACACCTATATGGTAACATAGAGTTAATCTTTGTGGTGGATTTGAGTTTGCAGAAGAAATGATTATAATATGATATAATGGTTTATACATACCACAACAATTATTTTTGTAACTTCTTAAATAGTATCTTACAAAGGACAAAAGAGGGTGCATTTCTTATCCCTTTTCATAATTATTCATTACCTTCAGAACACAGATAATTAAGTTTAAACAGGGCATATCTGAATCCACACTAAACGTTCAATTTCTCTTGCTACTAATTTGGGTTTCCCTTATTTGTGAATCGACAATTTTGGCGTATCTGTCCTTGATTTCCTGTTAAAATATTGATATTTCCCATTTTGAACATGGATTAAGCAAAAGTTCTCTCCAACAGTCCAATCCCAACAGTCCCAAGGAATTCAAACTAGGAGATCAGCAGCCTCAGAGAGAGTTCAAACAAGACACTCCATCACAGTTTCTCAGCTACTTACCATGAGAAGGGACCAAAGCTGCCTATTAAGAGAAAAGCCAAATAGAATGTTGGAACTAAAATGAAAACTAAACAAATTATGCCATAAACTAATATCTTCAAAATTTTCAACATGTTCTTCAACATCTCCTTATTGTAGTTGTCATCCCTTCTAAGCATGTCGATTTGTACATCCTTTTCACCACACTTGGAACATTTTGAATTGTATGTGTCTTGTATCTCTGGTTTGCCTTCATCACTTTGTTGGTTTACGTACCACTCAAAAAAATTGCAACCAAGATTATCATCTTCACTCTGTCAACAAAATCATTGATGGAGTTAAACATACTATTCACTCAGACTATTCACAACTCACGTACCTGAAAATATCTACATCCCCAAAATAGCTTCCCCACATTTCTTCCTTGCTTCTTAACCTTCCTTATCACTGCTTTGGCACCACAAGAACAGGTTGGTTCAATTGCAAGTGGAGATGATCTCGAAATGAATGTACTTCCGCTTTCAATTTTTTGATTTGTACCACTGATACAGAGAGATGTCATAGATGAAGAGATGAAGGAGATGAACATTAGGGTTCTAATTTGAGGATTTTATATTTAACCTATTAATTTTCTCACCTGGTAATAAAATAAATAAATAATAAATTGAATAATTACACCTCAGCACTGTTAAACGCCACATAAGCAATGTTTGTGCCACATCACGTTTTTTTTAACGGAAGTTGATTAAAAGGGTAACGTTGCAACAGTTATGTAACATAAAGGACCTACTTGAAGCAAAACAAACATAAAGGACCAAAATGTTACAATTAAATAAGTTAAAGGACCCAGTAGGTAATTTAGCCATTATTTTAATAATGGGGGAGAGAGAAAAATAAAATACACACATAATCTCCACCATTTATTTTAAAATCTAATGGTTCAGAATCATTCTAATGTTCTCACATAAAAATGACATTCTCATATGATACGTTCCATATATATATATATATATATATATATATATATATATATATATATATATATATATAGTGGGGATCAACTTTTTCCAAGAGTAAATTATTTTTTGTCTTACTCCAAATCATAGCTTTTGAATTGAATCTAATCTAATGGTTAAATTAGTCTTTTACTTAATTAACTATTAGATTAGATTCAATTCAAAGCTTATGATATTAAGGATTAATTTAACATTTTATATAATTAATCATTTGATCAAATTTAATTTAAAGGTAATGATTTAAAGTATGTTAAAAACATTTACAAGTTAATCCCCACCCATATATATATATATATATATATATATATATATATATATATATATATATTAAGGATTAATTTAACATTTTATATAATTAATCATTTGATCAAATTTAATTTAAAGGTAATGATTTAAAGTAAGTTAAAAACATTTACAAGTTAATCCCCACCCATATATATATATATATATATATATATATATATATATATATATATATATATATAAAGAAAAAATACAAAAGAAAAGAAAACTCAAAAACGACAAAACCTAAGAGTAACAAAAGTATTCAAGAGGTACTCAAATAAAACATGAGCAAAAACATAAATAAAGAAACCCCAGCCCAATCGCCTCAGATAAATATAATAAATTATTCTATTTTGATATTTAATAAATTTATAACATAATTTAAAGTACAAATTAAAATAATAATAATATTGTTAGTAAAATAATATTATTTTTATTTATTTAAATATAATTATTAAATAAATATAAAAAGAATGCATGGTTGGTTTGTGAGTTGAATATTTTAGCTAAATAGACTTGTAACAAAACATTAATCTTTTTTATTTAAAATGAAGTTTGACTCTAGTAATTAATCGGTTCGGTCAATTCTGAATTATTAGTATTTTAAGTTTTCAATATGAAAATGTTATCGCCGTTTTTTCGGTTCTAGTCATAGTAGTTTAATCCCAAAAAGTGGGTTATTATGAATATTTGGGTTTTAGTATTATTAAACTAGAATAGGTTACGATCTGTAATTTAATATTTTCCAGAAACATTGACATGCATGTACGGACGTCTTTTTTTAGTCCTCAAAGGTTAAAATACATTGTTTACTTTTATTTTTAAAATCGTCTATGTTCACACATAATGGTGAACAAATTGACCAAAATCAGTTAGTGATGACAAAACACTGAAACAGAATTATGTGAAAAACAGAACAAGTTTGATGCTCGATTGCTAGATGTTGCTAATTAATTGCTTAAATACTTGTGAGTTTTAAAAAAAGTATATAATATAGTTATGAATGTTCACCTATTTTTCGAATACCGCAAGAAAAATATATATGCATCAAAATAAAGACAATTTTTTATTTGCAAAATTTATTTTTGTCAATAATACATATTCACATAAAGGTGGTGATTGCAAATAGTCATTTGGATGAGGTTGTTGAGGTGAGGAGAAAGGTGGTGATTGAGTCTATATATTTGGCAAAATCTACATTATAAGGAGTATATTTTAAATCAAAAGTCTATACAAAGATGGATTCAAGAGGTAGATATGAACTTAAAATATTTTTACTCTTTCATGAAAATTAGAACTAGGAAGAATTCTATTATGGTAATTTAAACTGACTCAGATATGATGGAAGAGGTTGATGTTGTAAAAGATGTTATTAAACAATATTTTTTTGGAAAATTCTAGAACCATAATGCTATAAGACCTAATATAAACATAATAGAGTTTAACAACTATCAGATATGGAGTGTGAGAGCTTAGAGGCGAGGTTCTCAAAGGAAGAAATTAAGAAGTGGCGTTTGATTCTGAAGGGTATAAAAATTCAGGCTCTGACGGGTTTAACATGGATTTTTTAAAAAGATGTTAGGATGTGTTAGGTGATGATGTGGTCAACTTTGTGCAAAAATTAATTACCAAGAGCAATAACTGCTGCTTTTTTAGCTCTAGTACCTAAAACTCAGAACTCTCAGGGACTAGAAGAATTTTACTCTTTCATGTTGAAGGGTTCACTACAATAAAATACATTTTCGGTAACACTAATACTATTACGGTTATGATGTCCACCTTTGTAATGTCGCAAATTGAATGCGCCTAATAAATTTTTTATTTTTTTGAAAGTTATTTAATCACGATTGAGGTAAACAATCGTGGTGATAAAGTAAGTGTTACAAGCTTCGAATCCTAACAACTACATTTTTTTCATTTTTTCTATTACAAAAAGCTCGTGTCACTTAAATTCATAAATAAATGAAAACTATTTAATCACGGTTTTACTATACAACCGTTGTAATAATATCTACATTTCACTGCGGTTGAAATTAACAACCGTGGTCAAAGGTTTTCCTGATAATTAAAACAAAAAAAAATCATTATTTCCTTCATAACATGCCCTAAGCGAACCAGCGAATCAGAGACGATAGCGATAGCGATAACGAAATCTTCATCTTCACAATCTTCGTTCATTTGAATCTTCATTCTTGATAATCTTCACTATCTCCATTCTTGGTCTCTTGCTCTTCGAAGTACGGTATGTTTCGTTCAAACTTCACACTCTTCATCATCTTCCTAATTCTTGATAATCTTCACTATCTTCATTCTTGTTTGATTTTGTGGTTTGTTTCGTGTAAAGTTCATATGCTTTATGTTTTTTTGTTGGCTTTAGCAGTGAACAAAAATATTATAACTTTGGTACAATGGATATCTGTATGCTTAAGATTTATAGTTGTATTATTGTTATAAATATGCTTCAGTTTGTTCGATATGCTTTAGGTTTAGATTTTGTTGTGTCGTTCACAATATTGTTTTGATATAAATTTCAGAATTTATTATGGATCGCAGTTGGATGAAAGATGATAGATTAGATCCGGTATATGAAAAGAAGTTCTTGAATTCCTTGAATACGCTGATCAAAATGTTCCCGACAATAATGGTATCTTTATTGTCCTTGTGTTAATTGCGAGAATATAAATAAAGGTGCAACGAATGAGATATTCCATCACCTATGTTGTAATAGTATATGTCAAAATTATACAATATGGACGTGGCATGGGTAGGTGGAAGAAAAGAGAAACAAGGCGTCACAAAGTCACGAAGTTAATAAAGATGAATATATGGATGACCGGCTAGAAGATATGTTCTGTGATATTTGAGAATCTCCTTTTAAGAAAGCCCATATTTATTATACTTTATGTAGTGATAAGGATACCCCTTTATATAAGGGGTGCACAAGTTTTACACGATTGTTAGCGGTGTTAAAATTGTTTAATCTGAAAGCGAAAAATGGGTTGTCGGATAAAAGTTTCGCGGAATTGCATTATTTGCTAAAGCAAATGCTACCAGAAGATAACACTTTGTCTGATCGTTGTTATGACGCCAAGAAGATATTGTGTCCAATGGGTTTGGAGTATATCAAATACATGCATGCCCTAATGATTGCATATTATACAGGAAATAATATGAAAATTTGGATCAATGTCCAGAATGTGGGGTGTCGCGTTACAAGCTAAAGGACAACAATGGTGATGACAATGACAATGGAAATGTTAGTATGAAGTGTAACACCCCGATTTGTTTAATTGTATTTATTTATTTCATTTATGTGAATTTTGTGAAATGTGTGAATTTTTGTATTTTACCTGCTAATTGAGTTAATTGGCTAATTTCCCTGATCGGTAAAATATTTGTAATAAATTATAATTTCTTTTCAACTTCTATTTCCTGAAATATATTTCATCGTTGTTTATGTTTTATCGCATTTTGAGAGCTTTGGGAGATATTTGAGCGTTAGGGCAACATGGTTATTTGATAAGTTAGATATTTATATAAATAAAGAATTGAGAGAAAAAGAGAGAAAAGAAGAGAAAGAGAAAGGAAGGGAAAGAAAGGAGAAGAGGAAAATCGAAGAAAACTCCGTTTCAATCGCGAATAATCGGGTAAGGGTGAGAAGTTTCGATTATATCTTGCTTGTATATGTATATGTGTGTATTTGTTTGAATGTTTGGTTGAAAAATATATGTTTTCCACTTGATTGGAATTGTGATCATTTCAAATAGAAATCGATGTTTTCATGGTCGGAAATCATGATTTAAGGTTCCTAATTGTTGAAACCTGATAGATATAGGTTGTTGTGAATTCAATTGGTAGTATGCTAATGTTTAGATGAGATTTGGAGAGGAAATTGGGTGAATTTCGTAGCAGAAATTATGCAGGAAAAATTCTGGGTTTTCGCTGCCCATACGCGTAACGGGTAAGGCAATACGCGTATTAGGTTGGGCAATACGCGTATGGAAAAGGCGAATGTGGGAAATACGCGTATGGATGGGCGAGCGAGCTAGGCAATACGCGTATGGCCCAAGGCAATACGCGTATGACCAGCGTGGGTGCAGAATTTTGCCGTTTCGCGATTTCTTTCCCGATTTCGCGTCCGATGCGGTTCCTTTTGATCCGTAACTCGGATCGAGACGTTCTTGGTACCGTTGCAAAGCTAATGAGATGTTCTTTCTTATAAAAATGGGGTTGAGATTAGTGGCCGATTTAATTGTGTCAGGAATTTGGAAACGTGTCGTTTTGTTGACTTTTACCGTTGTAATTGTGTGCGATTGATGTGTTATCATGTGACATGTTTTTGGATATATAACGTATAGCTTGTGTGTTGTTATATAATGTTAATGCATGTGATTAAATGTTGTGATGATGGTTTGTGGCCTTATGGCAAATAAATGCATTGTGTTATGTTTGATTGTATATGCATGATCATGGATGTTGAAATGGTTCACATGGTTGTATATGTGTATGCATTGGATTGTCATGAGTCATTGTATGTCAAGCATTATGATATGTATCTTGTGATGTCGTGTGCCCTTGTGGGGTGTGAGCGACGAAACGATTCCAGAGGGAATCTGCTATAACGGTCGTGAGCCTTATACAAAGAGGACCTAAAACGACGTTATAGACGGTCGTGAGCCTTATACAAAGAGGACCTAAAGCGATCGGATCATGAGCCTTATACAAAGAGGACCTAAAGCAATCCATAAACGTCGTGAGCCTTATACCAAGAGGACCTAAAGCGACGGGGAACATCGTTTGCCCGACGGGGAGTTACACTAAGTAATAAGCGATGATTCAAATAATTCTTGAGTGAATTAATGATGATGAGAATGATGGATGGATTGGTACCGCATTGCATAGAGTTGTTGTGTCGGTCTCCGTGCATTTGCATAAATCATGAATGGATTGATTATATGTGGGAATTTGTGAATGGATGCATTATGTGTGGGGAATTGTTAATTGATTGATTATTTATTGAGCTTGTGATAGCATTGATGATTTGATATGCATTTGTGATAAATGCATTGGTTATGGATGATATGTTTTATGTATAGACATATGCTATATTTTGTGGGGATGTTGTACATTACAATGATTGTATTAATTCTCTATGGTATGCTATATATGAATATACATGATGTGGTGGTGTGTCTCCATATGTTATAACGTTGGTATGCCTTATGTGCGAATATGTGATTATGTTGGTATAATTGATATATGTTATGTTGTTGGATTATTAGAAATATGTTATGTATCAGTGGCATGCTATATGTATTAATATGTGATGCTTGTGGTGAGAATAATTATACATGTGAATTAATATGTGTTTGCATATTATTATGCAATCTTGATTTAGTTGTTATTTCTCACCCTTCTGCTGTGGTTTGTTACTCTATGAGGCAATTGCAGATTAGTATCTTGGAGGCTTTTGTGAAGATTAGTTCTCCATCCTTTTATCGGTCTGTCTGCTCTGATACGTAACACGGGAGTTGGGGAACGCTTTTGTTATATATGTATACATTTGTTGGATCTATTTTGTATTACCTTTGTATGAATATTTTGATGTTATAAAACAATTTATTTTGTAAAACAAGTCAGTTATAGATCTTTTCGCTTTATTCCATAATTGAACTTTCCTTTTGTATGGAAAAAGTTTCCCTTTTATGTTTATCCCATTTTGTGTTATGTATCAAATTTATGAGCAAGGATTGTGTTGTTTTTCTTTAAATGTGGCATCCTTGTTTCTGTCTAAGAATAAAATTTTATTCACTCTGATTTATTTATGTATTATTTATTCGCGATGGGAATTGGGGTGTTACAGGAAGAGACCTTCTGCTAAAGTGTTATGGTACTTACCAATAATTTCAAGATTCAAGAGACTTTTTTCTAATGCAAATGACGCAAAGAATATTAGATGGCATGCAGGTGAAATAAAATATGATGGAAACATACGCCATGTTACTGATTCTTTGCAATGAAAGAAAATTGATTTGTTGTTTTCGGATTTTGGCACTGAGCCAAGAAACCTTAGGCTTGGGCTTGCCACCGATGGAATGAACCCCTTTGGTAATCAGAGTACTAACCATTCTTCGTGGCCTATTCTTCTCACGATTTATAACCTATCTCCTTGGTTGTGCATAAAACGTAAATATATGTTGTTAAGTATGATGATTTCTGGTGAAAAGTTTAAGATCCGTGCAATGTTATTTTGCACAATCAACGACTTTCCTGCATATGGTAATTTGGCTGGATATAGTGTCCAAGGACACAAAACGTGTCCTATTTTTGAATTCGATACCTGTTATCACCAACTTGAGTTTGGAAAAAAGATTGTTTACCTTGGGCTTCAGAAATTTCTAAAACTCGGTCATTCTTATCGTAGATTGCGGAAGGCTTTTAATGGAGAGGAGGAGTTTGATATCGCTCCTAAACCTTTAACCGAGGATAAAGTTTATCAATGACATGGACATATTAATGTTTTCTTTGGAAAGAGAGAAAAATAAAAAGGGCCAGTTGAGAGAAATATATGGAAAAAGAGGTTTGTGTTCTTTGATCTTCCATATTGGTCAAGTCTCAATGTAAGACATTGTCTTGGTGTGATGTATGTGGAGAAAAATGTGTATGATAGTTTGATTGGAACACTTCTAAACATTCCAGGCAAGACTAAATATAGTAAGCAATCTTGTCTCGATATGGAGGCGATGGGTATACGTAAACAATTGGCTCCAATAGAAAAAGGGAAAAGAACTTATCTGCCTCCGGCTTGTTACACTCTATGTAAAAAGGAAAAGAAATTTTTTTTCCAGTGTTTGCATGGTATCAAAGTTCCCCATGCTACTCATCAAACATCAAGAAATTTGTATAAATGAAAGATCTCAAGTTAATTGGTTTGAAATCTCATGATTTTCATGTCTTGATGCAACAACTTCTACCAGTGGCTATCTGTAGCATCCTACCAAAAATGTGAGGGTAATTACAAGCAAATTGTGTATGTTCTTCAATGCCATAAGTAATAAAGTTCTTGATTTCAAAAAATTAGATGAATTAGAAGATGAAGTTGCCATAATATTGTGTCAATTGGAGATGTATTTTCCTCCATCTTTTTTTGACATTATGGTTCACTTACTTGTTCATTTAGTTAGAGAAATCAGAATTTGTGGTCCAGTTTATTTAAGGTGGACGTATCCAATAGAGCAATACATGAAGATCTTTAAAGGATATACAAAGAATCATTACCAACCAGAATCTTCGATTGTTGAAAGGTACATTACATAAGAAGTTGTTGAGTTTTGTACAAACTATTTGTTGGAAGCAGAGTCTATAGGAATTCCAAAGTCTCGTCATGCTGACACTGAAGGTAGAGGTATTCAAGGTTTAATTGTTAAGTCAATGACTCGGGATATAGTTATTCAGGCACGTTTCTATATATTGAATAATCTTGAAGAAGTTTAAACTTACGTGGCGACTCACAAAAGACTTTTGAAGAAAAGATATCCACGAATGAGTGACAAGTTGTTATTGATCGAGCATAATAAGAAATTCCTAGATTGGTATAATAAAAGGATACTAAATGATCATAGTGCATCTGAGACAATTAAATGGTTGTCGTACATGCCAAAATTTAATGTGATAACTTGGACTTCATATGACATTGGTCATTATATCTTTTATACAAAATCAAAAGATAATCATAGTACAATGCAAAATAGTGGGGTTATGATTAAGGCCGAATCCATGTATTTCTCTATTTCGAAAGATAAGAATCCAATATTGGCATCTAGTGCATTATATGATGTCATTGAGGAGATTGAGGAGATTGATTATGTTATCTTCAAAGTGCCTTTATTTAAATGCAAGTGGGTTCCCAATAATATTAATGGTGTACAAACTAATGACTTAGGATTCAACCGTGTTGACCTTGGTAAGACAAATTATATGACCGAACCATTCATCTTGGCTTCACAAGCAAAACAAGTTTTCTATGTGACCGACCCTTCGGACACATCGGGGAAATTATCAATGGTTCTCCGAGGAAAAGACATTCCTAGTAGTGATGAAAACTTTGATATTCGTTCTACTCCTTCTTACACAACAAAGGTGCCTACCACATATGATGAAGTTGATAGAGATGATGTGCATGCTATTCGTATCGATCATAATGAAGGCATATAGGAAAATTAACAAGTAAGTATTTTATTCTTTATTCATAATTTAATGTAAGTTATTATTTCTAAGTATATTTACTAACAAGTATGATTATTTGAAATTGTAGGTGTTTAAAGTCAAGACACCAAGAGACAAGAAACTAAGAGACAAAGAAACCAAAACACTAAGATAAAATTATGTGATGTTATATAATTTTTGTAGGTTGTTTTGTGCCATTTTTCTTTTGATGTAATATATATACAATGTTTGGTTCTTAATCCAATGTATGGATTTGATGTAATACACTACAATTATTGTTATGATACAATTAATGTTTATGTTCTGATACGGTTCACAAAAATACAGGTTTAAAATGGATAAATTTTAAAAAGCAGATAATTTAATGATGGTTGTTAAATATTATCGTGGTTGTAGAGTCAAGGTTGTTCAGAATAATATATATACCAAAAAAGCGTTGATGAGAATCGAACCTGGGACCTTTAATATATTACAACGGTTAGTTAAAGCAACCGTGGTAATATATCCCGCGCTTTTAAATTTTCTACAATGGTCATACGACTGTGATTGTAAGTAACACATATACAACCACACGCTACGTAACAACGGCCAGTCATGCGTGATAATATATCTTTCCCAGCCGTTGTTGTATAAGTTGTCCGTAGTAGTGGTTTTAAAGTGAATGGTATGGTACCCTATAGTCTATTACAATTTGTGGATGATAAAATTTTGGCGAGGAAGGGTTCATGGTCAAATTTATTTCCTTGAAAACTATTCTTAGAGGATATGAAATGACGTCTAGTTTGAGGATCAATATGTGGAAAAGCAATTTGTATGGGATATGGATTAGTGACCAGTTTCTACAAGATGCTGCTCAATTCATGGATTGCAAGATAGATAGAATTCCTTTCAAGTTTTTATGTATTTCAGTTGGAAGAAACCATAAAAGGCGCGAGTTCTGAAAATCGATCATATATCTATGTTAAAAACTAAACTTTCATCTTGGAAGGGAAGTTTGTTGTCAATAGGTGGTATAGTCACTATGATAAATTCTATTCTCACTAATCTACATGTGTATCACTTGTCTTTTATAAAGCCCTAGTTAAAGTAATTCAGGAATATAATGCAATTTGGGTGGGGATTCTGCAGGAGAGATATTGTAGATTACATGGATAAGTTGTGCATCTATATGTACAGATAAAAAAGGAAGGTGGATTAGGAATCAAGGATGTGGATAACTTTAATATAGCTCTATTAATCAAGTGGATATGGAGTTTTTTGAAGGAATATAATGCAATTTAGGTGGAAATTCTGCAGGAGAGATATTGTAGAATGCATAAAAGATTTGGTTTAATGAAGGGCTGAGGAATAAAAAAAGAGAAAAGAATCCCTATGGTGAAAAGATTTGATGAAGATTGGAGGTTGTGATGGGGATTATGGGTTTATTTAGATGCTAACATATAGGTTAATAGACGAATAGAGTATTCCCTTCTGGTTAGCTAAATGGCTAGGACATACTTGGCAATGCAATTCCCAAACTTGTTCCAAGTTTGTTCTAACAAATCTGCCAGTATAAGGAATATGGGTGAGTGGAGTGGAGATATTTGGCATTAGAGATTAGATTGTAGATTTTATAAAGAGGAACCTATCAAAGAATTAGAAGTGGAAGAAAAATAAGCTTTGTTAGTTATCGTATCAGAGATAACTCCTAGTTGTAATCAAGAAGATTTCGTGGTATGGTTGTATAGAAGTGAGAAGACTTTTTCTGTTAAGTCATGTCACAATAAACTTATGCAGGATTTTGAACATTCAGTACTTAATGAAAGTCTAAATCAAACCCTAAAGGTGTTGTGGGAATCAAGTACTCCATAAAAAGTAAAAATATTTGGATGAAGACTTTTCCATGATAGGTGACTAATTAGGTGCAATTAGCTAAAAGGGAAATTATCTATAACCCTCATGATAAAACTTGTGTGTTATGTTTCAAACAGGAGGAAGATATAGATCATGTAATGTTAAATTGCTCTATGGTTAGATTAGTGTGGGATAAGATCCAAATTTGGTTGGGCAAAGATTTTTAAGTGGAAGATAGTTATTATAGTCAATTCTTAAAGACTGCCATGAAGCTGAAAGGGCAGATAAACAACAAAATGGTGGGTGTTATTTGGTTGGTTTCTTGTTGGTGTATATGGAGAGTGAGAAATGAAATTTTATTCAAAGATGCAGTCGGGAATCCAGAAGAAATCGTATTCAAGATTTAAATGTTCACTTGGTGGTGGCTTGCAATAATCTCAAAAGGAAAATTTTACTGTAATTTTTATGAATGGTGTAAAAATCCTCTTGAATATCTTAAATTGTCTTAGTAATTGTTTTAGATTGTAAGTTACCTTTTTGTATCTCTAATTCTTTTCTTTGAATACAAAGTTGTTTATTAAAAAACAAAACATAATATTATTTTCACATTAGGTATTTCTATTTTTAACTCGAGATTTTACATTAGGTATTTTCACAATTAAATTATTAGATTGTAATAACAAATATTATATGGTAAAAATACAATCTCAACAATTTAAGTGATTTAATTTTGTGAGGAGACGGTTTGCTTTACCAATTTAATAGAAATTTTGATATATGTTGTAAACTATTAACTATTAATAATTTTGAGTGTGTTCTAAAATGACAAAAAAATATATAAGTGAAGGTTAAGTTTTTAATTCAGAAATAGATAGCACTTAACAAGTGTTGCAGTAGGCAATTTGTATTTTGAATTCAGAAATAAACAACACTTCTTGAAGTGTTGAAGAATGTGAAATAGTACAACTTTTGAAAGTTGTTGTTGTAGGCAAAATAATGCAATATTTGGTAAAAGTGCTGCTATATGCGAAACAGTGCAACATTTGGTAAAAGTGTTAATGTAGGCGAAACAGTGCAGCGTTTGAAAAATGTTGTTGTAAGCGAAACAATGCAATATTTATCAAAAGTGTTGTCGAAAGTGTGTGTTTCATCAAGGGTCACAACCTTATGAAATAACACTAGTTTAACCTATAAATTAAGCATTTCAGATTCAGAAAAATCATTCACTACAAAAAAAATTTTGTTTAGTGACCGAATTAGATACCGAAAAAGCCTAAAAATAAGTGTTGAAGAATTTGAAATAGTACAACTTTTGAAAGTTGTTGTTGTAGGAAAAATAATGCAACATTTGGTAAAAGTGCTGCTATATGCGAAACAGTGCAACATTTGGTAAAAGTGCTAATGTAGGCGAAACAATGCAGCGTTTGAAAAATGTTGTTGTAAGCGAAACAATGCAACATTTATCAAAAGGGTTGCCGAAAGTGTGTGTTTCATCAAGGGTCACAACCTTATGAAATAACACTAGTTTAACCTATAAATTGAGCATTTCAGATTCAAAAAAATCATTCACTACTAAAAAATTTGCATTTCGTGACCGAATTAGATACCGACAAAGCCTAAAAATCAGTCACTATAATGTTTAGTGACCAATAATACGACTACCAAATTTCGGTTGAAAAAATGTTAGTCGCTAACCTTTAGAGATGAATTTAGTGACCGATTTTAGCGACTATTTTTCAATTGTTTAAAAAAGTTAAAATAAAACAAAAGTTTTGTCTCTAGCAAGAATCAAACCAATGCATTTTCCTTTGTGATCTTTAGGGAATCCATTAAGCCATTTGATTATTGTTGTATAATTTACATTTGAAATGTATATATTATTAATGAAATAAAACTTTCAAATATTATTTAAAAAAATTCTTATACTAATTGTCAATAAAATTCTATTTTATCGAAATTAATAAATTTGTATAAGTTAATTATTTATATAAATATATGTTTTATTTGTTAAAACAATAAAAATGTAAAATTTTAACTAAAAAATAAAAAAATAAATAAAAGGAGGAAATTGGGAGGGAAGTAACTTAATGAAAAACAAAATTTTAGTGACCGAAATTTCGGTCACTGAATTTTTCGATGAACTAATTTATATAAAAACAATTATTTGAGACTGAAAATTATAGTCACAAAATATCAGTCGCTAATTCAGTGGCTAATTTTATTTAGTGACCGATTTAGTGACTTTTAAAATTTTACTAACATGATGTCTAATTTTGGTGGCTAATTCGGTCATTAGAGTGACCGAAATTTTTCAGTCACTAAATCGGTCACTAAAAACGAAATTTTTAGTAGTGATTCAGAAAAGTCTATCCACATCACAAAAAAATTCAGATTCACCTTATCTACATTTAAGTTTTCATTGATCTTATTTAAATTCGAGTATAGTCTGAATTATCCTGAATATTTCTATGTACAAACTCTAACACGATTTGAGAGTGTTTAAAATATTATAAAAAAAATAAGATGTTCACAATTTTAGTCTCGATCCATTTCATTTAAATTAATTTTCAAATAATATATGTATGTATAATTGCTGTCAAGGCATATCACAGAAAATATTACTTTTCTTGTTAATCCTTTTAATCTCAAGATTGATTTTTACTTAAGCATTTTTGTGGAATATATGAATAAGAATCTCTTTGATATTGGAGGGTGTGTGTGCAACTTTTTTGTGTATAACCTGCAGAAGAAGGAAATTTATTGGTGGAGTAGGGTGCAAACCTCAAATTTTGAGCTAGTTTTTTAGCCCCTTATTTTTGTGAACTAGTTTTCTTAAATGAAATTCAAGTTCATTTAATATTTTTTTAAGTTGATAAATAAAACATTTAAAATTTTATTAAAAAATACTTTAAATTGATTTAACATTTAATACTACATCCGTTCTTTTTTATAAGAGACAACTCACTTTTTAGGTTCATTGAATAATCAATGTATTTGTTCAGTTTATAAACTAGATACATTAATTATTCAATGAACTTAAAAAGTAAGTTGTCTCTTATAAAAAAGAACGGAGGTAGTACCAAATAAGTGATGCCGAGAGAGAAAATGTGTGTTGCACCTTAGGGAGTATTAGACTAATTGACACTTGTAGAAACATTAGTGAAAATGTGTTTTTGAGTTCATAGTTAAAGTGTAGAGTCATTCTTTTATTTTGAATAATTTTTTGTATTGTTGATAAAATTCACAATCGAAAAATTTATTTTTAAAATGGAATCATTTAAATTTGATTTTCTTTTAAAACTAAAGAGACCATATATATATATATATATATATATATATATATATATATATATTTTGTTCGGAAGTTGGAAGGAAAGGGTGGGAAGAGTTTTGAAAAAAAATGGATAAAAATAGGATAAAAAGAATAGAAGAATTTTGGTTTTAGGCATTACACAAAATCTCTCTAATTTAGGAAAACTAAAAAATTATATTGAAAGAGGGATTTAGAGGATTTTATAGTGTTTAGACAAAATTTTCAAACATAATTCTTAATAATATTTTAAAATTTTAAAATATATTAATTATAAGCACCTTTTATCATTCTAAACAATATTTTTTTAAAATAAATATTAAAAAATTTCTCTATAATTATTATTTTTTCAAAGGGTTTAATTGTTATGCACTGATATTATAAAAATATTTTACACTGTCATCTAATAAAAATATATTATTGTGCCATGTTATATAATTAGTTTAAAATTTTCAACATGACAAAATACAGTGTAAAAAAAATTTACACTACCACCCTTTTTCATTTTTCAAAACCCTCATTTCTCCTCCACTCAAAACTCTCAAACTAAGTCTAAATTTTTTATGATAATCTAATATAGAGATATTTTTGTTTAAACAAGCTTTTTAGAAATCATAGACATTTTTCGATTTAAATATATTAATAAATAATTAAAGATATTATAAATAAAAGAAATGATTTTTTAAACAATTATAAATTTAATAACTTTTTTAACATATGTAGAAAAATAATAATTAAAATTTTTCCAATGAGTAGTTATAGAGTATTTTTAATTTGTAGATAGAATTATAATATTTACTAAAAACTCACGCATATCGATGAATAATAGAGTTTTAAACTCAATAATAACATTAATTTAACAAAATTAACTTTCATGTTATAAATTAAATTTTTTTTTTCACCATCATTGAGTCGAATAATCTGATTTCGAGATCATTATTAATTAAATATTTTGTAGGAAGTATTAACTAAATATTTTTCTGAGTCTATTATTTGCATTTATTATTTTTTAATTCATTTTAAAGTTGTTGTTTCGCTAACAAGTTCAATTCTAACTTTGTGATCACACGTGTCAATCCTTTAGCAAAATGAAAAATAGAAAAGCACATGGTTTGCGAAATTATATACTCGGCGGTATCTGGTCCCCACATAAATATGTAATTAAACAAAAAATACTCTTTGCTCCCTTCCATCCTTCACCTATTTAATCCCATCACATTCTCTTCTTCTTTTCCTCACAATTCACATTTTTCTCTTCCTCTCAATTGAGCCATTCATTCCATTTACATACACTTTTTCTCAATGGCTCTTTTGAAACTCCTCTATGTTGGATTTCTCTCTCTAGCATCATGTGTCTATGCTTCCAATGATGGTTGGGTTGATGCTCATGCTACCTTCTATGGAGGAGGTGATGCCTCTGGCACAATGGGTTAGTAACTAACACTTCTCAATAAATCAGCTCAGATAATAGTTATACAGAGAAAACATAATGTAGAGCGCGGTTTCGAACCTGCATCATCTTACTTATACTTATTATATTACATATTATATAATTTTGTGATTATGGTTAATTTTAGGTGGAGCATGTGGATATGGCAACTTATATAGCCAAGGCTACGGAACAAACACTGCTGCTTTGAGCACTGTTTTGTTCAACAGTGGATTAAGCTGTGGAGCATGTTTTGAGATAAAGTGTGTTAACGATCAAAGATGGTGTCTTCCAAATTCAGTTGTTGTCACTGCAACAAATTTTTGTCCCCCAAATAATGCACTCCCAAATAATGCAGGTGGATGGTGTAACCCTCCACTTCACCATTTTGATCTCTCTCAACCTGTTTTCCAACAAATTGCTCAATACAAAGCTGGAATTGTTCCTGTTGCTTACAGAAGGTGCTTCTTTTTTTCAATTTCAAATTATAAGATTTTTAATGCATTTTTTTTTTGTTATTCATTCAAAATTTAATTTTTTTTATATAAATAAAATATTTTTGCAGGGTAATTACACAAACTAACTTTTTAAACTTTTTAAACGGAAGAACATAAACTCTATTTTAAAAATTTTAATTTTCAGAATTAGATTTTAACCCAGACCTTTTGATTAAGCTAAAAAAATCAGTCACCGTGTCAAAATTTATCAATAGTTTTTTAAATAAATAGAAAAAATTAAAATTAAATTGCTTTTCTCACACCGCTAAAGGATTTTTAATTTTTTTTTTATATATAAAACATGAATATATTTAGATTAAAAGACTAGACATTTTTTTTATTTTTGACAAGAAGACAAGACATATTTTTAACATGTTCTTATTCTAGGAATATATTTAAAGGTTAAGGTGACGGCATTCATTTGTCTTATTTTTGCAACTTTATTTGATTCTCTCTTTTTGCTTTTTGTTTTAATTGTTGATAATGTATAGAGTTCTTTGCCAAAAGAAAGGAGGCATAAGATTCACAATCAATGGTCATTCATACTTCAACCTAGTTCTAATTACCAACGTTGGAGGTGCTGGTGATGTTACTGCAGTTTCCATCAAAGGTTCCAAAACTAATTGGCAGCCAATGTCAAGAAATTGGGGTCAAAATTGGCAAAGTAACTCTAACCTTGATGGGCAGTGTCTCTCCTTTAAAGTCACTTCTAGCGACGGTCGCACCGTGATCGCTAATGATGTTGTGCCAGAAAGATGGTCTTTTGGCCAGACGTTCAGTGGCATTCAGTTCTGATAGAATTTAATCCATTAGTTCTAGTTCGCTTGCATTGAAGGACACATAGTTAGAATATTAAGGAATTAAAATTAAGGAATTACTATATAATTTAGAAAAAATATATCAAATAATATATTGATATATAAGAGTGAGTTATAGAGGCAAATGAAAAGGGCTGATTTTAAGATGGTCCTGTCATTTGAGTTGTGGTATGAGGCATTATATGTTGTGCTCTCAATTAGATGGCAGAGGTGGATATTTGTTTACAATTTACCACCCGCTAGTTTATTTTATTGTATGGTTTGAGTTATGTATCGACCCCAAATTAATAATAAAAAGTATTATGTTTTCTAGCAAAGCAAAAGATATTATAATTGAATTTTTTATTCTTTCTAATATTTTGATGATTTGATTTTGATTTCTATTTTAAATTGTACATAATTTGGTGCTCAATTTCAGTCCCACCATGTATATAATATTTCACACCCACACAGATTCCTACAATAAATAAATAAATAAGGTGGTCAGGTAATTAAAGCCGGGCAGTAAATATGTTGTGCCATTTTTTAAGCTTGAAATATTGGCTTAAAGATGTGAGAGGTAATTTCAAATGCATTTTTATAGTAAAGTGTAATTCTTATTCTAGTATTCATATCTTAACACATAGCCAAATGATACGATAGTATAAAGATATACTATAAACTCTTTTAGTACATAGACAACTATAAAATTGTCACGAAGGGCCATACTACATTGATGGGCCAAAAAACCCTCAATCAAACAAGCCTCCAACAACGGAAAAAACAATAGTAGGATTGGTTTGTATTGGATTTACACAATTTTGTGATAAAACCCAAACCGAACCAAACCAATAAACAACGGGTTGATTTGGGTTGGATTGATTAGGTACATTAGAAACAAATGTACAAAAATATTTTTAAAAATATTAACTTATATCAACTAATTTTCCAAAATAATATAAAATTTTTAATTTTATTGTTTCTCCATATTGGTTGTGCATATCACAAATGACATTTCATTTTTTTTTTCTTGAAGTTGAATATTTCATTCTAGTTTCCATGGTAATGATGATATATATTATACTAATTAATTATGATTGGTTCGGGTAGACGGGCTCGCGGGTAGAATTTTGGAAATCCGTTGCCCGAACCAATTAACATTGGGTTTCATTGGTTTGGTTCGGTTTTTGCCCGAACTAAAAAAATGCCCGAACCAAATACAATGGTTTGGTTTGGATTCCGGTTTGGTTCGAATTTGCCCGAACCAATGAACACCCCTAATCCAATGATTTACTATGGCACTTTATGAAAAGTTAAAAATACGTTTAACATTCAGAGACACATCTTCAGACGCATCTCATATACAAGTCATTCGTTTTTTAGTCATACCTTAATTTTATGATTAAATTTAGTCCAAAAATGCATTTCCGAATCTCACAAAAACCCTTAAATCTTATGGTTACTTAATCAATTTAAAGATTAAAACACAAACACTTCATCAATTACCAAGCTATGATTACTTAATTTTTGTTTATCATGTAAATGAACCTATGGAACTTCCCAAGTCATAAACCTCAACATTTCAATACAATTACACTATGTAGCACAGACACCTCTAAAAAACGGCGTGTTTGTGTCTGTGTCAGGGTCGGACACCTGCATCGACACTTGTGATTACGTTTAATTTATTATTTTTTTTAATTATTACTGATATCGGCGTGTCGGTGTCGGGATCGTGTTTAGGTTGTCCGTACTTCATAGCAATTACATTAACAAAACTTCAATTTCGCTTCAGTTCTATCTACGTCTTCATCAAGTCACATACGGTTGAATCCAAATTCTACATATATCAATGAAACCAGCATTGAAGATGAAGCGAAAAGCTATGTTAGGAGCAATATTTTTAAATTTCAAATATTAGATATGTTAGGTGTGAATGATTTCATGATTCACAAGTTAAAAACGCATCCTACAGATTCCGAAAATGACATATTTTTTCATATTTTTGTCAAATCAAAGTTGAACCAAATGTCCTTCATTTTGCAATTTTTGGCCATGTAAGCCTTACAACCATGAATGTTCACTCTCTATATCTCCCATTGCATCCTTTGTTACTCCCTTATCTCTTCTTAAAGAAGGATGCTAAAGCGCTACTCAAAACTGTCATGCCAGACCTCATCAGAAGTTAACTTTATACAAGAAACAAATGTATAAAAACTAACAAAAGAGAGCACCTATGGTGCTATTTGTAAACTACTTAAAAACAACAAAAATACATTAAAATAAACCAGAAAATAACTAAATTAAAAGGATAAATTCAAGTTCTAAAGTTTATAATAACTCACAAAATGTGAGTTATCACACCTCCAAACTTAAATCGTTACCAATCTTCAGGTGATGCGATATATAATATTAGAAAAGAAAAAAATTACTTCCTTCATATCTTACTCCTACAACTCATTTCTTATTCAACTCAAGATTCAATTAAAGGGACCACATCCCAAAATTGACGCAACTCAGTTTCTTTGCAGTTTAGTTTTGTTAGTGCGCGTGTGTGTGTATTACCTGTTGTTGTCGGTCATGCCAGAACTCTCCAGTTAAGATAGTTAGCCTAAATCCTAGTTTGGTTATCATATCTTATGGTCATATAATTCATTTTTTCAATTTTATAAGGGGGCATTTGACTATTATGCTTTTATCTTTTAGCTCATTTTGAACTTGAAGTTTCCAAACGCATTATTATTATTGATAAGTATTGCTAGATGCTTTACCTTTTTATCTGATGGAATCTCACTTGTAAAACTAGTCCAACCTTATACTCAGAATGAAGACATCCACTTGTCTCTCCAATTTCGGGCACATGAACTTTATTTGAATTGCTCATTATCTTACTGCTTTTTTTCTCTACGCACTTTGTGTATTTATTTATTGTCATACCCCAATTTTGTCCGGGCATTTTACTATTATATGAGTTTTAATCATATTTTATTTCAAATAAATAAGATAGCTCATTTGGTAGTGAAATGAAAATTCAAGGATATTCAAGCATAAGGACCTGGGTTTAAATCTCACCTTTCTTTTTTTTTTTATTTTACTTTTTTCTCTTTTTACCTTTAATTCTATTTTTCACAAAAAAAAATCAAAATAAATTGTATTTTTATTTTTTTTAATTATGATTATTATTATTGTCAACACTTTTCAAAACATTCACATGACAAGATCATCAAACTTTCCAAAACATTCACATGACAAGATCATCAAACTTTCCAAGACAACTTCATGACAAGATCAACCAAAATTAAAAGGGGATAAAAACTTGGTGGACAGAGTTCATAATGTCAGTAAATGGTTTTGTCAAATTCCATTTGTGGCATAATCTTGAGGCTATAAGAAGGAGAAGTCAAGAAACAAAAAAGGAGACAAACAGAAAAGGAGAAAAAAGAATTTGACCTAGAGAGGAGACGGAAAAGCGACGCACCTGGTAAAGATCTGTTCTTCATAATTCAATTTTTTTCCTTGTTTGTTTCCCACACATAGATACATGTTATCTTGTTTTACTAATGAACTTTTTCGATTTAATGTATATATGTTATCCTGCACAAAAAATTGCTATTCACTTTACTTGCACATGCCACACGTTAATGATGCAAACATGTACATGTGATGACGTCATGCGCTGTGTATATATGCATTCATATTTTATGATTTCTTTTTCCAGCTCTAGTGGTACTAGTGGATACATGTTGTTCCGGACTGGCCCAATGGCTAGGCATGACCCAATCCACTTCTGCTCCCAGAACGGCACAATTGCCTAAGTCCAACAATTTAGGGCAACATTTACCTTTCTGCCCCTCTACCGGGGAAGGCTGGTCGGTTGACCTCCAGAGTCAGCTGCCCCTCCTCAGCAGTTCCTACCTGTCACGTACGGTTCCACCATCCAGATCAGTCACGACGCCTGTGCCCGCAACTGCGCCTTTGCCCGTGGCAACGGCTAGTTTCGGGCACCTCTGCCTGTCCCAACAGCTAGTTTATGACAGTTACCTATTCTTTGGGGAGCGGTTATCTCGCCCCGAAAAATAAGGACCAATGGCCAAGCGCCGGGGACACTATAAAAACCCTCTCATTTGAGAGAGTCATGTATTCTAAATCATCCTACGAAACACATACTTTGTACTTGCCTTCTTTTCTCCCGATCCTTACTTTCGCATCGGAGTACCTTGCAGGTACACCCCATTCTCATCTTTCACACCCAGCATCGCAGACATCATCTCTGGCCCACTTTAAGTTCTAATCAGCCGGTAAGATCAGTGGAGCCGCTTGTGGGAAACTCTGTTATCCCCGTCTTTCTTCCATCGTAGATTCAAGACCAAAACAGTTTTTCCAAGATTCCGATCATGGCCAGCCATGACAGTGTCCACGATGCTTGTAACTATTCTTTTCTCCCTGTCGCAACACTGATACTAACGAAGCAACCCCCTTTCTTGTGAGCGGCGTCCATCAGCAAAGAGATGGAGCCACCGTGTTTCCCTCCCCCGTTCGCACTGATCACGTTAAAGTCCAGCCCTCCCATGACCACTAGTTTGTCCCGGTTCTGCCCAGCGCCGACCTAACCATGGCGGCCCTCCTCGAGGCCCTCAACAAGACCAACCTCCTAATCCTCCAGCAGGACGGGAGGATTAAAGCCCTAGAAGAATCCATCCAGCCAAGATCCCCTCCGTCGAGGAAAGAACGCCGAAGATCTCAGAGTCCTCCTCCCCGACGTGAAAGAGACAGTCGGGCACCACTTGAGCCAGAGTCTCAGGCAATCAGAAAGCACGACCGCATCTCCCTCCGGAGCCAGTACTCCCCGGGGACCAAGAGGACTAGAAGGGACCAGTAAGCAGAGCCCCAACGTTCTCCTCCGCCCAAATCCAAGGGTCGGGCTCAAACCCCATCTCCCCGTCGAGATCGTCGTCCTACCCTTGGACGAAGAATCCACTCCTCGTCATGGTCCAGCAGCAGCAGCGACGACGAGCCTCGCGGCCGGTTGTCCCAGGAAATCATTGATATGCGCCTACCGAAGGGGTTGGAGAAACCACCGTCTTTGGGCAAGTATGACGGTACTACAGATCCTGACGAGCACATCGAGAATATCGATGCATTGCTCGACTACCGTGGCATCTAGGGAACCATCAAATGTAGATTATTCCCTACCACGCTGAGGAAGGGAGCGATGACTTGGTACAAGAAGCTCCCCGATGAATCCATCATATCATGGAGACAGTTGGGGAAAATGTTCTCCATACAGTTCACGGCCTCCCGTCGTCACCCAATGACCGAAGCTTCCCTTGAGGCCATCATTCAAGGGAAAGACAAACCTCTTCGAGCCTATATTGAAAGGTTCAATAAAGTAGTTGTCCAGTTCTCCACAACTGACGATATAAAGAAGTTCTTGCTCGAGCGAGGATTCCGCCCCCTCACTGAATTTGGCAAAGCAGTTGGCATTAAAACCCCGGCGACACTTGACGCTCTCCTCCTCAAGGTGCAAGCGTACATCCATTACAAGGAGAAAGAAGCTGCTAGCTCCGCCCGGGACTCAAGGCACCAGGAGAGTTCCAGGTCCTTCAAGCACGACGACCCCTCGACATCTCGTCGGGGAGATAGAAGACGCGAAGACCGCCCCCGGGAGCCCCGAGACAACAAAGGGCCCTCCGGACGCTTCCACGAATATACTCCTCTAACAGTCTCTAGGGAGAAGATCCTCTTCGAATGTACCAACTAGGAGTTCTAACAAGCAAGGATCCGATTCCCTAAACAGATACCGGCCAAGCCGAATACTGACAAGTCGAAGTATTGTCGGTTCCACAAGAGCCACGACCATATGACCGACGACTGCATCCACCTGAAGGATTCCATTGAGATAATGATCAGGGACGGGTACCTGAAACAATTCTCCAAGAAGAAGGATGCTCCACGGCAAGATGCCCAGGAGTCCAAAAAGGACGAGGAAGAGGTGCCTTCCTTGGAAGAGATAAGCCTTCAGGTCACCATGAGCATCTCGCGGCCTGAGGACTTCTATATCCTCGAGGGGCTCAACGTTCTCCCTTACTTCATTGCACACAGCCCATGGGAAACCTTCCCCTCCAACATGGTCATTTCCAAAGAGGTCTTCAACAAGGTTACTGTGGGCTCCGTCAAGAGGAAGTTCGAACATCTTCTCAGCATGAGCTCGAACCGGAGTTCCACACTTGATAAAGTTCGGGGAGAGTCAGTTCCCATCACCTTCTACCGTGAGGAACTCCTCAGTGGAGCTCTAAACTAAGGCATTCCGCTGCTCGTAAAAGCACAAATGGCCAACTTTGACGTTCGCCAAATCCTGGTCGATCAAGGCAGCTCGGTCGACATCATGTATTCCCAGCTATTCTCCACCCTCCAGCTGGATGAGACGCACCTAACGCCCTATGTAGGCTCTGACCTACAAGGCTTTAACGGGTCAGTCACAAAGCCTTGAGGGTACGTAGAACCGATCATGACTTTTAGGTTTGCAGAAACGGCCAGGTATATCAAAGTCCAGTTCCTGGTCATCGACTGCCCGTCCCTCTACTAGTGCGTCTTTGGGTGGCCAACTTTGGCTGAATTAGTAGTTGTGCCCTCAACCGTGCACCTGAAAATGAAGTACTACACTTCTAAGGGTCTCGTTTCCACTCTGCATGGGGACATCGAAGCAGCGAGGAGATGTTTCGAGGCAGCCTCCAAAGGGCTGAACATGATCACCGCCAATCCTAAGACTCCTGCCAAGCCTGCTCTGCCCAGCAGCTCCAAAGAGGCAAAGCCGCTACTCCGCATCAACTCCATCGACCTTGATAGCCACTTCTCCGAGGAAGGCCAGAGGGATCAAAGAAAGAAAGGGAAGGAGATCCATCCATGTTCGAGCAGCCCTTCAGCTTCGACCAGTAGCGGTGAGACCTCCCATCCGATGCGCCCAATTTCGGATGGCGAGTTCGAACTTGTCCTGCTCGGTGACGACCCCCAGCGAGGAGTGAAGATCAGGACCGGACTCCCCGACCTAGTGAGGAAACAGCTTAAAGCTTGCCTCCCGGAGAACGCAGATCTGTTCACGTGGAGCGCCACGGAGAAGGTCGGGCTAGACCCCGACGTGGCCTACCACCAACTCACCATCGACCTCGCTGCTAGGGCAGTTGCTCACCGTAGGCGAAAACAGTCTCCGAAAAAAACGAAGGCTGCCGAATAGGCTGTAAAAGATCTCCTAGAGGAAAATTTTATTTCGGAGGCCAAGTACTCTACTTGGCTGTCCAATGTTGTACTCGTTAAAAAATCAAATGGAAAATGGCGCATGTGTGTTGACTATACCGATCTTAATAGGGCCTGCCCTAAAGACGCATATCCCTTCCTCAACATAAACAAATTAGTTGATAATTCCGCTGGTTTTAAATTGTTATCTTTTATGGACGCGTATTCGGGCTATAACCAAATACCCATGGCAAAAAGTGACAAAAGGTACACAACTTTCATGACCGAATCGGGCAACTATTACTACAACGTAATGCCCTTCGGCTTGAAAAATGCTGCGCTACCTACCAAAGAATGATGAACAAGGTCTTCCGAGGAGAAATCGGGGATATGCTCGAAGTCTATATGGAAGACATGATCGTGAAATCCCACGAGGAATTCGATCACACGATCCATTTTAGGAAAGTCTTCAAGCAGGCCAGGAAGTACAGGATGCGCTTCAACCCATAGAAGTGCACGTTCGGGGTACGAGCGGGCAAGTTCCTCGACTTCTATCTAACAGAAAGAGGAATCGAAACCAACCCTGACAAGTGCAGAGCCTTCTCCGAGTTCCCTACGTCGAACTCGAAGAAGTTCATCATATCCCTAAATGGGATGCTCGCTTCGCTGTCCAGTTTGGTGGCGAAATCCGCTTAACACGCACTCCCCCTTTTCAAACTCCTCCGCAAGGAGGCGACTTTCGAATGGACGGAGGAATACGACAAAGCCCTCCTCCACCTGAAACAAGCTCTGTCAGAACCACCGGTCCTCTCCCGGCTTGATAACGGGGAAACCATGTATCTCTATCTTGCCATCGCAACCGAGGCTGTCAGCGCCGCCCTTTTTTGTGAAACTCCTGATGCGCAGAAGCCCATCACGACAAAAGCACTGCAAGGACTGGAACTGAGATACCAACAGATAGAAAAAGTGGCGTTGGCCCTTATCAATGTTGTGAGGAGGCTGAGGCACTACTTCCTAGCCCACACAATCGTGGTACGAACGGTGTAACACCCTTTTCTACCCCACAAATATACATGGAAAAATACACAAAAATCAGAGTAAAAATCAGAACCACCTCGAAGGGTGCACATTTTCTCAATAAACTCAAAATAAAACATTTGCTCCGTAAACACGGGTTTTCCTCAAAATATTCAAAAACCGTCAAATTAGCAGCGAAACCACCATAACCACAATAATAAAAAGGGTTTTAAAAATAAAAACCATAATCCTTCAGAAATAACAACAAAATAACAACTCAACATGGTTCGACTCAACGACCCAACCCGATGTTACAATATCAGAGCAAGACCCTCTACATCGACCAAAAGCAAAATAAACTCCAAAAGTCCTCGAAGGCATCCAGCTAAGCCTGATCACCTGCACGTTACCCACGTGGAGGCAACATTCACACAGGCAGGGTGAGTAATCACAATTCATTATAATCAATATAAAAATAGGATATGCATAAAATGGCGTCATTATCATATACAACATCATCAGGGACATCACAAAGGAAAGCATCAAAATTACGATATCATAAATCACATAAATGCCAAATAAATTCAATGCACAATAAGACTCATGCATGTGGTACCAAATCGTCAAAGTTGATGGACACTAGGCCATCACCCTCCAAAGATCCCCTTCAATAGGATCGATTCTACACAAGAACCGGAGCACGTCAAAATACCTCACATCCACACAATGGGATTGATGTAACACCCTAACATTCCCTGCGTACTTTAATTAAATAATCAGAGTAATTATAAGAAAGTTCAACAACATAGGGTATTACTTTCCAACTAAAACCTGCTCATACAAACGACATGTAACACCTAATTATTATCAACGAAAATTAACACTTTCATAATCCAAAAGTCATCTTATTAAGCAGCGGAAACTTAGTTAATTTAATCACAAAACATAACATCTTAAAGCAACAAAATTAGTTTCAAACATAAGGAAAGTGAATGATCCTTGACAAAACTAAATTAAACATAAAAACGTTCCGAAAACCCCAGTGTTACATACCAGAGCAGACGCCAACAAATAAAGTGAAAGACTTCGCATTCACTAACCGCAACTCCGCACTATCCTTGATTATCAGCAGGATGCCGTATAAAGCATCACCAACAACAGAAGGGGTGAGATTCTCAAATCAACAAAAGAAATGCATAATATATATATAAAAGCATATAATTATTAAGCAACCTACCCTAACATCAATTCACATCGCACACATTCCACACACTCGTAGATAGTCATAATTTTCCATAAAACAACATGATACATAATGCAATGCAATGAGACTCCACACTATACTCAATGCATGTGGTACCATTCGATCCCTTTTTCATGATCATAATTCCTGTCGGAATATCCACAACGTCGCTCACACCCCACATGGGCACACGACATCCGTAATTGCTCAACCCCACGTGGGCACACGACTACCGTAATCGCTCACACCCCACATGGGCACACGACTACCTCAACAACAACAACAATTTGATTCTACCATATAGAATCTAGATAAGACGCTCACACCCCACATGGGCACACGACTTATCTCACAACTCATGCAATCATGTAATGCATATCAACAACAACATACAATGACTTTCATAAAATCAATGTATCAAGCCACTACATTCCACACCACGACATGCCATAACAGTCCAACAACATCATCATACCACATAGCAAGTAACAATCAACAAAATAATACAACATCAACAACGACAACAACAATACCACGTACAATGATATTTATATTAATCATTATACCACACCACTACTAGTCACCATGCAACAAAAATGCTATAATTTCTCAACAACATCATCATACAACCTCATAAGCAACAACTATTACATTTATAAGTTATGCCACAACACCAATAAGCGACAAGACGCGCGACCACGATTAATAACATGCCAAATCACCCAACCACGCATAAATAAAATATCCTACTGGCAACAAGACCATGTTTAATAGAAATAATATTTCGTTAGCTTTCTAACGCTTCGAACGGGGGCCAAAACGGACTTACGGATCAAAAGTTATGAAGAAAACAAAATTTGATATTTTGGAAAAATTATGCAACACACGGGTCCGTACAGGCCAACTCATGAGTCGACTCATACTGCGCAAAAACAGAAAAAAAAATTCTGTTTTTAATCATAAAAAGTCTCGATTTCGTAATTCAAAATCCTACGATTGTATGACATTTATAACAACATTTAACACTTATTTAGAGGTCCTATCATCATATTATACGTCATCTACCTCATCTCATGGCCTCACACATCAATTTATCCCCAATTTCTTCATACATTCTTCTCAAATCAAAACCACATCTACAAGACCCCAACATACCTAGGCTATATATCAATTAGAACATATTCTAACACTACAAACACAATTCAAACATGCAATTTACATAATTTACACATAATAACAAACAACAACACGCAACCTTCCTTTCACATCGAATCACCCAAAGCAACAACGAAATGCATAGATATGGATACTAATAATTTACCCACCCTCATACATATATTATACATCCCTTAAGTGATCGAAGAACCCCATCCTTACCTTAAGTGAAGATTCCTCAAAGATCTCTAATGGAGGTTCTCCCAGCCCTAGCTATGCTTCTCTCTTCCGTTTCTCCTTTCTCGAGACACGATCGTTCAACAATGATTCTCTCTCTCTAATTTTATTCTTTTTCCCACTATAATCCTTAGACCCCTAATATGATCTTCCTTCCTTACCCTCACTAATTCTCTCGTAAATGACCACTTTGCCCTCATACATATATTCATATTATCCAATAAAATAATTATAGCTAATTATTTAAATCCAAATAACTTTAACTAAATTATTTAAATAAAATAATTATTTGAATAATATTACTAAAATTCCCCTTAATTGTTTTTAAATCTAAATAATTTCATTTAAATTGTCTAAATTAAGGATAAGCCTCAATACCCTTATCGTCCTACACTATCCAACACATGATCTCACCAAAACACATCATATATCACATAATTCACAAATACACGATATTAAGCATGAATAATCACCAACCAAACATATTGTAATTATCGGGGTGTTACAACTCTCCCCCACTTAGAATATTTGCGTCCTCGAAAATGTACTCGATGCGAACTACCCCGAATACGTTCTCGCATCCGACTAACCAACTCCCCTGCCATGAAAGGCCACACCACGAATAACCCAAAACAACAAACCACCTCATGAACGACAACAACAACAAGATTCAATGCTCACGCAATGCACTCGACGACCAACTCAAGATGCAAAGAATAACCGAGTTACGAACACACATGTTCACTCTCGAACCGGAACACAACACGATCGTTACCATCACCATAGGTAACACTTCCTTAATCCCCCATCACAGAAATTAGCTACTCGCACTCAAACCATCACCATAGGAAACGGGGCAACAACAATGACAAGAACATAAAGCTCCACGGAACAACATCGTATTTAACCACATCAACATAACTAGAATACCAGCCTCGTTGTCACACAACATCAAGACAACCATTCTACGATTCACCAATCAAACATGTAACTAATACATCCATTTACATAGTAGTACATGATTAATATTTAAACCTTTCATCATGTCACTTCCATTCTGGAACGTCCAATGGTTTCATCATTCCTGTAGGTTCTATTGTTCAACCTTTGAACTCTTACAAGTCACACACGCATACACGAATTGCGCTACATCACGCTTCTGCTGGGCACTCTGATTACACACAACTATCAAATCTACCAAGTTCACATCCAACTTCTGACTCTCTCTAATATTCACAAGAAAATCATTGTTCGCTTTTAATATGCTTAACCTAACACTCTACTGCGTTAGCTCACACACCAGACACAAGTTTCTGAACTGCTAACTCAATTCTAATTCTCTGACCATCAAAGCAGACATATAAAAAGACCAAACAGGTATTCTACACTCTTGTGATTACTAAACACTTCAAACCTAGATCTCTAAAAATAATACCTCCAGATTTTCAACACAAATACAACTGCAACCAATTCCAAATCTTGAATAGGATAGATCCTTTCATGAATCCTGAATTGTCGTAAAGCATAAGCTACGACTTTACCATCTTGTATTAACACACTGTATAAACTCATCATAAACACATCCCAATACCCCACAAATGGTTTATTAGGGTCAAGCAGAATCAAAACTGAAGTCGTAGTCAACTTATACATCAGCTCTCTAAAACTTTCCTCACAACGAACAACCCCAAACAAATGACTTATCCTTCGCAAGTCAACTGAGATAACGGAAGTGCTAACTTGGAAAAGCCTTCCATAACCTATGGTAATAACCACTAAGTCCAAAAGTCTTCTAATCTCCTTAACCAACTTCGGAGATTTATCATTGTAGAACTGCGTCTATTTCTGATGGATCCACAACAATACCCTCGTCAGAATTAACATAACCAAGTAAACTCACCTCTACTAACCAAAAGTCACACTTTGATAACTTATCATATAACTTTATCTCTTTCAATACTTGTAACTCAATTCTCAAATACTCTACACGTTCTTCTTCTAATTTTATAATAGATCAGAACATCCACAACGAACACCACTTCGAACTTATCCAAATAAGTATGGAAGATACGATCCATACTCTCTACATACACTTTAAGGCATACTAGCCACTACCATCCTCTACCCGATATCCTTGGTCAAATCACTAGTTAGCACATTATTCTCTACTCCTGATAAGTAACTATCAACAACATCTGATCGACATACAAAAGCCTCGAATCTGCCTCATCTTCAGATATAGGAATCTGCATCGACTAATCAAAACAATCCGTAAGCATTTGGCTTAACTCCAAACAATTCACTGTACATAGCATCCTATCTGGCATGACACGTCTATTCCACCCAACATGATCCTGTCTACTATCAACAAGAGATTAAGGGTGATCAGTTCCTCAATTTGTCAATAGGTAGCCGACAACCACATTGGTAGCATAAATCATCCTTACCTATCTACAATAGCGTCCTTACTTTGTGCCCAAAGTCCATTACATATTCTCCTATACCCACTCGTAGCACAACATAATTTTTAAATATTCTTCTGAAACCGGAAATGCTACTACACCAAGTACAATTCAAATCGGTCCGCTCCAAATGAAACATTTATCCAAGTAGAGAACTTTAACAACACTAATAAATCCTTCGTCTTTCCTTTAATTTCATCATCT
Source organism: Lathyrus tuberosus (assembly GCA_022829125.1). Taxonomy (NCBI): domain Eukaryota; kingdom Viridiplantae; phylum Streptophyta; class Magnoliopsida; order Fabales; family Fabaceae; genus Lathyrus; species Lathyrus tuberosus. The sequence continues at coordinate 7,060,427 of JALAZF010000304.1, forward strand.
CGATGATCCATATAGTTGCATATTTGGGTCTCATTCTAATCACAATCTCAACAGTACCATCTCATCATCTGGGTGGGGATAGAAACTGTCCAAAATCTTCCCGACATATGTCGATATCATGTCATCAATAACACACAATCCACTTTACTTTTTAACCTTCTCCCTTCCTTAAGAATCTGTCCACTCTAATCATCCTCAATTGGCATACGCCGCACCTCCATTTGCTTCTCCGATACCCTCACCTATGTCCTATTACTAAACATTTTATACCTGACCTCATCTTACCCATTTTCTGCAAGACTCGCTCAACTTCAAACACGAGTATCTCTTTAATACAGACCTTTTTGATACAAAATTATATGAAAAATGAAGGGAATTTCCTGTAGATTCCCGAAATTCAAGAATTGCTTAAATCCGAGTTACGAGTAAAAAGTTATCACCTGTGTAATGGAGGCTGGTCAAGAAATCCTGTATACCTGTCTTCTCCAAAATCAGCTCAGACCTAAATCTCCAAATGCGTTTTTCTCTTTCGTCAAAAACATTCAGAAGACAAAGTTTATATACAAAATGTAGAGAATTTCACAAGCTTTCCAAAAGTCCAGAATCGCTCCCAACGGAGTTACCAGCGAAAAGTTATCACCTGTTTAGTGAAGATTGTTTCATAAGTGCGAAAATGAAGATTGGAAATGGTGAACATGAGTTCCACCCTTTTCTCTTACTTCTAAGATCCCCCAACTATCCTCACTCTTCACCCAAATCTGAAGGTAATCCGACCTCAAATCAATTATACTGAAGACACACTAGCATAACTGTTGGTCCATCAAATCATCAATCCCGTTGAAGTGGATATTTATTCTCAATCATTACCTTAGACAAATGTCGGTAATCCACACACAACCTCGTACTACCTTCTTTCTTCTTAACTCATAACACCAGAGCTACACTTGTCTCAACAACACACTACACCACTCATCTAAATGATTGGTAAATACGCGGTTTAACTCCACTAATTCGTCCCAACAATAACATCATCTTGTTCCGACTAAAGACAACCTGTGCCCATCCTTAGGAAATACGTCAGGATACTCCACAGATCACCGGCCCATTTCTAGACACAACATCGTCTTCCCCCTCATAAGGAAGCGAACAACGAGAACACCTGGCCGTCTTCCCTCAAGGATCACACCATTCTCAAACAGTTGGACAATCCAACACTGCACTCCCTCATGTAGCAACATGATATTCAATTCCTCAACAACTGGAATATCTAAGAGAAGCAGACACTTCTCTCCCACTTGTTTCATTCCCAACCTGCAAATGAAAAACAAAACAAGCACTGACAGTGTTTTCATACACATGTCGCATACTAGGGAACAACATAATTAGACAACCTGGCCAGACTGACCGACCTGCTCTGATACCACTATGTAACACCCTAACATTCCCCGCGTACTTTAATTAAATAATCAGAGTAATTATAAGAAAGTTCAATAACATAGGGTATTATTTTCCAACTAAAATCTGCTCATACAAACGACATGTAACACCTAATTATTATCAATGAAAATTAACACTTTCATAATCCAAATGTCATCTTATTAAGTAGCGGAAACTTAGTTAATTTAATCACAATACATAACGTCTTAAAGCAACAAAATTAGTTTCAAACATAAGGAAAGTGAATGATCCTTGACAAAACCAAATTAAACATAAAAGCGTTCCAAAAACCCCAGTGCTACATATCAGAGCAGACGCAAACAAATAAAGTGAAAGACTTCGCATTCTCTAACCGCAACTCCGCACTATCCTTGATTATCTGCAGGATGCCGTATAAAGCATCACCAACAATAAAAGGGGTAAGATTCTCAAATCAACAAAAAAATGCATAATATATATATATATATATATATATATATATATATATATATATATATATATATATATATAAAAGCATATAATTATTAAGCAACCCACCCTAACATCAATTCACATCATACACATTCCACACACTAGTAGATAGTCATAATTTTCCATAAAACAACATGATACATAATGCAATGCAATGAGTCTCCACACTAGACTCAATGCATGTGGTACCATTCGATCCCTTTTTCATGATCGTAATTCCCGTTGGAATATCCACAACGTCGCTCACACCTCACATGGGCACACGACATCCGTAATCGCTTACACCCCACATGGGCACATGACTACCATAATTGGTCACACCCCACATGGGCACAGGACTACCTCAGCAACAACAACAATTTGATTCTACCACTTAGAATCCGGATAAGACGCTCACACCCCACATGGGCACACGACTTATCTCACAACTCATGCAATCATGTAATGCATATCAACAACAACATACAATGACTTTCATAAAATCAATCTATCACGCCACTACATGCCACACCACGAAATGCCATAACAGTCCAACAACATCATCATACCACATAGCAAGTAACAATCAACAAAATAATACAGCATCAACAACAACAACAATACCACATACAATGATATTTATATTAATCATTATACCACACCACTACTAGTCACCATGCAACAAAAATGCTATAACGGCTCAACATCATCATACAACCTCATAAGCAACAACTATTACATTTATAAGTTATGCCACAACACCATTAAGTGACAAGACGCGCGACCACGATTATTAACATGCCAAATCAAACAAACACGCATAAATAAAATATCCTACTGGCAACAAGACCATATTTAATAGAAATAATATTTTGTTAGCTTTCTAATGCTTCGAACGGAGGCCAAAACGGACTTACGGATCAAAAGTTATGAAGAAAACAAAATTTGACATTTTGGAAAAATTGTGCAACACACGGGTCCGTACAGGTCGACTCATGAGTCGACTCATACTATGCAAAAACAGAAAAAAAAATTATGTTTTTAATTGTTAAATGCCTTCTGGACCTCCGATTTTGATTCCGTAAAAAGTCCCAGTTTCGTAATTCAAAATCCTACAATTGTATGACATTTATAACAACATTTAACACTTATTTAGAGGTCCTATCATCATATTATACGTCATCTACCTTATCTCATGGCCTCAAAACATCAATTTATCCCCAATTTCTTCATACATTCTTCTCAAATCAAAACCCCATCTACAAGACCCCAACATACCTAGACTATATATCAATTAGAACATATTCTAACACCACAAACACAACTCAAACATGCAATTTACATAATTTACACAAAATAACAAACAACGAGACGCAACCTTCCTTTCACACCGAATCACCCAAAGCAACAACGAAATGCATAGATATGGATACTAATAATTTACCCACCCTCATACATATATTATACAGCCCTTAAGTGATCGAAGAACCCCACCCTTACCTTAAGTGAAGATTCCTCAAAGCTCTCTAATGGAGGTTCTCCCAGCCCTAGCTATGCTTCTCTCTTCCGTTTCTCCTTTCTCGAGACACGGTCGTTCAACAATGATTCTCTCTCTCTAATTTTCTTCTTTTTCCCACTATAACCCTTAGACCCCTAATATAATCTTCTTTCCTTACCCTCGCTAATTCTCGCGTAAATGACCACTTTACCCTCATACATATATTCATATTATCCAATAAAATAATTATAGCTAATTATTTAAATCCAAATAACTTTAACTAAATTATGTAAATAAAATAATTATTTGAATAATATTACTAAAATTCCCATTAATTGTTTTTAAATCTAAATAATTTCATTTAAATTGTCTAAATTAAGGATAAGCCTCAATACCCTTATCGTCCTACACTACCCAACACATGATCTCACCAAAACACATCATATATCACATAATTCACAAATACACGATATTAGTCTTGAATAATCACCAACCAAACATATTGTAATTATCGGGGTGTTACAACTCTCCCCCACATAGAATATTTTCATCCTCGAAAATGTACTCGATACGAACTACCCCGGATACGTTCTCGCATCCGACTAACCAACTCCCCTGCCATGAAAGGCAACACCACGAATAACCCAAAACAACAAACCACCTCATGAACGACAACAACAACAAGATTCAATGCTCACGCAATGCACTCGACAACCAACTCAAGACGCAAAGAATAGCCGAGTTACGAACACACATGTTCACTCTCGAACCGGAACACAACACGAATGTTACCATCACCATAGGTAACACTTCCCTAATCCCCCATCACAGAAATTAGCTACTCACACTCAAACCATCACCATAGGAAACGGGACAACAACAAAGACAATAACATAAAGCTCCACGGAACAACATCGTATTAACCACATCAACATAACCAGAATACCAACCTCGTTGTCACATAACATCAAGACAACCATTCTACGATTCACCAATCAAACATGTAACTAATACATCCATTTACATAGTAGTACATGATTAATATTTAAACCTTTCATCATCTCACTTCTATTCTGGAACGTCCAATGGTCTCATCATTCCTGCAAGTTCTAACGTTCAACCTTTGAACTCTTACAAGTCACACACGCATACACGAAATGCGCCACATCACGCTTCTGCTGGGCACTCTGATTACACACAACTATCAAATCTACCAAGTTCACATCCAACTTCTGACTTTCTCTAATATTCACAAGAAAATCATTATTCACTTTTAATATACTCAGCCTAACACTCTACTACGTTAGCTCACACACCAGACACAAGTCTCTGAACTGCTAACTCAATTCTAATTCTCTGACCATCAAAGCAGACATATGAAAAGACTTTCCACTTAACTCATCAGGCACAACATTAACTTTACTAATAGGAGAATTCGAGCCAAGGTCATAACTCATCAGGAATTCCAACCATCCTCGTTGTCTCATACTCTATTCCTTCCGACCAAACAGGTATTCTACACTCTTGTGATTACTAAACACTTCAAACCTAGATCCCTAAAAATAATACCTCCATATTTTCAACATAAATACAACTGTAACCAATTCCAAATCTTGAATAGGATAGATCCTTTCATGAATCCTCAATTGGCGTAAAGCATAAGCTACGACTTTACCATCTTGTATTAACACACTGTATAAACTCATCATAAACACATCCCAATACCCCACAAATGGTTTATTAGGGTCAAGCAGAATCAAAACTGGAGTCATAGTAAACTTATACATCAACTCTCTAAAACTTTCCTCACAATGAACATCCCTAAACAAACAACTTATCCTTTGCAATTCAACTGAGATAACGGAAGTGCTAACTTGGAAAAGCCTTCCATAACCTACGGTAATAACCACTAAGTCCAAAAATCTTCTAATCTCCTTAACCAACTTCGGAGCCTTCTCATTGTAGAACTGCGTCTATTTCTGATGGATCCACAACAATACCCTCGTCAGAATTAACATAACCAAGTAAACTCACCTCTACTAACCAAAAGTCACACTTTGATAACTTAGCATATAACTTTATCTCTTTCAATACTTGTAACTCAATTCTCAAATACTCTACACGTTCTTCTTCTGATTTTATAATAGATCAGAACATCCACAACGAACACCACTTCGAACTTATCCAAATAAGTATGGAAGATACGATCCATACTCTCTACATACACTTTAAGGCATACTAGCCACTTCCATCCTCTACCCGACATCCTTGGTCAAATCACTAGTCAGCACATTGTTCTCTACTCCTGATAAGTAACTATCAACAACATCTGATTGACATACGAAAGCCTCGAATCCGCCTCATCTTCAGATATAGGAATCTACATCGACTAATCAAAACAATCCGTAAGCACTTAGCTTAACTCCAAACAATTCACTGTACATATCATCCCATCAGGCAAGACACGTCTATTCCACCCAACATGATCCCGTCTACTATCAACAAGAGATTAAGGGTGATCAGTTCCTCAATTTGTCAATAGGTAGCCGGCAACCACATCGGTAGCATAAATCATCCTTACCTAACTACAATAGCGTCCTTACTTTGTGCCCAAAGTCCATTACATATTCTCCTATACCCACTCGTAGCACAACATAATTTTTAAATATTCTCCCGATACTGGAAATGCTACTACACCAAGTACAATTCAAATCGGTCTGCTCCAAATGAAACATTTATCCAAGTAGAGAATTTTAACAACACTAATAAATCCTTCGTCTTTCCTTTAATTTCATTATCTCGATGATCCATATAGTTGCACATTTGGGCCTCATTCTAATCACAATCTCAACAGTACCATCTCATCATCTGGGTGGGGATAGAAACTGTCCAAAATCTTCCCGACACATGTCGACATCATGTCATCAATGACTCTCAATCCACTTTACTTTTTAACCTTTTCCCTTCCTCAAGAATCTCTCCACTCTAATCATCCTCAATTGGCATACGACGCACCTCCGTGTGCTTCTCCGATACCCTCACCTCTGTCCTATTACTAAACATTTTATACTTGACCTCATCTTACCCATTTTCCGCAAGACTCACTCAACTTCAAACACGATTATCTCCTTCAATACAGACCTTCTTGATACAAAATTATATGCCAAAATGAAGGGAATTTCCTGTAGATTCCCGAAATTCAAGAATCGCTTAAATCCGAGTTACGAGTAAAAAGTTATCACCTGTGTAATGGAGGCTGGTCAAGAAATCATGTATACATGCCTTCTCCAAAATCAGCTTCAGACCCAAATCTTCAAATGCGTTTTTCTCTTTCGTTAAAAACATTCAGAAGACAAAGTTTATATACAAAAATGTAGGGAATTTCACAAGCTTTCCAAAAAGTCCATAATCGCTCACATCGGAGTTACCAGCGAAAGGTTATGATCTATTTAGTGAAGATTATTCCATAAGTGCGAAAATGAAGATTGGAAATGGTGAACATGAGTTCCACCCTTTTCTCTTACTTCTAAGATCCCCCAACTCTCCTCACTCTTCACCCAAATCTGAAGGTAATCCGACCTCAATTCAATTATACTAAAGACACACTAGCATAATTGTTGGTCCATCAAATCATCAATCCCGTTGAAGTGGATATTTATTCTCAATCATTACCTTAGACAACTGTCAGTAATCCACACACAACCTCGTACTACCTTCTTTCTTCTTAACTCATAACACTGGAGCTAAACATGTCTCAACAACACACTACACCACTCATCTAAATTATTGGTAAATACGTGGTTTAAATCCACCAATTCGTCCCAACAATAACATCATCTTGTTCCGACTATAGACAACATGTGCCCATCCTTAGGAAATACGTCAGGATACTCCACACATCACCGGCCCATCTCTAGCCACAACATCTCCTTCCCCCTCACAAAGAAGCGAACAACGAGAACACCTGACCGTCTTCCCTCAAGGATCACACCATTCTCAAACAGTTGGATAATCCAACACTGCACTCCCTCATGTAGCAACATGATATCCAATTCCTTAACAACTGGAATATCTAAGAGAAGCAGACACTTCTCTCCCACTTGTTTCATTCCCAACCTGCAAATGGAAAACAAAACAAGCACTGACAGTGTTTTCATACACATGTCGCATACTAGGGAACAACATTATTAGACAACCTGGCCGGACGGACCGACCTGCTCTGATACCACTATGTAACACCCTAACATTCCCCGCATACTTTAATTAAATAATCAGAGTAATTATAAGAAAGTTCAATAACATAGGGTATTATTTTCCAACTAAAACCTGCTCATACAAACGACATGTAACACCTAATTATTATCAATGAAAATTAATACTTTCATAATCCAAATGTCATCTTATTAAGTAGCGGAAACTTAGTTAATTTAATCACAAAACATAACGTCTTAAAGCAACAAAATTAGTTTCAAACCTAAGGAAAGTGAATGATCCTTGACAAAACCAAATTAAACATAAAAGCATTCCGAAAACCCCAGTGCTACATATCAGAGCAGACGCCAACAAATAAAGTGAAAGACTTCGCATTCACTAACCGCAACTCTGCACTATCCTTGATTATTTGCAGGATGCCGTATAAAGCATCACCAACAACAGAAGGGGTGAGATTCTCAAATCAACAAAAAAAATGCATAAAACATATATATAAAAGCATATAATTATTAAGCAACCCACCCTAACAACAATTCACATCGCACACATTCCACACACTAGTAGATAGTCATAATTTTCCATAAAACAACATGATACATAATGCGATGCAATGAGACTCCACACCACGACATGCCATAAGAGTCCAACAACATCATCATACCACATAGCAAGTAACAATCAACAAAATAATACAGCATCAACAACGACAACAACAATACCATGTACAATGATATTTATATTAATCATTATACCACACCACTACTAGTCACCATGCAACAAAAATGCTATAACGGCTCAACAACATCATCATACAACCTCATAAGCAACAACTATTACATTTATAAGTTATGCCACAACACCATTAAGCGACAAGACGCGCAACCACGATTAATAACATGCCAAATCACCCAACCACGCATAAATAAAATAACCCACTGGCAACAAGACCATGTTTAATAGAAATAATATTTCGTTAGCTTTCTAACGCTTCGAACGGGAGCCAAAACGGACTTACGGATCAAAAGTTATGAAGAAAACAAAATTTGACATTTTGGAAAAATTGTGCAACACACGGGTCCGTACAGGTCGACTCATGAGTCGACTCATACTACGCAAAAACAGAAAAAAAATTCTGTTTTTAATCGTTAAATGCCTTCTGGACCTCTGATTTCGATTCCGTAAAAAGTCCCAGTTTCTTAATTCAAAATCCTACGATTGTATGACATTTATAACAACATTTAGCACTTATTTAGAGGTCCTATCATCATATTATACGTCATCTACCTCATCTCATGGCCTCACAACATCAATTTATCCCCAATTTCTTCATACATTCTTCTCAAATCAAAACCCCATCTATAAGACCCCAACATACCTAGACTATATATCAATTAGAACATATTCTAACACCACAAACACAACTCAAACATGCAATTTACATAATTTACACATAATAACAAACAACGACACGCAACCTCCCTTTCACACCTAATCACCCAAAGCAACAACGAAATGCATAGATATGGATACTAATAATTTACCCACCCTCATACATATATTATACAACCCTTAAGTGATCGAAGAACCCCACCCTTACCTTAAGTGAAGATTCCTCAAAGCTCTCTAATGGAGGTTCTCCCAGCCCTAGCTATGCTTCTCTCTTCCGTTTCTCCTTTCTCGAGACACGATCGTTCAATAATGATTCTCTCTCTCTAATTTTCTTCTTTTTCCCACTATAACCCTTAGACTCCTAATATGATCTTCCTTCCTTACCCTCACTAATTCTCGCGTAAATGACCACTTTACCCTCATACATATATTCATATTATCCCATAAAATAATTATAGCTAATTATTTAAATCCAAATAACTTTAACTAAATTATTTAAATAAAATAATTATTCAAATAATATTACTAAAATTCTCATTAATTGTTTTTTAATCTAAATAATTTCATTTAAATTGTCTAAATTAAGGATAAGCCTCAATACCCTTATCGTCCTACACTGCCCAACACATGATCTCACCAAAACACATCATATATCACATAATTTACAAATACACGATATTAATCATGAATAATCACCAACCAAACATATTGTAATTATCGGGGTGTTACAATTGAAGCCACAATAGACCGAAGTCTAACCCGCTGGACCAAAGTCCTATAATCGTCAATAGACCGAAGTCTAAAATGCTATGAATGCATGATACACAACGTCATTATCATCATCATCAATAAAAGTCAATACGTGCATCATCATCCATCAAAATCTCATGTTAATCATATCATCAATTAAATCAACAAAACATCGTGTGTCATCATCTCATAATCATCAATATACTCATAACAATTCATCAAAACAATCACAGCTCAAAACATCAAGACAACACAAGAATTACAAAGAAATTTCGCAAACATCAGCCATTCGCTGGAACGTTCGCTTTGCGGTTCTGGAGTGAATGTTCGCTTTGCGAATGATTTGTTCGCTTTGCGAGGCCGTGATTTCCTGCAATCGTTGCTACGCACCAGTAGCACACCAGACCCCAAAAACCTTACGGGTTCAGCCCCAATTACCCAAAAAACATCCCCAAAACATCCCTAAGGCATTATGGCATCAAAGGCACAAAACCTACGACTATTAGGTCGATTTATTACACTATCCTAAACCTCAAAATCACATAAACCTTCACAATTCCGCAATATCCCCAAAGTCCTCACAACCTCTTCACATTCGTCATCAACCCACTAATACATCATAATTTCCTCAGTTTACTCATAAACCCTCAAAATCACATAAACCTCACTAATACATCATAATTTCCTCAGTTTACTCATAAACCCTCTGTAGCGAGCGATTTTTGGATGTGGTTGCGAAGCACTACCGCTCTTTGGTATCTACAGCTCGATTCATTTTTTATCCTATTAAAGCTGATGAAGGAAGGTAAATAGATGTCTCAAATTAACCCTGCTTGCAAACTGAGTTTAAACAGTGGTATGTTAGGTTACAGATGCTACAAAAATTCGGGGTCTCTATTGGGTGTATTTTTTTAAAAGTGGTGTTCGGTCGATTGGTGGGAGTTTGGGATGTTAGGACGGATGTATATGAAAGTATGGGATTTTGGGTTTTTGTTTAGTGTGCTCGCTAAGATCTTTTCTTTCAATCTTATGCCTACGTACTCCCGTTTACCAAAACAGGGAAATCAGAGCGTTCGTAGTTCCTCCTATTCTATGGGAGGAAATGGTTGTTTTGGTGTCTTGTTCAAAGCCCAAGACGTGAAGTGAAAGGTAGTTTGTATCTTGTTCAAAGCCCAAGATGTGAAGCTGAAGGTGATTTGTATCTTGTTCAAAGCCCAAGATATGAAGCTGAAGAGTCTATTTGTATCTAGTTTAAAGCCCAAGATGTGAAGCTAAAAGGGTTTGACTTTAGAGAGAATTTGTCATCTCTAAAGAGGGGTTTGTTTGTCACAACTGTTGGGTGACTGGCTATAAAGGAGGATTACTTTAACCGGGATATGTGAATCCGGCAATGCCATAATTTCCTTTATAAGAGATTTTTAACCTGAAGGAGAAGACTTTAACTCAGTGTAGAGCAATGTTATCTTCCCTTAGGAATTTCTCATGCTAAAAGAGGGACAGTGGCGTGGATGTAAATAATCCAGAGGCTTGCCGCTTACATCAATTAGATGAGGGGGAAGGAGTTGTTGATGTTTGTGTACTGTGAACGAGGCACAACTTTGATGCTAAAAGGTTGATTGGATCAACCAGTGGTTTTCTTATACAAAGCCTAAGAGGAGGCTAATATGTGTCTCGTACAAAGCCCGATAGAGAGGCTAAAAGGTTTTGACTCCATGAGGGAATCTTTTGGTATCTCGTATAAAGCCCGAGATGAAGGCTATTTGACTCAACAAGAGAGTTTTTGTATCTCATACAAATCCCGAGATGGAGGCTAAAAGGGAGTTTGACTCAACAAGAGAGTATTTTATGGTATCTCGTACGAAGCCCGAGATGGAGGCTAAAAGGTTTTTGATTCAACGAGGGAATCTTTTTGTATCTCGTATAAAGCCCGAGATGGAGGCTAAAATTTGTTTGGCTCAATAAGAACCTTTTTGTATCTCGTATAAAGCCCGAGATTGAGTCTAAAAGGGTTGACTCAACAAGAGAGTCTTTTGTATCTCGTACGAAGCCCGAGATGGAGGCCAAACGTTGTTTGACTCTGCTGGGGAGAATCATTGTACAAAGGCCAAGAGAAGGCTACGGCGCTGTTTCAGTTGAGTGACAGGTCCAGTATGCTGATTTTAAAGAGAAAATCAGTTCTTATATGAGTAATGATGTACTCAAGGATTTGATTCAGGGATATTTCCTTTTCTTTGAGGAAATGGGAAATCCAAAGGGTATTGAGACTGTCCGAGTCTACGGGTTTCCTTCCTATTTAACGAAGGGAGCTTGAGAATGTCTTGGAGACTCAAGGAAATTAGACTGTCCAAGTCTAGAGTGTCATCTTTTGTACTATGCTTTGAGAAATAGTAGTAGACTCTTTGAAAGGACTGTTCTATGAAGATGACTAAGTTCTGTTCCTATACCTCTAGAAGGTCGTCGGGACAATTTGTACGAAGCCCAAGAGGAGGCTGGAAACTTTTAAGAAGCCGACGGGTCCTTGTACGAAGCCCAAGAGGAGGTTATCATTCCCTGAGGAAGAGATCATTATACGAAGCCTAAGAGGAGGCTGTGAATACTTCTATGAAGCCTGACGGGGTCCTTGTACTAAGCCCAAGAGGAGGCAGGGTTGCTTTTAGGAAGCCTGTGGGTCCTTGAACGATGCCCAAGAGGAGGCCGATGCTTTTAAGAAGCCCGTGGGTCCCCCAAACCCCGAGAAATTCAAGACAGGCTATTCACGAGGAATAGATCAAGCCAGGAAAGTTTGAGAATTTGGAAGAAACTCAAAGATGCCATTCACGGAGAATACATTCATCTCTAGGAGTAGAGTTTCTTGACAATTCCTAATGAGGACAGCCGAAGAGAAGACTGTATCTGGTGATCCTATTGGGGATCTAGTTGTCTGTTTCTACGAATAAACGCGGCGACTTTTCCTAGTTCTAGACGTAGTTGCCGGGGAAACTCTAAATATCTATACTATTATTACACAGTTGATATGAGTTTATGAAAGAAGACTTACAGCGAAACAACCCCGCAATACAGTATATGTATATGAAAGCGGTAAATGAAAGCGTATAAACACTTACTCGGTTATAGAGCTTCCATGCTGTTTGGTTAGTTGTTCAACAAAGACAGATTAAAAACTACAGTATATTCAAAATCAAAGGAGAAAGTGCTTTGAAAAAGAAAGATTTGGGGCTTACAGCTCAAGGAGAGGCTCAGGGTTTTACCAGTGAGCGCACTATTGAATTTGTACAGAGGGACTTATAAAAGTGACTGAGGCCCAAAAATTGTTTTCTGTACAAAGGGATGGGTCTTACACTCTCTCAAGAGGTCCAAAAAGTTTTTAAAGAAAAAGAGTGGGGCTTATAACACGAGGGTAGGCCCAGATGATTTTTCGTTAAAAATGGCGATCGCGCCGAGGTTTTCTTTTAACGCGGAGGGACTTATACAATAAGTGAGGCCCAAAATTGTTTTGGTTAAAAGGGGGTTGGGTCTTACACTCTATTAGAGGCCCAAAAGTTTTGAATGGGTCTTATAGCTCGAGGAGAGGCCCAGATGGTTTATTTTTAAACTGGCGACGATCGTGCCGACTTTAAAAATGTACAGAGGGACTTATACAATAAGTGAGGCCCAAAATATTTCTATACAAGTGGGTTGGGTCTTACACTCTAATAGAGGCCCAAAATTGTTTTGAAAATGATTTGTGAGGATTGAATTAATCAAAAACCCTAATTTATTTCCAAAATGTATTTTAATTGAATAAAAATTCAATTAAAATGATCAAAAATTGTTTAACATGTGAGAAACAAATTATGATCTTGGATTAATGCTTCAAAAATCAAGTATTGACCTACAAAATAATTAGAAGTCATTAATCTTTTCAAAATCAAGAGGGAAAAAATATTTTAAATGTCAAAAACAATTAAAATATTAATTCTTTGCAAAAATATCAATTATATGAAATAAATAATATTTTTGGGATTTTTTAGGAAAATAAAATATTTCAACATTTTTTTGAATTATTAAAAAAAGGATCAACTCAAAATCATTAAAACTCAGAGAGAAATTAAGTTTTGAATCAATTAAATAAAAATCACAAAATTCAAATATTCAAATTTTGAAAAAAGGCGCCAAGAACAGCTGAAGAACACGCGCTTGTTATGGGTTTGGCTGATTTGCATTTTCTATCCAATATCACTGAATACTTGATTATATCATGCAATCCACATACCAATCAACTCGTTTCAACCTCACGATCATGTCTATGACAATTAATTTCATTTAAATTAAACATAAAACAAGAAATCATGAACAATCCTCAAGAACCCTAGATTCTGCATGAAGGCTGGGATTTTTGATACACGATTCAAACAATGCAATTAATTGAGGGGAAACATTCCATGCATGATTATGAACATATGGCCAAATTATTGTGCAGCAAAAATTGCATGGATCATAGAGTTAGAAGGGCTCATGCTTACCACTTGCAGCTGGTGATCGTGATTTGTGTTGGAGGTGTTACAGATGAGTTGTGATGATCTGAACAGCTTCCCTACACCCTATGGAGTGTGTTTGAATGCTTGGACTTGATTGAAATTGGCTGGATTACTTCATGGCATCTCAACTGCAACTTAGTTAAAACCTTGAGCAATTGACAGGTGATTCTGAGAAATCAGTGTTCCAGTTGTTGTTTAAGTGTTTGATCAGCTCATATGTGATGTATATGAGGTGTGTGTGTGATTGGTTTGATTGGAAAAGCTCTCAAACTCAAAACCCGATAGTGACTTGCCTTAGAAGGCAAAATTGGAGTGAAAGAAGAGATTTTGAGGAAAGCATCTGTTTGATGGCTTTGGTGTACTCAAACTGATCACAATTGAGCTCTATTTATAATAGAGCAAGTTTGTTTTGCAAGGAATAGTGAATGGCAACTGCTGAGTAGGTTTGGCCAATGTTGGCAAATGAAAATCCAAGTCTCCTCTAGCCATTGACTAGAGGTTAGGGCACAGGCTGCTGGTCCCCTTGGTCTTGGATAAGTCTTGACTGAATTCAGTTGAGAATGGCTCAGTCCATGCCAACCTGATGCTTCCATTGAATGCTCCAATCCAAAATTGGAGTCTTGTCCCTATTTTGGCAATTCTAGGTTCAACATGTTATTTCTTGTTCCAAAGACTTTGGAGGCTTGGCTCAGTGATTGTCCCCTTTAGATTCAATCCTCAGAGGTGTCCAAGTGGATAGGAGTGTTTGGATTTGGATGATTTTGGCAAATCGACCAAAAGTGCAAAAATCTGCCTTGCCTTGGCAGATTTCAGCAAGGCATCTTGCCAATGTCATATCTCATAGCTCAAATTGAATTTGGTAATGTTCTTGGTCATTTTGGAAAGCCCTTACATGATACAACAACTGTTTGAACATGTTTGGTTTTGATCTCTTTTGAATCCAAGTGAAAAATCCCCCTACATTTGGAAAAAAGTAAAGGCAGATTCTGACTTAGTGAAATTTTCACTAAGTGTTGGAACAAAGTGACTTTTCTTGATTTTGATCACTCTATAACTCAAAATCCATGAGGAATTTGGACATAGGTTAATATGAAGCTTTTGTATAGGGCAATGTGATCTACAAATCAAGATTTGAATGGGGAACAATGGCCTTGTGGTTTAGGAGTTATGGTCCTCCAAAGTTGGCACATTAGTGTCACTTTTTCCATAACTTAGAAAATTTTCTAAGTTTTTATGGTAACCCCTTTTACAAGTTATCCCAGTTTATTTGATTTTTCTTGATGAATGATGTTTCAAATCATACATTAACATCATTTTAGGGTTAAAAATCCATTTTGGTGAAAAATCTCAAAAAGTCAAAGTTGACTTTTGTGCACAGTTGACTTTTTATCAGATGAATTCCTAACTGTGCAATTCTTCAGGAAATCATGTCCTTGACCTAAATCAAACTTGATGGACATGTTCCATGGGTGTCATAGGGTATATTGAATCATGTCTTAGGGTTTGGGAGCATGTCCTGGTCAAAAGTCAAAGTTACAGTTGACTTTCCTCGCGAAACCCTAATTGTGGTGCAGATGAAATGGAGACTTGTTGCTCAAGCTTCTTGGATTAATCCATTGTTGCAAATGGATCAATATGGCATATTAGAGACCCTCAAATCATGTCTTTAGGTCTTGGTTCATGATTTGTCCCAAAAGTCAACTTAGGGGTGAATTAGGTCAAGAAACCCTAATTCCTGATTTTTGATGTATGCATCCCCTGAGGTCAAATTGACTTGATGATTGGGTCCATGAGGTTCCATGGAGTATATTAGGTTATGTTTTGGATCATTGGCTTGTGCCCAGATGAAAAATTTCCATCTGGAGGCCCTGGTCGACCAAAACCCTAATTTGGTGACACTGTCGATCTTGAGGCTTGATCCACCTAGAAGGGAGCATCCTTGTGCTTAATCCTTGAAGTGGGAGTCATTTTGATCCATTGTGGATATTTTAGAGGTTAGACAAGTTGAAGATCATGTCATTCCTTGATTGATCTTTTGTCTAAGGCTCTGAGAGGGCTTAAAACCCTAATTTTGATTGTAGTGAATGCTCAACAACCCTTGAGGCATTTGATGAGGCATGATGGTTCATACATATTGTGATGATGATTTGTACAATGATGGGAAATCTTAGTGGTCAAAATTTAGGGTATGACAGATGCCCCTATTTAATCTTCTTGGACACGAAGGTGTGAATGACGAAGAAATTCGGGCATTCAGGGTGCAAGAGGATTAAATATCGGAATACCCGAAATTTTGATGGTGGTTATGAATGGTAGATCGCATTCATCTTCTTTTGCTAAGTAATGATGCTTAGAAAAGGTAAACTTCCTCTCGATCCTGGTCTTCAGCCAAGGAACTGGTCTCAGTTTTCTGAAGTAAACTTCCCCTCGATCCTGATTTCCTACCAAGGAACTGGTCTAAGTTGTTGTTGTAAACTTCCCCTCGATCCTGGTTTCCTACCAAGGAACTGGTCTTAGTTTCTTCCGTCAATAAATTTTATTGACAAGGGACGCTATTTGTAGCGGTTTTCCTTCTCGCCGAATTTTCCTGGGGAGATGCCATTTGAGATGGAAAAAAGATGACGTCAGGCTTGCTGGGAAGCCCAATCGTCTGAGTTGTAGAGGTGCACAAACTTCTTTGTTGGAGACGCCATTTGTAGACTCTATCTAGGGAAAATGAGTCTCTTGAGAGACTGCTTCCGCTTGGGGTCTTACACCATACTTTTCTCGGGATCTTTCCGGAGAAATGCCATATGATGGGCTCCAATTTGAGGTGCCGATGACCTTTTCATCAGCGGTCTTTTAGAGAAAAACTGTAATGCCAAATCTCTGCTTAGGAGGCTTTCTCTGGGGATTTTTCTTTAATCCGGGAAAGCAAGGATATCATCTTCAATGGCGAAGAGTGACATTTGTAGAAAGCTTCTCTGGCTTTTCAGAGGTTCAAGTTATTAAAGTGGTCGAGTGCCAACTCTAATCCAGAGATACACTGGAAAGAGATTGTCCAGACGCAACACTTCCTGACGAGGAAAGAACTGACAACTCGATTGAGAGGACTGTTATCACTAGGGGACAAGACCGACTAAAATGATAGTGATGCAATATGAATGCAAATGTAAATCAATAATGCATGATGCATGTATGTATGTATATGCTGACAAAACTGACGCGACATACAGACTGACGAGTAAACACGACTGGATACTCGGCCATCGCGGGGCGAAGAAGTACCGCTGGTTCAAGATAGCAATTCTTCCTTGCTTAGGAGAAGTAGTCCTCGCGGGGAACTATGTTGGTCGGGCTTAGGAGATAAGGACTCTGCCGAGGGTATCAGATGGTAAAGCCGCATCTCATACAGTTGATCCTTCGTTCAGGCGTACTGGCCTAGAATGAGTACTTTGATTCCGCACTTTGAAATTCAAACGCCTTTGGAGACGCAATCGACGCTCTTTCGATGTTCAAACAGTCAAAAGCAATTGCCATCTCTAATTTAAAAGCAGAAAAAGTTTTAACAAGTAAATTCATTTTTGTTTCATTTCAAGAATCGCTAATCATGTTAAAACGCCATTCTGTAAAGCTAAAACAAATGAGAATTACAAACAAAAGCACAAGGGCTCAAATTTTATTGATAAGATGGAGATCAGCCAAACGCATGATTCCAAAGAGTATATACAAAGTTTGAAAATGGTAATTTACAGGGAAAAGGGCTACGTTGAAACATAACGACCACTATCCTTCTACCAACTTTGAATTCTGGACATCCTGAGCTTCTGTCGAAGATGACCTGGAGTTTTCCTCCGATGGATGATGTAACTGCTGCTGAGGGACTTGCCTCTGTTGAACATAGTTACTTGCCATTATCCCTAATTTTGCCTGGATCGTACCATGAGATTTCCAATCCATCGGGATGATTTTTTTTCATGTCTCTAACTTTTGCCTGGACTGCCCTTTCGGGTTTTCAATCCACCGAGACGTTTTTTTTTTAGGCAAAGTATTTCTTTACTACATCAACATTCGTGGGGTAGGCAAATTCCTCTCCGTCTATGGTTGCAAGTCTCAAGGCACCGCCTGCGAAAGCTTTCGTGACCACATATGGGCCATCATAATTTGGGGTCCATTTGCCCCGAGAGTCAGTGAGAAACAATTGTATCCTCTTGAGCACGAGGTCTCCTTTTCTGAAGACTCGGGGTCGGACCTTTTTGTCGAACGCCTTCTTCATTCTCTGTTGATACAACGGACCATGGCATAGTGCCGTGATTCGCTTCTCTTCGATCAGGTTTAATTCGTCGTGTCGACCTTGACACGATTCAGGTTCTGAAAGCTTAGCTTCCATCAATACCCAGATTGATGGGATCTCTACTTCTATGGGGAGAACTGCCTCCATGCCATATACTAGAGAGAAAGGGGTTGCCCCTGTGGAAGTGCGGACATATGTTCGATAACTGTGAAGAGCAAAGGGTAGCATCTCGTGCCAATCTTTATAGGTTACAACCATCTTTTGAACGATCCTCTTGATGTTCTTGTTAGCCGCTTCTACCGCTCCGTTCATCTTGGGTCGGTAGGGAGATGAGTTATGGTGTTCGATCTTGAACTCTGCGCATAACTCTTTCATCATTTTATTGTTCAAGTTAGATCCATTATCTGTAATGATCTGGCTCGGAACACCATAACAGAAGATGATACTATTTTTGATAAATCGGACCACCACTTGTCGGGTTACATTACCGTACGACGCTGCTTTGACCCACTTGGTGAAATAGTCAATGGCTACTAGGATGAACCGGTGTCCATTTGAAGCCTTAGGTTCGATCAAGCCAATCATGTCGATTCCCCATATGGAGAAAGGCCACGGGGAAGAAAGAACTTTGAGATGTAAAGGCTGTACATGAATTTTGCCAGAGTATATCTGACACTTGTGACACCTCCTCATGTACTTGTAGTCGGATTCCATGGTCAACCAGTAGTACCCTACTCTTAGAATTGTCCTCGCCATTGTGTGTCTGTTGGCATGCGTGCCAAAGGATCCTTCGTGAATTTCTTTCATAAGCACGTATGCTTCTGGTCTGTCTACGCATCGGGGCAAGACCAAGTCAAAATTCCTCTTATAAAGAGTGTCACCGCTTAGGAAGAAGCTTCCAGCCAATTTTCTGAGGGTTTTCCTATCTTTTCTGAGTGCCCCAAATGGGTACTCTTGTTTCTGAAGGAAGCATTTGATATCGTGATACCAAGATTTGTTGTCTATGACTGCTTCGATCGTGAAGACGTAGGCGGGCCGTTCAAGGCGCATGATGTCGATCTTAGGTAGGTCATTCCATTGACCTACGCTAATCATAGAAGAGAGAGTGGCTAAAGCGTCATCCATGTGATTCTCATTACGAGGGACGTGATGAAACTCGACTCTGTTAAAGAAAGGTAGCAACCTTCTCGCGTAATCTTTGTAAGGAATCAATCCTGATTGGTATGTGTTCCAATCTCCTTTTATCTGATTGATAACCAAGGCTGAATCGCCGTATACGTCCAAGTTTTTGATCCTTAAATCAATCGCTTCTTCGAGACCCATAATACAAGCTTCGTATTCGGCCTCGTTGTTCGTACATTTGAACGTAAGTCTGGCAGTGAAAGGAATGTGGGTACCCTGAGGAGTAACAATGATTGCCCCAATTCCATTTCCATAATGATTAACTGCTCCGTCAAAGATAAGTCCCCATTGGGAACCTGGTTCTGGCCCTTCACTGGGTAACGGTTCATCGCAATCTTTCATTTTTAGATATATGACATCTTCGTTTGGGAAGTCAAACCCGGTTGATTCTTGATCGTCAATCGGTTGATGAGCCAAATGATCGGCTAAAACACTCCCCTTTAACGACTTTCTGAGCGTGGCACTCTATGTCATATTCTGATAATAACATCTTCCAACGGGCAATTCTTCCCGTGAGAGCAGGCTTTTCGAAGACATACTTGATTGGATCCATCTCGGAAACCAACCAAGTAGTATGATGAATCATATACTGACGAAGACGTTTGGCTGCCCAAGCCAAAGGGCAACAAGTTTTCTCAAGCATCGTGTACCGAGTCTCGCAGTCGGTGAATTTCTTGCTCAGATAGTAAATGGCAGACTCCTTCCGTTTGGTTTCGTCTTGTTGGCCAAGTACACATCCCATTGAGTCCTCTAGGACTGTGAGGTAAATGATCAGTGGTCTTCCTTCCACTGGAGGTGATAGAATCGGCGGATTCAACAGGTATTCCTTAATACTGTCGAAGGCGGTTTGGCAATCTTCTGACCAAACGCAATCCTGGTTCTTTTTAAGTAATTTGAAAATCGGCGCACACGTGGCGGTCATAAGGAATATGAATCTGGAGATGTAGTTCAAACATCCCAAGAATCCTCTGACTTGTTTTTCAGTTTTTGGAGAAGGCATTTCTCGAATGTCCTTGACCTTGTCAGGATCGACCTCAATCCCTTTCTGGCTGACGATGAACCCTAAGAGTTTCCCCGAACGGACACCGAAGGTGCACTTGTTGGGATTCAAGCGGAGTTTATACTTCCTCAAACGCTCGAATAGTTTCGACAAATGGGTCACATGCTCCTCTTCTGTCTTAGATTTTGCAATCATGTCATCGACATATACCTCTATCTCTTTGTGTATCATGTCATGAAACAGAGTAGTCATGGCCCTTTGATAGGTTGCCCCGGCGTTCTTCAAGCCGAACGGCATCACCTTGTAACAAAAGGTACCCCATGGGGTAATGAACGAAGTTTTCTCTATGTCTTTCAGCACCATTTTGATCTGGTTATAGCCCGAGAATCCATCCATGAAGGAGAAAATTTTGAACTTTGCAGTGTTGTCTACCGGCATGTCAATGTGTGGTAAAGGAAAGTCGTCCTTTGGACTTGCCTTGTTCAGATCCCTGTAATCAACACACATTCTGACCTTTCCGTCCTTTTTGGGAACTGGTACGATGTTGGCTAACCATTGAGGATATTCAGATGTAGCGAGGAAACCTGCGTCAATCTGTTTCTGTACCTCCTCTTTGATTTTGATGGCCATGTCCGGGTGAGTCCGTCTCAACCTTTGCTTTACCGGCGGACATTCCGATCTTAATGGTAAGTGATGTTCCACGATGCTGGTATCCAACCATGGCATATCCTGATAGGACCAAGCGAATACATCGGGAAATTCTCTGAGAAGCTTTATCAAACCCTCTCTGGCAGTTGGACTGAGCAGTGCCCCAATCCTGATTTCTTTTCTCTCTTTTTCCGAACCTAAGTTTATCGTTTCCAATGGCTCTTTGTGAGGTTCAATGGACCTTTCCTCCTGTCTGAGTAGTCAAGAGATCTCTTCTGGAATTTCGTTGTCAACTTCTTCTTCAGCCCCGAATATCGGAAACTCAAAGTCGGGAGAAGGCATCGGATCGTATGTTTCAACGGGGTTTAAAACAAGCAATCTGTATGACGTGATGATTCGTGTTTAGAAGAGATAGAGAAAATGCGAGTGTGTGTAGTGTATTTATTTTACTGCTTGTTTTTATTTTTTAATTGTTTTTTAGGATTACCATTTTCTGAGAAAAAGCAAAAAGAGAAAACAGCAATAAATGCGGAAATTACAGAACGACGTTATTTTATTAATGAACAAGTCGATTCTTGAAACTACAACCCTATAAAACAAAACTCTGTCGCTTTGGGCGGAGCGAAGAGGGAAAATTTACAGAAAGTGAGCCCTATCAAAACATCCATTTCACCTGGGCAGGTGAAAGGTTAAAGATGGCAATTACTTTGACTGATGAATGATCTTCGGAACCTCGACGGCAACCCATTGGCGGCGAACTCCTTGGTGAATCACAAAGTCTGGCACCTTCCTTGATTTGTCTTCAGAAATAACACTGATTTCTGGTGGAGCAGGATCATTGGAATCTGTCTCCCAGGCAGAATTGTCGTAGGAGAATTCCTTAGTTGTATTTTGTATAGCATTTGTGCTCTCAGCTGTATCTCCCCATCCAAATGGCTGGATATCTTCGAGCCTGATACGAGAGCTTTCGGGAGCGGTGTACTTGACCATATAGTCGAATTTTCCACTCAGTTGTCTCAAGGGGTCCCACACTTCTTTGGAACTGGAGGAGTCATCCCTCTCGATGACATTGACCTCGGGAAAAACATAGTTGATGAATTCAAGTCCTGCAAATATTGCAAATTCATCGTCATGTTGAGTAGTGTCTGAATGACCTGAGTGTTGATCCCATGACATGGCGGGGACACAGGTATTCTGTTCAATGATGGTCAGTTGATTTTCATTGTTCGGCTGACTCTCTTCCCCCAAGTCTCCTGGATAAGGTTGCCACATTGGCAGCCCATCCATTGGGCCATAGTAGGCGTAGTCAAAATTGTCTTTCATCGGAGTGTCTTCCTCTAATGAATTTGGCGGAGCACGGCATCCTTTCGGATCACAACCTCCGTACATCATTTCGACGTCTGGCCTTGGTATAAATCTCGGACTCTCTGTAGGAAAGTAAAAAGGAGTTTGTGCTTCATCATGAGACATATAACCGTCCTTGTTAAGATAGGACTTCCACTCTTCCTCTGTGTCAGAGGGATCTTCCTCATTGATAGCATGGACTGCTTGAGGCATTGGGTGAAGAAAACCTCCACTATGGAAGAAGTTCTGAATGGGATGAAGACTTCCATCGCTGGCAGCTGTCTGGGTACAGGTTGCAGAAAAACCAAGACCCTTTTTGTTTTATTGTCCATAGGAATGACAAGCTGTCCCCATCCGGTTGTATCGGTACTCTCGACCGCTTTGATAGCATCTTTGTATGAGGAAATCGAGGTTCCTCCTTGGGATTGATTGTTCTTGCCCACTGACAGTGCTTGGAACTGCGTCCCAATAACCTCCTCGGGTTCTACACAAGTAGATGATGATAAGTTACTCATGAGCAAGGGCTGTTCTCCATAGAATGTGACAAGTTGATCGTTCTGAATGAACTTTAGCTTTTGGTGGAGGGTCGAAGTGAACGCTCCAGCTTGATGTATCCAAGGTCTTCCTAATAAACAACTGTCTGTTGCCCGGATGTCCATGACCTGGAAAGTGACTTGGAAAGTGTGAGGACCGATAGTTATGGGAAGATCAACTTCGCCGATAACTGTTTTTCTGGATCCGTAGAACGCTTTGACGACGACCTCACTGGTTCTCATCGGAGGGCCTTTGAATGATAATTGCATCAAAGTGGACTTCGACATAACATTCAGGGCTGACCCTGTGTCTACCAGTACGCTAGCTAAAGCATCGTCCTGGCAGTTAACTGTAATGTTGAGCGCCATGTTATGACGGCGACCCTCTTCGGGTAATTCCTCATCACTAAATCCCAAATTATTACAGGAAGTGATGTTAGAGACAATACTATCGAACTGTCTGATTGTTACATCCTGTTCCACAAAGGCTTGCTCCAAGACTTTCTGAAGAGCCTCCCTGTGGGCTTCTGAACTGAGTAACAGTGATAATACCGAGATCTTTGAAGGAGTCTGTAACAGCTGATCAACAATGTTATATTCACTCCTTTGGATGAGCTTCATCATCTCATCATTATTTTTTGAAAGGTCGGGATTACTGGATTGACCGACTGATGGATCAGGAGCTTCTGTCTGAAGTTCCTTTTCCTTGTTAGGTTCTCCAACTCCTCGTTGGAGATTCGACCGCTCCGTGTTACACGACTGATGTCTGCAATATTCACGACGGAGGGTAATGGAATTTCCTTTCCATTTTCAACTATCGTTACACCGTATTTGTAAGGGATAGCCTTAGTTGATTCATACGGTAGTGGTCCTGGTAGATAGATGACTATGGGAACCTTCTGATTTTTCTGACCATCATAAGTAATCTCGATCCGTTCTCAGTTGGGAGCTCTAGATTCGTCAAGTAGAGGGATGATGGTAAAAACATCCCTGGTCTGGTGACGACCAGAGATTGTGACAACATCCTCGACTTGACTGACAAGGTAGTTCGGCATCTAGTTGATGGGTCCAGAACCCGGATATAGGCGAATCTCTCCACGATCCACCTGGCCCTGAAGAGCTGCTCTCACAAGGTAACACCCTTGGTTACTTTCCGAACAGAATCCACAACGTTCATAATTATGTGGTGGCACTTGACCACGCCCACTTTGAATACAATGTAACCTCACTAGGTTAGCTTCCACAGATCGGACATCCTGACTTTGACGCCGAGTGGGATTCCTGTTATTGATACTAATCTTCTGAGTATCTTCATCCATATAGATTGGCATCCACCAGTGATTTAACAAGTGCTGAAGTGCCTCCTGGACAAGGGTACAACCTCGATCGTTTTCGCAACTTGCTTTACAGCTTTGATAGTCGTGTGATATTAAGAATCTGAGTCGGACCTGCAAAGCATGTAACTCTACCAGGTTGGTATTCATTACGCGAATATCGAAGATCTGAACCATGTTGATCTGATAAGGGTTCCTATCATGGTTGTCTTGGATCCATCCAAGATCCATCTGACGCTGGAGGGCCTCTTGTATGAAAGAGCATCCCTGTTTGTTTACCGAGCAAGTCAGACAGGAACTGTAATCGTGTCGCGGTAGATTATGATACTGGCTTTGCCTTGAGTGCATCGCCACCAAGTTGACATTCATTGCACAGATGTCGTGGTTCTGAATGACGTTGGAGTTCATATAGACCATGTTAACTCCACGAACTCGGTGCTCTTGGATCCATCCGAGATCCATCTGTTCCTGTAGAGCTGCTTGCACTACAGAACATCCTTGATTGTTTTTTGAGCAGACATCACATTGATGATAATTATGAGGTGGCACATGGCCGTACCCACTCTGTCTACAATGCATCTTGACCAGATTGGTCCTCAATAAGAGTACATCGTGAATTTGATAGACGTTGTTAAATTCTTTCTCAATCAGGTTGACTGCAGCTTTCTCATGTTGAGGCAGCGGGTTTGTGAGAACATTGGGATTCGTATCTTTGAAAGATAAGAGCCCGCTCATAACAAGCTTTTGCACATCAGATTTGAAATTGAGGCAGTTCTCTATGTTATGCCCTGGTCCTCCTTGATGATAAGGGCATGTCTGATCCACCTTAAACCAAAAAGGCGGATTTTCCGGTACTGTAAGAGGAGACTTAGTCTGAATGTACCCCTTAGCCAGTAGTAACAGAAATAGTTC
The DNA here is from genome assembly GCA_022829125.1 of Lathyrus tuberosus. Classification (NCBI taxonomy): domain Eukaryota; kingdom Viridiplantae; phylum Streptophyta; class Magnoliopsida; order Fabales; family Fabaceae; genus Lathyrus; species Lathyrus tuberosus. Next base: position 7,085,906 of record JALAZF010000304.1, read on the forward strand.
TGCGTACAACATGGGTATAGGATCAAACCCTGATGGTCGTGTTGTACGGTTGTTGTTATATGGAGGACGAGCCTGCTGAAGAGGCTGTTGTGTCCCTTGCTGATTAGGTTGGCTCTGCGCAACCTAAGGTTGATACGTAGGAATGGGCGTAGGGCTGATAGCAAGAGTTACAGCTGCTACTGGTTGATAACGTCGCCTTTTCTTTCCAAGAGAGATATTCCCAATATCTTGCTCTTTTTTCTTAGGGAGAGCACTACCGTATCGTTTTGTACTACTCGATGATCCAGCGTCTTTTGCCAAACGTCCTTCTCGGACGACTTCCTCAAGACGAACTCCCATGTCCACCATCTCGGTGAAGTCACTGGGCGTACTGACAACCATTCTATCATAGTAAAATGAGCTTAAGGTCTTTAAGAAGATCTTTGTCATCTCTTTTTCCTCAAGAGGTGGACAAATTTGAGCGGTAATTTCGCACCATCTCTGGGCGTACTCCTTAAAGGTTTCCTTGTCCTTTTGTGACATTGATCTGAGTTGATCTCTGTCTGGTGCCATGTCCAAATTATATTTGTATTGTTGGACGAAGGCAGTACCAAGATCTCTGAATGTACTAATCGTAGCACGGTTTAAACCCATGTACCATTTGAGTGCGGCATCGGTTAAACTATCCTGAAAGTAGTGAATAAGTAGGTCCTGATTCTCCGTCTGAGCTAACATTCGCCGAGCGTACATCACCAGATGACTCTGAGGGCAAGAGTTACCCTTGTACTTTTCAAAGTCGGGCACTTGGAACTTGTGCGGGACTTTCACATTGGGGACTAAGCAGAGGTCTGCGGCGTCCTTTCCAAATATATCCTGACCGCGAATGGCTTGCAGTTCCTTCTGCATTTCCAAGAACTGCTCCTGGAATTCATCCATTCGGTCAAACATAGTTTCCTTCTTACCAGAAGGTATCGGTGGAATCTGTCCTTCCGGGACAGTGTGCACCACAGGGGGTGGTACCATGACTACGGCAGTAAACCTTGGTGTTTCCCGAAGTTTGTAACCTTCAGGAGTCTTCAGTATGCCCCTGGACCATAAGCAACAACTATTACATTTATAAGTTGTGCCACAACACCATTAAGCGGCAAGACGCGCAACCACGATTAATAACATGGCAAATCACCCAACCACGCATAAATAAAAGATCCCACTGGCAACAAGACCATGTTTAATGGAAATAATATTTCGTTAGCTTTCTAACGCTTCGAACGGGAGCCAAAACGGACTTACGGATCAAAAGTTATGAAGAAAACAAAATTTGACATTTTGGAAAAATTGTGCAACACACGGGTCCGTACAGGTCGACTCATGAGTCGACTCATACTGCGCAAAAACAGAAAAAAAAATTCTGTTTTTAATCGTTAAATGCCTTCCGAACCTCTGATTTCGATTCCGTAAAAAGTCCCAGTTTCGTAATTCAAAATCCTACGATTGTATGACATTTATAACAACATTTAGCACTTATTTAGAGGTCCTATCATCATATTATACGTCATCTACCTCATCTCATGGCCTCACAACATCAATTTATCCCCAATTTCTTCATACATTCTTCTCAAATCAAAACCCCATCTATAAGACCCCAACATACCTAGACTATATATCAATTAGAACATATTCTAACACCACAAACACAACTCAAACATGCAATTTACATAATTTACACATAATAACAAACAACGACACGCAACCTCCCTTTCACACCTAATCACCCAAAGCAACAACGAAATGCATAGATATGGATACTAATAATTTACCCACCCTCATACATATATTATACAGCCCTTAAGTGATCGAAGAACCCCACCCTTACCTTAAGTGAAGATTCCTCAAAGCTCTCTAATGGAGGTTCTCCCAGCCCTAGCTATGCTTTTCTCTTCCGTTTCTCCTTTCTCGAGACACGATCGTTCAACAATGATTCTCTCTCTCTCTAATTTTCTTCTTTTTCCCACTATAACCCTTAGACCCCTAATATGATCTTCCTTCCTTACCCTCACCAATTCTCGCGTAAATGACCACTTTACCCTCATACATATATACATATTATCCAATAAAATAATTATAGCTAATTATTTAAATCCAAATAACTTTAACTAAATTATTTAAATAAAATAATTATTCAAATAATATTACTAAAATTCTCGTTAATTGTTTTTAAATCTAAATAATTTCATTTAAATTGTCTAAATTAAGGATAAGCCTCAATACCCTTATCGTCCTACACTACCCAACACATGTTCTCACCAAAACACATCATATATCACATAATTTACAAATACACGATATTAATCATGAATAATCACCAACCAAACATATTGTAATTATCGGGGTGTTACAATTGAAGCCACAATAGACCGAAGTCTAACCCGCTGGACCAAAGTCCTATAATCGTCAATAGACCGAAGTCTAAAATGCTATGAATGCATGATACACAACGTCATTATCATCATCATCAATAAAAGTCAATACGTGCATCATCATCCATCAAAATCTCATGTTAATCATATCATCAATTAAATCAACAAAACATCGTGTGTCATCATCTCATAATCATCAATATACTCATAACAATTCATCAAAACAATCACAGCTCAAAACATCAAGACAACACAAGAATTACAAAGAAATTTCACAAACATCAGCCATTCGCTGGAACGTTCGCTTTGCGGTTCTGGAGTGAATGTTCGCTTTGCGAATGATTTGTTCGCTTTGCGAGGCCGCGATTTCCTGCAATCGTTGCTACGCACCAGTAGCACACCAGACCCCAAAAACCTTACGGGTTCAACCCCAATTACCCAAAAAACATCCCCAAAACATCCCTAAGGCATTATGGCATCAAAGGCACAAAACCTACGACTATTAGGTCGATTTATTACACTATCCTAAACCTCAAAATCACATAAACCTTGACAATTCCGCAATATCCCCAAAGTCCTCACAACCTCTTCACATTCGTCATCAACCCACTAATACATCATAATTTCCTCAGTATACTCATAAACCCTCAAAATCACATAAACCTCACTAATACATCATAATTTCCTCAGTTTACTCATAAACCCTCTGTAGTGAGCGATTTTTGGATGTGGTTGCGAAGCACTACCGCTCTTTGGTATCTACAGCTCGATTCATTTTTTATCCTATTAAAGCTGATGAAGAAAGGGAAATAGATGTTTCAAATTAACCTTGCTTGTAAACTGAGTTTAAACAGCGGTCTGTTAGGTTACATATGCTACAAAGATTCGGGGTCTCTATTGGGTGTATTTTTTTAAAAGTGGTGTTCGGTCGATTGGTGGGAGTTTGGGATGTTAGGACGGATGTATATGAAAGTATGGGATTTTGGGTTTTTGTTTAGTGTGCTCGCTAAGATCTTTTCTTTCAATCTTATGCCTACGTATTCCCGTTTACCGAAACAGGGAAATCAGAGCGTTCATAGTTCCTCCTATTCTATGGGAGGAAATGGTTGTTTTGGTGTCTTGTTCAAAGCCCAAGACGTGAAGCGAAAGGTAGTTTGTATCTTGTTCAAAGCCCAAGATGTGAAGCTGAAGGTGATTTGTATCTTGTTAAAAGCCCAAGATATAAAGCTGAAGAGTCTATTTGTATCTTGTTTAAAGCCCAAGATGTGAAGCTAAAAGGGTTTGACTTTAGAGAGAATTTGTCATCTCTAAAGAGGGGTTTGTTTGTCACAACTGTTGGGTGACTGGCTATAAAGGAGGATTACTTTAACCGGGATATGTGAATCCGACAATGCCATAATTTCCTTTATAGGAGATTTTTAACCTGAAGGAGAAGACTTTAACTCAGTGTAGAGCAATGCTATCTTCCCTTAGGAATTTCTCATGCTAAAAGAGGGACAGTGGCGTGGATGTAAATAATCCAGAGGCTTGCCGCTTACAGCAATTAGATGAGGGGGAAAGAGTTGTTGATGTTTGTGTACTATGAACGAGGCACAACTTTGATGCTAAAAGGTTGATTGGATCAACCAGTGGTTTTCTTATACAAAGCCTAAGAGGAGGCTAATATGTGTCTCGTACAAAGCCCGAGAGAGAGGCTAAAAGATTTTGACTCCACGAGGGAATCTTTTGGTATCTCGTATAAAGCCCGAGATGAAGGCTATTTGACTCAACAAGAGAGTTTTTGTATCTCGTACAAAGCCCGAGATGGAGGCTAAAAGGGAGTTTGACTCAACAAGAGAGTCTTTTATGGTATCTCGGACGAAGCCCGAGATGGAGGCTAAAAGGTTTTTCATTCAACGAGGGAATCTTTTTGTATCTCGTATAAAGCCCGAGATGGAGGCTAAAATTTGTTTGGCTCAATAAGAACCTTTTTGTATCTCGTATAAAGCCCGAGATGGAGGCTAAAAGGGTTGACTCAACAAGAGAGTCTTTTGTATCTCGTACGAAGCCCGAGATGGAGGCCAAACGTTGTTTGACTCCGCTGGGGAGAATCATTGTACAAAGCCCAAGAGAAGGCTAGGGCGCTGTTTCAGTTGAGTGACAGGTCCAGTATGCTGATTTTAAAGAGAAAATCAGTTCTTATATGAGTAATGTTGTACTCAAGGATTTGATTCAGGGATATTTCCTTTTCTTTGAGGAAACGGGAAATCCAAAGGCTATTGAGACTGTCCGAGTCTACGGGTTTCCTTCCTATTTAACGAAGGGAGCTTGAGAATGTCTTGGAGACTCAAGGAAATTAGACTGTCCAAGTCTAGAGTGTTATCTTTTGTACTATGCTTTGAGAAACAGTAGTAGACTCTTTGAAAGGACTGTTCTATGAAGATGACTAAGTTTTGTTCCTATACCTCTAGGAGGTCGTCGGGACAATTTGTACGAAGCCCAAGAGGAGGCTGGAAACTTTTAAGAAGCCGACGGGTCCTTGTACGAAGCCCAAGAGGAGGTTATCATTCCCGGAGGAAGAGATCACTATACGAAGCCTAAGAGGAGGCTGTGAATACTTCTAAGAAGCCTGACGGGTCCTTGTACTAAGCCCAAGAGGAGGCTATCATTCTCGGAGGAAGAGATCATTATACGAAGCCTAAGAGGAGGTTGTGAATACTTCTAAGAAGCCTGACGGGTCCTTGTACTAAGCCCAAGAGGAGGCGGGGTTGCTTTTAGGAAGCCTGTGGGTCCTTGTACGATGCCCAAGAGGAGGCCGATGCTTTTAAGAAGCCCGTGGGTCCCCCAAACCCCGAGAAATTCAAGACAGGCTATTCACGAGGAATAGATCAAGCCAGGAAAGTTCGAGAATTTGGAAGAAACTCAAAGATGCCATTCACGGAGAATACATTCACCTCTGGGAGTAGAGTTTCTTGACAATTCCTAATGAGGACAGCCGAAGAGAAGATTGTATCTGGTGATCCTATTGGGGATCTAGTTGTCTGTTTCTACGTATAAATGCGGCGGCTTTTCCTAGTTCTAGACGTAGTTGTCGGGGAAACTCTAAATATCTATACTATTATTACACAGTTGATATGAGTTTATGAAAGAAGACTTATAGCGAAACAGCCCCGCAATACAATATATGTATATGAAAGCGGTAAATGAAAGCGTATAAACACTTACTCGGTTGTAGAGCTTCCATGCTGTTTGGTTAGTTGTTCAACAAAGACAGATTGAAAACTACAGTATATTCAAAATCAAAGGAGAAAGTGCTTTGAAAAAGAAAGATTTGGGGCTTACAGCTCAAGGAGAGGCCCAGGGTTTTACCAGTGAGCGCACTGTTGAATTTGTACAGAGGGACTTATAAAAGTGACTGAGGCCCAAAAATTGTTTTCTGTACAAAGGGATGGGTCTTACACTCTCTCAAGAGGCCCAAAAAGTTTTTAAAGAAAAAGAGTGGGGCTTATAACACGAGGGTAGGCCCAGATGACTTTTCGTTAAAAATGGTGATCGCGCCGAGGTTTTCTTTTAATGCGGAGGGACTTATACAATAAGTGAGGCCCAAAATTGTTTTGGTTAAAAGGGGTTGGGTCTTACACTCTATTAGAGGCCCAAAATTTTTGAATGGGTCTTATAGCTCGAGGAGAGGCCCAGATGGTTTATTTTTAAACTGGCGACGATCGTGCCGACTTTAAAAATGTACAGAGGGACTTATACAATAAGTGAGGCCCAAAATATTTTTGTACAAGTGGGCTGGGTCTTACACTCTAATAGAGGCCCAAAATTGTTTTGAAAATGATTTGTGAGGATTGAATTAATCAAAAACCCTAATTTATTTCCAAAATGTATTTTAATTGAATAAAAATTCAAATAAAATGATCAAAAATTGTTTAACATGTGAGAAACAAATTATGATCTTGGATTAATGCTTCAAAAATCAAGTATTGACCTACAAAATAATTAGAAGTCATTAATCTTTTCAAAATCAAGAGGGAAAAAATATTTTAAATGTCAAAAACAATTAAAATATTAATTCTTTGCAAAAATATCAATTATATGAAATAAATAATATTTTTGGGAAAATAAAATATTTCAACATTTTTTTGAACTATTAAAAAAAGAATCAACTCAAAATCATTAAAACTCAGAGAGAAATTAATTTTTGAATCAGTTAAATAACAATCACAAAATTCAAATATTCAAATTTTGAAAAAAGGCGCCAAGAACAGCTGAAGAACACGCGCGTGTTCTGGGTTTGGTTGATTTGCATTTTCTATCCAATCTCACTGAATACTTGATTATATCATGCAATCCACATACCAATCAACTCGTTTCAACCTCACAATCATGTCTATGACAATTAATTTCATTTAAATTAAACATAAAACAAGAAATCATGAACAATCCTCAAGAACCCTAGATTCTGCATGAAGGCTAGGATTTTTTATACACGATTCAAACAATGCAATTAATTAAGGGGAAACATTCCATGCATGATTATGAACATATGGCCAAATTATTGTGCAGCAAAAATAGCATGGATCATAGAGTTAGAAGGGCTCATGTTTACCACTTGCAGCTGGTGATCGTGATTTGTGTTGGAGGTGTTACAGATGAGTTGTGATGATCTGAACAGCTTCCCTACACCCTATGGAGTGTGTTTGAATGCTTGGACTTGATTGAAATTGGCTGGATCACTTCATGGCATCTCAACTGCAACTTGGTTAAAACCTTGAGCAATTGACTGGTGATTCTGAGAAATCAGTGTTCCAGTTGTTGTTTAAGTGTTTGATCAGCTCATATGTGATGTATATGAGGTGTGTGTGTGATTGGTTTGATTGGAAAAGCTCTCAAACTCAAAACCCGATAGTGACTTGCCTTAGAAGGCAAAATTGGAGTGAAAGAAGAGATTTTGAGGAAAGCATCTGTTTGATGGCTTTGGTGTACTCAAACTGATCACAATTGAGCTCTATTTATAGTAGAGCAAGTTTGTTTTGCAAGGAATAGTGAATGGCAACTGCTTAGTAGGTTTGGCCAATGTTGGCAAATGAAAATCCAAGTCTCCTCTAGCCATTGACTAGAGGTTAGGGCACAGGCTGCTGGTCCCCTTGGTCTTGGATAAGTCTTGACTGAATTTAGTTGAGAATGGCTCAGTCCATGCCACCTTGATGCTTCCATTGAATGCTCCAATCCAAAATTGGAGTCTTGTCCCTATTTTGGCAATTCTAGGTTCAACATGCTATTTCTTGTTCCAAAGACTTTGGAGGCTTGGCTCAGTGATTGCCCCCTTTAGATTCAATCCTCAGAGGTGTCCAAGTGGATAGGAGTGTTTGGATTTGGCTGATTTTGGCAAATCGACCAAAAGTGCAAAAATCTGCCTTGCCTTGGCAGATTTCAGCAAGGCATCTTGCCAATGTCATATCTCATAGCTCAAATTGAATTTGGTAATGTTCTTGGTCATTTTGGAAAGCCCTTACATGATACAACAACTGTTTGAACATGTTTGGTTTTGATCTCTTTTGAATCCAAGTGAAAAATCCCCCTACATTTGGAAAAAAGTAAAGGCAGATTCTGACTTAGTGAAATTTTCACTAAGTGTTGGAACAAAGTGCCTTTTCTTGATTTTGATCACTCCATGACTCAAAATCCATGAGGAATTTGGACATAGGTCAGTATGAAGCTTTTGTAGAGGGCAATATGATCTACAAATCAAGCTTTGAATGGGGAACAATGGCCTTGTGGTTTAGGAGTTATGGTCCTCCAAAGTTGGCACATTAGTGTCACTTTTTCCATAACTTAGAAATTTTTCTAAGTTTTTATGGTTACCCCTTTTACAAGTTATCCCACTTTCTTTGATTTTTCTTGATGAATGATGATTCAAATCATACATTAACATCATTTTAGGGTTAAAAATCCATTTTGGTGAAAAATCTCAAAAAGTCAAAGTTGACTTTTGTGCACAGTTGACTTTTTATCAGATGAATTCCAAACTGTGCAATTCTTTAAGAAATCATGTCCTTGACCTAAATCAAACTTGATGGACATGTTCCATGGGTGTCATAGGGTATATTGAATCATGTCTTAGGGTTTGGGAGCATGTCCTGGTCAAAAGTCAAAGTTACAGTTGACTTTCCTTGCGAAACCCTAATTGTGGTGCAGATAAAATGGAGACTTGTTGCTCAAGCTTCTTGGATTAATCCATTGTTGAAAATGGATCAATATGGCATATTAGAGACTCAAATCATGTCTTTAGGTCTTGGTTCATGATTTGTCCCAAAAGTCAACTTAGGGGTGAATTAGGTCAAGAAACCCTAATTCCTGATTTTTGATGTATGCATCCCCTGAGGTCAAATTGACTTGATGATTGGGTCCATGAGGTTCTATGGAGTATATTAGGTTATGTTTTGGATCATTGGCTTGTGCCCAGATGAAAATTTTCCATCTGGAGGCCCTGGTCGACCAAAACCCTAATTTGGTGACACTGTCGATCTTGAGGCTTGATCCACCCAGAAGGGAGCATCCTTGTGCTTAATCCTTGAAGTGGGAGTCCTTTTGATCCATTTTGGATATTTTAGAGGTTAGACAAGTTGAAGATCATGTCATTCCTTGTTTGATCTTTTGTCTAAGGCTCTGAGAGGGCTTAAAACCCTAATTTTGATTGTAGTGAATGCTTAACAACCCTTGAGGCATTTGATGAGGCATGATGGTTCATCCATATTGTGATGATGATTTGCACAATGATGGGAAATCTTAGTGGTCAAAATTTGGGGTATGACACCCTCAAAATCACATAAACCTCAAAACCCACTTTAAATTCATTGAATTCCTATATTGAAAACAATTAAAGGTAATACTCCCCATACCTTAGATTGTCGATTCCAAGCCTTTCTCTCTTGAGTTCTTGGAAACCTTCTTGAATCATAAGTTTTTCCCTCTTTCCTCAGAGCTCCGGCCTTTTCCCTTATTTTCACGTTCTAACAAAATGAATCATATTCCTCTCAAATTCTCCTTTTGTTAAACCTAACCCTTGGGCCTCTAAATTGGGCTTTTCCTAATTTACCCTCACTAATCCTCCTCAAAAGTCCATCTTACCCTTAATTCATCTAATATTATTAAAATAAATAATAATACAATATATTCCATATTATATACTATTATTTAAATAAATCACCAAAACTCCACAAAATTCCACACATAGCCCAAACCACCAAAATTCACCAAAAATTCACGAATATTATATTTAAATAAATTAAATAAATATTCTTATAGATTTGGGGTGTTACAACTCTCCCCCACTTAAAGAATTTTCACCCTCGAAAATTACCTCAAGGAAATAGAGTCGGATACGACTCCCTCATCTGATCTTCTTGTTCCCAAGTCCAACTTTCTCCAGCTGGTCCTCCCCACAATACCTTCACCAAGGTTATCTCTTTACCTCACAGTTGTTTCATCTCTCGACCATCAATCTGCACAGGTAATGCTTCCACTGTCAGGTATCCCTCACTTGTACACCATCCATCTGAATCACATGCGACGGATCCGGAAAGTACTTCCTCAACTGAAACACATGGAACACGTCATGCAAATTCGCAAGCGATGGCAGTAAGGCAATCCGATAGGCTACTTCTCCCACCCTCTACGAAATTTGATATGGACCAATAAAACGTGGAGTAAGCTTCCTATACTTCAAAGCTCGTCCCACACCAGTCACAGGCGTCACCCTCAAAAACACGTAATCTCCCTCTTTGAATTCAAGTGTCTTCCTCCTCTTATCATGGTAGCTCTTCTGGCGACTCTGTGACGCTCTCATCCTTTCTTGGATCATCTTAATCTTCTCAGTCATCTCTTGCACAATCTCAGGTCCGAGTACTGCACTCTCGCCCGACTCATACCAACACAAAGGAGTTCTACACCTCCTCCCATACAAAGCTTCGTAGGGCGCCATTCCAATACTAGCATGAAAACTATTATTGTACGTGAACTCAATCAACGATAAATGGCTATCCCAAGATCCCCCGTGATCAAACACGCAAGCCCTCAACAAATCCTCTAAATATTGGATAGTCATTTCTGTCTTACCGTCCGTCTGCGGATGATAGGCAGAACTCATCCTCAACTTAGTACTTAAAGCATCTTGCAAACTCTTACAGAACCTAGATGTAAATCTCAGATCTCTATCCGACACAATACTCGAAGGTATCCCATGCAACTTCACAATCTCCTCAACGTACATCTCGGCTAAATTCTGTATAGAATGATTAATCTTCATCGGCAAGAAATGAGTCAATTTAGTTAATCTATCCACGATCACCCAAATTGAATCATTCCCTTTTGCCGTCCTCGGCAACCCTGACACAAATTCCATGGAAATGCTATCCCATTTCCATTCTGGGATATTTAACGGTTGCATCATACATAATGGCTTCTGATGCTTAATCTTCGAGTTCTGACACGTCAAACTCGCATAAACAAACTCCGCAATATCCTTCTTTATCCCTGGCCACCAAAACAACTTTTTCAAATCCTGGTACATTTTCGTAGCACCGGGATGAATACTCAACCTACTTCGGTGTCCTTCTTCTAGAATACTCTTCTTGATTTCTGGAATATCTGGTACACACACCCTATCCTAAAACCTCATTACACCATCCTCATCAATCCGGAATTCTCCTCTGTTATTTAGGTTAATCAAAGTCAATCGATCAACTAACTTTAAATCTGATTGCTGTCCCATTCTGATTTCTTCCAGAATACCACTAGTCAACTTCAACATTCCCAACTTCACGCTGTCAGGAGTCTCTTCGCATACTAAACTCAAATCTCGGAATTGCTCAATTAATTCCAATTCTTTCACCATAAGCATCGACATATGGAATGACTTCCTGCTCAATGCACCGGCCACTAAATTTGCTTTGCCCGGATGATAACTCAAATCAAAATCAAAATCCTTCAACAACTCTAACCACCTCCTCTACCTCATTTTCAATTCTTTCTGATCAAATAAGTACTTCAGACTTTTATGATCACTGAACACTTCAAACTTAGAGCCAAATAAATAATGTCTCTAAATTTTCAACACAAACACCACAACGGCTAATTCTAAGTCGTGTGTAGGATAATTCCTCTCATGAACTCACATTTGTCTTGAAGTCTGCAACAATACTCCACCAAGACCCATCTTCGACGCATCACAATACACCACAAAAGATTTGCTCAGATTAGGTAAAATCAACATTGGAGCGGTCGTCAACCTCTTCTTCAATTCCACAAAGCTCTCTTCGCAGGCTACGTCCCACACAAAAGCTTGACCCTTTCGAGTCAACTGAGTCAACGGTAATGCCAACTTAGAAAAGCCTTCGATAAACTTGCAGTAATAACCTGCCAATTCCAGAAAACTTCGTATCTCAGTAGCAGACTTCGGAGTCTCCCACTGTAACACAACATCAATTTTAGAGGGATCAACAGCAATCCCGCCACTTGAAATCACATGGCCAAGAAAACTCACTTCCTTCAACCAAAACTCACACTTGGACAACTTTACATACAACTTCTTCTCCTTCAATACTTGCAACACAGCTCTCAAATGTTCATCATGTTCTTCTTCAGATCTAGAATATATCAAGATATCATCGATAAACACCGCCACAAACTTATCCAAATACTCATGAAAAATCCGATTCATGTACTCTATGAACACACCAGGTGCATTGGATACACTAAATGGCATCACAATGTCTTCATAGTCACCATAACTCGTCCTGAAAGCCGTCTTCGGGATATCATCAGGCTTAACACGAATCTGATGATAACCAGACCTCAAATCAATCTTAATGAACACACAAGCGCCTACTAACTGATCCATCAAATCGTCAATTCTCGGGAGCGGATACTTATTCTTAATACCCACCTTATTCAACTGCCGATAATCAACACATAACCTCATGCTACCATCTTTCTTCTTTGCTAGCAACACAGGGGCACCCCACGAAGAAATGCTCGGTCGAACAAACTTCTTCTCAAGCAATTATTCCAGTTGTTTCTTCAATTCACTTAACTCAGAAGTTGACATTCGATAAGGAACCATTAACACTGGACTCGTACTTAGTATTAAGTCCACTGCAAACTCTACTTCATGTTCTAGAGGCAAATCGCTGATGTCATCCAGAAACACATATGGAAATTCGCATACAACAGGTAAGTTAACACTCGCAGCTTCCCGATCGATCTACAACGATGAAAACATTGCAAACACCAGGGCTTTGTCATCCATAAGTTCGTCTACTTGCCTAGCAGACAAGAACATCAGCTCTCCACTATCACCAAACTCAGGAAACTCCACAGTCTTATTATAACTGTTGATATGAACATGGTTGAACTCCAACCAGTTCATTCCAAAGATTACATCGATTTGGTGCAAGGGTAAGCACGCCAAATCCATCACAAAACTCTTTCCAAAAATCGTCAAAGGACATCTCAAACACACAAGGGTAGTAGTAACAGAACCATTAGCTGGAGTTTCTATTACCATATTCACATTCATATCAGACAATTTAAAACCCAGTCTATTAGCACATTCAAGCGAGATAAAATAATGAGTAGCACCATTATCAGTAATAGCAATTAACTCAATATTATTAATAAAACAAACCTCGAATCAGGTTGTCCTTCTCTGGCACTTCTGCACCACTCAAAGCAAACACTCTACCATTTGTCTGAGCAGCAGTATCAGTCTTCTTCGGCTTCTGACATTGGGTACTGATATGACCATTCTCACCACAATTGAAATAGGTTGGACCTTTATCTTTGCAATCAGTAGCTCTATGACCCTTCTTACCACATATGTAGCACCGCAACACACTATTGGTGCACACATCAGCCCGGTGGCCTTGCTCGCCACACTTATAACACTTCCAAGAAGCGGGAGCTGCTCCCTCACTTGTATTTTTCCCATCTGAAGCCTTCTGCTTCCCTTTTCCAGCTGAAGTCGTATAAGGCTTCCCCCTATACTGTCCCATTCTTCTCACTCAACTGCTTGTAGTAAGCAGATCGAGCTCAACTATCCTTGTCGTAGATTCTGCTCTTGTCCACCAACTCAGCATACTTGCGGATCTGTTGATATCCAACACCCTGCTTAATTTTCGATCTCAACCCATTCTCGAACTTGAGACACTTGGACATCTCAGCATCAGCACGGTTGTAGTGCGGACATAACTTCACCAGTGCCTCAAACTTCGCGGCATACACCGCCATAGTCATGTCTCCTTGCTTCAGCTCAAGGAATTCCACTTCTCTCTTGCCACGACCATCTTCTCGAAAATACTTTCCCAAAAATTCCTGCTTAAACACAGTCCAAGTTATCACTGTGCCAACATCTTCCAGTCTCTGACGGGTGTTATCCCACCAATCCTTAACTTCTTCTGACAGCATATGAGTTCCAAACTGAACTTGTTGCGCGTCATTACACCCCATAACCTGGAAGATCTTCTCGATCGCCTTCAGCCACTTGTGTGCACTTGATGGATCATGAGTACCCACAAAAGTCGGTGGGTTGTTCCTCTGAAACTTCCCCAAAGCACGAAACTCATCCGGAACTCCACCATTCTGATTGTTTTGAGTCACTACTTGAGCAATCGACTCCAACGCATTAGCAATATCATGATCATTTCTTTCAGCCATCCTGCATACCACCAACAAGGTTAGAAGAACCAAAACATCAACAGTGTACACACACTCGTCGACTGACAGGGGACTGACATCATGTAAAACCTAGCAAGACGGACCGATCTGCTCTGATACCACTAATGTAACACCCTTTTCTACCCCACAAATATACACGGCAAAATACACAAAAATTAGAGTTAAAATCAGAACCACCTCGAAGGGTGCACATTTTCTCAATAAACTCAAAATAAAACATTTGCTCCGTAAACACGGGTTTTCCTCAAAATATTCAAAAACATCAAAATAAATGCACTGCACAACAAGACTAATGCATGTGGTACCAAATCGTCAAAGTCGATGGACACTAGGCCATCACCCTCCAAAGATCCCCGACAATAGGATCGATTCTACACAAGAACCGGAGCACGTCAAAATACCTCACATCCACACAATGGGATTGAAGCCACAATAGACCGAAGTCTAACCAGCTGGACCAAAGTCCTATAATCGTCAATAGACTGAAGTCTAAAATGCTATGAATGCATGATACATAACGTCATTATCATCATCATCAATAAAAGTCATTACGTGCATCATCATCCATCAAAATCTCATGTTAATCATATCATCAATTAAATCACCAAAACATCATGTGTCATCAACTCATAATCATCAATATACTCATAGCAATTCATCAAAACAATCACATCTCAAAACATCAAGACATCACAAGAATTACAAAGAAATTTTGCAACAGCATCCATTCGCTGGAACGTTCGCTTTGTGAATCTGGAGCGAATGTTCTCTTTGCGAATGATTTGTTCGCTTTGCGAGGTCTCGATTTCCTACAATCGCTGCTACGCACCAGTAGCACATCAGACCCCAAAAACCTTACGGGTTCATCCCTAATTACCCCAAAAACATCCCCAAAACATCCGTAAGGCATTATGGCATCAAAGGCACAAAACCTACGACTATTAGGTCGATTTATTACACTATCCTAAACCTCAAAATCACATAAACCTTCACAATTCCCCAATATCCCTAAAGTCCTCACAACCTCTTCACATTCGTCATCAACCCACTAATACAACATAATTTCCTCAGTTTACTCATAACCCTCAAAATCACATAAACCTCACTAATACATCATAATTTCCTCAGTTCACTCATAAACCCTCAAAATCACATAAACCTCAATACCCACTTTAAATACATCAAATTCCTTTATTGAAAACAATGAAAGGTAATATCCCCATACCTTAGATTGTCGATTCCAAACCTTTCTCTCTTGAGTTCTTGGAAACCTTCTCGAATCCTAAGTTTTCCCTCTTTCCTCAGAGCTCTGGCCTTTTCCCTTCTTTTCACGTTCTAACAAAATGAATCCTATTCCTCTCAAATTCTCCTTTTTGTTAAACCTAACCCTTGGGCCTCTAAATTGGGCTTTTCCCAATTTACCCTCACTAATCCTCCTCAAAAGTCCATCTTACCCGTAATTCATCTAATATTATTTAAATAAATAATAATTTAATATATTCCATATTATATACTATTATTTAAATAAATAACCAAAACTCCACAAAATTTAACACATAGCCCAAACCACCAAAATTCGCCAAAAATTCACGAATATTATATTTAAATAAATAAAATAAACATTCTTACAGATTTGGGGTGTTACAAACGGACCAGCCCGTAAAGCAACTGTTGGGCCGCCCAGATATGACTGTCCGAATGCTCAAGTGGTTGCTGGAACTATTTGAATTCGACATCCAGTATGAGAGCAGAAAAGCCCTCAAGGCTCAAGCGCTGGTCGACTTTGTCGCGAAGATGACGCTACCCGATTCCCCAACTTGCGGGGCTCGCAAGAGGACAATCTTCGTCGACGGGGTATCCAGCTCTGCAAGGAGCGGGGCAGGTATCATCTTGGAAAATGAGAAAGGAGTCCTCGTTGAGGTCTCGCTTCCCTTATCTTTCCCCACATCCAACAATCAGGCCGAATACGAAACCTTCCTCACGGGTCTACGCCTCGCCGAAGACCTAGGAGCCGAGGAAGTCGTCATCTGCACCGATTCCCAACTCGTAGCCCTCCAAGTTCGGGGAGAATATTAGGCCAAGAACGACAACCTATCTGAATACTTGACCTTGGTCTAGGAAAAGATGACAAAGTTCACATCGGTAGAGGTAAATCATGTTCCCCGCGAACATAATGTCCGAGCAGACGTTTTGTCAAAGCTGGTAAGCACGAAGAAGAAAGGAGGAAACAAATTCTTCATCCAGGAAGTACTTCCTCAACCCAACATTGAGAAAGCTTCCACGTCCCTCGACGTGCACGTGATCGACGACAACAACTGCTGGATAATCCCTGTTTACAACTACCTCGCTAAGGACGAACTACCGTCCGATCCTAAAGAAGCCAGCGTGATCAAGCACAGAGCATGCTCCTACGTTCTGGTCGAGAATAAGCTCTACAGGAGAGGGTTCTCCATCCCTCTCCTTAAATATGTTGAGGAAGAGATGGTCACCCACGTCTTGCACGAGATCCACGCGGGGATCAACGCCCAGCACCTCGGGGGGCGATCCCTCGCTAGGAAGGCTCTACGAGCAGGATATTACTGGCCAACCATGCAGCATGACGCAAAGAAACATGTGAAGAAATGCAAAAAATGCCAACGGCATGGGGACATGCACTTGGCACCGCCCAATGAACTCAAAGCAATGTACTCCTCATGGACCTTCGCATGGTGGGTCTTGGATATCCTAGGACCATTTTTCGTAGGGTCAAATCAGAACAAGTACCTGATAGTAGGCGTTGACTACATAACAAAGTGGATAGCAGCAGAGGCTCTGGCCAAAATAATGACCCATAACATACTCCGCTTCTATAAGCGGAACATCCTTGACCGCTTTGGCATCCCCCAAGCAATCGTCACCGATAACGGGACACAGTTCACAGACAAAAATTCTAGGAGTTTATCGCCCAAATGGGTACCAAGCAACACTTCGCGTCCGTCGAGCACCCTTAGACTAACGGGCAAGCCGAAGCAGCAAACATGGTAATCCTACAAGGCCTCAAACGAAGGCTAGACGAAATGAAGAAACAATTGGTCGAGGAGCTGCACATCATACTCCGGGCCTACCGCACTACGCCTCATTCTTCGACCAGGGAAACCCCTTTCCGGCTAGCGTACAAAACTGAGGCAGTAATCTCCATTGAGATACACGTGCCCTTCAGGAGGACTGAATTCCCCCTGGACGAGGAGACAAATAGCGAGGCACTAAGGGAGGAGCTCGATCTCGTCGAAGAGGTCCGGTAAGGAGCGGCCCTCCACGAGGCCTCATTAAAACAAAAAATCGTAATTAGTCACAACTCCAAAGTTATACGACAAGAATTCCAAGTAGGCAGTCTCGTCCTAAGGAGGAATCACAAAGATTCTCGAGAAGGCAAACTCGCCGCTAACTGGGAGGGGTCTTATCGTGTCTGAGCAAAAATGGAGAATGAAGTCTACTACCTAGAACATCTTAACGGGGAAGAACTCGCTCGACCATGGAATGCCTAAAAGCTAAAACAATATTATATCTAAGGCCTCAACCGTCGGCGTGCTCCGTCGACACGACGAGCACGACGAACCGACCATATGTACGCGCCCAGGTACAAGTGCCGCATATCAAAATAAATCAAGGCAGGCTTTTGCTCTGGAACGAGCAAAACCCTACATGAAAGTGGTCCCTCGACCGAGCCCGCCATCGTCCAAGTACTGTGACAGGCAGAACACACAGCTCACAATGGAAAGTTCACACCGCGAACTCAGGCCACAAACGCGACTTGAGCTCCGCCCTCGTGCCCAGAAGCTACCCAGGCCCTTCGACCAGTTTCCCCCACTGTCGAACACATCTTGTCGAGCAAACCCCGGAACAACAAGTTATTTACTAAAGTAACCCTTATAACAGGCATACATATCAAGCAGCATTTCAACAGTTAACGAAAATAAAGCAAAGTAAAAACAAGCATCCAGAACAAATCATACATAACCGGCCATATTTGCCGAAAATTAACATTACGATAAGAGTGGCCACGAGGACCACGATTGTACTTGTTAAATTACAAAGGAGCTTAGCCCCCATACAAAAAATAAATTACAAAAAACTCGGCGTACAGGCCGAAAGTACAGTTAAAAGAGAATCACTCGTCCGTCTGCTGAGGCCCTTTATGGGCAGGTTTGTCGCGGTGAGAATCGGATATCAAGCTATTGAATTAACTTGAATCACAAATCATAATTCACCATCGATCTTTAATTTATCCAAGGGAAGGGGAAAAGAACGAATAACCCAAAAAAATACAATGCAATGAAAAGCAAAAGACAACCTAAGGTTCGGGGGTTGGTTATACCTAGGGAAGATGCTAGCATCCTAAGTATCTGTAGTACTCTATAGGAACCTCTTGCCTTATTGTGTTATTTTGTTATTTGTCTCCTAAAGGGTGAAAAGGTAAAAGGGAGACCTAAGGTGTTATTTCTAAGTATGCTCCCCATGACATCGCTTCTCGTGCCTACGTATCATGACAAGAATGGAATCAGAGCATTCGTAGTTCCCCTCAATATGGGTAAACAAAGTAAAAGGAAAAGGTTGCTCGCTAAGGATTGACCTTGCGCCTACGTATTCTAAAAAGGAACTTTGAGAAATCAGAGTGTTCGTAGTTCGGACGCTACGGGTTGCCATGTTCTAAGAACCAAGAATAACAAAGACAGACAAAATAAACAAGGGACATGCACAATGACAATGAAGTCAACATACAACCCCTTTCCTTGGATTAGGTTAACAAGGAATAGAAAGCAGCAGAAATATGGAAAAGCAACATGTAATCAACAGACAAAAATACGCAACAAAGCATCGCGAATAACAAATAACATGTACTTGGAAGAGCATCACGTAGTAAATAAACAGAGACACGCGGCAAAGCATCGCGGATAAATAGAGAAAAAATACACGACAAAACATCGTGTAAAAGGTAAAGACACGCGGCAAAGCATCGCATATAAAAGCAGACAGTCATGAAATAGCATCGGACAACAAGAAATTATTAATTAATTCAAATATTAATATTTATAATAACTAATAATTACAACATAGTTTTATATATTTTGTAATAATATCGAAAAACTTGATAAGAATATTAAAAACAAAAGATTAAAATCTTTTTGATCTTTTTCTAGAATATGCAAATAAATAAAGAAATGATATTAACACACTAAATATATATATATATATAAGTTAAAACTCAAATCACAATTTTATATACAAATCTACAAAGTTAAAAAAAAAAACCAAAATATATATATATATATATATATATATATATATAAAGCCTTAAACCGAAAAACTTAAAAACTGAAACTAAAAAGAAGGTACATGTAAAACAAGAAAAAAAATGAAAGGTACATATGTATAACTGAAAACCAGATGTATAAATATATTATTATAACCTTTAAAAAAGTAGAAATAAGTATATCATTATAACTTCTAAGAGACTACCAATAGGTATAACTTTAAAAAAAAGTAGTAACTATAACTTAAAAAAACAAATAGAAACTATAACTTAAAAAACTAGCAGTAATTATAACTAGCAGTAAGTATAGCTAAAAAAAACTAAGAAGTAAGTTTAACATATAACTATATCATAAAAACAAACAGAAGTATATGTGTAACTAAAAAAACCAGAAGTATATAATTAAAACTAATAGAAACAAACATTTAATATGGAGGCAAGGTTGGCAGCAGAACAACAGGCCAATGAATCGAGCAAAAATCACAAATTTATTGAAATAATATAAGCAATTGTGACTAAGTGGGGAAATAGTCCCATATTGGATAAGAATGTGGTGACTTGAACATTTATAAGTGGAAGAACCCACTCACCTATCACCTTAAGGTTTTCGGTGGATAAGTGGTGTGTCTCTCACAAAGGTGCCTAGTCCTACACTATGTATCAATACTCCCTAGTGTAAAACTCCTCTAAAATGGTATCAGAGTCTGGTTCGAGAAAGAGACCAGCTTACTTGTATCGAAATTGTAACACCCCGATTTTTGTAATTAATTATTTATGTTAATTCATAGAGTGATTTTGTGAATTATTCGATTTATGTGATTTATTTGATTTTCTTGATTTAATTCAATTTATGTGAATTGTTTGATTTATATGAATTATTGGAACTATATAAATTAATTGGTTTATTTAATTTATTTGAATTAATTGACTTAATTGATTTAAATAAATTATGTGATTTATCGAATTATTTAAAAATAATTGATTTGTTGGATTTATCTAATTATTTGATTTAATTAGATTATTGGAACTAAGTAATTTATTTGGTAGAATAATATAAATTTACTAGATATTGGTTGGGCTTAAAGTGGTGTGTTAATATTAAGTGTGATGAGTTGAGTTAGACCTACTTGGTTTAATACAATTTAGGGTTTTAGAGAACAAAAGATAGTAAGGATATTGGGAACAAGAGAAGAAAAAGAAGAGAAGAGTAGAAGAGAAGAAGAAGAGTGGAGACGAAGAGGAAATCAAACACAACTCAAGAAATCATCCAAAAATAAGGTAAGGGTTGGTTTTCGCTCATTATTGGGATTATTGGATGATGATTATTGGGTAGAAATAGGGTTAGATTAAAATCCCTAAAAGTTTTCTATAAGATTGAAATTATTAGGTTAATATTAATTTCTGAAAAATATTAATTTGGTGTGTTTTGGAATTGATTATTGATATATTATAGAGACCCATTAATATTTATAGCGTAGAAATTGAAGAGATGATTTGTGAAATTCTCTTTTTTCTGTCACTGTAGCAGAGCAATAGTTATGAGAGGAGATAAATTAATTAGTAACATATTGTTTTTAATTATGCGTGTCTGTAGATTTAGATTATTGGAATGGTGCCAATCTTTTCTTTTCTAGCATATATTTGAAATTTCTATTGAGATGGATTTATCGTTTTCCAAGACAACTTCCACCACAATTTTGTATAAGGTACAAATTAACTATTCAATCTAAAAATAATGGTCCCTTAGTATTAACTCCCATCACATTGTGGTGATGGTGCCATATAACATATTGCCACATTTTCAACCCAGTTGGCATAATATATATCCCTCCAAAACTCTCACTTAAGACAACATTGGAGTTATGTATAGTCAAGTAGATGCTCACAAAAGTTTCATTTGTTTTAACTTATATTATCCACATTTTGAATGGTATATACATCAAAAACATATCCCATTTTTCAGTCCCTATTAATTTTCTTCCAACCATATACTCCTACATCACTTTCCTCATAACGAAGATAAACAGAAAAAAATGAAAATGATTTGAGTAAGACAGTAACATAGTTACATTCACAAGCTGCTATAGTATGATGCGCAAATTATATATATAATAGAACAATTACTTGGCAATGAAATTAATAGTATATATATTCATTTTACTGCACCTCCATCATTATAATAGTAGAACAAGTGCCTCTCTTTCCCATCATAGTCAGCGCAGGGAGTTGTCTTAGGGGGGCAATGAAGTGAAATGCATTCTCCCTTGGGTTACTGCGCATGGAAATCTTACATATAAGAAGAAAGTAAATGGTTATCAAAAAGACTAAATTGCCCTTCTTGCCTCACAACCTTCCAAGTATTCAATGCCTTTCCTTACACGTGTTTTTCCCTTACGTGGCTGGCTTAAACCCTTGCTTCTGCTCTTTTGCAAACTTCTCATAATATCACGTTTCCCAATTTTCCCTTCTTCTTCCTTCTCCCTTTTCTTCTTCTTTATGCCTCCTTTTCTCCGTTCTTCCTCTTTTTTACGATACCGTCAAAGTTCTTCAAATAACAAAACCCTAACCGAAGCCGATAAACCTCTCGATCTCAATTCTGATTTCGTATCGTCGCAAAGCTACACATTTCTTTGTCTTTTCATTTCGTATCTAACATTTTGTTGTTGTTCTTTCCAGAAATATTGAACCGGGTTTCGACGGATAAGTCAATGTTTTGAAGAATGATGTGAACAAGCTTGCGGAAAACCGGGCGGTGGGTATGATTTTGGTGATTCTCTTTTATTTTTTTAGGGTTTCTCAACAGTGTGTATGATTTCTTTCTTCTGGATTTCTTTGTTAATGTTACCCATGATGCTTATATTAATTTGTGAAACAAGTAATTTCTTAAGCCATCAATTTTCAATAATATTTATGTTTGTCAGCAACTTCGTTTTTTATAAGAGTATTGAAGAAATTGCAAATTTTTGTTATTGTGAGTGCTATGTGTTTGTGATATTTACTGTATAAAAAATGGAGATAAGTTGAAATTTTGCAGGCCTCTGCACTTTTGATTGTTAGGCTTTTGACTGATTTTGTTATTGTTGTAGAATTTTATGGGAAAAATATCCAGATGTACTATCGATTGTTATGGGTTCGATATTTAATAAGATGATTTTGTTATTGTTTTGTTTTTGTGGGGTGATGGTTGTCGGATCTGAAATGTAAAGGCTATATGGCGTCGATTAGTATGGGCAAAGGCAAAACAGCTGCAATTGTCAGTGCCGACAAAGCTAAGTCAGCTGCTATGGTAGGTGCTCAGAAGGTGAAGAGTAGAACCTCTGCTGGATTCAAATGGATCAAGAATCAGTGTCAGAAAAAGAAATAAGAACAAAAAACGCACTCATTTGCTTGGACTTTGGACAGTTTCATATCATGTATGTGTTAAATACACCATTGGTGCTTAACTATAGTTTTTAATGATTTGATTTTTAATTTGGAGTACAGAAGTTCATAATAGTTTTGTTTTTTATATCTCTGGATTTATAGAGTTAATGTATAGTTGATGAATCATTCAAGTTTGGAGAATGAGTGAGATTTCTTAGATGGAAACACCATTCCCACATAGAGTTGGTAACATATATAAAATTCAATACTCAGTAAATTGGAAAGAGGAAAGTAATGATGTTACGAATCGTTAATTATATTGGATTCGAAAGTTGTATGATTACATGACTCCTTAGTTGTTGTTGGCATATTGATTTTAATTCTCATTTTCTTTCTTGCTTCTATAATGTGTAGATCCGAGTCTTGATCAAACATCCAAAAGTTCATTCAATTTCAATGTTATTAACATTTATAATTAACATCAGCAATTTTGGCATCAAGATCACAGAGGTAAAGCACCTTTATCTACTATCTTGCAACTAAATGTAAATACTTTCAATATGTAAATACTTTTGTCGGCCACATGTTACGGTTGAATGTTGGAATGACTTTGATAACTGTGTTGTCTAAGTATTGTGTTAGTTTATGTGTGATTCTGAAAATAAATATTTAGCTTGTACTACTGTCATGTTTTCATCAAATAATATGATTTAATAATGATAAATAATAGTGAGCTGGATGTTATATCTTCTTGCCTCAAAGCTGGAATGTCTGCTATTTATTATTTTCGTTGATGTTATTTCCATTTATGTACCTTTAAACCTGCTATGAGGCTTTTACATTATATTGCTTTGAAAGATACCTGATAGCTTGCCTAGGTATGTCAAATGGATTGCATATCTTACTAATTTCCATACTTGTAGTTATTATTCATATATATGTTTTTCCCACATGCAAAAAGTGTAAGGATTATGATATTTTAAGATATTATCCTTTCAGTCAAGTCTAATTTAAAATCTATTAATATGTGAGGCTTGAAAGATACATTCTTCTATATATTATATTGTATGAGTTTACTGAATCAGGATGCTGATAAAATGTTTTTGGATCCAATCTTTGTGTTATCTTTCTGTTTCAAGGTATCCCCTTGGTCGTGTCATTGGTGGGACTATCTATCCTGGTTTGACCTTGACAGCAGGCACCTTGTGGTGGTAGGTATTTGAAAATCACAGGAGGATTTTTTGTCCTTCGTATGCTGTGATTTTTCTATTGTCTAAATACTGATATCTAATGTTCATTTAAGCAATTCTGTTAACGTTTACTTACAAAAATTTATATTTTTGGACCTTTCCCTCTTGGTGTTAGGGTATTGAATTCCTTGAACATACCTCTCTCGGTTGAAACTGTTTGTGTATTTACTGCACCTATATTCTCAGCCTTTCCCTCTTGGATTTCCTATTGAACTGAAAAGTAGTGAGTGGATTTCCTGATGCAACATGGATGAAATATTTTGTTTTATAATATCCATTTTATTATTATTCATCACAATAAACAATGTGTTTTCAGGTACCTAATGGTTCCATAGAAGGATTGAAATCAGTGGCTCTGTTGGGTGTTATGAGGAATATTCTATAATCAAGTAAGTTGGCATTAAAGGCCATTGTAGTTTTTGTATATTCCCTTTCTGTTATCATGTTATTGTATTCTCACTCCATCCTTGATTTGCTGTACATTTCTGTACTCGACTTGTCCTTTTTGGCAAACTTATTTTCCATTGCAGTCGAGATAACGCAAACGATATTGGTATGATACTATGACGTCTCTAATTTATTCTGATACTCATCCTTAACATTTCCTGCTCTTCCATATGATATCAGGATTTAAGTTATTATATGTATCAATTAGGTGCTTTCAACAAGACTGTTATAAAGTTGAAACGCCAGTTTCTGAAGGATATTCACCCCTTTGGTGGTATGGTCCCCTTTGTTGTTAATTTTGTATCTGCAGGCCGTTTATCAGGATGTTCGGCCGGAGGATTGACTATTTTACTGCACTGTGATAAATTTCAAACTCTTTTGCCAAAATAAGCTAAAGTGGAAGGTCTTCTCGATGCTGGTTACTTTATAAAAGCGTAAGCAAGCACCAATATTCGCTCACCTATATAATATTCTTCTTAACTACCAACATTATCATTCATTATAATTGTTATGTTCTAGTTAACAGAACAGATTTATCCGGAGAACCGCACGTCGAACAGTTCTTCAATTGGTATGCAAGATGCTGATATAAAAATTGTGTTTGTTACTGTCATAAAACTCTCTAGGTGAATGTAGAAGTAAACTAACCACTGTTTTTGATGTTCTGCAGTGTTTGGGTAATGATGAATATGCTAACAAGAAAACTCTCTAAAACTACCGAAGAAGCGAAAGAAGAGATAGAGCCTTATTTTGTTAGTTATGTTTCAGTTCTGAACGATTCCTAATGTCTCAAAGAAATGCCGAAAATTAAACCAGAAGGTTAGTTTTGATTATTTCTTGCTTTGAACATATTTGCAATATATTGTTATTGTTAGGAAGTTCACTTTGTGTGTCAAACTATTGCAGGGCAGAAAATTTCTCTCAACTTCTTAACTTCTCTCAATCAAATTTCTGCAATAAGTCAGTTTTCTGGGACTTGCTGCCAATGATAGTTTGATAAGATAATATCATTTTCTGGGACTTGCTGCAATAAGTCAGGTTCCAAAGTGAAGTTCATGGAGGAAACACAAAGTGTCAAGGCTGTTGATTGCTTGGATTTGTGCGGGGTAAGTTATACAAGTAAATAATTTGAAAATAATCTATCTACTCATGATTGTAGCGACCACTAATTGCAGCCACTAAAAGTCTTGTAATAATTACTTTCTTTGTTTATCTCAATGGTGTTTGAATCTACAACCATGTCTCGACGTGTGCAATAGTTAATTGTGAGAAACCAAAGTCTGGGTCAAAGTATCAATATGCAGAGTTCAGATCGAAATATTATTTCTAACTTACGTGTCTATTTTCGGGTCCAGGGGAGGTTAGATTGGATGAGAAGCTGTTAGAATGATTTCATGAGGGGATTATCAGTTACCCGTAACTCATTCACTCATCAGATAGTGTAGATTTGCATATGATTTCTATCACATTAATTAATCTGCAACCCAAGGCCGAATATTCCTATCAATGTTTAAAGCCTGCTCTGAATCAATGTTGCAGCATTTAGGGCAGTCCTTCGTGGCAGCAAGGCATTTTCCGACCGGTATATTCCGAGGATAGGGATATTTCATCAGAGTGATGTCCCGGGTCGGGCGCCTTGGTTGGGTCACTGCAAGATTTTCTGCTGCATTGGTGATTGCCAATCTTGCTATGAATGGTGATATTGATTGTAGTATTTTTCAATTTTGTAATGTTTAAGATAGTATGATCTTGCATCAGACTTTGTTAACATTACAAGGTAATTCTGGTTGTGCATTTAGATAATTTTGTATTGACTAAGACTTATGTTTTAGTTTCCTTGATATAATGGTATCTTCATGCAAAATTTTGAAAACTGGGCTGCTGTTGATTTCTGTGCAGGTTGCGACATCACCGAATTTCAATTACGCGACAAGAGCTTAAAGCACTGTGTACATAGAGGCCCCGTGACCTTTAGTTTCCGAAGTGATATTGCAACAACAGCATTGCGGTTGACGTTTGGTTTAGCAGCTGCAACACAAACTCGAGCATCCGATTCAATTTTGTTGTTGTGAGTTTTCTTTTACATTGAAGTTATTATCAGCAATGTTGTTGTATACCTGTATGTTAATCGATTTTTGCAGTTATAAGTTTTGAACATTTTGAACTGGTACGCTTAAATGGAACTGGTATAATTTCTCTGCATTAGATCGACATATCAATTTATGTATATACCGAATTGCTTTGGATATAGTATTAGCTCAAACTGCTGCAATTCTGCATATATATTGTCCTGTTTCAATGTGCCATTTGACTCTATTTTTCATGGTCAGTTAAAAGATTGTATTATACTATGTTGCTGCTAATAGTTGTGCCAAACAACATTGTTTTGAGACAACATATTCACATAGCTTGTGATTTCATGCAGTATGGTTGTTTTTGTAAAGATGAATGCAAATGAAATATTGATATTACTTTTCTATTCACACTGTTGGCATAACAAAGCATTATTCGGTGAAGTATTGTAATTACACTGGCAGCCTGCTTGATTCATTACAGTATCATTTTTTTAAGGATTGTGGTATGGACTGCAACATTTAGTTTCGACTTAGGTTTCACGGTCGTGTGTATAATGTGCTGCTGGAGTTGGTTACCATTTTGTTTATAATTTTCTAATCTTGGTGTTAATTTGTGCCAAAAATTGGTTACTAATGTGTTTCCCTTTGAGTGTTGCTTGATGTGATTTAACCATGTGATTACCTTGCACTTTATTTGCTGCTCTATTTCATTTTCGCATATAATTTCGGTTGTATAAGCATTTCGATCTTGAATATTATGGTGATTTTGGAATGATATCATGTTGTATATGTTGTTGTTGCTGATGATTTCCTTAACACCATTCACACACCCTGAGCAACAACGCAGTGACATCATTAATGGGTTTTGCTTTTCGTTTATGATTATTCTATTTTGATTTTCGGTTTGAATTTGATTTCAACATTGTAGTTCTGAATGCTGTTCTGAAGTCTTTTCAGTTCAATTTCCATTTACGATTTCTGTTTGACTTGGTTGTGTTTGTCGGTTTACGAATATGTCATGATTCTTATGTTTGGTTTGTTTTCCACGCGTCGGTGCAGGCTCCGCGACATACTAATAATGCCGATTTGCTTTCGATTTTGAATTTTTCCATTGTTATTGCTGCTTTCCGTTTTGATTCATTGCTGTAAGATATTGGGTTTGAGCTGTTTCTGTTTTGATGGTTAGCAGCTTTTATTTATCACAAACATGGCCATGTTAAGTTTTTTGGAAAATGGTTTACTGATGTAATTAATATTAGCTTGTCTCCTGCTATGCATTCTCATGTTTATTGGCCATTATTTTAAGCATATTTCCTGATGTTTGCTACTGTGATAACAATAGTTTGATTGTGTTTTCAAATGCAGATTAAAAAATAAATGTCCTACGTTTCAATATCTATGATTTAGGATCATTGCTGAAATCATTATTGATTAGTTTATAGGCTGCGGTTAGCATTAATGCGGATGTCGTAACTTCTTTAGTTTTAATATCCTGTTCTGCTTCTTCCTATGTACGTTTACATAACCGTATTTCATTCTTGGTTTGTTCTCGGTTTCGATTATGATTTTGCTTCGATTCTTGATGACGGTTATATATGTGCGTGAAAATGTGGTGTACAATGCTGCTGTTATATTAAGTCTTGATTGAGCAATTGCTGTTGAGCCGATTTTGTTCGATCGGAAAATGTGGTATGATTTATACCTTTTGTGCTTTGAATGACAAGTTGTGGTTTAGCAATGTATTGAAGAGGAAATTAGGAACAGGATGGGATGTGAGTTTTTGGTGTGATGCATGGGTTGATTCCATACTGTTGAAAGATTCCTTTCTGGGGCTGTTTTCTTTAGCTTCTTATAAAGATGTTGCTGTTGAGAGCATGAGGACGTGGAATGGGCATAGGTGGAGCTAGGCTTGGGATTGGAGGCGTGAGTTATTTGATAGGGAAGCTGTAAATGTAATGGAATTGGAGGAACTTCTTCTCAATGTTAGCTCCTAAATAGATGCAGATGATGGTTGATGTTTGTTGCAATGCAGAAATTTTGTTGGTGTTGAGCAATGTTGTTTTGAGTACTTTGTCAGATGGTGGTAATGCGATTGATATGAGGAATTCTGGTCTTTGACGTGTGCCACATGATTTGTATTTCATGTGTATCTTAATTTACTTTTGTGACACGCGTATGTGTCGTGTATCTTGATCAATTTCATGCTGGTTTATGAGCTACTTTGCACTATTGCGTGTTTGTTTGTTGTCAATAAATGTTTGCTTATAAAAAAATGTAATATATAAATTCTCAATGCTTTCATTACTTTTTCTCAGATTGGCGATTCACATTCGGTCACAGATTAGAGACATATAAAAGAATCTGACACATATCCAAGTCTGTTTGCTAGACATAGACACCTCTGGGAAAATGTGAGTTCTCTTAAGAAAATCAGTTTTGAGGCTGGAGCTAGATTCTATGTTGGTGCTGGAATTTGGAATACTGGCTCTGATGATGACAAATGTGTTAGTAGCGGAGTTAGTTTCATGTGTGAGATGCTTAAAGATGAAGTATTCAACAATGTCTACTTATCATTTTGTAGTATTGTTGATTAGATATTTGTTGTTTCCTTAAAGTTTAAGCAAGTTCTCATACACATACAGACTACTCGGAAATTACTCACAACCAAATATTCTTGTGTTTCTCACAAATGCATAGCACTCCATTCATATTTTAGCACTACTCGAAAATTGAAGTAACTGATATGGAAGAAATCAACTTTATTTGCGAAGTAATAATATGAGTAGAAGAAACAAAATAATAGTAACTATCATGTTAAAGTCATTTTAATTACATTATATTTTCTTATAATGTCATAGGTACAAAATGAAATGAAGCTAAAATAGTGTCAGTTATTAAAATATGGTGTATTCAAACTCTTTGATCTCCATTGGCATTTCCCTCTTCCAGCTAACACCATATTTTTAGCTTAATCATAAGTTTTTTTTGTTATCTACATAAATACTAGAATAATTTAATAGTTTTGTGTTTTATGCTTTATTGGTGTACATAGTGCATGATGCAAATTGAGTTGTTCAACTGCTAACAATAACTTACGGTCAGTTCGTTGTTCCGAGGATTAATTAGTAAAAGATTAAGGTTTTAAAATTTTTAATATGTACTATTTATAGAGTTAGAAATTAAATAGATGGATAATCATTTATAATTAATAAGAGATATTGAGTTTTAATTTTTTTTAATATGACACTAATTATAGAGTTTCAAAAGTTTATAACAAGAGTTATAAATAATTTTTATTTTTATTAAGTAATAAATAACTAAAATTAAATTTATTATTTTGTCCTAAACTTTGAGAGAGAAAAAAAAGTTTTTTTTTTATAAATTAGGATGGTAATGTTGTAGGTTAATCAGTACCCGGGCGAACACACGAGTACTGATACGAGTATTCCATAAAATAGATATTTGTAATAATATTTACATAAAATGTATTTATTTATGTTGATGATATTTATTTATTGAATAAAAAAAATATTTACAAATACTATAATATTATTTGATATTTATAAAACTAAATCATTGCATAAATATTTTTATAAAAAATATCAAATGATGCATGGGGGTATTGAGTTTTTTAAAATATAAATTATATTTTTTGTATTTATTAATTTTTATTAATTCTAATTTTAAAAAAATAAGTACGCAGGCAATCACATGGGTACTGGTATGGGTATCGCACGAATAAATATTTGTAATAATACTTACATAAAATATATTTATTTATATTAATAATATTTATTTATAAAATTAAAAATAATATTTACAAATACTATGTTATTATTTGATGTTTATAAAACTAAATCATTGCGTAAATAAATATATTTAATAGTCTAACCAACTTTCTCCTAAGGATAAACTTGTAAAATTATACAAAATAGTCAATAAATTTAATAGTTTAACCAACTTTCTTAAATCTCGTGATTTTTTCAACGGGGTCTTATATTTAGGGACGGAGGTAGTATTTACTAATTGTGGTGATGATGTTTAAAGTATGAGTACTTTGATTATGAAAATGGGTTTGTGTGTGCAATTGTGTGATAATTCAAGTGTGATGAATTATT
This sequence comes from Lathyrus tuberosus, assembly GCA_022829125.1. Classification (NCBI taxonomy): domain Eukaryota; kingdom Viridiplantae; phylum Streptophyta; class Magnoliopsida; order Fabales; family Fabaceae; genus Lathyrus; species Lathyrus tuberosus. The sequence continues at coordinate 7,116,563 of JALAZF010000304.1, forward strand.
TGAGATATGCATGATATTAAGATTAGGAAATGGTCTTAATTGCATATGGTTGTTGATTGCATACGCATCATTTGTGTCAAGAGGCAATGTTTGCTAGTTCCGTGGGAGCTAGTGGCTTGTCCCAAACCTAGAGTGGGGTTTGAAGGCTTAGGGGACAGACTTTTGTTTGTTATTGTTCTAGGGGACGGACCCGGTTTAAGTGTAAAAACTGAAAAATAATAACAAGTGTTGGTACCACATGGCATGAGTTGCATTGAGTCTCGCATCGAGTCACATTGCATATATGTTTGTTATATGAAAGTATGTGTATATACGAGACTTGTTGAATTGGCGAAATTGTGGAAATATATACATGTACTTGTGGAAATGTATACATGTACATGTACTTTGGAGTGTGAGAATGATTATAATTATGTTTGTATGCCTTTAAATTAATTATTATCTTATGATTTCAATAATTATGTGAATTCTCACCCTTATGTTGGAATGATGTTTTATACGACATCACCCAGGTATTGGAGATTAGAGTTGCTTGCTAGTACGAGGATAGCTATTTGGAGTAGCTTGTTTAGCTTCCTTATTTATTTTGGGTCGGGTCGTGCTCTGATTATGTAACACTGGGGAACGTTTGATTCATGTTTTGGAGAGATAAGATTGTATACTCTATTAATTTGTTAATCTGATTTGAATTTTAAAGTGAAGTGGCTTTTTATGCCTAAGTTGATTTAATGAAGGAAGTTTTATTTGAGACTTGAATGTTATGAGATTCTATATGAAAGTGATTCTGCTGCTACATGTTAAGTGAAAGTATATGAAAAACATGAATTTATTTTAAGTGTTATTGAGCATGACAGGTGTATTTGTGATGTCTTTAAATATATGTGAAACCCTTATTTGAGATGCATGTTATATTTACTCTGATTTATGAAGTATTATTCCGCGGGATTTAGAAGGGTGTTAGAGAAATGCCCAGGAAGTGGTGTTCCGTTGAAATCGACGCCCGGGAAGAGGTGTATCGAAATTCCCTTGAAAGGCCCTTAAAAAAGGTGTCAACAGCGGTACAAGTATAAAAAAGGGGGAACATTGTGGACTCACACTTGAGGGGGAGTATTGGAATAATATAAGCAAGTGTGAGTAAGTGGGGAAATAGTCCCACATTGGATAAGGATGTGATGACTTGAGCATTTATAAGTGGAAGAACCCACTCACCTATCACCTTAAGGTTTTAGGTGGACAAGTGGTGTGTCTCTCACAAAGGTGCCTACACTATGTATCAATGCTCCCTAGTGAACTCCCCCAACAAAATTAATAGCATCAACACATCAATAATGATAAGATCGCATTCAAACTAAACCAAAACTCAACACACACCAATCGGTAAATACGCTACGTAGTGAAATCAAAACCAGCACTAAATATCAAAACATCAGACAACATAATACAAGATAAAACCTGTTTCCAAATGTTACCGCGATGTCAAACCGTTATTGTCAGAAGTTGGAGGAGCAAGATGTTGCGCTTGCTGTTGCAGAGTGAGTTGGTACACTATTGTGGAGAGGTCGTGTGACTGAGTTGTTATGGTGCGTTGAAGGTTCGGTGAAGCTTAAAGGTATAATGTTGCAAGGTGAATTAGGAGAGGTGTGTTGTAAGGATATAGAGTTACTGTGAAACATGGAGATGATATGCAACAAATGGAGTTGTACGTGAGGGAGGGATGAAGCATGAGTGTTTTTTTGAAGAAGTGAAGGTAGGTCCCCTTTATATAGGTGCTTCTGAAATCTTTAAATTAAATGTCAACTTTGAATGGTTTCCCATTTTAGACAGACATGTTTGCAAGAATTTTAAAAAAAAAAAAATCCTTTTCATTGTATTTATGTTTGAGACATGTTGGAACCGTGGCGGGCTTTGTTTGGAAAGAATATGATCCTTGTACTCTTTCACCAAAACGAAAAAAAAATCCTAAACTTAATTACTGAGTATTACTCAAAATAATTAAAAAAAACAAAAAATAATAAACATATAAAAAGAAAAAAAATAAAATATTAAAATAAACTAGATAAAAAAAATTGATTAATTTAAAGAAATACCAACTAAAAATAGAAATAAAAATGGTAAAAACAAGTAATTGGTCTGGTATTGAAGTGTTCGAAAAAATAAAATGAATACACCAAAATAATTTTCGGAAAAATATAGCGTTTTGTCAAATTTTGAAATAAATTTTACCTGCTAAAATGATTTAAATTGTCCGAAAATGCGACCGAAAAATTAAAACGAACACGCCAGGTTAAACTACGCAAAATGTAGATTAATATAACTGACATTTACAGGCTCGGTTTTAAAAATTTTCGTCCATTGATTTTACGCACAGTTGACTTTTAATTGACCAATTCGGCTGTAATTCCAACAAGTTTATTCCAGCTGATAAATTGGGTATTATGCATGATAAAATGCGTGATATGCTATGCAGACGATGCGAAACGAAAAACAGAATCTCATGGTAAAAAATTAGGGTATGAAATATGCCCCTATTTAAGTTTCTTCTATTCGGAGATATGGAGATTGAAATCTTCGTCTCGACGAGATATGAGAGACTTAAATACAAACGTGCACAATTTTTGGCCCTAAGATGCCACAAGATGCACATGATATGAATGCAAGACAGAGATCCTATGAGGAATGATGTCATAGGGGATAATTGTATACATAAATATTGCTGAAAGCACAACTAAAGAATGAAAGACCCAACGAGGAGCAACTTAGCAAACAAAGCAAAATTCCACGGGGAAAAGTATCAAGAAGACACAACTGAGGAATTCAATATGTTATGGACATTTGCCAAGGTGACAAAGAGTATCCAATAATACTTGGAAAAAAGAATAGGGACATACCCTAAATAGAGATACAGACATCCGGGAAAGCATCAGATGTGGGGAAAGGGTTACCGTCATCAGAGGTTTTGTCAGAAATGCATTGAACAAAACTCTTGGAAAGTACAACAACAACCAACAAAGACATTCAGGAGAGCATTGAATGAACTTTAGACATAAACAGTTATTTGAGATAAACCGACAACCATCATAGTTGTTCAGAATAGCATTGAATAAGCTCCACTGGGGGATCAACGGTCATCATCCGAGAATTGAACTGGATGGAAAAGAGTCACAACCTTCATAAGATCATTGAATGAGGTGAGGAGAATTTTGAGAAATCCATGAGACAATCCAACAGACATCAAAGGAATTGAGAAATGCATTGAATGGACTACGGAAAACATCAGAGATATTCAGAAGAATGTTGAATAAACTTCGGAAAACATCAGATATATTTAGAGGAGCGTTGAATAAACTTCGGAAAACATCAGAGATATTCGGAAAAACATCGAATAAACTCCGAAACATATCAAAGATATTCAAAAAAACATCGAATAAACTTCGGAACACATCAGAGATATTCGGAAAAACATAGAATAAACTCCGAAACACATCCAGAAAAGCATTGAATGGAAAATGGAAACAAACTTGAAAACATTCAGCAACTGTTAACCAAAATCAGAAACAAATTGAAGACATCTAGAAGAGCATTAGATGAAGACAAAGATTCTGAAGATACATCTGAAGCATTTAGAAAAGCATTAAATGTACGGGAAAATATTTTGAAGACATATCTGGAAGAACATCAGATAAGCAACATAATATTTGGAAGAACGTCAGATAGACACAAAAAGGTTCTGGAAAAACATCAGAACAAAAGACACATTTGGAAAATCATCAGACGGTAAAAGCAACAACATTCTAGAAAAGCATAAGAATTGAAAAGTTATATATCTGGAAACTTACTGTGGAGTAAAACGAATTCTGGAAAGGCATCAGAATCATAATGGAAATATCTGGAAAGACATCAGATAGGTTCTGGGAAAACATCAGAACAAAAGACTCAATCTGGAAAAACCTCAGATAAGTTCTGGAAGAACATCAGAACAAAAGACTCAATCTGGTAAAGCATCAGAAAGACAGACACATGTGACATCCAAGAACGACATTGGATGAAAAGGCAATAGACATATCCGGAAGAATGTCAGAAAAGCAATGTCATATTTGGAAGAACGTCAGATAGACACGACAAGCTCTGTTTGGTAGGTGCCAAGTGAGTTAGACTTTGACCATAAGGTAAGACGTGGATAACAACACGACCTGTGGAGAACGCAAATGAGGATGAAACGCTCTTGCTATGCATATGTATATGAATTATGCTATGATAAATGATCAAATGCAAATGCAGATGTCGACGACACAACTCGACTCTTTTGGGGAGAAGACAAGACTAGAAGACTGATTCCTCAACACGAAGATCACTGTCATTCTGCCCGGGGACTAAAGATGTTGCTGGACATATCTCTGCCACACTGATAAATTGTATCAAGTTGATGATCCTTGTAGGAAGGATGGAGAGTTGCTCGGGGATTCTTCAAGTAAATTGCCCCTGATTAGCTGATTGTTGTAGATAGACTGATCATTGTTTCAACTTGTCTGATTCTGGAAGTGACCGCTTTACTGAGCGCTTAACTCAGACTATGCACTCGGGTTCCCAAGAGGTGGGAAGTTGCACTGATGATAGTGATGATGATGGTTCAGAAGTCAACGGACTCTTGAAATGGAAGTCACTGCTTCCTTACTAGATTTGATTGTTTTTGCCATTGAAGATTTTTATGATGAGGATTTAAAGATCTCCACTTTTTATTATCCTTAACTTTTGCTTGAACTGTTTCTTTTGAAGCTTACAGCCAGCGGGATGCCTCAGTTTTGCCTAAGTCTCCTTCATAGGTTTTGACTTAGTGGGCTTTTTCATTTTTTTCTTTTTATTTTTTTTATTTTTTATTTTGAAAGAAAGTGACTGTCTGGCTTAATGATTACGGCGAACCATCATTGGCTTTTGACTTGAAGGATATCTTCGACACTTGCTTGCTGTATGCGAAGGAAGACTTGTGAATGTAACTTTTATATGAAAGGTGTCTTGCATGAACGTACAACCAAGCTAACTGAGAACTACCCATCCCAAGGTTAAGATTGCGGGTTTTTTTTGTAAAGAAAGAAACTCCAAATTCCAGGCTCGAAGGGTTTGACAAGGGAATAACTTCCTTATTTCTCCAGTGTTTGGGGGGATTGAAATAATGCCTTAAATCGTCAGCAAAGTTTATTTGAAAGCATACCAGCAATTATGGGTATAACGTTTTCGTCATCATCCCTCCAATCTTTGCATAATCAAAAAGATAATGGAAAAGAGATAAAATATTTTTTGAAAAGGAAAGAATAAAGATGCAAATAATGGACAAAATGAATCGAATCAAAAGTTGCAATGCTTATTTCATTAATCACGAAAGTACAGACATAATTTGAAGGCAAACCGCTAGTACAAAATAAAAGAAAATGCAAACAACAAGAAACATGGCCTAGTGACTAATCAGCAACAGGGGTGAGCTGTCCTATCTGAAACACTGGCTTTTAGGAGGATAGTCTGTCTTGCTGAAGTTGACTGAAGCTTCACTCAGCATGCCCTGGTAGAGGATTGTTTTGAACATTAGGATTGCTGTCATGAAATATAAGGATCCCGACCTTAATCAAATCACACACTTGTTCCTTCAGTGTATAACAATTTTCCAGATTGTGGCCTGCGACATCTTCATAGAATGCACAGTGGAGATCAGATCTGAATCCTACTGGAAGAGGATTTGGAGGATAAGGTATAGTCCTTGTGGTAATCAAACCTTTATGAAATAGACCAGGATAAAGTTCAGTGTACGTCATGGGAATAGGATCAAAATAATTCCTATTACGATACTGGTTCTGCCCTACAGCCGGACGTTGGGGAGCTTGATTTGGTCTTGGAGCAGCAACCATAGGAGTAACAGTAGCAATATCAGGGTGATTAGCATACTGAGGTCGGGGACGAGGCCTTCTTGTTTCAAACATGTCAACATTAGTCTGATCTTACCTCTTCTTCTGGAAGTTCCCATAGGATTTCTTCGTACCATTAGAAGATTCAACAGCCTTGGACACTTTACCATTCTTGAGTCCTTCCTCGAGTCTTTGACCAATGGTTACCAAATCAGTGAAGTTAGCAGAAACACTGCCAATCATCTTCTCCCAATAGAATGGAGACAAGGTGTCCATGAACATTCTAGTCATCTCCTTTTCTACTAGAGGGGTCTCAACTTGAGAAACGAGTTCTCTCCAACGTTGAACATATTCCTTGAAATACTCTTTCTCATTCTGAGACATATTTTGAAGTTGACGGAGGTCAAGAGCCACGTCGAGGTTGTACTTGTACTGCTTCATAAAAGCATTAGCAAGATCCTAGAAGCATTGGATATTATTCTGTTCAAGATTCATATACCATTTGAGAGAAGCTTCACTCAAGTTGTCTTTAAAATAGTGGATGAGGAGCTTCTGGTTGTTGGTATAAGCAGCCATCTTTCGAAAGTAAATGACCAAATGAGCCCTTGGACAAGAGTGACCCTTATATTTCACAAACTCAGGAGTTTTGATTTTGGCAGGCATAACAAGGTCAGAAACAAGGCACATGTTGTCTGCATCCACACTAAAGAAGTCAGTACGCTCAACGGCTCAGAGTATCTTGTCTATGGTCTGAAACTGTTCACGGACAACCTCAGGTTCAACAAAGTCTTCACGGTCTTCACCCTGAGCACTGGCAGCATTGTACTCATAGAGAGGATCTTCAAAGGGAGCTTGGACAGTCCCGACTACACTGTGGACCACAGGTCTAGGCTCAGCGAAAATTAGAACTTGAAATATCGGTATAACAGTTTAACCAATCATAGTAGTAGATGCAATAGGTGGAGAGAAGTTGTGGGGTAACCTAAACTCTGGTCAAGTTGAAGGTGGCACCTCAACAGGCTGAGGATCAGCATTTGAAACCTCTTGGATAACAGTCCTTTGTGGTTGCTCTCCTCTAGCAATCAAGACCTGGAGCATTTTAGTGAGCTTTGTCATGCTTGACTTAAGATCATCGATATCCATTCATATCTCTGTGTTGTGTGCTTCTTGTTCTGACATCTTGCATTTGTAGTTAGCCCTAGTCTTGTATCTATGTTGAGGAATCAAATTGACGATTGAAAGATGACACTGGAAGATATAGACAGCTGGAAATGAGTCACTGGACAAACAGACGCATGCAATGAATCATGCAAATATGCTAATGATATGCAACGCGATGGAAGACAGGATGCAAATCACACAGGCAATATGATCAAAGGTTCGTGATCACAACATGGAGTCTGGGTAAAGAACCAACCACAGGGTGTGTACTAGGGGTAAAGTACCTGCACAACGGGTTCTAACTAGGTTACCAGAGTCATCTATAAATCTTTCGGATATTATTAGCTTGCACGACTACTCATGCGGCGAATAATATTCTCGAGATAAACTCGTCTGAGTGTAGTATTGCATGACAATCACCACAGGTCTACACCTGGATGATCACTGCACTACGTCCTAAAATGTCTTAGAGGGGTGAATGGATACTAAGGCCCTCAACTTCACGGACTCCCAGGTCGGAAAAAGTAATGCCAATACGACTACTCGCATGACATCAGTAATCCCAACGGGGCCTCCACTAAGCGTGGTTATATCATATGTTAAACATGTTAGGACTACTCCCAACAGTTAACTATTGATTATACCACAATCCTATCATAGGTGTATACTCAAGTCCGGGTTAGGACTTATCTTACAACACAATTTAACAACCTTGCATACAGAAAAATCCAAGCAGACAGATATATACAAATATACAATAACACATACAAAACAAGTTAGGGGTAACCCTTTTAAGGTCATCACCAGTGGAGTCTCCATTTCTGTCGCGGTGAGAATCGGATATCAAGCTATTGAATGAACTTAAATCACAAATCATAATTCACCACCGATCTTTAATTTATCCAAGGAAAGGAAAAAAGAACCAATAACCCAAAAAATGCAATGTAATGCAAAGCAAAAGAGAATCTAAGGTTCGGGGGTTGGTTATACCTAGGAAAGGTGCTAGCATCATAAGTATCTGTAGTACTCTACAGGAACCTCTTGTCTTATTGTGTTATTTTGTTATTTGTCTGCTAAATGGTGAAAAGGTAAAAGGGAGACTTGAGTTGATATTTCTAAGTAAGATCACCAAGACATCGCATCTCGTGCCTACGTATTCTGACAGGAATTGAATTAGAGTATTCGTAGTTCCCCTCAATAAGGGTAAACAAAGTAAAAGGAAAAGGTTTCTCGCCAAGGTTTGACCTTGTGCCTACGTATTCTCAAAAGGAACTTTGAGAAATCAGAGCGTCCGTAGTTCGGACTCTTCGGGTTGCCAGGTTCTAAGAACCAAAAACAACAAAGACAGACAGAATAAACAAGGGACATGCACAATGACAATTAAGTCAACATACAACCCCTTCCCTTGGATTAGGTCAACAAGGAATAGAAAGCAGCAGAAACATGGAAAAGCAACATGTAATCGACAGACAAAAATACGCGGCAACGCATCGCGAATAACAAATAACAGGTACGCGGAAGAACATCACGTAGTAAATAAACAAAGACACGTGGCAAAGCATCACGGATAAACAGAGAGAAAATACACGACAAAACATCATGTAAAAGGTAAAGACATATGGAAAAGCATCGCGTATAAAAAGCAGACAATCATGAAATAGAATTGGGCAACAAGAAAATATTAATAATTTAAATATTAATATTTATATTAACTAATAATTACAACATATTTTTATATATATTTTTAATAATATCTACAAACTTGATAAGAATATTAAAAACAAAAGATTAAAATATTTTTGATCTTTTTCTAGAATATGCAAATAAATAAAGAAACGATATTAACACACTAAATATACAAATCTACAAAGTTAAAAAAACCAAAAATATGTATATATATTAAGCCTTAAACCGAAAAACTTAAAAACTGAAACTAAAAAGAAGGTACATGTAAAACAAGAAAAAAATGGAAGGTACATATGTATAACTGAAAACTAGATGTATAAATATATTATTATAACCTTTAAAAAAAACTAGAAATAAGTATATCACTATAACTTCTAAAAGACTACCAATAGGTATAACTTTAAAAAAGAGTAGTAACTATAACTTAAAAAAATAAACAGTAACTATAACTTAAAAAACTAGCAGTAATTATAACTAGGAGTAAGTATAGCTAAAAAAACTTAGAAGTAAGTATAACATATAACTATATTGTAGCGTGCGATTTTTGTCGGTGACACGACCACCTTACCGCATTGGTTGGAATTTGGTGCTACTTTCTGATTTCTTATTTATCCTATGAAGCTGGAAAGGAAATGGAAGCCATCTAAAACTAACCTTGCACACAAATGTTTTTCTTTAACAAATGCTAAGAGATTGGGGGGTCCGGGGTCAGATTATACACAAGGGAGTTGTCAATTACCCATCGTATATATGGTTATCCATAGATTGTTTAGCATTTTCTTCTGTTATCTACTTACTGGTGTTTATCTGTCATAAATTGGGAAAGTTTCTCCTTTGGGAATGTTTGAGAGAGTATTTTTGTTGTTTTTGGGTTTTTCGATGTTTTTGGTAAGGTACTGGACCTAAAGTTTTTGTTATGTGTGCTCGCTAAGATTTCGCAATCTTATGCCTACGTATTCCCGTTAAAGAAAACAGGGAAATCAAAGCAATCGTAGTTCCTCCTATTCTATGGGAGGAAAGATGTTTGGTGTCTTGTTCAAAGCCCAAGATTGAAGTTGAATGAGTATTTGTGTCTTCTTCAAAGCCCAAGATTGAAGCTAAAAGGGTGACTGAGAGAGAATTTGTCATATCTAAAGGGAGATATCTCATCTGTTTATCATAATTGTTTGGGTAACTGATTATAGAGGAGAATTACTTTAACTGGAATGTATGGAATCCAGCAATGCCATAATTTCCTTTATAAGGGGATTGTCCTGAAGAAGGAAACTTTAACTCAGTGTAGAACAATGCCATTTTTCCTTAGGAATCTTCCATGCTAAGAGAGGGACATGGGCTTGGATGTAAATAATCCAGAGGCTTGCCACTTACAACAATTAGATGAAAGAGGAAATTTACCAGGATAAGAGATGGACTACAACTTGGATTTTGGAATTAACAAGTGTGCCACTTACAGCAGTTATCTGGGATTAAGGTTTTTTGATTGTCTATTTTTGATAGGTGATGTACAGAGAAATGTTTTCCTGCAGAGAGATTTTTGATTTCCTCTAAGGGAATGTTGGTCTTTTGTGTGCCTTGATCAAAGCCCAAGGTTAAAGCTAAAAGGTTGACTCTGTTTAGGGAGTTTTATATCTGTCTTGTACAAAGCCCAAGATTGAGGCTGAAAAGGGGAGATTAACTCTTTTGAAGAATATTTTGTCTGTCTTGTACAAAGCCCAAGATTGAGGCTAAAAAGAAATTGACTCCACTGGAGAGGTTTTATATGTGTCTTGTACAAAGCTCAAGATTGAGGCTAAAATATTTGACTGACTCAGCTGGAGAATATTTTATCTGTCTTGTACAAAGCCCAAGATTGAGGCTAAAAGAAAGTTGACTCCACTGGGGAAGTTTTATTTGTGTCTTGTACAAAGCCCAAGATTGAGGCTAAAACTGCTGAGGGAAAATCATAATACAAAGCCTAAGAGGAGGCTGGTTGGGGAATTTCTTATATGAAGCCTAAGAGGAGGCTAACTTCTCCTGAGGATTATTGAGATCCAGAGACAGGTCCAAATTAGGGAATCAACTCTTGCTGAAGGATGAAGAAGAGTTGAGATATCAGATGCCTTGAGGTTCTGATTTAGGGTTTATTGATGATAATTTGACCCTAGCTGGGGAAATTAAAAGTGAAGGCTTAAAGATTGAGTTTTTAGTCTTTGGAGGTTTTAAACTCTGCTGCTGATTGATAAGGGTTTTTCCTGTGTTTTTAGGAAACTTGAGGGTTTCTTTGAGATCCAAGAGGAGATAAGACTGTCCAAGTCTACTGGCATGAGAAGGTTGATCTTTGTATGATTCCCAAGAGGAGGTTGATGTTTTAAGGGATGAGAAATCAACCCTAAGTTGGTATGATGTTTTAACTCTTTAGAGGACTGCTCTAACAATTGATGACTAGGTTTTGTCCTATACCTGTAGGAGGTCTTTTGGGTCCTTGTACTAAGCCCAAGAGGAGGTTGAGAACTTCTAAGAAGCCTGAGGGTCCTTGTACAAAGCCCAAGAGGAGGCTGGGGGATGCTTTTAGGAAGCCTGTGGGTCCAAACTTAAGGAAAGTTCAAGAAAGGTTTCACCTGGAATAATCCTTTCTTTAGTGAACAGTTCTAGGGTTTGAAGAAATTCAAGAGAGGTTTCACCGAGAGTTAATCCTCTCTGGGGAAATAAACTTGACAAATTTCTAATAGTGACAGTCTTGAGAAAAGTTTCACCGGGAATAATGCCTTTCTCTGTTCCATATTGTATAAGCCCAAGAGGAGGCAAAACTGTATCTGGAATTTCCTATGGGGAACTAGTTTTGACTGTGTTGAAAGAGTGACCATTGACTTTATCTAATCCTAGACCTAATTGTTGGGGAAAACTATAAGCAGATAATAAAGATGATATTAGGTGACAAAACTTAGACGGAACAAACACATGATTATTGACTAATGGACTACAAAACTGTAAATGCAGAAATGGTTGACTTAAAATGATATTAAAATGATCAGAGGATCTAAGGGTAAAATTTGGGGTATGACAACAACCAAGTGCTCAGCAAATGTTTGATACATCTGCCAATGAAATGGAGCTTTGAGAATTTGAGGAGTTTTCTCAAAGAGTTATGTATACCTTTTAAGAATGCAAAGACAAAGAAAGGCATATCAATTGGCCGGTTTCGTTACTTTTGAAGTACAAATGAAGAATTTTTTTTAAGGATTTACAAAGGAAATAAATAGACAACAAAACGCCCTTAGGAAGAATGGGCAACATTCTAATTCTTCATGCTATGAGATTTACATTCAACAGATATATCACGAGCATATATTTGGGAAAAGACAGCAAAAAACAAATTCCCTCTGGTAGTCATTTATCGGGTGCACATGCATGGATAAACTCTTGGTCACTTTCTCACGTCTTGGTCTCATAGGATATTTTCAAGTAAAATTCTTGCAGAGCTGGAAGATGTGGTCTTCAAGATCCCTTATTCTCCAACTTGAGAAGGTATGCGGAGTTGAAGTCATAGGCTTCATTCTCAAAAAGAATAACCATAGGAATAAGCCCAAGATGCAGCACAACATTGTTGCTTGAACTCGCGATATGTTATAAACTTCTCGTCCCATGTCATCATAGTCCTATATGAAATAAGAAGAAATGGTGCAAGTTATCAATGTAGAAAAGAAACAAGATAATTAGACAAAAACATATGTTAGAGCATCTGTATGAAATAAGAAAGAACAAAGTATAAATAACTTTAGTTAACACATGACCTTGGGTATTGAGATTTTGTAACAACTGGTGTTGGAGTAAGCTTCATTAGCTACAATTACCAAACCTGTCGCACGAAGCCACACATCCTATGAGTGCTCATATTGTTTCTCAACCAACTTGTTTCGAGTTGACGAGATGGAAAGTGCTCAGGCATATTCGACTCACAAGTTTTCTCCTTTTAGCATAGCTATCTCTGGCTACTAGCAGTGCAACTCGAAGTTCACCATGGAGTGAAATGTTTTAAGTCACTTCGATTACTACGTGGCAAAGAGGGTACTTGTAATGAGGTTGAAGATGTAGATGTTTTGTTGCAATTGATGAGAAAGGTATTGTCCAAGGAACAATCCTTGGTAATTCTAAATGGGAAGATGACAATCCTGAACTGATCTTGAACTGAATGATGAGGCCGTTTCCCACGCAAGTCACAAGCCGACAATTCACGCCATACACAAACCTATCCAAAACAAAATCCAAATAAATAATTCAAGAACATATGTAAGTTAGAACAAAAAAACATCGCAATGCATGATCAAAGGATGCATTTATCGGCATGGTAAGTGTAACACCCCAAAAATAATTATAATAATTATTTAATTGATTTATTATAATTGTTCATGATTTTCAGTGAAATTGGTGAAATATTATGATGCCATTTGATTTGTGTTGTAGGATTAATTAGAATTATTTTGATAATAATAATGGTGGAATAATGTGAATAATCTTATTTAAATTATTATTATTATTTTAAATAAAAGGAGTGGAACACTAAGGGCAAGATGCTAATGTTGGGTGGAATAAGTGAGGACGAAGTTGGGAAATCATAATAGGGGTCGTAGGGGTATGTTGGACAAAAAGGAAAATAAGTAAGTAAGTAATTCATTCTGAACAATCGTGTTTTGGGAGAGCGACTTTGAGGAAAGGAAAAAGAGGAAGCTAGGGCCCAGAGCAATTCCGAAGCACTCAAGAGGAAGATCGGAATCGAATTATCTAAGGTATGGCAAGTATTACTTTTCATTGTAATGGATATAAATTGTAGATGTATGTAGTTAGTTTTTGGGTTTTAGGGAATGGTGATATTTTGATGACAGTGAGATGGATTGTGATTAAATTGGGGGTTTCTAGAAGTATAAGATGATATATATGAAGTCTATGACGATGTGTTGTTATTGGATTGTAATTACTATGTGATTGGAGTGCCTTTTTGTACTATGAGAGGTGGAAATCACAAGGGGTTTTGGGTCTGGTTTGATGCAGAAATACAGAAGCAAAACCTGCTGAGGCGCACGTTTCGCCAGGCAAGTGAGGTGCTTCGCCGGGCGAAACTGGTTCGCTTGGAAGTCGCCAGGCCAAAGGAGAGGCGAATAAGGGGTGAAAAATAGGTGCTACTAGAATTTGTATGGGGGAGGGAATTTTCCTTTGCTTCGCCGGGCGAAACCCAGGCGAGCGAGCTGCTTCGCCGGGCGAACACCAAGCGAGTAGGAGCTGTGTGTTTTGTTTTCTTTTCTTTTCATGCTTCCTTGTGCCTTGTTGTCTGTATGCATTGAGTAATTGATGTGTTGTACTTTGATGACTAAAACATGATGATTTGTGATGTAATGTGAAGAATGGTGATGCATAATAATGATGTAGTACTATGATGTTTGGTGAGTTTTTACGAATGATGATGCAACTTTGATGATCCGGTGATGATGATGATTATGAAGTTTTGTATCATGCATTCATAGCATACTTTAGGACGTCGTTCCAGTGATGATGTTAGGATTTCGGTCATGTGTTGGCTTCAATCTCATTGTGTGGGTTAGGGTGTTTTGTGATGTTCTCCGGTTCTTATGTATAATTGATCCTATTGGTGGGGATCTTTGGAGGGTGATAGCCCAGTGTCCATCAACATGATGAATTGGTACCATGATAAGTGCAAATTGTAGCTATTTTTGTATATAGGTTTTGTTGCACTTATCGGTACTTTTTGTTAATATCGTACGAATAAACCCCGTTTTGTTTGTAAATACGTTTACTTTACGTTATAGTGTATATATTGCGTATCGGGTAAATATCATTGATTTTAATTGATTTTCTCTCATTTTTGTAGGAATTCAAGCAAGGAAATCTTGTCATATTCATAAAGAGCATTGAATAAGCTTTCCAACGCTTCTGACCGTGCGTCAATCCGAGTTACAGTTCAGAAGTTGTGGTCAAAATAAGGGTTGGTTTGCTGTCAAGTTCGCTTTGTGAACTTCTAGCGAATGTTCACTTTACGAACTTCCCAGCGAATGCTCCCATATTTGAGGCAGAAGAAAAAGGGACCAAAGTTTGCATTGCAAACTTTCCAGCGAATATTTGCTTTGCGAATAAAAGTTCGCATTGCGAACTTTTGCAGAAAAGCAGAGGCGGTTTAGCTGTTCTGAGGCACTTAAGTGCCATTTTTTAGAGTTCGTACTACGAACTTGACGGATTTTTAGATACTATATAAGTCATTTCATTCATTTTTTAGGTTATGGTTTTGGGGATTTTTGCTCCCAACTCCATGAAACTCATTTTTCAGTAGATTAGCTTAGAAAAAAATATTGAAGCTTGTAGACAGATGATCCGGAGTGGATTTCTCATCAACCGGCGTTTGACAAACTGCAGGATGTTTGGTTTATTTCTTTTCTTCTTTGTGTATTTCTTCTTTGTTGGGTTGTTGTATATGTATTTACTTTGAACTCATGTATATTTATTGCCCATGGCGTTATATAAAATCTGCTTTACAAATCTTTATCGGTGATTATCTTTGATTTTTTACTTTATGCTCAGGATTTGGGTTGTGTTAGAGATAAACAGCGCAAATTTTGATTAGGGATAATTATCTGTTAGTTTTTGGATGCTAGAGATAGATTTAGAGCTAACAATCTTTATGGGTGTTGGAACTTAATGCCTCCGTATCTTGAGTCGAGTGCGAGAGTGTCGACGAGGGTAATACAGTTGTTATCTCAACTTAGTGTGTCAGAGATGGACATTGTTATGAGCGATGCTGGATGATATTGAGGAGTATTGTAGGTTGAGTATAACTGGTCGGTAAGTTTAAGTTTGTGAGGAGTGGATTATATGCATACCAGATAAGTTTCTTCTTTCTGAAGAATGAATTCTTTTTGTGTTAATGTTTATTTTTCTGCATTTACTTTAAAACCATTTAAACCCAAGCTTTGAGCCGTCGAGATTTTCGAACGACATTCTTTCCCTCGAACCGATCCCTGTGGACACGACATAAATCCCGAAGCGAATTCTTCCGAAAATAATATTTTTGCTTGCCGCTATACTGCTTTCAACAAAATGGCGCCGTTGCCGGGGATTGGTTTTGATATTGAATCGCATTGCGATAGTTTCTTTATTTTTGAGTTTTGTAAATATCGTACATATTGTATATTTTCACTTGTTTATATTGATACTTGTATATTTTGTTCCCTTAACATTTGTTTAAGTGTTTGGTTAGGACACTTGTTTTTGGTTTCTGCGGTGAGGCATCACCATGGCATGAAGGGAGGAAGCTACTAGCTAAGCACAGTAAAGGCATCGAGCTTACGAGGTAAAACAAGCATGTTTTATCGTTTTTTGTTTCATTGTTACTTTTTCATTCTAGCTTAGGTAGTGTGGTGAACTTTCATTAAACAAGTTGTACTCGGATTGTTCGTAAAAATTCTCAAATCTTCACTTAACAACTTGTTTAATCCTATTTCACCAGGTATTTTAGTTTGTTTATATTAATAGTTTTTGTGTTTGTCTAAAATCTTGTTTTGAGTTGCTTGAGGGAATTTAAGGTGATGTTCCAAGTTTGATCATTTCATCTTGCGGATGTATGGTAATGATACTTAGGCTTTTTACAAACTTTCATGCCATTCATTCTTTTGTATACTTGTTCTTGATGTGAATCACTTTAGTTCCCACCCTTTTTGTGAGGTACCTTTCCATTGTTCATAAATGCACGGTGTTGCGGTGAAAATCAGATAACAAGCTATTAATTAACTTGCATCACATTTCTTCGAATTCACCACCGACTTTGATTTATCCAAAGGAAATGTTCAAGATCGAGAAAACCTAAAAGGGGGGAGATCTAAGGTTCGGGGGTTGGTTATACTAAGGGAAGGTATTAGCAACCTTAATATCTGTAGTATTCTACAGGAACCTCTTGTTTAAGTTTGTGTTATGTTATGTTTGCTTGCTAAGATATCTATGCTAAGGATAAAGGTAAAGACCTAATGGTATGTAAACTAAGTTTGCTCGCCAAGACGTCACATCTTGTGCCTACGTATCTGACTAAAGAATCAGAGCAACCGTAGTTCACCTAACTAAGGGTGAATTTGAGGAACCATTGACTATGTCCAAAGGTCCAAGGGGGAAATGAGTGTGAGCTCATTTTAGAGTTTAAGGAAACTCTCTAAGTCTAAGTTATGAGGGAAAAGTGGATACTCAACAAGGCAAGCACCACATAGAGTTTATAAACTCTAACCTATTGCTAAATCATGATTCAATGGCTCTTATGAGGCCAAGAAAAGAGGAAGGCTCTTATGAGGCCTAGGTGTTTATTGGTTTATTGACTGATGAGTCAACTGAAAAAGAATTTCCTTTGGAATAGGGGGAGCAACAGTTTTACGAAACAAGAAGGTTATAAATGGATATTTACAAGAAGATGTGATATTGAATAACAAGACTTTGAAGTTAAAACAGGATTATAACATCATGCAAGATTAAAAATCAAACACATAGGCATTATATAAACAAGATATCATGATTAGAAAATCAAGGACAAGCAAGAAAGGTAACAAAAAAACCTAAAAAGTTTCTTCCACTCCCATAATGAACAAATGTCTCAAAATTAAATATTTTCTAAGATCCCTTTTCATAGCCAAAAATTAAATTCTTTTGAGAGCATTTTGGCAAAAAGAATGGGTGAAAAAGAGTTAAAAATGACTAAGTTATGGACATATAAGCATTGAGTATAAACCATAAAAATGTAAAGAAAACATGTAATAAAAAAGAAAGGAGAGGTCCACATGGGTATTGAACCCAGGACCCTACGCGTACAGCCCCAAAACAAGGCCAATCCTACCAATGTGCACGTGCTTACTAATGGTGGTCATCAATTCAATATATGTGATACAAGGATCAAATTGGAAAATTAAAATAAAAGGACTGGGGCGAGGGGGATTCGAGCCCAAGTCCTAAGGGTCATAGGGCGTGTGTAATGTGTGTGCTTGCCATTGGGTTGGGTGTTACATCTAGTTATAATTCTGATTCAATAAATATACAAGCCTTGGTAAGCGAGAATTTTCATAATTCATGAAACATGAGGAAATCAAAGATTGGCTATCAACAACATGCTTTAAACCTACAAACTCAAGAGCACAACATGGCTGACCACGCAACAATAATTCTATAACAACATAAATAGAAGATTCACATTTATAATTCATGAATGGGGAGCCATTCCTCCCTATTGGGCATAGATGAATGAGGGAGGGTATGCTACTTGAAAATAGCCTCCATGCCACCTTGTCCAAGGTCATAAAACAGATGAATACACATTTATACTTCATGGAATAAGTTTGGCATACAAATGCAAATTGCTTGGTCTTAATATGGTGAGCAAAGCTAAGTATTATTATCATGAACAATAAGGATTGATCATTTGAAAAGTTCAGACTAGGATATTGACAAATCAAAATAATAGGATGGTAAATGCTCAATTCTGTTTGGTATCAGCCACAACATTATCAGTATGACAAATGGCTAATGGTGGATGCACAATCATTATACACATAGCAATGCATAAGCAGGTTAATCTTCAAGTATATGACTCACAAACAATCTATATATGACAAACAGAGAAACTCAAAAGCAGGCCCTCACATAGAGATCCGAACAAGGACATGAGTGGTGTTTTAAATGGTGAACATATTGAATGCAAAGCAGGCAAGCAGGTCAAAAGTTATCACACACCTCTAACTTGAATATGAGAGGCTTGCACACATATAGAATATATATCAGATATAGCATAGCAGCAGCAGGCAAAGATTTCAGAAAATTGACATTTCACACATCAATCATTGATACACAAAACACACTAACTCAAAACAATAAGCATGGCAAGAGTTGAAATGTATCATTATGAGGTTTAAGCACCTATGCAAGACAAATTTTGGCAAGGAAACGCATTTTATGAGTTTCAGGCATGTAAGTTAATTTACAAAAATTGAGTACCATCATGAATTAACAGTTGGCATATCCGTATGTTAGACAAATCAAATGAAAAGGACATCACACAGATTTTGCAGAACAAGCTTACCAAAACAGGCTGTCATGGACATGTCAGCATTAAAAATAAAACACATAGCATGATGGTATTAGACATATACAAATGGCATGATGACTAATGCAAATAGAGGCAGCAGGTATCCAAACATTCTTGACATTTAGTATTGACCACAACAAGGTAAGAAAGCAAAATACATTTGGCCTAAAACAGATGATGTGCCAAATATTTTGAACAAATTTGGATATGTAGTATGCCCTCAAGTCAACATGTCAATATATACCTTACCTGAACACTTAAGAACTTACACATGTGTTGGA
This sequence comes from Lathyrus tuberosus, assembly GCA_022829125.1. Classification (NCBI taxonomy): domain Eukaryota; kingdom Viridiplantae; phylum Streptophyta; class Magnoliopsida; order Fabales; family Fabaceae; genus Lathyrus; species Lathyrus tuberosus. Next base: position 7,135,678 of record JALAZF010000304.1, read on the forward strand.
GGTACCATGCATAGTATACCAATAACAGTGGCACAACAAATAAGAGCACAAAGTCAAAACCAATTGTAGGACTTTAGCAGGTCAGCAATTTAGACATGTCAATTTTAGGTAACTCAGTCAACTTGACTCAAAGACAAAAGTCATGGCATAGTGATTCTCAGTAAGTGGATAGCAAGCACAATGAGATAGACATACATAACACCCATGTTGGTAAAGTTCAAAATCAGGTTGGTACATATACCATTAACACATAGTTTAGCAAACACATTCACAACTTGGAGACACATCAAATGACAACTTGAGATTTGTGCACACATCCTAAACACCAAAGCTTAGCATGATATCACAAAATAAATCCTTCAGAAATTATCAGCTTCAACAAGATAGTTTTAGCATACACAAAATGAAGTGTCATGATATAAAAAGTTATGGAAGTATTAAGAGGAACATGATTAAAATGAGAGCAAAATGCAAATGAACATAATTAAACTTTTGTTCTCAAATGTTCTATTTAACTATGAAGATGACATACACACATTTGGACCAATGTCACACAGTAAGTTACATACTAGAGATTAAGACTCCACATATGGCAACAAAGACATAACTCAAAGAGATTAACAGTTTACAACTCTCAGTTCTAAATCATCTAGCTCAAACATGATTTATGGATATACTAGGATGTAAATAAGTACGTGAGTATGAACAAACAAAACCAGTGCTACATCTTCATATTCAACAACTTAATAAATATCAACAAAAGCAGTCCTTTAGACAAAACAAATCATGAGTGTACACTTGCAAACTATTTATGGCAGCACCTGATATAACAACATCAGTGCTTCAAATGAATATCAAGAATATTCAAAGGCTTGTTAGCATATCTTGCAACCAAGTATTTGGCGTATAAGATCACACATATTCAAAAAAGGCCAGAAATGATTCATACATAGCAACAACAACAAAACATAATGTATAACATCTACTTCACATCAGTAGAATAACCAAACCTTGGTTAAGGACTATGACAGAAAACTCACACATATGTTTTAGGCATAACTGAGATATGAAACACACAGGATATGTATTTTAGCAGCAAGCATGACATGGCTAAGATGATAACATGTAGTAGAATATGAACAAATGAGTAGGACCAAAACTGAAGAAAAGAGAGGTTACCAAATTCAGTTGTGCACAAGCCTATTCCTTGGTGAACCAAACACGAGCTCTTGATGCCAAGCCTCACTCTCCCTCCTCTTTTGCAGAGCCTTGCACTTAGATGTTTTTAAAGTGATTTATGAAGATTGTTGGTGAGAAATGCAAGCCTAAAGGACCGCTCTTTATAGGAAAAGCATGAGAGTTCAAGGTATGGCCAATCTTGCAAGAATTGCCAACAATGCCCTTTACAAATCGTGTGAAGGAGAAATTTGCAGAGGGAAATCTTCTAAATATCTCTGAATGCCTGAGCAAAACTATTGAGAACTGATAGGTGCATAGCTCAAGGAATAAACAATGTTTTTTCTACTTTTGGAAAGTTTCTCTCTCCCTCCCATTTGCACCAACAAGACATAAATTCATTTTTTAATGCCAATCAACTTCAAATTCGTGGAAAGGCTTGATTAAATGTTAAATGAGTCATTAGAACTCAGAAATAATGAAAACTGATGGTTAGGGAAGTGTTAGAATCAAAATTCAAAAGTTGGTTTCTTGAATGTTAAGGAATGAAACCCTCAACTTTGGCCCTTCGAAACTCCCAGCTCACTTGATGGATGAAGGAGTTCTAGTACTCTTTGGAAAGCTCTCAATGCCCTCTACAACTTTCATGTCCAATGATTTTTGAGTTAAGGCCTGGAACTTTGTGAAAATCCGGGTTGAAATTGGTTGTTCATTAAGGCAAAAAGTGCTAAAATTTCACGAAGTCTTGGGTCAGTTTGGTTTGTAAGCTTCATAACTCAAAAACCATGCATTTTTTGGAGAAAAGTAATATTTAACACTTTGAGGATATTGGAAATAGCTTCCATTTGGGCTTTGAGTTACTCCATTTGGATGTGTGGTTTGGAAGTTATGACCATTTCAAGTTAGCACAAGAGAGGGAAATTTCACATATGAAAAGTTTTATGATAAAAAACTTACTTCCTTTGCAAGAAAATCCTAGAAACTTGATCTTGATACTTTGAATCATCAATAAGACATGTTATGATGAGTTGAGGCATTGGAAGTTTCATTTGGTTCAAAATCCCAAAGATCAGGGTTTTAGACAAAACCCTAATTTTGACTGTGAATGTACTGGGACAAATTTTGGTGATCTTGCTTCTTCCTTCACATATAAAGCTCATAGATGGCCTTTAGGGATGTCTTCTATCATATGGAGTCAAGTCGTAAGGCTTGAGAGCACCTCTTGATCAAAATCAAAGGCAATGATCCACTTGTCTTAACAGAAACCCTAATTTGGAGACAGGGTGAAACTGTGGCTCAAACTAATCATGATGAAAACCAGATGACCTTGAATTCTTGTTGAGTGAGACCTCTTGGATGTAGGTAACTCAAATGGTTGATGAACCAAGCAAATCTTGACTTGATAGGGCAAAATTCTTCAGTGATTCCTCAAGTTAAAACCCTAATTCCACCTTTGGTCTGGTGATCCTTTGTTGACTTAACTTGATTCAAAGTCTTGACATCTTGGTACCAATCAAATGGTGAATCTTCATGATGATTGTATGGAACCATGGAATGCCTTAGGAGGTCTTGAATCTCTCTGTGTAAACCCTAATTTCTAACATAAGAGAAACAAACTGCAAAATATGGGTTAGTTAAACAATGCATAAATGATTGATCCTAAATGTCTATGCAAGATGTTATGACATCTAAGAGGTAAAATTTGGGGTACAACAGTTGCCCCTTTTTAAATAGCTTTACTGGATGACACGAGGAAAGAAAATCCTCTGGACATCAAGGTGTAAAGGTATTTAAATATAGCAAACCAAAATTTTTTCCCTTAGATGGAATGCAGATGCTAAGGATAAGAGTCAAACATGTGTGATGATATGATGCCATGATAGTGCAAAGATGCAGATAGACCAGACACCAAAGATGAAAAGCAACCAACCACAAGTGAGCTTCACTGGGGAAGGATGAAGGTTAGTATCTGATTGTACCTGGATCAGATTATTTGAAAGTGGCCAACAGTGTCAGGAATAATCGCTACTTCAGTGATGATGAGGGACAACAAGGGGGTGTACTTGTAGGACACTCTGATGCTTAAGTCAGTGAGTTTACAACAAATACAAAGAGTGTGAGTGAGAGTAAGAAGTTAACTTATCTTGATCCTCTCACGTAAGAGGATATTTATAGGAGACCCCCAGCGCATGGCCAACGGTTACTTGCGGCGGGTGGGGCCAGCGCGTGACCCGTCCCAAGTAACTGCTAGGGCTTACGTGTAGTAATAATGACCAGCTCGTGGTCAACACCCTAGTGTAACTGTCCTTTTAATTCCATTATTAGACGGTTACATGAAACGTATCTGTGTAGATAAGACCGTTGATGGGCTCCTCGGGGGAGAATCTACGATGTCGAGGAGATGGGGTGGTCGTGGTCTGGATATGTCCTTATGGGAGAGAACCATGCTTGTCGAGGACCTATGAGTCGATGACATTAGGAGTATTCTCGCGGGGAGAAGCTAATCGGTCGAGGAGGTTTGTTTCATCGGGGTGTGGTGTCTTCCTTTCTTGGTTGTCCTCAGGTGCTCGACACTGTCAAGGAGTCAGATGCTCGACATACCTTTGGATTTGCGTATGGCAGTCGTGTGTCCCTTTCTAGGACTCTATTGGGCTTTTTGAAGTTGTATGGATTGGGCCTGTTTGATTGTAGGAAACCACAACCCAGTCCAGAACAGGAGCCCCCCCAAGTCGTTGCTTTGAGGTATCAGAGTAATGACCTGAGGGTTAATAATCGTGTCGGGGAAATGCCAAAGGGGTGATCCGAGGAGGATATCAGCATAGTCGAAATTTTCATGATGTTGGGCCATGATGACTTGCGGACAGTTATCATGAGGCGGGCACCGACGGCTTGCGGGCAATGAAGAGTTGCATCTGGTTGAAGTGTTGGGGAGATGAGAAGTTTCCGTTTGAAATGATGGGATGACGAAAGGACACGCGTGGATTTTTTGACTGGTGTCAGTGTGCCACGTGTCACTAGTCATCATTGCATAGGGTGGCTGCCTAGGGTAGAGTACTCGAGTGTCACAGGCTTCTCGAGTTCCGTGATTTATCTATAAATACTCTCTCTTCCCTTTATTTCTCATTTTTCGCTCTTTTGTTCCAGAATCGTTTCCTCTTCTTTCTCCGTTTTCACATCCTCCGCTTGCTACCGTCAACCACCGCAAGTTCGTCGTGAACCGCCGTGCTACGCTGCGCCTGAACCCTAATCCACCATTTACAAGGTATTTTCTTCAAAACTGTTGTTTTCTCTGGCATTTTCTTTAAGTTTGACTCGCTTGAAATCATTTCTCTGATGAACTGGTGAAGTTCTCATGAGAAATGGAAGGATTCCTGGCGAGTACTGCAGGGATCTTTGGCTGTTTCAAGAGAAAAAGTGTATGAAATTTTCTCTGTTTCTGTTTCCGTTAAATAAAATCGAGGAGCTGGATGAATATTCCGGGGACTTGTAGAAACTTTCCGGGGAATGTAATGGACATCGCGGTGGACATCGCGGGGACCTGATAATGTTTTGGGCTCCCAACAATTACTCCTTTTCGTTGATTTCATGGGGAAAGGGGCAAGATTGTCCGGGGAAGCGATGAGTTTCCCGGGGACATCTGTTATTCGTCTACAAATGGTTATTTTGGTATGACTCGTCGAATTCACCTGTTCCCTTCTGCTTTTCAGGTTGATGGACAGATTGGCTGCTGAAGTGGCCGTAGGTGAATTCGAGGAGGATAGCCAAGCTGAGGTCCCGATGGCCCATATGGCTTTTAGGCAAGAGCGTCTGCTTGAGGACTGGGTATGTGATGGGTTTTGTCGTCCGTCTTCACATTCCCCGACGAAAATGGGTTTTGCACTGTTGAACATAGGTTGCTCGGTTCAGAGCAATCCTGGAAAGTGTACCGTCCCAATGAGAATCAGCGTATATGTACACCTTATATGGGAATGCGTTTCCCGGTGTACGAGTTTATGTTTCAAGAGGCGGGGTGGAGGCTCCCCTTCACAGACTTCCAAGAGGGGGTCTTTAAATGGTTAAAATTGGCGCCATCGCAAATCCATCCGAATTCTCTGGCCTTTCTCCGGGCTTTTGAGCTCGTCTGCAAATATTTGGAGATCAGGGCAACAGTGTCCCTTTTCTTCCGAATTTTTCATCTGCAGCGGTCTACGACTGACGGTCGACAAGGCTGAGTGTCGTTCAAACAGAATAAAGCTCTATTTCATACCTACTTGGACTCTGTTCGAGATTTCAAGTGGCGTTATTATTTTGTGAAGCTGGTCTCTCCCGAGGCCATTAATTCGATCTATGATCGGGTGAATCAAGAATTGAGTGGGCTTCCCACAGAAGTGATGGTGCCAAAATTCCCCCTCTATTGGACAGAAGAGCACTATGAAGAGGGGGTTGACAAATATAAAGTGAGACATAATAAGCTCAATGTCGAGGACCGCGAGGCTTATGACAAGATTGTCTAGTACGTGGAGAGTTTGAATAAAATCTCCGGCGTATCTGAGGGCGGAGAGACCTCGACAGGTGGTGATGAGCAGGTGCCGAAGATCCGTCGCCTGATTAATACTCGTGTCTTGCTCGAGACTATCTCCGATGAGGAGGCTGTCGAGCTTTTAGGTGGTGCAACAATCCTCGAGTTATATTTGTCTCTTGTCTGCGTATCTTGTTTTACTAAGATTTTTCTTTCTTTTTGTAGGGAAAATGGTCAAACCAGCAGACAGATACGCGAAGCTAAGGGCGAAGAGGGCTAGGGAAGAACAATCCCGTCTGGTCGAACAAAGTACCTCTCAGCCTGTCTCCTCTACAATAGTGCCCGAGAATGCTCCCTCTATTGCGGTGCCCGAGGGTTCCGAGCAAACTCATGTAGCGTTAACTGCACCTGTGACCTCTGAGGATCAGTCCCTGGGGGCTCAAAAGACACCTAAGCGGGCAAGGACTGCTGGGCCGCTCATTGTCGACGTGGAGGGTAGTCCTTCTCCTCCTCCTGCAAGCTTCGAGATTCCTCCGTGTTATCTCCAGCGCCGCTATTTCTCCGAGGTTGTTTGTCCTCGCGTCGCCCCTTTAGAAGTCCAGGCTTTATTGGGGAGTACTCCGGAAGCGAGGAGGAAAGTAATCATGGAGGATATGTCTGCCCTTATGCGGTTTTGTTCGGCTGCCCTCGTTTTGAATGAGGAGAGTTGTTCTGCATCTGAGGTTTCTCGATTGGAAGAAAGGCTTCAGGCTTTGGAGGCTGAATTGCTCGGCGTGCAGAAGGATTTGAAGGACTGTAGGGAGCTGAACAGGGAACAAAGCGAGCAGCAAAAACGGTCGGAGAGGAACTTGAAGGAAGCTGAGGACGCAGCGAAGGGCCACCTTGCTCGGGTTGCTGCGTTGGAGGGGGAAGAGCAGCGTCTTAAGGGCAGGATAGTTGAATTAGAAGAAGCTATTCGGCCAGCCGAAAACGAAACTGAGGAGGACAAACAGTTAACCTCTCGAGCAGCCCTGATAGCCAAGATTAGGGAGGTCGAGAAAGATCTTCGGTTGGCTGAAGATGATGCTCTAGAGTTTGCAGATGTCGGGTTCCAGAATGCTGTGGCGCAGCTTAAGCTCCTGAATCCGGACCTTGTAACTGATGGAGCTGATTCCAAGTTTGAGGTGGTCGACGACAAGATTGTGTTGCCTGGAAAAACAGTCGGCGGGGAATAGGAGAATCCCAAGGCAGCTGATGCTACTGCAGAGTGATGGTGTATTCAGTTTGGCCTGCGTGCCAATTTTTTGTATTGACTGGCCTGCGTGCCATACTTTTTGATTTGCCCGGCCTAAGAGCCAGGGCTTTATGTAATATTTTTACAATGGGCTTACCCAATTTAATACTTCCATTTTTGCCCTTTTATCTGATCTGTGTGTGGTATTTTACTTATTTTTATCTAAGTTATTTTGAATTTGCTGGATACTTGGGAGTTTGATCGACTTTAGTGATCCTCGACTGCGAAGAGAGCTGGTCGAGCGGTCAGGGGTTGTACCCCGACCTTCAACGAAGCTAAGAGGTCGATCGAGGTCTTAGTTTCATGGCGTGAACTTCCCATCGCGAGTTGGGTGTTCTGCCTACAAGGTACGTCGACGGCGGAGCTCGATAGAGTACTCCTCGCCGGGTCAATAGTTCACCGCACACACAACCTGACTTGTGACCTTCGTTAGCGTATAGAGGTGTCGTGCTTGTACCATGGCACGCTCCCCGTAACGGCAACTTTTGTATAGTTACATGTGGCATTCAACCGTAATATTGTTTAAGCTTCTCAGCATTCCATGGTCGAGCAAGTTGTTCACCTTGGAGGTTTTCGAGTTAATAAGCACCTGTCCCCGTCTTTGCAATGACGCGGTAGGGGCCCTCCCAGTTTGCGGCCAGCTTTCCTTCACGTGAATTTTTCTGATTTCGCCGTACGACAAGACTTCCTACTTGGAAATCTTGTTTGATGACTTTGTCATTATAACGTAAAGTTATTTTTTTGTTTTAAAGAGGCTTCTCGGAGGGATGCGCCCGTCCTTATTTCTTCGACCAGGCCGAGTTCTTCGCGAAGGGCTTTGTTGTTCACTTCTTTGTCAAGAGGAGCTTCTGTCCTTCTCGACGGTTCCCTGATTTCCACAGGGATTACTGCCTCGGTTCCATATGTTAACCGGAACGGGGTCTCCCGGGTCGTGGAATGAGGGGTAGTTCGATATGCCCAAAGGACGCTGTGTATTTCCTCAACCCATCGTTGTTTGGCTTCACCGAGTCGTCGTTTGAGTCCTCGGAGTATTACTCTGTTCGCAGCTTCGGCTTGCCCGTTGGTTTGTGGGTGCTCAACTGACGTAAAATGTTGTTTCGTACCCAGTTTGGCAACGAAGTCTTGGAAGTTTCCGTCGGTGAACTGTGTCCCATTGTCTGTGACAATGGCCTGAGGCACGCCGAGTTGGGTGAGTATATTTCTCTTGTAAAAATGTAATATGTTGAAATCAGTGATCTTGGCTAGTGCTTCTGCCTCGATCCACTTTGAGAAGTAATCTACCCCGACGATGAGGTATTTATTTTGGTATAATCCTACGACGAAGGGTCCGAGTATATCCATTCCCCACCACACAAAGGGCCACAGGGATGACAATTATTTAAGCTCGTTTGGAGGAGCGAGGTGCATGTCAGCGTGCCTCTGACAACGGTCACACTTTTTGACGTGTTCTTTTGCGTCTTGTTACATAGTGGGCCAGTAATATCCTACTCGGATAGCTTTTCGAGCTAAGGATCTTCCGCCTAGATGTTGTGCGTTGATTCCTTCATGTATTTCCTGGAGAATTTTGGAAACTTTATTTTCCTCGATGCACCGGAGTAGAGGGATGGAGAATCCTCGACGATATAGTTTACCGTCGACTATGGTGTACGCACACGCCCGCTTCCTAACTATCCCAGCTTCTTTAGGGTTGTCGGGCAGTGTGCCCGTCATCAGGTATTCGTAAATTGGAGTCATCCAATAGTTTGCGTCCCTGATAACGTTCACCTCGGTGGTCGAAGTAGGTTTGTTGATGCTCGGATGGGTCAGTATTTCTTGGATCACTGATTTGTTCCCTCATTTCTTCTTAGTGCTCGCTAGCTTGGAGAGCACGTTTGCTCGAGTGTTATGCTCGCGCGGGATGTGAGCCACCTCCGCGGAGACAAATTTCTTCAACTTTTCTTGCACCAAGGTTAGGTATTCACTGAGACTATCATTTTTGGCCTGGAATTCTCCCCTAACTTATGATGCTACGAGCTGAGAGTCCGTAAAGATTTTGACTTCTTTTGCGCCAAGGTCTTCCGCGAGTCGAAGTCCTGCGAGGAAAGCCTCATACTCGGCTTGGTTGTTTGATGTTTTGAAAGATAGCTCTAGTGAGACTTCTATCAAGATGCCTTCCTCGTTTTCGAGGATAATGCCTGCCCCGCTGCCCTTTGCACTGGAGGCTCCGTCGACGTAAATTATCCATCTTTGGGAGCCATTGGTCGAGGATTCGAGGACTGTCATTTCCGCTACGAAGTCGGCCAGTACCTGGGCCTTCAAGGCTTTTCTCCCTTCGTATCAAACGTCGAACTCGGATAGCTCGAGAGACCACCGGAGCATTCTCCCCGCCATATCTGGCCGACTAAGGAGCTGTCTGATAGGCTACTCGGTTCTTACCACAATTGTGTGGGCCAGGAAGTAATTGCGTAGTCTTCTGGCTGCAGTTACGAGGGCCAAGGAGATTTTTTCAATTTGTTGGTATCTGAGCTCGGGACCCTGGAGAGCTTTGCTCGTGAAATAAACCAGTTTCTGTCTGTCGGGGGTCTCCCGTATGAGGACAGCACTTACCGCTTCGCCGGTGAGGGCCAGGTACAAGAAAAGTGTTTCTCCGTCGCCTGGTCGGGATAAGACCGGGGGTTGTGACAAGACTTGTTTTAGGTGGAGGAGGGCTTGTTCGCATTCTTCACTCCATTCAAATGTTGCTTTTTGTCGAAGAAGTTTGAAAAAGGGGAGCGCGTATTGGGCGGATTTAGCGACAAAACGGGAGAGAGCAGTGAGCATCCCGTTAAGTGACTGTATCGATTTCTTTGAGTTCGGAGTGGGAATCTCGGAAAAGGCCTTACATTTGTCGGGATTCGCTTCGATTCCTCTCTCCGTAAGGTAAAATCTGAGGAATTTCCCTGCTCGAACACCGAAAGTGCACTTGTCGGGGTTGAATCTCATGCGACATTTCCTCGCTGTGTCGAACACCTTTTTAAGATGAGCAGCGTGGTCGACTTCTTCTGCGGATTTGACGATCATGTCGTCCATATAGACTTCGAGCATGTCACCAATTTCCGCTTGGAAGACCTTGTTCATCATTCGTTGGTAGGTGGCGCCAGCATTCTTCAGGCCAAAGGGCATCACATTATAATAGTAATTGCCCGACTCAGTCATAAAAGCTGTGTGCTTTCTGTCGGCCTCATCCATGGGGATTTGGTTATATCCCGAATAAACGTCCATGAAAGATAACAGTTTAAATCCTGCAGAGTTGTCGACCAATCGGTCGATGTTAGGCAATGGGTAAGAGTCTTTCGGGCATGCCCGATTAAGATCCGTGTAGTCAAAGCACATCCTCCATTTTCCATTAGATTTTTTAACAAGTACAACATTGGACAACCAAGTGGTGTACTTGGCTTCCAAAATAAAGTTTGCCTCTAGGAGGTCTTTTACAGCTTTTTCAGCAGCCTCCATTTTTTTTGGAGACTGCCTACGCCTACGTTGAGCTACAACCCTAGCATTTGGATCTATGGTCAGCTGGCGACAAGCCACTTGAGGATCTAATCTGGGCATTTCCGAAGTGCTCCAAGCGAACAAATCTGCATTCTCTCAGAGACATGCTTTCAGTTGTCTCCTCACCAGGTCGGGGAGTCCATGGCCGATCTTCACAGTTCGCTTTGGGTCGTCGCCAAGAGGGATCAGTTCGAAATCTCCGTCTGGGATGGGGCGCGTTGGGTAGGTAGGCTGGCCGTTGACTTCAACAGGGAGGTCTTTGCCTGCAACTTCTTCCTGTTCCCCAGAGAACCTGCTATCAAGGTCGACCGCGCTGACCGGCGATAGTGGAACCTGTGCGACATCTGCAGCTGCCCTTTTGGGGTGGACACCCCCGACGACACTAAGGCCTTTGATCGCTGCATCGAAACATCTTCTGGCTACTTCAATATCCCCGTGTAGGGTTACCACACATCCTCGAGTAGTATAATACTTCATTTTTAGGTGGACAGTGGATGGTACAACTATTATTTCGGCCAAGGTAGTTCTTCCCAAGATGCAGTTGTAGAGAGAAGGACAATCAACCACTAGGAAACACGTCTTCGCCTGTCGAGTTGTTTCACCTGCTCCGAATGTGACCACCAATTCTACATAACCTCGAGGTCTAGTAGATGCGCCGTTGAAGCCTTGTAGATCGAATCCCACATATGGGGATAAGTGATGCTTTGTCAGCTGGAGAGTATCGAAGAGGTAAGTGTACATGATGTCCACCAAGCTTCCCTGATCGACCAAAATCCGATGCACATCAAAGTTGGCCATTTGTGCTCGAATTAGGAGGGGTATATTAGCATTCGGGGATCCACCTGGTAATTCCTCGAGATAGAAACTTATAGGGCATGATTTTCCACGAGATAAGCTGAGAGTTGGGTCTCGAGGAGTGGATGTCCTTAGTTCGTCGAACTTTCTCTTTATTGAACCGACAGTCACTCGTTCAGGATCTCCGCCTGATATGACTAGGGCTTGGGGAAAACTTTCCCAGGTACTGCGAACACTTACTAGCTCTTCCGCTGGGAAGCTCTTCCACATGTTTTGAACAGCTTCGACATCGCTAATATTTCCAAGGAAACCGAAGTCTTCAGGTCGTGTGATGCTTAAGGCAACCTGTAGTTTTCCAGTGTCCGGATGGTTTGACTCCTCGGTATTCAGAGCTTCGTGGCCGGAAGGTCGAGGAGCTTCGTCTTGTTTGGCGTACTTTTTCAGGTAGCCTTCTTTAATCAACGTTTCGATTGCGTCCTTAAGGTGGATGCAATCCTCAGTAACATGCCCGTGACTACGATGGAACCGGCAGTACTTGGATTTGTTAGTATTTGGTTTGGGAGCTATTGGCTTTGGGAAACGGATTCCCCCTTTTACGAACTCCGAATTTGCACAGTCACTGAAAATGCGGGCACGGGACACGTTTAGTGGAGTGTATTCTTTGAAAAGAGCGGCCGGTCCCCAAGATTCGCGGGACTCTTTATTCCGATTTTCTTTTTTCTTCTCCCCGCCTCGCTTAGGTGGAGGGGAATCTTCTCTTTTCCTTTCCCCTCCTCGTCTAGGTGTCGGGGAGTCTTCCCTGTTCCGGCCGCGGGGGCCTTCTCTGCTTCTTAAGTCAAGGGATATCTGGGCTGATTCTGCTTCCTCGAACTCAATGTTCGATTGAGCTCGTTCGAGGAAGCCTTCGAAGCTGCGAGGACGGTGTAATTCGACAGATTCTGCGAACTTGGAGCCAACCCGCAGTCCTTTGATGATGAGATATAGCTTTATATGGTCAGTCGTATGGACCTCGACCGCTTCTTTGTTGAACCTCTCTATATAGCTCCGTAGAGATTCTCTCTTTTCTTGAAAGATGGCCTCCAAGGAGGATATAGTTTTTGGATGTCTTCGAGAAGCTGTGAAATGCTTCCTGAATCATTCTCTTAGAGCTTTCCACGATGTTATTGATTCAGGTGCCAGGTTTTTATACCAAGCCATGGCCTCTTTTCGAAGAGTCGTAGGGAATAGCCGACATTTGATAGCGCCGGAGACGTTTCTAAAGTCGAGAAGAGCCTCGAAGCTCTCGACATGGTCGTCTGGGTCAGATGTCCCATCGTACGTCCCCAAGGACGGAGGTCTCTCCAAGCCTTTAGGAATAAGAGCTTCCATTATTTGTCTGGATAGGGGAGTCCGGTAGTCTTCGTCATCGCTATCTCCTGGGGATACAGAAGGGGAAATATGACCCCGAACATAGTGATGTCTCGGGGAGTTTTCTTTATGATGGACTCTTGGCTCCTCGACATAAGGCTTGCTCTTCTTAATCTTCAAGGGACGAGTGGCCGCCTTTGGTGGCGGGGAGCGATGGCACTTCAGTGGATACCCGGTCTGGTTACCCTCCAAACGAGGTCTGTGACCTTTATCTACTGGGGAGGGGCTGCGAGATTCCACTGGAGACAGTGAATGTCTGGGATAAGGCGGTGGTCGGTGCTTTCATGGGGAAGATCGACCACGGCCCTTTTCTAGCTTCTCGATCCATAAGTTTTGGTTGAAGATCATTTGATTGGTCTGATTGACCAACGCAAATAAAGCAGCAGTGGTCGGATCTGCATTTGGTGGTGGATCCATGGGATGATATGTGGGCTGGAGGATTGCTTCCTGTGCATCTTGTTGAGCAGTCTCGTACTCTACCTCATCGGAAGATGGGGAAGCGGTGACTCCATCTCTGATGTCATTCTCCATGACGGGTTGAAGAGCATTGTTGTCGCCATGGGCGTTACCACCAAGTTGTCCGATGACATTATCTATGGCTTGATTCGCGGACGGGTTGGCCATTGCTGGTAGTTGAATGAGGAAACTTTGGTTTATCGCAAAGGAAAAACGGGGAAGTTTATGAAGATTTCCCACAGACGGCGCCACTGATCGTACCTGGATCAGATTATTTGAAAGTGGCCAACAGTGTCAGGAATAATCACTACTTCATTGATGATGAGGGACAGCAGGGGGGTGTACCTGTAGGACACTCCGATGCTTAAGTCAGTGAGTGTACAACAAATACAGAGAGTGTGAGTGAGAGTAAGAAGTTAACTTATCCTGATCCTCTCACGTGAGAGGATATTTATAGGAGACCCCAAGCGCGTGGCCAACGGTTACTTGCGGTGGGTGGGGCCAGCGCGTGACCCGTCCCAAGTAACTGCTAGGGCTTACATGTAGTAATAATGACCAGCTCGTGGTCAACACCCTAGTGTAACTATCCTTTTAATGCCATTATTAGACGGTTACATGAAACGTATCTGTGTAGATAAGACCGTTGATGGGCTCCTCGGGGGAAAATCTACGATGTCGAGGAGATGGGGTGGTCGTGGTCAGGATATGTCCTTATGGGAGAGAACCATGCTTGTTGAGGACCTATGAGTCGATGAGATTAGGAGCATTCTCGGGGGAGAAGCTAATCGGTCGAGGAGGTCTGTTTCATCGGGGTGTGGTGTCTTCCTTTCTTGGTTGTCCTCAGGTGCTCGACACTGCCAAGGAGTCAGATGCCTGACATACCTTTGGCTTTGCGTATGGCAGTAGTGTGTCCCTTTCTAGGACTCTATTGGGCTTTTTCAAGTTGTATGGATTGGGCCTGTTTGATTGTAGGAAACCACGGCCCAGTCCAGAACAGTATCCATGAGGAAAACTCACTGGGGATACAGGCTGACCAACAAAAGAGAATCACTGGGGAGACTCTAAGGAAACACTGGGGATAGAAAAGTAAAGTGGAACCCTGCAGATCCTCACTGGAGATAGCTGCCAGAGAGGTATTCTCCATTGGGGAAATACCCGGGGAGATGGACGACAGGTTCATATGTTACCGGACGACACTGGGGAAATAAAGACACATTCTTACTAGGCATGAAACCAGAAAGACGACATGATCTCCACTGGGGATCAGTTTGAAATAAAAGGATAAACATTTGATAAAAGATTTTCTGAGATTTCTTATACTGAAGAGTTCAAACAGAATCTTCAATAAAAGCCAGAAAAGATAGAGACGAACTCTGCGTGCGCCATATGATGAAGATCACAAGGCTTTAACCGGGGAAAAGATTAACGAGCCATTAATGATTGAACTCGGGTGTCAAACGAGTTGGTTAAGACAACAATATGAGTTTGGATTTTGGGTACTAGTAAGAGTTGGGTTTGAAATGCCAGTATGAGCTGGAGTGGATACCAATTTGAGTTGACTTTTATGTTCATATCTGACCTGAGTTTTGGGTTCACATCCGACCTGAGGTTTTGGTTCATATTTGACCTGAGGTTTTGGTTCATTTTTTACGAGAGTTTAGGTTCACATTTGACCTGAGGTTTTGGTTCATATTTGACCAGAGTTTAGGTTCACATTTGACCTGAGTTTAGGTTCATATTTGACCTGGTTTTGGTTAATATTTGACCTGGTTTCAAACAACGGGTTCACATTTGACCTGAGGTTTAGCTTCACATTTGACCTGGTTTCAAACAACGGGTTCACATTTGACCTGAGGTTTAGGTTCACATTTGACCTGGTTTCAAACAAAGGGTTCACATTTGACCTAGGGTTTAGGTTCACATTTGACCTGGATTCAAACAACGGGTTCACATTTGACCTAAGGTTTTGGTTCACATTTGACCTGGTTTCAAACAACGGGTTCACATTTGACCTGAGGTTTAGGGTCACATTTCACCTGGTTTCAAACAATGGGTTCACATTTGACCTGAGGTTTAGGTTCACATTTGACCGGGTTTCAAACAACGGGTTCACATTTGACCTGAGGTTTTGGTTCATATTTGATCTGGTTTCAAACAACGGGTTCACATTTGACCTGAGGTTTAGGTTCACATTTGACCTTGTTTCAAGCAATGGGATCACATTTGACATAAGGTTTAGGTTCACATTTGACCTAGTTTCAAACAACGGGTTCACATTTGACCTGAGGTTTAGGTTCACATTTGACCTGGTTTCAAACAACGGGTTCACATTTGACCTGAGGTTTTAGTTCACATTTGACCTGGTTTCAAACAATGGGTTCACATTTGACCTGAGGTTTAGGTTCACATTTGACCTGGGTTCGAACAACAGGTTCACATTTGACCTGAGGTTTTGGTTCACATTTGACCTGGTTTAAAACAACGGGTTCATATTTGACCTGAGGTTTAGGTTCACATTTTACCTAATTTCAAACAACGAGTTCACATTTGACCTGAGGTTTAGGTTCACATTAGACCTGGTTTCAAACAACGGGTTCACATTTGACCTGGGGTTTAGGTTCACATTTGACCTGATTTCAAACAACGGGTTCACATTTAACCTGAGGTTTTGGTTCACATTTGACCTGGTTTCAAACAACGGGTTCACACTTGACCTGAGGTTTAGGTTCACATTTGACCTGGTTTCAAATAAGATGTTCACATTTGACCTAAGGTTTTGGTTCACATTTGACCTGGTTTCAAACAACGGGTTCACATTTGACCTGAGGTTTAGGGTCACATTTCACCTGGTTTCAAACAATGGGTTCACATTTGACCTGAGGTTTAGATTCATATTTGACCTGGTTTCAAACAACGGGTTCACATTTGACTTGAGGTTTTGGTTCACACATGACTTGGTTTCATAGAACGGGTACACATTTGATCTGAGGTTTAGCTTCACATTTGACCTTGGTTAACATTTGACCTGAGATTTAGGTTCACATTTGACCTGGTTTCAAACAACAGGTTCACATTTGACCTGAGGTTTAGGTTCACATTTGACCTGGTTTCAAACAACGGGTTCACATTTGACCTGAGGTTTAGCTTCACATTTGACCTGGTTTCAAACAACGGGTTCACATTTGACCTGAGGTTTAGGTTCACATTTGACCTGGTTTCAAACAAAGGGTTCACATTTGACCTAGGGTTTAGGTTCACATTTGACCTGGATTCAAACAACGGGTTCACATTTGACCTAAGGTTTTGGTTCACATTTGACCTGGTTTCAAACAACGGGTTCACATTTGACCTGAGGTTTAGGGTCACATTTCACCTGGTTTCAAACAATGGGTTCACATTTGACCTGAGGTTTAGGTTCACATTTGACCTGGTTTCAAACAACGGGTTCACATTTGACCTGAGGTTTTGGTTCATATTTGATCTGGTTTCAAACAACGGGTTCACATTTGACCTGAGGTTTAGGTTCACATTTGACCTTGTTTCAAGCAATGGGATCACATTTGACATAAGGTTTAGGTTCACATTTGACCTAGTTTCAAACAACGGGTTCACATTTGACCTGAGATTTAGGTTCACATTTGACCTGGTTTCAAACAACGGGTTCACATTTGACCTGAGGTTTTAGTTCACATTTGACCTGGTTTCAAACAATGGGTTCACATTTGACCTGAGGTTTAGGTTCACATTTGACCTGGGTTCGAACAACAGGTTCACATTTGACCTGAGGTTTTGGTTCACATTTGACCTGGTTTAAAACAACGGGTTCATATTTGACCTGAGGTTTAGGTTCACATTTTACCTAATTTCAAACAACGAGTTCACATTTGACCTGAGGTTTAGGTTCACATTTGACCTGGTTTCAAACAACGGGTTCACATTTGACCTGGGGTTTAGGTTCACATTTGACCTGATTTCAAACAACGGGTTCACATTTAACCTGAGGTTTTGGTTCAGATTTGACCTGGTTTCAAACAACGGGTTCACACTTGACCTGAGGTTTAGGTTCACATTTGACCTGGTTTCAAATAACATGTTCACATTTGACCTGAGGTTTAGATTCATATTTGACCTGGTTTCAAACAACGGGTTCACATTTGACTTGAGGTTTTGGTTCACACATGACTTGGTTTCATAGAACGGGTACACATTTGATCTGAGGTTTAGCTTCACATTTGACCTTGGTTAACATTTGACCTGAGATTTAGGTTCACATTTGACCTGGTTTCAAACAACAGGTTCACATTTGACCTGAGGTTTAGGTTCACATTTGACCTGGTTTCAAACAACGGGTTCACATTTGACCGGAGGTTTTGGTTCACATTTGACCTGTTTTCAAACAACAGGTTCACATTTGACCTGAGGTTTAGGATCACATTTGACCTGGGTTCTAACAACAGGTTCACATTTGACTTAAGGTTTTGGTTCACATTTGACCTGGTTTCAAACAACGGGTTCACATTTGACCTGAGGTTTAGGTTCATATTTGACCTAGTTTCAAACAACGGGTTCACATTTGACCGAGGTTTAGGTTCACATTTGACCTGGTTTCAAACAACGGGTTCACATTTGACCTGAGGTTTTGGTTCACATTTGATCTGGTTTCAAACAACGGGTTCACATTTGACCTGAGGTTTAGGTTCACATTTGACCTTGTTTCAAACAATGGGCTCACATTTGACATGAGGTTTAGGTTCACATTTGACCTAGTTTCAAACAACGGGTTCACATTTGACCTGAGGTTTAAGTTCACATTTGACCTGGTTTCAAACAACGGGTTCACATTTGACCTGAGGTTTTAGTTCACATTTGACCTGGTTTCAAACAGTGGTTCACATTTGACCTGAGGTTTAGGTTCACATTTGACCTGGGTTTAAACAACAGGTTCACATTTGACCTGGTTTAAAACAACGGGTTCACATTTGACCTGAGGTTTAGGTTCACATTTTACCTAATTTCAAACAACGAGTTCACATTTAACCTGAGGTTTAGGTTCACATTTGACCTAGTTTCAAACAACGGGTTCACATTTGACCTGGGGTTTAGGTTCACATTTGACCTAATTTCAAACAACGGGTTCACATTTAACTTGAGGTTTTGGTTCACATTTGACCTGGTTTCAAACAACGGGTTCACATTTGACCTGAGGTTTAGGTTCACATTTGACCTGGTTTCAAACAACAGGTTCACATTTGACCTGAGGTTTAGGTTCACATTTGACCTGGTTTCAAACAACGGGTTCACATTTGACCTGAGGTTTTGTTTCACATTTGACCTGGTTTCAAACAACGGGTTCACATTTGACCTGAGGTTTTGGATCACATTTGACCTGTTTTCAAACAACGGGTTCACATTTGACCTGAGGTTTAGGTTCACATTTGACCTGTTTTCAAACAACGGGTTCACATTTGACCTGAGGTTTAGGTTCACATTTGACCTGGTTTCAAACAACGGGTTCACATTTGACCTGGGGTTTAGGTTCACATTTGACCTGATTTTAAACAACGGGTTCACAATTAACCTGAGGTTTTGGTTCACATTTGACCTGGTTTCAAACAACGGGTTCGCATTTGACCTAAGGTTTAGGTTCACATTTGACCTGGTTTCAAATAACATGTTCACATTTGACCTGAGGTTTAGATTCATATTTGACCTGGTTTCAAACAACGGGTTCACATTTGACTTGAGGTTTTGGTTCACACATGACTTGGTTTCATAGAACGGGTACACATTTGATCTGAGGTTTAGCTTCACATTTGACCTTGGTTAACATTTGACCTGAGATTTAGGTTCACATTTGACTTGGTTTCAAACAACAGGTTCACATTTGACCTGGTTTCAAACAACGGGTTCACATTTGACCTGAGGTTTTGGTTCACATTTGACCTGTTTTCAAACAACAGGTTCACATTTGACCTGAGGTTTAGGATCACATTTGACCTGGGTTCTAACAACAGGTTCACATTTGACTTGAGGTTTTGGTTCACATTTGACCTGGTTTGTAACAATGGGTTCACATTTGACCTGAGTTTTAGGTTCATATTTGACCTAGTTTCAAACAATGGGTTCACATTTGACCGAGGTTTAGGTTCACATTTGACCTGGTTTCAAACAACGGGTTCACATTTGACCTGAGGTTTTGGTTCACATTTGATCTGGTTTCAAACAACGGGTTCACATGTGACCTGAGGTTTAGGTTCACATTTGACCTTGTTTCAAACAATGGGCTCACATTTGACATGAGGTTTAGGTTCACATTTGACCTAGTTTCAAACAACGGGTTCACATTTGACCTGAGGTTTAGGTTCACATTTGACCTGGTTTCAAACAACGGGTTCACATTTGACCTGAGGTTTTAGTTCACATTTGACCTAGTTTCAAACAATGGTTCACATTTGACCTGAGGTTTAGGTTCACATTTGACCTGGGTTTAAACAACAGGTTCACATTTGACCTGAGGTTTTGGTTCACATTTGACCTGGTTTAAAACAACGGGTTCACATTTGACATGAGGTTTAGGTTCACATTTTACCTAATTTCAAACAACGAGTTCACATTTAACCTGAGGTTTAGGTTCACATTTGACCTGGTTTCAAACAACGGGTTCACATTTGACCCGGGGTTTAGGTTCACATTTGACCTAATTTCAAACAATGGGTTCACATTTAACCTGAGGTTTTGGTTCACATTTGACCTGGTTTCAAACAACGGGTTCACATTTGACCTGAGGTTTAGGTTCACATTTGACCTGGTTTCAAACAACATGTTCACATTTGACCTGAGGTTTAGATTCATATTTGACCTGGTTTCAAACAATGGGTTCACATTTGACCTGGGGTTCTGGTTCACATTTGACTTGGTTTCATAGAACGGGTACACATTTGATCTGAGGTTTAGCTTCACATTTGACCTAGGTTCACATTTGACCTAAGATTTAGGTTCACATTTGACCTGGTTTCAAACAACAGGTTCACATTTGACCTGAGGTTTAGGTTCACATTTGACCTGGTTTCAAACCACGGGTTCACATTTGACCTGAGGTTTTGTTTCACATTTGACCTGGTTTCAAACAACGGGTTCACATATTACCTGAGGTTTTGGATCACATTTGACTTGTTTTCAAACAACGGGTTCACATTTGACCTGAGGTTTAGGTTCACATTTGACCTGTTTTCAAACAACGGGTTCACATTTGACCTGAGGTTTAGGTTCACATTTGACCTGGTTTCAAACAACGGGTTCACATTTGACCTGGGGTTTAGGTTCACATTTGACCTGGTTTCAACCAACGGGTTCACATTTGACCTGAGGTTTTGGTTCATATTTGATCTGGTTTCAAACAACGGGTTCACATTTGACCTGGTTTCAAATAACAAGTTCACATTTGACCTGAGGTTTAGATTCATATTTGACCTGGTTTCAAACAACGGGTTCACATTTGACTTGAGGTTTTGGTTCACACATGACTTGGTTTCATAGAACGGGTACACATTTGATCTGAGGTTTAGCTTCACATTTGACCTTGGTTAACATTTGACCTGAGATTTAGGTTCACATTTGACCTGGTTTCAAACAACAGGTTCACATTTGACCTGAGGTTTAGGTTCACATTTGGCCTGGTTTCAAACAACGGGTTCACATTTGACCTGAGGTTTTGTTTCACATTTGACCTGGTTTCAAACAACGGGTTCACATTTGACCTGAGGTTTTGGATCACATTTGACCTGTTTTCAAACAACGGGTTCACATTTGACCTGAGGTTTAGGTTCACATTTGACCTGTTTTCAAACAACGGGTTCACATTTGACCTGAGGTTTAGGTTCACATTTGACCTGGTTTCAAACAACGGGTTCACATTTGACCTGGGGTTTAGGTTCACATTTGACCTGATTTCAAACAACGGGTTCACATTTAACCTGAGGTTTTGGTTCACAGTTGACCTGGTTTCAAACAACGGGTTCACATTTGACCTGGTTTCAAATAACATGTTCACATTTGACCTGAGGTTTAGATTCATATTTGACCTGGTTTCAAACAACGGGTTCACATTTGACTTGAGGTTTTGGTTCACACATGATTTGGTTTCATAGAACGGGTACACATTTGATCTGAGGTTTAGCTTCAAATTTGACCTTGGTTAACATTTGACCTGAGATTTAGGTTCACATTTGACCTGGTTTCAAACAACAGGTTCACATTTGACCTGAGGTTTAGGTTCACATTTGACCTGGTTTCAAACAACGGGTTCACATTTGACCTGAGGTTTTGGTTCACATTTGACCTGTTTTCAAACAACAGGTTCACATTTGACCTGAGGTTTAGGATCACATTTGACCTGGGTTCTAACAACAGGTTCACATTTGACTTGAGGTTTTGGTTCACATTTGACCTGGTTTCAAACAACGGGTTCACATTTGACCAGAGGTTTAGGTTCATATTTGACCTAGTTTCAAACAACGGGTTCACATTTGACCGAGGTTTAGGTTCACATTTGACCTGGTTTCAAACAACGGGTTCACATTTGACCTGAGGTTTTGGTTCACATTTGATCTGGTTTCAAACAACGGGTTCACATGTGACCTGAGGTTTAGGTTCACATTTGACCTTGTTTCAAACAACGGGCTCACATTTGACATGAGGTTTAGGTTCACATTTGACCTAGTTTCAAACAACGGGTTCACATTTGACCTGAGGTTTTAGTTCACATTTGACCTGGTTTCAAACAACGGGTTCACATTTGACCTGAGGTTTAGGTTCACATTTGACCTGGGTTTAAACAACAGGTTCACATTTGACCTGAGGTTTTGGTTCACATTTGACCTGGTTTAAAACAATGGGTTCACATTTGACCTGAGGTTTAGGTTCACATTTTACCTAATTTCAAACAACGAGTTCACATTTAACCTGAGGTTTAGGTTCACATTTGACCTGGTTTCAAACAACGGGTTCACATTTGACCTGGGGTTTAGGTTCACATTTGACCTAATTTCAAACAATGGGTTCACATTTAACCTGAGGTTTTGGTTCACATTTGACCTGGTTTCAAACAACGGGTTCACATTTGACCTGAGGTTTAGGTTCACATTTGACCTGGTTTCAAACAACATGTTCACATTTGACCTGAGGTTTAGATTCATATTTGACCTGGTTTTAAACAATGGGTTCACATTTGACCTGGGGTTTTGGTTCACATTTGACTTGGTTTCATAGAACGGGTACACATTTGATCTGAGGTTTAGCTTCACATTTGACCTAGTCTCACATTTGACCTAAGATTTACGTTCACATTTGACCTGGTTTCAAACAACAGGTTCACATTTGACCTGAGGTTTAGGTTCACATTTTACCTGGTTTCAAACAACGGGTTCACATTTGACCTGAGGTTTTGTTTTACATTTGACCTGGTTTCAAACAACGGGTTCACATATTACCTGAGGTTTTGGATCACATTTGACCTGTTTTCAAACAACGGGTTCACATTTGACCTGAGGTTTAGGTTCACATTTGACCTGTTTTCAAACAACGGGTTCACATTTGACCTGAGGTTTAGGTTCACATTTGACCTGGTTTCAAACAACGGGTTCACATTTGACCTGGGGTTTAGGTTCACATTTGACCTGATTTTAAACAACGGGTTCACATTTAACCTGAGGTTTTGGTTCACATTTGACCTGATTTCAAACAACGGGTTCACATTTGACCTGGTTTCAAATAACAAGTTCACATTTGACCTGAGGTTTAGATTCATATTTGACCTGGTTTCAAACAACGGGTTCACATTTGACTTGAGGTTTTGGTTCACACATAACTTGGTTTCATAGAACGGGTACACATTTGATCTGAGGTTTAGCTTCACATTTGACCTTGGTTAACATTTGACCTGAGATTTAGGTTCACATTTGACCTGGTTTCAAATAACAGGTTCACATTTGACCTGAGGTTTAGGTTCACATTTGGCCTGGTTTCAAACAACGGGTTCACATTTGACCTGAGGTTTTGTTTCACATTTGACCTGGTTTCAAACAACGGGTTCACATTTGACCTGAGGTTTTGGATCACATTTGACCTGTTTTCAAACAACGGGTTCACATTTGACCTGAGGTTTAGGTTCACATTTGACCTGTTTTCAAACAACGGGTTCACATTTGACCTGAGGTTTAGGTTCACATTTGACCTGGTTTCAAACAACGGGTTCACATTTGACCTGGGGTTTAGGTTCACATTTGACCTGATTTCAAACAACGGGTTCACATTTAACCTGAGGTTTTGGTTCACAGTTGACCTGGTTTCAAACAACGGGTTCACATTTGACCTGGTTTCAAATAACATGTTCACATTTGACCTGAGGTTTAGATTCATATTTGACCTGGTTTCAAACAACGGGTTCACATTTGACTTGAGGTTTTGGTTCACACATGATTTGGTTTCATAGAACGGGTACACATTTGATCTGAGGTTTAGCTTCAAATTTGACCTTGGTTAACATTTGACCTGAGATTTAGGTTCACATTTGACCTGGTTTCAAACAACAGGTTCACATTTGACCTGAGGTTTAGGTTCACATTTGACCTGGTTTCAAACAACGGGTTCACATTTGACCTGAGGTTTTGGTTCACATTTGACCTGTTTTCAAACAACAGGTTCACATTTGACCTGAGGTTTAGGATCACATTTGACCTGGGTTCTAACAACAGGTTCACATATGACTTGAGGTTTTGGTTCACATTTGACCTGGTTTCAAACAACGGGTTCACATTTGACCAGAGGTTTAGGTTCATATTTGACCTAGTTTCAAACAACGGGTTCACATTTGACCGAGGTTTAGGTTCACATTTGACCTGGTTTCAAACTACGGGTTCACATTTGACCTGAGGTTTTGGTTCACATTTGATCTGGTTTCAAACAACGGGTTCACATGTGACCTGAGGTTTAGGTTCACATTTGACCTTGTTTCAAACAACGGGCTCACATTTGACATGAGGTTTAGGTTCACATTTGACCTAGTTTCAAACAACGGGTTCACATTTGACCTGAGGTTTTAGTTCACATTTGACCTGGTTTCAAACAGCGGGTTCACATTTGACCTGAGGTTTAGGTTCACATTTGACCTGGGTTTAAACAACAGGTTCACATTTGACCTGAGGTTTTGGTTCACATTTGACCTGGTTTAAAACAACGGGTTCACATTTGACCTGAGGTTTAGGTTCACATTTTACCTAATTTCAAACAACGAGTTCACATTTAACCTGAGGTTTAGGTTCACATTTGACCTGGTTTCAAACAACGGGTTCACATTTGACCTGGGGTTTAGGTTCACATTTGACCTAATTTCAAACAATGGGTTCACATTTAACCTGAGGTTTTGGTTCACATTTGACCTGGTTTCAAACAACGGGTTCACATTTGACCTGAGGTTTAGGTTCACATTTGACCTGGTTTCAAACAACATGTTCACATTTGACCTGAGGTTTAGATTCATATTTGACCTGGTTTCAAACAATGGGTTCACATTTGACCTGGGGTTTTGGTTCACATTTGACTTGGTTTCATAGAACGGGTACACATTTGATCTGAGGTTTAGCTTCACATTTGACCTAGGTTCACATTTGACCTAAGATTTAGGTTCACATTTGACCTGGTTTCAAACAACAGGTTCACATTTGACCTGAGGTTTAGGTTCACATTTGACCTAGTTTCAAACAACGGGTTCACATTTGACCTGAGGTTTTAGTTCACATTTGACCTGGTTTCAAACAACGGGTTCACATTTGACCTGAGGTTTAGGTTCACATTTGACCTGGGTTTAAACAACAGGTTCACATTTGACCTGAGGTTTTGGTTCACATTTGACCTGGTTTAAAACAATGGGTTCACATTTGACCTGAGGTTTAGGTTCACATTTTACCTAATTTCAAACAACGAGTTCACATTTAACCTGAGGTTTAGGTTCACATTTGACCTGGTTTCAAACAACGGGTTCACATTTGACCTGGGGTTTAGGTTCACATTTGACCTAATTTCAAACAATGGGTTCACATTTAACCTGAGGTTTTGGTTCACATTTGACCTGGTTTCAAACAACGGGTTCACATTTGACCTGAGGTTTAGGTTCACATTTGACCTGGTTTCAAACAACATGTTCACATTTGACCTGAGGTTTAGATTCATATTTGACCTGGTTTTAAACAATGGGTTCACATTTGACCTGGGGTTTTGGTTCACATTTGACTTGGTTTCATAGAACGGGTACACATTTGATCTGAGGTTTAGCTTCACATTTGACCTAGTCTCACATTTGACCTAAGATTTAGGTTCACATTTGACCTGGTTTCAAACAACAGGTTCACATTTGACCTGAGGTTTAGGTTCACATTTGACCTGGTTTCAAACAACGGGTTCACATTTGACCTGAGGTTTTGTTTCACATTTGACCTGGTTTCAAACAACGGGTTCACATATTACCTGAGGTTTTGGATCACATTTGACCTGTTTTCAAACAACGGGTTCACATTTGACCTGAGGTTTAGGTTCACATTTGACCTGTTTTCAAACAACGGGTTCACATTTGACCTGAGGTTTAGGTTCACATTTGACCTGGTTTCAAACAACGGGTTCACATTTGACCTGGGGTTTAGGTTCACATTTGACCTGATTTCAAACAACGGGTTCACATTTAACCTGAGGTTTTGGTTCACATTTGACCTGATTTCAAACAACGGGTTCACATTTGACCTGGTTTCAAATAACAAGTTCACATTTGACCTGAGGTTTAGATTCATATTTGACCTGGTTTCAAACAACGGGTTCACATTTGACTTGAGGTTTTGGTTCACACATAACTTGGTTTCATAGAACGGGTACACATTTGATCTGAGGTTTAGCTTCACATTTGACCTTGGTTAACATTTGACCTGAGATTTAGGTTCACATTTGACCTGGTTTCAAACAACAGGTTCACATTTGACCTGAGGTTTAGGTTCACATTTGACTTGAGGTTTTGGTTCACATTTGACCTGTTTTCAAACAACAGGTTCACATTTGACCTAAGGTTTAGGATCACATTTGACCTGGGTTCTAACAACAGGTTCACATTTGACTTGAGGTTTTGGTTCACATTTGACCTGGTTTCAAACAACGGGTTCACATTTGACCTGAGGTTTAGGTTCATATTTGACCTAGTTTCAAACAACGGGTTCACATTTGACCGAGGTTTAGGTTCACATTTGACCTGGTTTCAAACAACGGGTTCACATTTGACCTGAGGTTTTGGTTCACATTTGATGTGGTTTCAAACAACGGGTTCACATTTGACCTGAGGTTTAGGTTAATATTTGACCTTGTTTCAAACAATGGGCTCACATTTGACATGAGGTTTAGGTTCACATTTGACCTAGTTTCAAACAACGGGTTCACATTTGACGTGAGGTTTAGGTTCACATTTGACCTGGTTTCAAACAACCGATTCGCATTTGACCTGAGGTTTTAGTTCACATTTGACCTGGTTTCAAACAATGGTTCACATTTGACCTGAGGTTTAGGTTCACATTTGACCTGGGTTTAAACAACAGGTTCACATTTGACCTGAGGTTTTGGTTCACATTTGACCTGGTTTAAAACAACGGGTTCACATTTGACCTGAGGTTTAGGTTCACATTTTACCTAATTTCAAACAACGAGTTCACATTTAACCTGAGGTTTAGGTTCACATTTGACCTGGTTTCAAACAACGGGTTCACATTTGACCTGGGGTTTAGGTTCACATTTGACCTAATTTCAAACAATGGGTTCACATTTAACCTGGGTTTTGGTTCACATTTGACCTGGTTTCAAACAACGGGTTCACATTTGACCTGGTTTCAAACAACATGTTCACATTTGACCTGAGGTTTTGATTCATATTTGACCTGGTTTCAAACAATGGGTTCACATTTGACCTGGGGTTTTGGTTCACATTTGACTTGGTTTCATAGAACGGGTACACATTTGATCTGAGGTTTAGCTTCACATTTGACCTAGTCTCACATTTGACCTAAGATTTAGGTTCACATTTGACCTGGTTTCAAACAACAGGTTCACATTTGACCTGAGGTTTAGGTTCACATTTGACCTGGTTTCAAACAACGGGTTCACATTTGACCTGAGGTTTTGTTTCACATTTGACCTGGTTTCAAACAACGGGTTCACATATTACCTGAGGTTTTGGATCACATTTGACCTGTTTTCAAACAACGGGTTCACATTTGACCTGAGGTTTAGGTTCACATTTGACCTGTTTTCAAACAACGGGTTCACATTTGACCTGAGGTTTAGGTTCACATTTGACCTGGTTTCAAACAACGGGTTCACATTTGACCTGGGGTTTAGGTTCACATTTGACCTGATTTCAAACAACGGGTTCACATTTAACCTGAGGTTTTGGTTCACATTTGACCTGATTTCAAACAACGGGTTCACATTTGACCTGGTTTCAAATAACAAGTTCACATTTGACCTGAGGTTTAGATTCATATTTGACCTGGTTTCAAACAACGGGTTCACATTTGACTTGAGGTTTTGGTTCACACATAACTTGGTTTCATAGAACGGGTACACATTTGATCTGAGGTTTAGCTTCACATTTGACCTTGGTTAACATTTGACCTGAGATTTAGGTTCACATTTGACCTGGTTTCAAACAACAGGTTCACATTTGACCTGAGGTTTAGGTTCACATTTGACTTGAGGTTTTGGTTCACATTTGACCTGTTTTCAAACAACAGGTTCACATTTGACCTAAGGTTTAGGATCACATTTGACCTGGGTTCTAACAACAGGTTCACATTTGACTTGAGGTTTTGGTTCACATTTGACCTGGTTTCAAACAACGGGTTCACATTTGACCTGAGGTTTAGGTTCATATTTGACCTAGTTTCAAACAACGGGTTCACATTTGACCGAGGTTTAGGTTCACATTTGACCTGGTTTCAAACAACGGGTTCACATTTGACCTGAGGTTTTGGTTCACATTTGATGTGGTTTCAAACAACGGGTTCACATTTGACCTGAGGTTTAGGTTAATATTTGACCTTGTTTCAAACAATGGGCTCACATTTGACATGAGGTTTAGGTTCACATTTGACCTAGTTTCAAACAACGGGTTCACATTTGACGTGAGGTTTAGGTTCACATTTGACCTGGTTTCAAACAACCGATTCGCATTTGACCTGAGGTTTTAGTTCACATTTGACCTGGTTTCAAACAATGGTTCACATTTGACCTGAGGTTTAGGTTCACATTTGACCTGGGTTTAAACAACAGGTTCACATTTGACCTGAGGTTTTGGTTCACATTTGACCTGGTTTAAAACAACGGGTTCACATTTGACCTGAGGTTTAGGTTCACATTTTACCTAATTTCAAACAACGAGTTCACATTTAACCTGAGGTTTAGGTTCACATTTGACCTGGTTTCAAACAACGGGTTCACATTTGACCTGGGGTTTAGGTTCACATTTGACCTAATTTCAAACAATGGGTTCACATTTAACCTGGGTTTTGGTTCACATTTGACCTGGTTTCAAACAACGGGTTCACATTTGACCTGGTTTCAAACAACATGTTCACATTTGACCTGAGGTTTTGATTCATATTTGACCTGGTTTCAAACAATGGGTTCACATTTGACCTGGGGTTTTGGTTCACATTTGACTTGGTTTCATAGAACGGGTACACATTTGATCTGAGGTTTAGCTTCACATTTGACCTAGGTTCACATTTGACCTAAGATTTAGGTTCACATTTGACCTGGTTTCAAACAACAGGTTCACATTTGACCTGAGGTTTAGGTTCACATTTGACCTGGTTTCAAACAACGGGTTCACATTTGACCTGAGGTTTTGTTTCACATTTGACCTGGTTTCAAACAACGGGTTCACATATTACCTGAGGTTTTGGATCACATTTGACCTGTTTTCAAACAACGGGTTCACATTTGACCTGAGGTTTAGGTTCACATTTGACCGGTTTTCAAACAACGGGTTCACATTTGACCTGAGGTTTAGGTTCACATTTGACCTGGTTTCAAACAACGGGTTCACATTTGACCTGGGGTTTAGGTTCACATTTGACCTGATTTCAAACAACGGGTTCATATTTAACCTGAGGTTTTGGTTCACATTTGACCTGATTTCAAACAACGGGTTCACATTTGACCTGGTTTCAAATAACAAGTTCACATTTGACCTGAGGTTTAGATTCATATTTGACCTGGTTTCAAACAACGGGTTCACATTTGACTTGAGGTTTTGGTTCACACATAACTTGGTTTCATAGAACGGGTACACATTTGATCTGAGGTTTAGCTTCACATTTGACCTTGGTTAACATTTGACCTGAGATTTAGGTTCACATTTGACCTGGTTTCAAACAACAGGTTCACATTTGACCTGAGGTTTAGGTTCACATTTGACCTGGTTTCAAACAACGGGTTCACATTTGACTTGAGGTTTTGGTTCACATTTGACCTGTTTTCAAACAACAGGTTCACATTTGACCTAAGGTTTAGGATCACATTTGACCTGGGTTCTAACAACAGGTTCACATTTGACTTGAGGTTTTGGTTCACATTTGACCTGGTTTCAAACAACGGGTTCACATTTGACCTGAGGTTTAGGTTCATATTTGACCTAGTTTCAAACAACGGGTTCACATTTGACCGAGGTTTAGGTTCACATTTGACCTGGTTTCAAACAACGGGTTCACATTTGACCTGAGGTTTTGGTTCACATTTGATGTGGTTTCAAACAACGGGTTCACATTTGACCTGAGGTTTAGGTTAATATTTGACCTTGTTTCAAACAATGGGCTCACATTTGACATGAGGTTTAGGTTCACATTTGACCTAGTTTCAAACAACGGGTTCACATTTGATCTGAGGTTTAGGTTCACATTTGACCTGGTTTCAAACAACGGGTTCGCATTTGACCTGAGGTTTTAGTTCACATTTGACCTGGTTTCAAACAATGGTTCACATTTGACCTGAGGTTTAGGTTCACATTTGACCTGGGTTTAAACAACAGGTTCACATTTGACCTGAGGTTTTGGTTCACATTTGACCTGGTTTAAAACAACGGGTTCACATTTGACCTGAGGTTTAGGTTCACATTTTACCTAATTTCAAACAACGAGTTCACATTTAACCTGAGGTTTAGGTTCACATTTGACCTGGTTTCAAACAACGGGTTCACATTTGACCTGGGGTTTAGGTTCACATTTGACCTAATTTCAAACAATGGGTTCACATTTAACCTGGGTTTTGGTTCACATTTGACCTGGTTTCAAACAACGGGTTCACATTTGGCCTGAGGTTTAGGTTCACATTTGACCTGGTTTCAAACAACATGTTCACATTTGACCTGAGGTTTAGATTCATATTTGACCTGGTTTCAAACAATGGGTTCACATTTGACCTGGGTTTTTGGTTCACATTTGACTTGGTTTCATAGAACGGGTACACATTTGATCTGAGGTTTAGCTTCACATTTGACCTAGGTTCACATTTGACCTAAGATTTAGGTTCACATTTGACCTGGTTTCAAACAACAGGTTCACATTTAACCTGAGGTTTAGGTTCAAATTTGACCTGGTTTCAAACAACGGGTTCAGATTTGACCTGAGGTTTTGTTTCACATTTGACCTGGTTTCAAACAACGGGTTCACATTTGACCTGAGGTTTTGGATCACATTTGACCTATTTTCAAACAACGGGTTCACATTTGACCTGAGGTTTAGGTTCACATGTGACCTGTTTTCAAACAACGGGTTCACATTTGACCTGAGGTTTAGGTTCACATTTGACCTGGGTTCTAAACAACGGATTCACATTTGATCTGAGGTTTCGGTTCACATTTGACCTAGTTTCAAACAACGGGTTCACATTTGACCTGAGGTTTAGGGTCACATTTGACCTGGTTTCAAACAAGGGGTTCACGTTTGACCTGAGGTTTAGGGTCACATTTGACCTTGTTTCAAACAACGGGTTCACATTTGAGCTGAGGTTTAGGTTTACATTTGACCTTGTTTCAAACAATGGGCTCACATTTTACATGAGGTTTAGGTTCACATTTGACCTGGGTTCAAACAACAGGTTCACATTTGACTTGAGGTTTTGGTTCACATTTGACCTGGTTTAAAACAACGGGTTCACATTTGACCTGAGGTTTAGTTTCACATTTTACCTAATTTTAAACAACGAGTTCACATTTGACCAGAGGTTTAGGTTCACATTTGACCTGGTTTCAAACAATGGGTTCACATTTGACCTAGGGTTTAGGTTCACATTTGACCTGATTTAAAACAATGGGTTCACATTTAACCAGAGGTTTTGGTTCACATTTGACCTGGTTTCAAACAACGGGTTCACATTTGACCTGAGGTTTAGATTCATATTTGACCTGGTTTCAAACAACGGGTTCACATTTAACCTGAGGTTTTGGTTCACATTTTACTTAGTTTCATAGAACGGGTTCACATTTGACCTGAGGTTTAGGTTCACATTTGGCCTTGGTTCACATTTGACCTGAGATTTAGGTATACATTTGACCTGGTTTCAAACAACAGGTTCACGTTTGACCTGAGGTTTAGGTTCACATTTGCCCTGGTTTCAAACAACATTTGACCTGAGGTTTAGGTTCACATTTGACCTGTTTTCAAACAACGGGTTCACATTTGACCTGAGGTTTAGGTTCATATTTGACCGAGTTTCAAACAATGGGTTCCCATTTGACCGAGGTTTAGGTTCACATTTGGCCTGGTTTCAAACAACGGGTTGACATTTGACCTGAGGTTTAGGTTCACATTTGACCTGGTTTCAAACAACGGGTTCATATTTGACCTGGTTTCAAACAATGGGTTCACATTTGACCTGAGGTTTAGGTTCACATTTGACCTGGGATCAAACAACAGGTTCACATTTGACCTGGTTTAAAACAACGGGTTCACATTTGACCTGAGGTTTAGGTTCACATTTGACCTTGTTTCAAACAATGGGCTCACATTTGACATGAGGTTTAGGTTCACATTTGACCTAGTTTCAAACAACGGGTTCACATTTGACCTGAGGTTTAGGTTCACATTTGACCTGGTTTCAAACAACGGGTTCATATTTGACCTGGTTTCAAACAATGGGTTCACATTTGACCTGAGGTTTAGGTTCACATTTGACCTGGGATCAAACAACAGGTTCACATTTGACCTGGTTTAAAACAACGGGTTCACATTTGACCTGAGGTTTAGGTTCACATTTTACCTAATTTCAAACAACGAGTTCACATTTGTCCTGAGGTTTAGTTCATATTTGACCTGGTTTCAAACAACGGGTTCACATTTGACCTGGGGTTTAGGTTCACATTTGACCTAATTTCAAACAACGGGTTCACATTTAACCTGAGGTTTTGGTTCACATTTGACCTGGTTTCAAACAACGGGTTCACATTTGACCTGAGGTTTAGGTTCACATTTGACCTGGCTTCAAACAACATGTTCACATTTGACCTGAGGTTTAGATTCATATTTGACCTGGTTTCAAACAACGGGTTCACATTTGACCTGGGGTTTTGGTTCACATTTGACTTGGTTTCATAGAACGGGTACACATTTGATCCGAGGTTTAGCTTCACATTTGACCTTGGTTCACATTTGACCTCAGATTTAGGTTCACATTTGACCTGGTTTCAAACAACATGTTCACATTTGACCTGAGGTTTAGGTTCACATTTGACCTGGTTTCAAACAACGGGTTCACATTTGACCTGAGGTTTTGGATCACATTTGACCTGTTTTCAAACAATGGGTTCACATTTGACCTGAGGTTTAGGTTCACATTTGACCTGGGTTCTAAACAACGGGTTCACATTTGACCTGAGGTTTAGGTTCACATTTGACCTGGTTTCAAACAACGGGTTCACATTTGACCTGGGGTTTAGGTTCACATTTGACCTAATTTCAAACAACGGGTTCACATTTAACCTGAGGTTTTGGTTCACATTTGACCTGGTTTCAAACAACGGGTTCACATTTGACCTGAGGTTTAGGTTCACATTTGACCTGGCTTCAAACAACATGTTCACATTTGACCTGAGGTTTAGATTCATATTTGACCTGGTTTCAAACAACGGGTTCACATTTGACCTGGGGTTTTGGTTCACATTTGACTTGGTTTCATAGAACGGGTACACATTTGATCCGAGGTTTAGCTTCACATTTGACCTTGGTTCACATTTGACCTCAGATTTAGGTTCACATTTGACCTGGTTTCAAACAACATGTTCACATTTGACCTGAGGTTTAGGTTCACATTTGACCTGGTTTCAAACAACGGGTTCACATTTGACCTGAGGTTTTGGATCACATTTGACCTGTTTTCAAACAATGGGTTCACATTTGACCTGAGGTTTAGGTTCACATTTGACCTGGGTTCTAAACAACGGGTTCACATTTGACCTGAGGTTTAGGTTCACATTTGACCTGGTTTCAAACAACGGGTTCACATTTGACCTGAGGTTTAGGGTCACATTTGACCTTGTTTCAAACAACGGGTTCACATTTGACCTAGGTTTAGGTTCACATTTGACCTTGTTTCAAACAATGGGCTCACATTTGACATGAGGTTTAGGTTCACATTTGACCTGGGTTCAAACAACAGGTTCACATTTAACTTGAGGTTTTGGTTCACATTTGACCTGGTTTAAAACAACGGGTTCACATTTGACCTGAGGTTTAGGTTCACATTTTACCCAATTTCAAACAACGAGTTCACATTTGACCAGAGGTTTAGGTTCACATTTGACCTGGTTTCAAACAATGGGTTCACATTTGACCTAGGGTTTAGGTTCACATTTGACCTGATTTCAAACAACGGGTTCACATTTAACCTGAGGTTTTGGTTCACATTTGACCTGGTTTCAAACAACGGGTTCACATTTGACCTGAGGTTTAGGTTCACATTTGACCTGGTTTAAAACAACATGTTCACGTTTGACCTGAGGTTTAGATTCATATTTGACCTGGTTTCAAACAACGAATTCACATTTAACCTGAGGTTTTGGTTCACATTTTACTTGGTTTCACAGAACGGGTTCACATTTGACCTGAGGTTTAGCTTCACATTTGACCTTGGTTCACATTTGACCTGAGATTTAGGTTCACATTTGACCTGGTTTCAAACAACAGGTTCACGTTTGACCTGAGGTTTAGGTTCACATTTGACCTGGTTTCAAACAACATTTGACCTGAGGTTTAGGTTCACATTTGACCTGTTTTCAAACAACGGGTTCACATTTGACCTGAGGTTTAGGATCACATTTGACCTGGGTTCAAACAACAGGTTCACATTTGACCTGATGTTTTGGTTCACATTTGACCTGGTTTCAAACAACGGGTTCACATTTGACCTGAGGTTTAGGTTCATATTTGACCTAGTTTCAAACAACGGGTTCCCATTTGACCGAGGTTTTGGTTCACATTTGACCTGGTTTCAAACAACGGGTTCACATTTGACCTGAGGTTTAGGTTCACATTTGACCTGGCTTCAAACAACATGTTCACATTTGACCTGAGGTTTAGATTCATATTTGACCTGGTTTCAAACAACGGGTTCACATTTGACCTGGGGTTTTGGTTCACATTTGACTTGGTTTCATAGAACGGGTACACATTTGATCCGAGGTTTAGCTTCACATTTGACCTCAGATTTAGGTACACATTTGACCTGGTTTCAAACAACATGTTCACATTTGACCTGAGGTTTAGGTTCACATTTGACCTGGTTTCAAACAACGGGTTCACATTTGACCTGAGGTTTTGGTTCACATTTGACCTGGTTTCAAACAACGGGTTCACATTTGACCTGAGGTTTAGTTTCACATTTGACCTGGCTTCAAACAACATGTTCACATTTGACCTGAGGTTTAGATTCATATTTGACCTAGTTTCAAACAACGGGTTCACATTTGACCTGGGGTTTTGGTTCACATTTGACTTGGTTTCATAGAACGGGTACACATTTGATCCGAGGTTTAGCTTCACATTTGACCTTGGTTCACATTTGACCTCAGATTTAGGGTCACATTTGACCTGGTTTCAAACAACATGTTCACATTTGACCTGAGGTTTAGGTTCACATTTGACCTGGTTTCAAACAACGGGTTCACATTTGACCTGAGGTTTTGGATCACATTTGACCTGTTTTCAAACAATGGGTTCACATTTGACCTGAGGTTTAGGTTCACATTTGACCTGGGTTCTAAACAACGGGTTCACATTTGACCTGAGGTTTAGGTTCACATTTGACCTGGTTTCAAACAACGGGTTCACATTTGACCTGGGGTTTAGGTTCACATTTGACCTAATTTCAAACAACGGGTTCACATTTAACCTGAGGTTTTGGTTCACATTTGACCTGGTTTCAAACAACGGGTTCACATTTGACCTGAGGTTTAGGTTCACATTTGACCTGGCTTCAAACAACATGTTCACATTTGACCTGAGGTTTAGATTCATATTTGACCTGGTTTCAAACAACGGGTTCACATTTGACCTGGGGTTTTGGTTCACATTTGACTTGGTTTCATAGAACGGGTACACATTTGATCCGAGGTTTAGCTTCACATTTGACCTTGGTTCACATTTGACCTCAGATTTAGGTTCACATTTGACCTGGTTTCAAACAACATGTTCACATTTGACCTGAGGTTTAGGTTCACATTTGACCTGGTTTCAAACAACGGGTTCACATTTGACCTGAGGTTTTGGATCACATTTGACCTGTTTTCAAACAATGGGTTCACATTTGACCTGAGGTTTAGGTTCACATTTGACCTGGGTTCTAAACAACGGGTTCACATTTGACCTGAGGTTTAGGTTCACATTTGACCTGGTTTCAAACAACGGGTTCACATTTGACCTGGGGTTTAGGTTCACATTTGACCTAATTTCAAACAACGGGTTCACATTTAACCTGAGGTTTTGGTTCACATTTGACCTGGTTTCAAACAACGGGTTCACATTTGACCTGAGGTTTAGGTTCACATTTGACCTGGCTTCAAACAACATGTTCACATTTGACCTGAGGTTTAGATTCATATTTGACCTGGTTTCAAACAACGGGTTCACATTTGACCTGGGGTTTTGGTTCACATTTGACTTGGTTTCATAGAACGGGTACACATTTGATCCGAGGTTTAGCTTCACATTTGACCTTGGTTCACATTTGACCTCAGATTTAGGTTCACATTTGACCTGGTTTCAAACAACATGTTCACATTTGACCTGAGGTTTAGGTTCACATTTGACCTGGTTTCAAACAACGGGTTCACATTTGACCTGAGGTTTTGGATCACATTTGACCTGTTTTCAAACAATGGGTTCACATTTGACCTGAGGTTTAGGTTCACATTTGACCTGGGTTCTAAACAACGGGTTCACATTTGACCTGAGGTTTAGGTTCACATTTGACCTGGTTTCAAACAACGGGTTCACATTTGACCTGAGGTTTAGGGTCACATTTGACCTTGTTTTAAACAACGGGTTCACATTTGACCTAAGGTTTAGGTTCACATTTGACCTTGTTTCAAACAATGGGCTCACATTTGACATGAGGTTTAGGTTCACATTTGACCTGGGTTCAAACAACAGGTTCACATTTAACTTGAGGTTTTGGTTCACATTTGACCTGGTTTAAAACAACGGGTTCACATTTGACCTGAGGTTTAGGTTCACATTTTACCCAATTTCAAACAACGAGTTCACATTTGACCAGAGGTTTAGGTTCACATTTGACCTGGTTTCAAACAATGGGTTCACATTTGACCTAGGGTTTAGGTTCACATTTGACCTGATTTCAAACAACGGGTTCACATTTAACCTGAGGTTTTGGTTCACATTTGACCTGGTTTCAAACAACGGGTTCACATTTGACCTGAGGTTTAGGTTCACATTTGACCTGGTTTAAAACAACATGTTCACGTTTGACCTGAGGTTTAGATTCATATTTGACCTGGTTTCAAACAACGAATTCACATTTAACCTGAGGTTTTGGTTCACATTTTACTTGGTTTCACAGAACGGGTTCACATTTGACCTGAGGTTTAGCTTCACATTTGACCTTGGTTCACATTTGACCTGAGATTTAGGTTCACATTTGACCTGGTTTCAAACAACAGGTTCACGTTTGACCTGAGGTTTAGGTTCACATTTGACCTGGTTTCAAACAACATTTGACCTGAGGTTTAGGTTCACATTTGACCTGTTTTCAAACAACGGGTTCACATTTGACCTGAGGTTTAGGATCACATTTGACCTGGGTTCAAACAACAGGTTCACATTTGACCTGATGTTTTGGTTCACATTTGACCTGGTTTCAAACAACGGGTTCACATTTGACCTGAGGTTTAGGTTCATATTTGACCTAGTTTCAAACAACGGGTTCCCATTTGACCGAGGTTTTGGTTCACATTTGACCTGGTTTCAAACAACGGGTTCACATTTGACCTGAGGTTTAGGTTCACATTTGACCTGGCTTCAAACAACATGTTCACATTTGACCTGAGGTTTAGATTGATATTTGACCTGGTTTCAAACAACGGGTTCACATTTGACCTGGGGTTTTGGTTCACATTTGACTTGGTTTCATAGAACGGGTACACATTTGATCCGAGGTTTAGCTTCACATTTGACCTCAGATTTAGGTACACATTTGACCTGGTTTCAAACAACATGTTCACATTTGACCTGAGGTTTAGGTTCACATTTGACCTGGTTTCAAACAACGGGTTCACATTTGACCTGAGGTTTTGGTTCACATTTGACCTGGTTTCAAACAACGGGTTCACATTTGACCTGAGGTTTAGGTTCACATTTGACCTGGCTTCAAACAACATGTTCACATTTGACCTGAGGTTTAGATTCATATTTGACCTGGTTTCAAACAACGGGTTCACATTTGACCTGGGGTTTTGGTTCACATTTGACTTGGTTTCATAGAACGGGTACACATTTGATCCGAGGTTTAGCTTCACATTTGACCTTGGTTCACATTTGACCTCAGATTTAGGGTCACATTTGACCTGGTTTCAAACAACATGTTCACATTTGACCTGAGGTTTAGGTTCACATTTGACCTGGTTTCAAACAACGGGTTCACATTTGACCTGAGGTTTTGGATCACATTTGACCTGTTTTCAAACAATGGGTTCACATTTGACCTGAGGTTTAGGTTCACATTTGACCTGGGTTCTAAACAACGGGTTCACATTTGACCTGAGGTTTAGGTTCACATTTGACCTGGTTTCAAACAACGGGTTCACATTTGACCTGGGGTTTAGGTTCACATTTGACCTAATTTCAAACAACGGGTTCACATTTAACCTGAGGTTTTGGTTCACATTTGACCTGGTTTCAAACAACGGGTTCACATTTGACCTGAGGTTTAGGTTCACATTTGACCTGGCTTCAAACAACATGTTCACATTTGACCTGAGGTTTAGATTCATATTTGACCTGGTTTCAAACAACGGGTTCACATTTGACCTGGGGTTTTGGTTCACATTTGACTTGGTTTCATAGAACGGGTACACATTTGATCCGAGGTTTAGCTTCACATTTGACCTTGGTTCACATTTGACGTCAGATTTAGGTTCACATTTGACCTGGTTTCAAACAACATGTTCACATTTGACCTGAGGTTTAGGTTCACATTTGACCTGGTTTCAAACAACGGGTTCACATTTGACCTGAGGTTTTGGATCACATTTGACCTGTTTTCAAACAATGGGTTCACATTTGACCTGAGGTTTAGGTTCACATTAGACCTGGGTTCTAAACAACGGGTTCACATTTGACCTGAGGTTTAGGTTCACATTTGACCTGGTTTCAAACAACGGGTTCACATTTGACCTGAGGTTTAGGGTCACATTTGACCTTGTTTCAAACAACGGGTTCACATTTGACCTAAGGTTTAGGTTCACATTTGACCTTGTTTCAAACAATGGGCTCACATTTGACATGAGGTTTAGGTTCACATTTGACCTGGGTTCAAACAACAGGTTCACATTTAACTTGAGGTTTTGGTTCACATTTGACCTGGTTTAAAACAACGGGTTCACATTTGACCTGAGGTTTAGGTTCACATTTTACCCAATTTCAAACAACGAGTTCACATTTGACCAGAGGTTTAGGTTCACATTTGACCTGGTTTCAAACAATGGGTTCACATTTGACCTAGGGTTTAGGTTCACATTTGACCTGATTTCAAACAACAGGTTCACATTTAACCTGAGGTTTTGGTTCACATTTGACCTGGTTTCAAACAACGGGTTCACATTTGACCTGAGGTTTAGGTTCACATTTGACCTGGTTTAAAACAACATGTTCACGTTTGACCTGAGGTTTAGATTCATATTTGACCTGGTTTCAAACAACGAATTCACATTTAACCTGAGGTTTTGGTTCACATTTTACTTGGTTTCACAGAACGGGTTCACATTTGACCTGAGGTTTAGCTTCACATTTGACCTTGGTTCACATTTGACCTGAGATTTAGGTTCACATTTGACCTGGTTTCAAACAACAGGTTCACGTTTGACCTGAGGTTTAGGTTCACATTTGACCTGGTTTCAAACAAACATTTGACCTGAGGTTTAGGTTCACATTTGACCTATTTTCAAACAACGGGTTCACATTTGACCTGATGTTTAGGATCACATTTGACCTGGGTTCAAACAACAGGTTCACATTTGACCTGATGTTTTGGTTCACATTTGACCTGGTTTCAAACAACGGGTTCACATTTGACCTGAGGTTTAGGTTCATATTTGACCTAGTTTCAAACAACGGGTTCCCATTTGACCGAGGTTTTGGTTCACATTTGACCTGGTTTCAAACAACGGGTTCACATTTGACCTGAGGTTTAGGTTCACATTTGACCTGGCTTCAAACAACGGGTTCACATTTGACCTGGTTTCAAACAACGGGTTCACATTTGACCTGAGGTTTAGATTCATATTTGACCTGGTTTCAAAAACGGGTTCACATTTGACCTGGGGTTTTGGTTCACATTTGACTTGGTTTCATAGAACGGGTACACATTTGATCCGAGGTTTAGCTTCATATTTGACCTTGGTTCACATTTGACCTCAGATTTAGGTTCACATTTGACCTGAGGTTTAGGTTCACATTTGACCTGGTTTCAAACAACGGGTTCACATTTGACCTGAGGTTTTGGATCACATTTGACCTGTTTTCAAACAATGGGTTCACATTTGGCCTGATGTTTAGGTTCACATTTGACCTGGGTTCTAAACAACGGGTTCACATTTGACCTGAGGTTTAGGTTCACATTTGACCTGGTTTCAAACAACGGGTTCACATTTGACCTGGGGTTTAGGTTCACATTTGACCTTATTTCAAACAACGGGTTCACATTTAACCTGAGGTTTTGGTTCACATTTGACCTGGTTTCAAACAACGGGTTCACATTTGACCTGAGGTTTAGGTTCACATTTGACCTGGCTTCAAACAACATGTTCACATTTGACCTGAGGTTTAGATTCATATTTGACCTAGTTTTAAACAACGGGTTCACATTTGACCTGGGGTTTTGGTTCACATTTGACTTGGTTTCATAGAACGGGTACACATTTGATCCGAGGTTTAGCTTCACATTTGACCTTGGTTCACATTTGACCTCAGATTTAGGTTCACATTTGACCTGGTTTCAAACAACATGTTCACATTTGACCTGAGGTTTAGGTTCACATTTGACCTGGTTTCAAACAACGGGTTCACATTTGACCTGAGGTTTTGGATCACATTTGACCTGTTTTCAAACAATGGGTTCACATTTGACCTGAGGTTTAGGTTCACATTTGACCTGGGTTCTAAACAACGGGTTCACAATTGAACTGAGGTTTAGGTTCACATTTGACCTGGTTTCAAACAACGGGTTCACATTTGACCTGAGGTTTAGGGTCACATTTGACCTTGTTTCAAACAACGGGTTCACATTTGACCTAAGGTTTAGGTTCACATTTGACCTTGTTTCAAACAATGGGCTCACATTTGACATGAGGTTTAGGTTCACATTTTACCTGGGTTCAAACAACAGGTTCACATTTAACTTGAGGTTTTGGTTCACATTTGACCTGGTTTAAAACAACTTGTTCACATTTGACCTGAGGTTTAGGTTCACATTTTACCCAATTTCAAACAACGAGTTCACATTTGACCAGAGGTTTAGGTTCACATTTGACCTGGTTTCAAACAATGGGTTCACATTTGACCTAGGGTTTAGATTCACATTTGACCTGATTTCAAATAACGGGTTCACATTTAACCTGAGGTTTTGGTTCACATTTGACCTGGTTTCAAACAACGGGTTCACATTTGACCTGAGGTTTAGATTCATATTTGACCTGGTTTCAAAAACGGGTTCACATTTGACCTGGGGTTTTGGTTCACATTTGACTTGGTTTCATAGAACGGGTACACATTTGATCCGAGGTTTAGCTTCATATTTGACCTTGGTTCACATTTGACCTCAGATTTAGGTTCACATTTGACCTGGTTTCAAACAACATGTTCACATTTGACCTGAGGTTTAGGTTCACATTTGACCTGGTTTCAAACAACGGGTTCACATTTGACCAGAGGTTTTGGATCACATTTGACCTGTTTTCAAACAATGGGTTCACATTTGGCCTGAGGTTTAGGTTCACATTTGACCTGGGTTCTAAACAACGGGTTCA
The DNA here is from genome assembly GCA_022829125.1 of Lathyrus tuberosus. Classification (NCBI taxonomy): domain Eukaryota; kingdom Viridiplantae; phylum Streptophyta; class Magnoliopsida; order Fabales; family Fabaceae; genus Lathyrus; species Lathyrus tuberosus. The sequence continues at coordinate 7,177,627 of JALAZF010000304.1, forward strand.
CATTTGACCTGAGGTTTAGGTTCACATTTGACCTGGTTTCAAACAACGGGTTCACATTTGACCTGGGGTTTAGGTTCACATTTGACCTTATTTCAAACAACGGGTTCACATTTAACCTGAGGTTTTGGTTCACATTTGACCTGGTTTCAAACAACGGGTTCACATTTGACCTGAGGTTTAGGTTCACATTTGACCTGGCTTCAAACAACATGTTCACATTTGACCTGAGGTTTAGATTCATATTTGACCTGGTTTTAAACAACGGGTTCACATTTGACCTGGGGTTTTGGTTCACATTTGACTTGGTTTCATAGAACGGGTACACATTTGATCCGAGGTTTAGCTTCACATTTGACCTTGGTTTCAAACAACATGTTCACATTTGACCTCAGATTTAGGTTCACATTTGACCTGGTTTCAAACAACATGTTCACATTTGACCTGAGGTTTAGGTTCACATTTGACCTGGTTTCAAACAACGGGTTCACATTTGACCTGAGGTTTTGGATCACATTTGACCTGTTTTCAAACAATGGGTTCACATTTGACCTGAGGTTTAGGTTCACATTTGGCCTGGGTTCTAAACAACGGGTTCACATTTGACCTGAGGTTTAGGTTCACATTTGACCTGGTTTCAAACAACGGGTTCACATTTGACCTGAGGTTTAGGGTCACATTTGACCTTGTTTCAAACAACGGGTTCACATTTGACCTGAGGTTTTGGTTCACATTTGACCTGGTTTCAAACAACGGGTTCACATTTGACCTGAGGTTTAGGTTCACATTTGACCTGGCTTCAAACAACATGTTCACATTTGACCTGAGGTTTAGATTCATATTTGACCTGGTTTTAAACAACGGGTTCACATTTGACCTGAGGTTTAGGTTCACATTTTACCCAATTTCAAACAACGAGTTCACATTTGACCAGAGGTTTAGGTTCACATTTGACCTGGTTTCAAACAATGGGTTTACATTTGACCTAGGGTTTAGGTTCACATTTGACCTGATTTCAAACAACGGGTTCACATTTAACCTGAGGTTTTGGTTCACATTTGACCTGGTTTCAAACAACGGGTTCACATTTGACCTGAGGTTTAGGTTCACATTTAACCTGGTTTAAAACAACATGTTCACGTTTGACCCGAGGTTTAGATTCATATTTGACCTGGTTTCAAACAACGAATTCACATTTAACCTGAGGTTTTGGTTCACATTTTACTTGGTTTCACAGAACGGGTTCACATTTGACCTGAGGTTTAGCTTCACATTTGACCTTGGTTCACATTTGACCTGAGATTTAGGTTCACATTTGACCTGGTTTCAAACAACAGGTTCACGTTTGACCTGAGGTTTAGGTTCACATTTGACCTGGTTTCAAACAACATTTGACCTGAGGTTTAGGTTCACATTTGACCTGTTTTCAAACAACGGGTTCACATTTGGCCTGAGGTTTAGGATCACATTTGACCTGGGTTCAAACAACAGGTTCACATTTGACCTGATGTTTTGGTTCACATTTGACCTGGTTTCAAACAACGGGTTCACATTTGACCTGAGGTTTAGGTTCATATTTGACCTAGTTTCAAACAACGGGTTCCCATTTGACCGAGGTTTAGGTTCACATTTGACCTGGGGTTTAGGTTCACATTTGACCTGGTTTTGGTTCACATTTGACATGGATTCAAACAACGGGTTCACATTTGACCTGGGGTTTAGGTTCACATTTGACCTGGTTTCAAACAACAGGTTCACATTTGACCTGAGGTTTTGGTTCACATTTGACCTGGTTTCAAACAATGGGTTTACATTTGACCTGAGGTTTAGGTTCACATTTGACCTGGGTTCAAACAATGGGTTCACATTTGACCGAGGTTTAGGTTTACATTTGACCTGGTTTCAAACTATGGGTTAACATTTGACTTGAGGTTTAGGTTCACATTTGACCTGGTCTCAAACAACGTGTTCACATTTGACTTGGGATTTAGGTTCACATTTGACCTGAGTTCAAACAACGAGTTCACATTTGACCTGAGGTTTTAGTTCACATTTGACCTGGTTTCAAACAACGGGTTCACATTTGACCCGAGGTTTAGGTTCACATTTGACCTAGTTTCAAACAACGGGTTCACATTTGACCTGAGGTTTAGGTTCATATTTGACCTAGTTTCAAACTACGGGTTCCCATTTGACCGAGGTTTAGGTTCACATTTGACCTGGTTTCAAACAACGGGTTCACATTTGACCTGAGGTTTTGGTTCACATTTGATCTGGTTTCAAACAACGGGTTCACATTTGACCTGAGGTTTAGGTTCACATTTGACCTTGTTTCAAACAATGGGCTCACATTTGACATGAGGTTTAGGTTCACATTTGACCTAGTTTCAAACAACGGGTTCACATTTGACCTGAGGTTTAGGTTCACATTTGACCTGGTTTCAAACAACGGGTTCACATTTGACCTGGGGTTTAGGTTCACATTTGACCTAATTTCAAACAACGGGTTCACATTTAACCTGAGGTTTTGGTTCACATTTGACCTGGTTTCAAACAACGGGTTCACATTTGACCTGAGGTCTAGGTTCACATTTGACCTGGTTTCAAACAACATGTTCACATTTGACCTGAGGTTTAGATTCATATTTGACCTGGTTTCAAACAACGGGTTCACATTTGACCTGGGGTTTTGGTTCACATTTGACTTGGTTTCATAGAACGGGTACACATTTGATCCGAGGTTTAGCTTCACATTTGACCTTGGTTCACATTTGACCTGAGATTTAGGTTCACATTTGACCTGGTTTCAAACAACATGTTCACATTTGACCTGAGGTTTAGGTTCACATTTGACCTGGTTTCAAACAACGGGTTCACATTTGACCTGAGGTTTAGGGTCACATTTGACCTTGTTTCAAACAACGGGTTCACATTTGACCTGAGGTTTAGGTTCACATTTGACCTGGGTTCTAAACAACGGGTTCACATTTGACCTGAGGTTTAGGTTCACATTTGACCTAGTTTCAAACAACGGGTTCACATTTGACCTGAGGTTTAGGGTCACATTTGACCTGGTTTCAAACAACGGGTTCACATTTGACCTGAGGTTTAGGGTCACATTTGACCTTGTTTCAAACAACGGGTTCACATTTGACCTGAGGTTTAGGTTCACATTTGACCTTATTTCAAACAATGGGCTCACATTTGACATGAGGTTTAGGTTCACATTTGACCTGGGTTCAAACAACATGTTCACATTTGACTTGAGGTTTTGGTTCACATTTGACCTGGTTTAAAACAACGGGTTCACATTTGACCTGAGGTTTAGGTTCACATTTTACCCAATGTCAAACAACGAGTTCACATTTGACCAGAGGTTTAGGTTCACATTTGACCTGGTTTCAAACAATGGGTTCACATTTGACCTAGGGTTTAGGTTCACATTTGACCTGATTTCAAACAACGGGTTCACATTTAACCTGAGGTTTTGGTTCACATTTGACCTGGTTTCAAACAACGGGTTCACATTTGACCTGTGGTTTAGGTTCACATTTGACCTGGTTTCAAACAACATGTTCACATTTGACCTGAGGTTTAGATTCATATTTGACCTGGTTTCAAACAACGAATTCACATTTAACCTGAGGTTTTGGTTCACATTTTACATGGTTTCATAGAACGGGTTCACATTTGACCTGAGGTTTAGCTTCACATTTGACCTTGGTTCTCATTTGACCTGAGATTTAGGTTCACATTTGACCTGGTTTCAAACAACAGGTTCACGTTTGACCTGAGGTTTAGGTTCACATTTGACCTGGTTTCAAACAACATTTGACCTGAGGTTTAGGTTCACATTTGACCTGTTTTCAAACAACGGGTTCACATTTGACCTGAGGTTTAGGATCACATTTGACCTGGGTTCAAACAACAGGTTCACATTTGACCTGGTTTCAAACAACGGGTTCACATTTGACCTGAGGTTTAGGTTCATATTTGACCTAGTTTCAAACAACGGGTTCCCATTTGACCGAGGTTTAGTTTCACATTTGACCAGGTTTCAAACAACGGGTTCACATTTGACCTGAGGTTTTGGTTCACATTTGACCTGGTTTCAAACAACGGGTTCACATTCGACCTGGGGTTTAGGTTCACATTTGACCTGGTTTTGGTTCACATTTGACATGAATTCAAACAACGGGTTCACATTTGACCTGGGGTTTAGGTTCACATTTGACCTGGTTTCAAACAACAGGTTCACATTTGACCTGAGGTTTAGGTTCACATTTGACCTGGTTTCAAACAATAGGTTCACATTTGACCTGAGGTTTTGTTTCACATTTGACCTGGTTTCAAACAACGTGTTCACATTTGACCTGAGGTTTTGGATCACATTTGACCTGTTTTCAAACAACGGGTTCACATTTGACCTGAGGTTTAGGTTCACATTTGACCTGGGTTCTAAACAACGGGTTCACATTTGACCTGAGGTTTAGGTTCACATTTGACCCAGTTTCAAACAACGGGTTCACATTTGACCTGAGGTTTAGGGTCACATTTGACCTGGTTTCAAACAACGGGTTCACATTTGACCTGAGGTTTAGGTTCATATTTGACCTAGTTTCAAACTACGGGTTCCCATTTGACCGAGGTTTAGGTTCACATTTGACCTGGTTTCAAACAACGGGTTCACATTTGACCTGAGGTTTTGGTTCACATTTGATCTGGTTTCAAACAACGGGTTCACATTTGACCTGAGGTTTAGGTTCACATTTGACCTTGTTTCAAACAATGGGCTCACATTTGACATGAGGTTTAGGTTCACATTTGACCTAGTTTCAAACAACGGGTTCACATTTGACCTGAGGTTTAGGTTCACATTTGACCTGGTTTCAAACAACGGGTTCACATTTGACCTGGGGTTTAGGTTCACATTTGACCTAATTTCAAACAACGGGTTCACATTTAACCTGAGGTTTTGGTTCACATTTGACCTGGTTTCAAACAACGGGTTCACATTTGACCTGAGGTCTAGGTTCACATTTGACCTGGTTTCAAACAACATGTTCACATTTGACCTGAGGTTTAGATTCATATTTGACCTGGTTTCAAACAACGGGTTCACATTTGACCTGGGGTTTTGGTTCACATTTGACTTGGTTTCATAGAACGGGTACACATTTGATCCGAGGTTTAGCTTCACATTTGACCTTGGTTCACATTTGACCTGAGATTTAGGTTCACATTTGACCTGGTTTCAAACAACATGTTCACATTCGACCTGAGGTTTAGGTTCACATTTGACCTGGTTTCAAACAACGGGTTCACATTTGACCTGAGGTTTAGGGTCACATTTGACCTTGTTTCAAACAACGGGTTCACATTTGACCTGAGGTTTAGGTTCACATTTGACCTGGGTTCTAAACAACGGGTTCACATTTGACCTGAGGTTTAGGTTCACATTTGACCTAGTTTCAAACAACGGGTTCACATTTGACCTGAGGTTTAGGGTCACATTTGACCTGGTTTCAAACAACGGGTTCACATTTGACCTGAGGTTTAGGGTCACATTTGACCTTGTTTCAAACAACGGGTTCACATTTGACCTGAGGTTTAGGTTCACATTTGACCTTATTTCAAACAATGGGCTCACATTTGACATGAGGTTTAGGTTCACATTTGACCTGGGTTCAAACAACATGTTCACATTTGACTTGAGGTTTTGGTTCACATTTGACCTGGTTTAAAACAACGGGTTCACATTTGACCTGAGGTTTAGGTTCACATTTTGCCCAATGTCAAACAACGAGTTCACATTTGACCAGAGGTTTAGGTTCACATTTGACCTGGTTTCAAACAATGGGTTCACATTTGACCTAGGGTTTAGGTTCACATTTGACCTGATTTCAAACAACGGGTTCACATTTAACCTGAGGTTTTGGTTCACATTTGACCTGGTTTCAAACAACGGGTTCACATTTGACCTGTGGTTTAGGTTCACATTTGACCTGGTTTCAAACAACATGTTCACATTTGACCTGAGGTTTAGATTCATATTTGACCTGGTTTCAAACAACGAATTCACATTTAACCTGAGGTTTTGGTTCACATTTTACATGGTTTCATAGAACGGGTTCACATTTGACCTGAGGTTTAGCTTCACATTTGACCTTGGTTCTCATTTGACCTGAGATTTAGGTTCACATTTGACCTGGTTTCAAACAACAGGTTCACGTTTGACCTGAGGTTTAGGTTCACATTTGACCTGGTTTCAAACAACATTTGACCTGAGGTTTAGGTTCACATTTGACCTGTTTTCAAACAACGGGTTCACATTTGACCTGAGGTTTAGGATCACATTTGACCTGGGTTCAAACAACAGGTTCACATTTGACCTGGTTTCAAACAACGGGTTCACATTTGACCTGAGGTTTAGGTTCATATTTGACCTAGTTTCAAACAACGGGTTCCCATTTGACCGAGGTTTAGGTTCACATTTGACCAGGTTTCAAACAACGGGTTCACATTTGACCTGAGGTTTTGGTTCACATTTGACCTGGTTTCAAACAACGGGTTCACATTCGACCTGGGGTTTAGGTTCACATTTGACCTGGTTTTGGTTCACATTTGACATGAATTCAAACAACGGGTTCACATTTGACCTGGGGTTTAGGTTCACATTTGACCTGGTTTCAAACAACAGGTTCACATTTGACCTGAGGTTTAGGTTCACATTTGACCTGGTTTCAAACAATAGGTTCACATTTGACCTGAGGTTTTGTTTCACATTTGACCTGGTTTCAAACAACGTGTTCACATTTGACCTGAGGTTTTGGATCACATTTGACCTGTTTTCAAACAACGGGTTCACATTTGACCTGAGGTTTAGGTTCACATTTGACCTGGGTTCTAAACAACGGGTTCACATTTGACCTGAGGTTTAGGTTCACATTTGACCCAGTTTCAAACAACGGGTTCACATTTGACCTGAGGTTTAGGGTCACATTTGACCTGGTTTCAAACAACGGGTTCACATTTGACCTGAGGTTTAGGGTCACATTTGACCTTGTTTCAAACAACGGGTTCACATTTGACCTGAGGTTTAGGTTCACATTTGACCTTGTTTCAAACAACGGGTTCACATTTGACCTGAGGTTTAGGGTCACATTTGACCTTGTTTCAAACAACGGGTTCACATTTGACCTGAGGTTTAGGTTCACATTTGACCTTGTTTCAAACAATGGGCTCACATTTGACATGAGGTTTAGGTTCACATTTGACCTGGGTTCAAACAACATGTTCACATTTGACTTGAGGATTTGGTTCACATTTGACCTGGTTTAAAACAACAGGTTCACATTTGACCTGAGGTTTAGGTTCACATTTTACCCAATTTCAAACAACGAGTTCACATTTGTACAGAGGTTTAGGTTCACATTTGACCTGGTTTCAAACAATGGGTTCACATTTAACCTGAGGTTTTGGTTCACATTTGACCTGGTTTCAAACAATGGGTTCACATTTGACCTGTGGTTTAGGTTCACATTTGACCTGGTTTCAAACAACATGTTCACATTTGACCTGAGGTTTAGATTCATATTTGACCTGGTTTCAAACAACGAATTCACATTTAACCTGAGGTTTTGGTTCACATTTTACATGGTTTCATAGAACGGGTTCACATTTGACCTGAGGTTTAGCTTCACATTTGACCTTGGTTCTCATTTGACCTGAGATTTAGGTTCACATTTGACCTGGTTTCAAACAACAGGTTCACGTTTGACCTGAGGTTTAGGTTCACATTTGACCTGGTTTCAAACAACATTTGACCTGAGGTTTAGGTTCACATTTGACCTGTTTTCAAACAACGGGTTCACATTTGACCTGAGGTTTAGGATCACATTTGACCTGGGTTCAAACAACAGGTTCACATTTGACCTGATGTTTTGGTTCACATTTGACCTGGTTTCAAACAACGGGTTCACATTTGACCTGAGGTTTAGGTTCATATTTGACCTAGTTTCAAACAACGGGTTCCCATTTGACCGAGGTTTAGGTTCACATTTGACCTGGTTTCAAACAACGGGTTCACATTTGACCTGAGGTTTTGGTTCACATTTGACCTGGTTTCGAACAACGGGTTCACATTCGACCTGGGGTTTAGGTTCACATTTGACCTGGTTTTGGTTCACATTTGACATGAATTCAAACAACAGGTTCACATTTGACCTGGGGTTTAGGTTCACATTTGACCTGGTTTCAAACAACAGGTTCACATTTGACCTGAGGTTTTGGTTCACGTTTGACCTGGTTTCAAACAATAGGTTTACATTTGACCTGAGGTTTAGGTTCACATTTGACCTGGGTTCAAACAATGGGTTCACATTTGAACGAGGTTTAGGTTTACATTTGACCTGATTTCAAACTACGGGTTCACATTTGACTTGAGGTTTAGGTTCACATTTGACCTGGTCTCCAACAACGAGTTCACATTTGACTTGGGATTCAGGTTCACATTTGACCTGAGTTCAAACAACGGGTTCACATTTGACCTGAGGTTTTAGTTCACATTTGACCTGGTTTCAAACAACGGGTTCACATTTGACCCGAGGTTTTGGTTCACATTTGACCTAGTTTCAAACAACGGGTTCACATTTGACCTGAGGTTTAGGTTCATATTTGACCTAGTTTCAAACAACGGGTTCCCATTTGACCGAGGTTTAGGTTCACGTTTGACCTGGTTTCAAACAACGGGTTCACATTTGACCTGAGGTTTTGGTTCACATTTGATCTGGTTTCAAACAACGGGTTCACATTTCACCTGAGGTTTAGGTTCACATTTGACCTTGTTTCAAACAATGGGCTCACATTTGACATGAGGTTTAGGTTCACATTTGACCTAGTTTCAAACAACGGGTTCACATTTGACCTGAGGTTTAGGTTCAAATTTGACCTGGTTTCAAACAACGGGTTCACATTTGACCTGAGGTTTTAGTTCACATTTAACCTGGTTTCAAACAATGGGTTCACATTTGACCTGAGGTTTAGGTTCACATTTGACCTGGGTTCAAACAACAGGTTCACATTTAACCTGAGGTTTTGGTTCACATTTGACCTGGTTTAAAACAACGGGTTCACATTTGACCTGAGGTTTAGGTTCACATTTTACCTAATTTCAAACAACGAGTTCACATTTGACCTGAGGTTTAGGTTCACATTTGACCTGGTTTCAAACAACAGGTTCACATTTGACCTGGGGTTTAGGTTCACATTTGACCTAATTTCAAACAACGGGTTCACATTTAACCTGAGGTTTTGGTTCACATTTGACCTGGTTTCAAACAACGGGTTCACATTTGACCTGAGGTTTAGGTTCACATTTGACCTGGTTTCAAACAACATGTTCACATTTGACCTGAGGTTTAGATTAATATTTGACCTGGTTTCAAACAACGGGTTCACATTTGACCTGGGGTTTTGGTTCACATTTGACTTGGTTTCATAGAACGGGTACACATTTGATCTGAGGTTTAGCTTCAGATTTGACCTTGGTTCACATTTGACCTGAGATTTAGGTTCACATTTGACCTGGTTTCAAACAACAGGTTCACATTTGACCTGAGGTTTAGGTTCACATTTGACCTGGTTTCAAACAATAGGTTCACATTTGACCTGAGGTTTTGTTTCACATTTGACCTGGTTTCAAACAACGTGTTCACATTTGACCTGAGGTTTTGGATCACATTTGACCTGTTTTCAAACAACGGGTTCACATTTGACCTGAGGTTTAGGTTCACATTTGACCTGGGTTCTAAACAACAGGTTCACATTTGACCTGAGGTTTAGGTTCACATTTGACCCAGTTTCAAACAACGGGTTCACATTTGACCTGAGGTTTAGGGTCACATTTGACCTGGTTTCAAACAACGGGTTCACATTTGACCTGAGGTTTAGGGTCACATTTGACCTTGTTTCAAACAACGGGTTCACATTTGACCTGAGGTTTAGGTTCACATTTGACCTTGTTTCAAACAATGGGCTCACATTTGACATGAGGTTTAGGTTCACATTTGACCTGGGTTCAAACAACAGGTTCACATTTGACTTGAGGTTTTGGTTCACATTTGACCTAGTTTAAAACAACGGGTTCACATTTGACCTGAGGTTTAGGTTCACATTTTACCCAATTTAAAACATCGAGTTGACATTTGACCAGAGGTTTAGGTTCACATTTGACCTGGTTTCAAAAAATGGGTTCACATTTGACCTGGGGTTTAGGTTCACATTTGACCTGATTTCAAACAACGGGTTCACATTTAACCTGAGGTTTTGGTTCACATTTGACCTGGTTTCAAACAACGGGTTCACATTTGACCTGAGGTTTAGGTTCACATTTGACCTGGTTTCAAACAATATGTTCACATTTGACCTGAGGTTTAGATTCATATTTGACCTGGTTTCAAACAATGGGTTCACATTTGACCTGAGGTTTAGGTTCACATTTGACCTGGGTTCAAACAACATGTTCACATTTGACCTGAGGTTTTGGTTCACATTTGACCTGGTTTAAAACAACGGGTTCACATTTGACCTGAGGTTTAGGTTCACATTTTCCCTAATTTCAAACAACGAGTTCACATTTGACCTGAGGTTTAGGTTCACATTTGTCCTAGTTTCAAACAACGGGTTCACATTTGACCTAGGGTTTAGGTTCACATTTGACCTAATTTCAAACAACGGGTTCACATTTAACCTGAGGTTTTGGTTCACATTTGACCTGGTTTCAAACAACGGGTTCACATTTGACCTGAGGTTTAGGTTCACATTTGACCTGGTTTCAAACAACATGTTCACATTTGACCTGAGGTTTAGATTCATATTTGACCTGGTTTCAAACAACGGGTTCACATTTGACCTGGGGTTTTGGTTCACATTTGACTTGGTTTCATAGAACGGGTACACATTTGATCTGAGGTTTAGCTTCACATTTGACCTTGGTTCACATTTGACCTGAGATTTAGGTTCACATTTGACCTGGTTTCAAACAACAGGTTCACTTTTGACCTGAGGTTTAGGTTCACATTTGACCTGGTTTCAAACAATAGGTTCACATTTGACCTGAGGTTTTGTTTCACATTTGACCTGGTTTCAAACAACGTGTTCACATTTGACCTGAGGTTTTGGATCACATTTGACCTATTTTCAAACAACGGGTTCACATTTGACCTGAGGTTTAGGTTCACATTTGACCTGGGTTCTAAACAACGGGTTCACATTTGACCTGAGGTTTAGGTTCACATTTGACCTAGTTTCAAACAACGGGTTCACATTTGACCTGAGGTTTAGGGTCACATTTGACCTGGTTTCAAACAATGGGTTCACATTTGACCTGAGGTTTAGGGTCACATTTGACCTTGTTTCAAACAACGGGTTCACATTTGACCTGAGGTTTAGGTTCACATTTGACCTTGTTTCAAACAATGGGCTCAAATTTGACATGAGGTTTAGGTTCACATTTGACCTGGGTTCAAACAACAGGTTCACATTTGACTTGAGGTTTTGGTTCACATTTGACCTAGTTTAAAACAACGGGTTCACATATGACCTGAGGTTTAGGTTCACATTTTACCCAATTTCAAACATCGAGTTGACATTTGACCAGAGGTTTAGGTTCACATTTGACCTGGTTTCAAACAATGGGTTCACTTTTGACCTGGGGTTTAGGTTCACATTTGACCTGATTTCAAACAACGGGTTCACATTTAACCTGAGGTTTTGGTTCATATTTGACCTGGTTTCAAACAACGGGTTCACATTTGACCTGAGGTTTAGGTTCACATTTGGCCTGGTTTCAAACAATATGTTCACATTTGACCTGAGGTTTAGATTCATATTTGACCTGGTTTCAAACAACGGGTTCACATTTAACCTGAGGTTTTGGTTCACATTTTACTTGGTTTCATAGAACGGGTTCACATTTAACCTGAGGTTTAGCTTCACATTTGACCTTGGTTCACATTTGACCTGAGATTTAGGTTAACATTTGACCTGGTTTCAAACAACAGGTTCAGGTTTGACCTGAGGTTTAGGTTCACATTTGACCTGGTTTCAAACAACATTTGTCCTGAGGTTTAGGTTCACATTTGACCTGTTTTCAAACAACAGGTTCACATTTGACCTGAGGTTTAGGATCACATTTGACCTGGGTTCAAACAACAGGTTCACATTTGACCTGAGGTTTTGGTTCACATTTGACCTGGTTTCAAACAACGGGTTCACATTTGACCTGAGGTTTAGGTTTATATTTGACCTAGTTTCAAACAACGGGTTCCCATTTGATCGAGGTTTAGGTTCATATTTGACCTGGTTTCAAATAACGGGTTCACATTTGACCTGAGGTTTTGGTTCACATTTGATCTGGTTTCAAACAACGGGTTCACAATTGACCTGAGGTTTAGGTTCACATTTGACCTTGTTTCAAACAATGGGCTCACATTTGACATGAGGTTTAGGTTCACATTTGACCTAGTTTCAAACAACGGGTTCACATTTGACCTGAGGTTTAGGTTCACATTTGACCTGGTTTCAAACAACGGGTTCACATTTGACCTGAGGTTTTAGTTCACATTTGACCTGGTTTCAAACAATGGGTTCACATTTGACCTGAGGTTTAGGTTCACATTTGACCTGGGTTCAAACAACAGGTTCACATTTGACCTGAGGTTTTGGTTCACATTTGACCTGGGTTAAAACAACGGGTTCACATTTGACCTGAGGTTTAGGTTCATATATTACCAAATTTCAAACAACGAGTTCACATTTGACCTGAGGTTTAGGTTCACATTTGACCTGGTTTCAAACAACGGGTTCACATTTGACCTGGGGTTTAGGTTCACATTTGACCTTATTTCAAACAACGGGTTCACATTTAACCTGAGGTTTTGGTTCACATTTGACCTGGTTTCAAACAACGGGTTCACATTTGACCTGAGGTTTAGGTTCACATTTGACCTGGTTTCAAACAACATGTTCACATTTGACCTGAGGTTTAGATTCATATTTGACCTGGTTTCAAACAACGGGTTCACATTTGACCTTGGGTTTTGGTTCACATTTAACTTGGTTTCATAGAACGGGTACACATTTGATCTGAGGTTTAGCTTCACATTTGACCTTGGTTCACATTTGACCTGAGATTTAGGTTCACATTTGACCTGGTTTCAAACAAGAGGTACACATTTGACCTGAGGTTTAGGTTCACATTTTACTTGGATTCAAACAACAGGTTCACATTTGACCTGAGGTTTTGTTTCACATTTGACCTGGTTTCAAACAACGGGTTCACATTTGACCTGAGGTTTTGGATCACATTTGACGTATTTTCAAACAACGGGTTCACATTTGACCTGAGGTTTAGGTTCACATTTGACCTGGGTTCTAAACAACGGGTTCACATTTGACCTGAGGTTTAGGTTCACATTTGACCTAGTTTCAAACAACGGGTTCACATTTGACCTGAGGTTTAGGGTCACATTTGACCTGGTTTCAAACAACGGGTTCACATTTGACCTGAGGTTTAGGGTCACATTTGACCTTGTTTCAAACAACGGGTTCACATTTGACCTGAGGTTTAGGTTCACATTTGACCTTGTTTCAAACAATGGGCTCACATTTGACATGAGGTTTAGGTTCACATTTGACCTGGGTTCAAACAACAGGTTCACATTTGACTTGAGGTTTTGGTTCACATTTGACCTAGTTTAAAACAACGGGTTCACATTTGACCTGAGGTTTAGGTTCACATTTTACCCAATTTCAAACAACGAGTTCACATTTAACCAGAGGTTTAGGTTCACATTTGACCTGGTTTCAAACAATGGGTTCACATTTGACCTGGGGTTTAGGTTCACATTTGACCTGATTTCAAACAACGGGTTCACATTTAACCTGAGGTTTTGGTTCACATTTGACCTGGTTTCAAACAACGGGTTCACATTTAACCTGAGGTTTTGGTTCACATTTGACCTGGTTTCAAACAACGGGTTCACATTTGACCTGAGGTTTAGGTTCACATTTGACCTGGTTTCAAACAACATGTTCACATTTGACCTGGGGTTTAGATTCATGTTTGACCTGGTTTCAAACAACGGGTTCACATTTAACCTGAGGTTTTGGTTCACATTTTACTTGGTTTCATAGAACGGGTTCACATTTGACCTGAGGTTTAGCTTCACATTTGACCTTGGTTCACATTTGACCTGAGATTTAGGTTCACATTTGACCTGGTTTCAAACAACAGGTTCACGTTTGACCTGAGGTTTAGGTTCACATTTGACCTGGTTTCAAACAACATTTGTCCTGAGGTTTAGGTTCACATTTGACCTATTTTCAAACAACGGGTTCACATTTGACCTGAGGTTTAGGATCACATTTGACCTGGGTTCAAACAACAGGTTCACATTTGACCTGAGGTTTTGGTTCACATTTGACCTGGTTTCAAACAACGGGTTCACATTTGACCTGAGGTTTAGGTTCATATTTGACTTAGTTTCAAACAACGGGTTCCCATTTGACCGAGGTTTAGGTTCACATTTGACCTGGTTTCAAACAACGGGTTCACATTTGACCTAAGGTTTAGGTTCACATTTGACCTGGTTTCAAACAACGGTTTCACATTTGACCTGGGGTTTAGGTTCACATTTGACCTGGTTTTGGTTCACATTTGACATGGATTCAAAAAACGGGTTCACATTTGACCTGGGGTTTAGGTTCACATTTGACCTGGTTTCAAACAACAGGTTCACATTTGACCTGAGGTTTTGGTTCACATTTGACCTGGTTTAAAACAATGGTTTTACATTCGACCTGAGGTTTAGGTTCACATTTGACCTAGGTTCAAACAATGGGTTCACATTTGACCGAGGTTTAGGTTTACATTTGACCTGGTTTCAAACAACGGGTTCACATTTGACTTGAGGTTTAGGTTCACATTTGACTTGAGATTTAGGTTCACATTTGACTTGAGTTCAAACAACGGGTTCACATTTGACCTGAGGTTTTAGTTCAGATTTGACCTAGTTTCAAACAACGGGTTCACATTTGACCTGAGGTTTAGGTTCACATTTGACCTAGTTTCAAACAACGGGTTCACATTTGACCGACGTTTAGGTTTACATTTAACCTGGTTTCAAACAACGGGTTCACATTTGACTTGAGGTTTAGGTTCACATTTGACCTGGTTTCAAACAACGGGTTCACATTTGACTTGGGGTTTAGGTTCACGATTGACATGGTTTCAAACAACGGGTTCACATTTAAATTGGGGTTTAGGTTCACATTTGACCTGAGGTTTAGGTTCACATTTGACCCGTTTTCAAACAACGGGTTCACTTTGACCTGAGGTTTAGGATCACATTTGACCTGGTTCAAACAACGGGTTCACATTTGACCTGAGGTTTTGGTTCACATTTGACCGGGTTTCAAACAACGGGTTCACATTTGACCTGTGGTTTAGGTTCATATTTGACCTAGTTTCAAACAACGGGTTCCCATTTGACCGAGGTTTAGGTTCACATTTGACCTGGTATCAAACAACGGGTTCACATTTGACTTGAGGTTTAGGTTCACATTTGACCTGGTTTCAAACAAAGGGTTCACATTTAAATTGGGGTTTAGGTTCACATTTGACCTGAGGTTTAGGTTCACATTTGACCTGGTTTCAAACAACGGGTTCAGATTTGACATGAGGTTTAGGTTCAGATTTGACCTGGTTTCAAACAACGGATTCAAATTTGACCCGAGGTTTAGGGTCAAATTTGACCTGGTTTAAAACAACGGGTTCACATTTGACCTGAGGTTTTGGTTCACATTTGACCTGGTTTCAAACAAGGGGTTTACATTTGACCTGAGGCTTAGCTTGACATTTGACCTGGGTTCAAACAACGGGTTCACATTTGACCGATGTTTAGGTTTACATTTGACCTGGTCTCAAACAACGAGTTCACATTTGACTTGAGGTTTAGGTTCACATTTGACCTGAGTTCAAACAACGGGTTCACATTTGACCTGAGGTTTTGGTTCACATTTGACCTGGTTTCAAACAACGGCTTCACGTTTGACCTGAGGTTTAGGTTCACATTTGACCTAGTTTCAAACAACGGGTTCACATTTGAGTTGAGGTTTAGGTTCACATTTGACCTGGTTTCAAACAACGGGTTCACATTTGACCTGGGGTTTAGGTTCACATTTGACCTGCTTTTGGTTCACATTTGACATGGTTTCAACCAACGGGTTCACTTTTGACCTAGGGTTTAGGTTCACATTTGACCTAGTTTCAAACAACGGGTTCACAATTGACCTGAGGTTTAGGTTTACATTTGACTTGGTTTCAAACAACGGGTTCACATTTGACCTGAGATCTAGGTTAACATTTGACCTGGTTTCAAGCAACGGGTTCCCATTTGACCTGAGGTTTTGGTTCACATTTGACCTGGTTTGAAACAACGGGTTCACATTTGACCTGAGGTTTATGTTCACATTTGACCTGGGTTCAAACAACAGGTTCACATATGACCTAAGGTTTTGGTTCACATTTGACCTAGTTTCAAACAACCGGTTCACATTTGACCTGAGTTTGGGTTCACATTTGACCTAGTTTCAAACAACGGGTTCACATTTGACCTGAGGTTTAGGTTCACATTTGACCTGATTTCAAACAACGGGGTCATATTTAACCTGAGGTTTAGGTTCACATTTGACCTGGTTTCAAACAACGGGTTCAAATTTGACCTAGGATTTAGGTTCACATTTGACCTGGTTTCAAACAATGGGTTCACATTTGACCTTGTTTCAAACAACGGGTTCACATTTGACCTGAGGTTTAGGTTCACATTTAACCTGGGTTCAAACAACGGGTTCATATTTGACCTGAGGTTTTGGTTCACATTTGACTTGGTTTCAAACAACGGGTTCACATTTGACCGTAGGTTTAGGTTCACATTTGACCTAATTTTAAACAACAGGTTCACATTTGACCTGGGGTTTAGGTTCACATTTGACCCGGTTTCAAACAACGGGTTCACATTTGACCTGAGGTTTAGGTTCACATTTCACCTGGTTTCAAACAACAGGTTCACATTTCACCTGGGGTTTAGGTTCACATTTGACCTGCTTTTGGTTCACATTGGACCTGGTTTCAAACAACGGGTTCACATTTGACCTGAGGTTTAGGTTCACATTTGACCTGGTTTCAAACAACATGTTCACATTTGACCTGGGGTTTAGATTCATATTTGACCTGGTTTCAAACAACGGGTTCACATTTAACCTGAGGTTTTGGTTCACATTTTACTTGGTTTCATAGAACGGGTTCACATTTGACCTGAGGTTTAGCTTCACATTTGACCTTGGTTCAAATTTGACCTGAGATTTAGGTTCACATTTGACCTGGTTTCAAACAACAGGTTCACCTTTGACCTGAGGTTTAGGTTCACATTTGACCTGGGTTCAAACAACAGGTTCACATTTGACCTGAGGTTTTGGTTCACATTTGACCTGGTTTCAAACAGCGGGTTCACATTTGACCTGAGGTTTAGGTTCATATTTGACTTAGTTTCAAACAACGGGTTCCCATTTGACCGAGGTTTAGGTTCTAATTTGACCTGGTTTCAAACAACGGGTTCACATTTGACCTGAGGTTTAGGTTCACATTTGACCTGGTTTCAAACAACGGTTTCACATTTGACCTGGGGTTTAGGTTCACATTTGACCTGGTTTTGGTTCACATTTGACATGGATTCAAAAAACGGGTTCACATTTGACCTGGGGTTTAGGTTCACATTTGACCTGGTTTCAAACAACAGGTTCACATTTGACCTGAGGTTTTGGTTCACATTTGACCTGGTTTCAAACAATGGTTTTACATTCGACCTGAGGTTTAGGTTCACATTTGACCTAGGTTCAAACAATGGGTTCACATTTGACCGAGGTTTAGGTTTACATTTGACCTGGTTTCAAACAACGGGTTCACATTTGACTTGAGGTTTAGGTTCACATTTGACCTGGTCTCAAACAACGAGTTCACATTTGACTTGAGATTTAGGTTCACATTTGACCTGAGTTCAAACAACGGGTTCACATTTGACCTGAGGTTTTAGTTCAGATTTGACCTAGTTTCAAACAACGGGTTCACATTTGACCTGAGGTTTAGGTTCACATTTGACCTAGTTTCAAACAACGGGTTCACATTTGACCGACGTTTAGGTTTACATTTAACCTGGTTTCAAACAACGGGTTCACATTTGAATTGAGGTTTAGGTTCACATTTGACCTGGTTTCAAACAACGGGTTCACATTTGACTTGGGGTTTAGGTTCACGATTGACATGGTTTCAAACAACGGGTTCACATTTAAATTGGGGTTTAGGTTCACATTTGACCTGAGGTTTAGGTTCACATTTGACCCGTTTTCAAACAACGGGTTCACTTTGACCTGAGGTTTAGGATCACATTTGACCTGGTTCAAACAACGGGTTCACATTTGACCTGAGGTTTTGGTTCACATTTGACCTGGTTTCAAACAACGGGTTCACATTTGACCTGTGGTTTAGGTTCATATTTGACCTAGTTTCAAACAACGGGTTCCCATTTGACCGAGGTTTAGGTTCACATTTGACCTGGTATCAAACAACGGGTTCACATTTGACTTGAGGTTTAGGTTCACATTTGACCTGGTATCAAACAACGGGTTCACATTTGACTTGAGGTTTAGGTTCACATTTGACCTGGTTTCAAACAAAGGGTTCACATTTAAATTGGGGTTTAGGTTCACATTTGACCTGGTTTCAAACAGCGGGTTCACATTTGACCTGAGGTTTAGGTTCATATTTGACTTAGTTTCAAACAACGGGTTCCCATTTGACCGAGGTTTAGGTTCTAATTTGACCTGGTTTCAAACAACGGGTTCACATTTGACCTGAGGTTTAGGTTCACATTTGACCTGGTTTCAAACAACGGTTTCACATTTGACCTGGGGTTTAGGTTCACATTTGACCTGGTTTTGGTTCACATTTGACATGGATTCAAAAAACGGGTTCACATTTGACCTGGGGTTTAGGTTCACATTTGACCTGGTTTCAAACAACAGGTTCACATTTGACCTGAGGTTTTGGTTCACATTTGACCTGGTTTCAAACAATGGTTTTACATTCGACCTGAGGTTTAGGTTCACATTTGACCTAGGTTCAAACAATGGGTTCACATTTGACCGAGGTTTAGGTTTACATTTGACCTGGTTTCAAACAACGGGTTCACATTTGACTTGAGGTTTAGGTTCACATTTGACCTGGTCTCAAACAACGAGTTCACATTTGACTTGAGATTTAGGTTCACATTTGACCTGAGTTCAAACAACGGGTTCACATTTGACCTGAGGTTTTAGTTCAGATTTGACCTAGTTTCAAACAACGGGTTCACATTTGACCTGAGGTTTAGGTTCACATTTGACCTAGTTTCAAACAACGGGTTCACATTTGACCGACGTTTAGGTTTACATTTAACCTGGTTTCAAACAACGGGTTCACATTTGAATTGAGGTTTAGGTTCACATTTGACCTGGTTTCAAACAACGGGTTCACATTTGACTTGGGGTTTAGGTTCACGATTGACATGGTTTCAAACAACGGGTTCACATTTAAATTGGGGTTTAGGTTCACATTTGACCTGAGGTTTAGGTTCACATTTGACCCGTTTTCAAACAACGGGTTCACTTTGACCTGAGGTTTAGGATCACATTTGACCTGGTTCAAACAACGGGTTCACATTTGACCTGAGGTTTTGGTTCACATTTGACCTGGTTTCAAACAACGGGTTCACATTTGACCTGTGGTTTAGGTTCATATTTGACCTAGTTTCAAACAACGGGTTCCCATTTGACCGAGGTTTAGGTTCACATTTGACCTGGTATCAAACAACGGGTTCACATTTGACTTGAGGTTTAGGTTCACATTTGACCTGGTATCAAACAACGGGTTCACATTTGACTTGAGGTTTAGGTTCACATTTGACCTGGTTTCAAACAAAGGGTTCACATTTAAATTGGGGTTTAGGTTCACATTTGACCTGAGGTTTAGGTTCACATTTGACCTGGTTTCAAACAATGGGTTCAGATTTGACATGAGGTTTAGGTTCAGATTTGACTTGGTTTCAAACAACGGGTTCAAATTTGACCCGAGGTTTAGGTTCAAATATGACCTGGTTTCAAACAACGGGTTCACATTTTACCTGAGGTTTTGGTTCACATTTGACCTGGTTTCAAACAAGGGGTTTACATTTGACCTGAGGCTTAGCTTGACATTTGACCTGGGTTCAAACAACGGGTTCACATTTGACCGATGTTTAGGTTTACATTTGACCTGGTCTCAAACAACGAGTTCACATTTGACTTGAGGTTTAGGTTCACATTTGACCTGAGTTCAAACAACGGGTTCACATTTGACCTGAGGTTTTGGTTCACATTTGACCTAGTTTCAAACAACGGCTTCACGTTTGACCTGAGGTTTAGGTTCACATTTGACCTAGTTTCAAACAACGGGTTCACATTTGACCGAGGTTTAGGTTTACATTTGACCTAGTTTCAAACAACGGGTTCACATTTGAGTTGAGGTTTAGGTTCACATTTGACCTGGTTTCAAACAACGGGTTCACATTTGACCTGGGGTTTAGGTTCACATTTGACCTGCTTTTGGTTCACATTTGACATGGTTTCAACCAACGGGTTCACTTTTGACCTAGGGTTTAGGTTCACATTTGACCTAGTTTCAAACAACGGGTTCACAATTGCCCTGAGGTTTAGGTTTACATTTGACTTGGTTTCAAACAACGGGTTCACATTTGACCTGAGATCTAGGTTAACATTTGACCTGGTTTCAAGCAACGGGTTCCCATTTGACCTGAGGTTTTGGTTCACATTTGACCTGGTTGGAAACAACGGGTTCACATTTGACCTGAGGTTTATGTTCACATTTGACCTGGGTTCAAACAACAGGTTCACATATGACCTAAGGTTTTGGTTCACATTTGACCTAGTTTCAAACAACCGGTTCACATTTGACTTGAGTTTGGGTTCACATTTGACCTTGTTTCAAACAACGGGTTCACATTTGACCTGAGGTTTAGGTTCACATTTGACTTGATTTCAAACAACGGGGTCATATTTAACCTGAGGTTTAGGTTCACATTTGACCTGGTTTCAAACAACGGGTTCAAATTTGACCTAGGATTTAGGTTCACATTTGACCTGGTTTCAAACAATGGGTTCACATTTGACCTGAGGTTTTGGTTCACATTTGACCTTGTTTCAAACAACGGGTTCACATTTGACCTGAGGTTTAGGTTCACATTTAACCTGGGTTCAAACAACAGGTTCACATTTGACCTGAGGTTTTGGTTCACATTTGACCTGGTTTCAAACAGCGGGTTCACATTTGACCTGAGGTTTAGGTTCATATTTGACTTAGTTTCAAACAACGGGTTCCCATTTGACCGAGGTTTAGGTTCTAATTTGACCTGGTTTCAAACAACGGGTTCACATTTGACCTGAGGTTTAGGTTCACATTTGACCTAGTTTCAAACAACGAGTTCACATTTGACCTGAGGTTTAGGTTCACATTTGACCTAGTTTCAAACAACGGGTTCACATTTGACCGACGTTTAGGTTTACATTTAACCTGGTTTCAAACAACGGGTTCACATTTGAATTGAGGTTTAGGTTCACATTTGACCTGGTTTCAAACAACGGGTTCACATTTGACTTGGGGTTTAGGTTCACGATTGACATGGTTTCAAACAACGGGTTCACATTTAAATTGGGGTTTAGGTTCACATTTGACCTGAGGTTTAGGTTCACATTTGACCCGTTTTCAAACAACGGGTTCACTTTGACCTGAGGTTTAGGATCACATTTGACCTGGTTCAAACAACGGGTTCACATTTGACCTGAGGTTTTGGTTCACATTTGACCTGGTTTCAAACAACGGGTTCACATTTGACCTGTGGTTTAGGTTCATATTTGACCTAGTTTCAAACAACGGGTTCCCATTTGACCGAGGTTTAGGTTCACATTTGACCTGGTATCAAACAACGGGTTCACATTTGACTTGAGGTTTAGGTTCACATTTGACCTGGTATCAAACAACGGGTTCACATTTGACTTGAGGTTTAGGTTCACATTTGGCCTGGTTTCAAACAAAGGGTTCACATTTAAATTGGGGTTTAGGTTCACATTTGACCTGAGGTTTAGGTTCACATTTGACCTGGTTTCAAACAATGGGTTCAGATTTGACATGAGGTTTAGGTTCAGATTTGACCTGGTTTCAAACAACGGGTTCAAATTTGACCCGAGGTTTAGGTTCAAATATGACCTGGTTTCAAACAACGGGTTCACATTTTACCTGAGGTTTTGGTTCACATTTGACCTGGTTTCAAACAAGGGGTTTACATTTGACCTGAGGCTTAGCTTGACATTTGACCTGGGTTCAAACAACGGGTTCACATTTGACCGATGTTTAGGTTTACATTTGACCTGGTCTCAAACAACGAGTTCACATTTGACTTGAGGTTTAGGTTCACATTTGACCTGAGTTCAAACAACGGGTTCACATTTGACCTGAGGTTTTGGTTCACATTTGACCTAGTTTCAAACAACGGCTTCACGTTTGACCTGAGGTTTAGGTTCACATTTGACCTAGTTTCAAACAACGGGTTCACATTTGACCGAGGTTTAGGTTTACATTTGACCTAGTTTCAAACAACGGGTTCACATTTGAGTTGAGGTTTAGGTTCACATTTGACCTGGTTTCAAACAACGGGTTCACATTTGACCTGGGGTTTAGGTTCACATTTGACCTGCTTTTGGTTCACATTTGACATGGTTTCAACCAACGGGTTCACTTTTGACCTAGGGTTTAGGTTCACATTTGACCTAGTTTCAAACAACGGGTTCACAATTGCCCTGAGGTTTAGGTTTACATTTGACTTGGTTTCAAACAACGGGTTCACATTTGACCTGAGATCTAGGTTAACATTTGACCTGGTTTCAAGCAACGGGTTCCCATTTGACCTGAGGTTTTGGTTCACATTTGACCTGGTTGGAAACAACAGGTTCACATTTGACCTGAGGTTTATGTTCACATTTGACCTGGGTTCAAACAACAGGTTCACATATGACCTAAGGTTTTGGTTCACATTTGACCTAGTTTCAAACAACCGGTTCACATTTGACCTGAGTTTGGGTTCACATTTGACCTTGTTTCAAACAACGGGTTCACATTTGACCTGAGGTTTAGGTTCACATTTGACCTGATTTCAAACAACGGGGTCATATTTAACCTGAGGTTTAGGTTCACATTTGACCTGGTTTCAAACAACGGGTTCAAATTTGACCTAGGATTTAGGTTCACATTTGACCTGGTTTCAAACAATGGGTTCACATTTGACCTGAGGTTTTGGTTCACATTTGACCTTGTTTCAAACAACGGGTTCACATTTGACCTGAGGTTTAGGTTCACATTTAACCTGGGTTCAAACAACAGGTTCACATTTGACCTGAGGTTTTGGTTCACATTTGACCTGGTTTCAAACAGCGGGTTCACATTTGACCTGAGGTTTAGGTTCATATTTGACTTAGTTTCAAACAACGGGTTCCCATTTGACCGAGGTTTAGGTTCTAATTTGACCTGGTTTCAAACAACGGGTTCACATTTGACCTGAGGTTTAGGTTCACATTTGACCTGGTTTCAAACAACGGTTTCACATTTGACCTGGGGTTTAGGTTCACATTTGACCTGGTTTTGGTTCACATTTGACATGGATTCAAAAAACGGGTTCACATTTGACCTGGGGTTTAGGTTCACATTTGACCTGGTTTCAAACAACAGGTTCACATTTGACCTGAGGTTTTGGTTCACATTTGATCTGGTTTCAAACAATGGTTTTACATTCGACCTGAGGTTTAGGTTCACATTTGACCTAGGTTCAAACAATGGGTTCACATTTGACCGAGGTTTAGGTTTACATTTGACCTGGTTTCAAACAACGGGTTCACATTTGACTTGAGGTTTAGGTTCACATTTGACCTGGTCTCAAACAACGAGTTCACATTTGACTTGAGATTTAGGTTCACATTTGATCTGAGTTCAAACAACGGGTTCACATTTGACCTGAGGTTTTAGTTCAGATTTGACCTAGTTTCAAACAACGTGTTCACATTTGACCTGAGGTTTAGGTTCACATTTGACCTAGTTTCAAACAACGGGTTCACATTTGACCGACGTTTAGGTTTACATTTAACCTGGTTTCAAACAACGGGTTCACATTTGAATTGATGTTTAGGTTCACATTTGACCTGGTTTCAAACAACGGGTTCACATTTGACTTGGGGTTTAGGTTCACGATTGACATGGTTTCAAACAACGGGTTCACATTTAAATTGGGGTTTAGGTTCACATTTGACCTGAGGTTTAGGTTCACATTTAACCCGTTTTCAAACAACGGGTTCACTTTGACCTGAGGTTTAGGATCACATTTGACCTGGTTCAAACAACGGGTTCACATTTGACCTGAGGTTTTGGTTCACATTTGACCTGGTTTCAAACAACGGGTTCACATTTGACCTGTGGTTTAGGTTCATATTTGACCTAGTTTCAAACAACGGGTTCCCATTTGACCGAGGTTTAGGTTCACATTTGACCTGGTATCAAACAACGGGTTCACATTTGACTTGAGGTTTAGGTTCACATTTGACCTGGTTTCAAACAAAGGGTTCACATTTAAATTGGGGTTTAGGTTCACATTTGACCTGAGGTTTAGGTTCACATTTGACCTGGTTTCAAACAATGGGTTCAGATTTAACATGAGGTTTAGGTTCAGATTTGACCTGGTTTCAAACAACGGATTCAAATTTGACCCGAGGTTTAGGTTCAAATTTGACCTGGTTTCAAACAACGGGTTCACATTTGACCTGAGGTTTTGGTTCACATTTGACCTGGTTTCAAACAAGGGGTTTACATTTGACCTGAGGCTTAGCTTGACATTTGACCTAGGTTCAAACAACGGGTTCACATTTGACCGATGTTTAGGTTTACATTTGACCTGGTCTCAAACAACGAGTTCACATTTGACTTGAGGTTTAGGTTCACATTTGACCTGAGTTCAAACAACGGGTTCACATTTGACCTGAGGTTTTGGTTCACATTTGACCTGGTTTCAAACAACGGCTTCACGTTTGACCTGAGGTTTAGGTTCACATTTGACCTAGTTTCAAACAACGGGTTCACATTTGACCGAGGTTTAGGTTTACATTTGACCTAGTTTCAAACAACGGGTTCACATTTGAGTTGAGGTTTAGGTTCACATTTGACCTGGTTTCAAACAACGGGTTCACATTTGACCTGGGGTTTAGGTTCACATTTGACCTGCTTTTGGTTCACATTTGACATGGTTTCAACCAACGGGTTCACTTTTGACCTAGGGTTTAGGTTCACATTTGACCTAGTTTCAAACAACGGGTTCACAATTGACCTAAGGTTTAGGTTTACATTTGACTTGGTTTCAAACAACGGGTTCACATTTGACCTGAGATCTAGGTTAACATTTGACCTGGTTTCAAGCAACGGGTTCCCATTTGACCTGAGGTTTTGGTTCACATTTGACCTGGTTGGAAACAACGGGTTCACATTTGACCTGAGGTTTATGTTCACATTTGACCTGGGTTCAAACAACAGGTTCACATATGACCTAAGGTTTTGGTTCACATTTGACCTAGTTTCAAACAACCGGTTCACATTTGACCTGAGTTTGGGTTCACATTTGACCTTGTTTCAAACAACGGGTTCACATTTGACCTGAGGTTTAGGTTCACATTTGACCTGATTTCAAACAACGGGGTCATATTTAACCTGAGGTTTAGGTTCACATTTGACCTGGTTTCAAACAACGGGTTCAAATTTGACCTAGGATTTAGGTTCACATTTGACCTGGTTTCAAACAATGGGTTCACATTTGACCTGAGGTTTTGGTTCACATTTGACCTTGTTTCAAACAACGGGTTCACATTTGACCTGAGGTTTAGGTTCACATTTAACCTGGGTTCAAACAACAGGTTCACATTTGACCTGAGGTTTTGGTTCACATTTGACCTGGTTTCAAACAGCGGGTTCACATTTGACCTGAGGTTTAGGTTCATATTTGACTTAGTTTCAAACAACGGGTTCCCATTTGACCGAGGTTTAGGTTCTAATTTGACCTGGTTTCAAACAACGGGTTCACATTTGACCTGAGGTTTAGGTTCACATTTGACCTGGTTTCAAACAACGGTTTCACATTTCACCTGGGGTTTAGGTTCACATTTGACCTGCTTTTGGTTCACATTTGACCTGGTTTCAAACAACGGGTTCACATTTGACCTGAGGTTTAGGTTCACATTTGACCTGGTTTCAAACAACATGTTCACATTTGACCTGGGGTTTAGATTCATATTTGACCTGGTTTCAAACAACGGGTTCACATTTAACCTGAGGTTTTGGTTCACATTTTACTTGGTTTCATAGAACGGGTTCACATTTGACCTGAGGTTTAGCTTCACATTTGACCTTGGTTCACATTTGACCTGAGATTTAGGTTCACATTTGACCTGGTTTCAAACAACAGGTTCACGTTTGACCTGAGGTTTAGGTTCACATTTGACCTGGGTTCAAACAACAGGTTCACATTTGACCTGAGGTTTTGGTTCACATTTGACCTGGTTTCAAACAGCGGGTTCACATTTGACCTGGTCTCAAACAACGAGTTCACATTTGACTTGAGATTTAGGTTCACATTTGACCTGAGTTCAAACAACGGGTTCACATTTGACCTGAGGTTTTAGTTCAGATTTGACCTAGTTTCAAACAACGGGTTCACATTTGACCTGAGGTTTAGGTTCACATTTGACCTAGTTTCAAACAACGGGTTCACATTTGACCGACGTTTAGGTTTACATTTAACCTGGTTTCAAACAACGGGTTCACATTTGAATTGAGGTTTAGGTTCACATTTGACCTGGTTTCAAACAACGGGTTCACATTTGACTTGGGGTTTAGGTTCACGATTGACATGGTTTCAAACAACGGGTTCACATTTAAATTGGGGTTTAGGTTCACATTTGACCTGAGGTTTAGGTTCACATTTGACCCATTTTCAAACAACGGGTTCACTTTGACCTGAGGTTTAGGATCACATTTGACCTGGTTCAAACAACGGGTTCACATTTGACCTGAGGTTTTGGTTCACATTTGACCTGGTTTCAAACAACGGGTTCACATTTGACCTGTGGTTTAGGTTCATATTTGACCTAGTTTCAAACAACGGGTTCCCATTTGACCGAGGTTTAGGTTCACATTTGACCTGGTATCAAACAACGGGTTCACATTTGACTTGAGGTTTAGGTTCACATTTGACATGGTTTCAAACAAAGGGTTCACATTTAAATTGGGGTTTAGGTTCACATTTGACCTGAGGTTTAGGTTCACATTTGACCTGGTTTCAAACAATGGGTTCAGATTTAACATGAGGTTTAGGTTCAGATTTGACTTGGTTTCAAACAACGGATTCAAATTTGACCCGAGGTTTAGGTTCAAATTTGACCTGGTTTCAAACAACGGGTTCACATTTGACCTGAGGTTTTGGTTCACATTTGACCTGGTTTCAAACAAGGGGTTTACATTTGACCTGAGGCTTAGCTTGACATTTGACCTGGGTTCAAACAACGGGTTCGCATTTGACCGATGTTTAGGTTTACATTTGACCTGGTCTCAAACAACGAGTTCAAATTTGACTTGAGGTTTAGGTTCACATTTGACCTGAGTTCAAACAACGGGTTCACATTTGACCTGAGGTTTTGGTTCACATTTGACCTGGTTTCAAACAACGGCTTCACGTTTGACCTGAGGTTTAGGTTCACATTTGACCTTGTTTCAAACAACGGGTTCACATTTGACCTGAGGTTTAGGTTCACATTTGACCTGATTTCAAACAACGGGGTCATATTTAACCTGAGGTTTAGGTTCACATTTGACCTGGTTTCAAACAACGGGTTCAAATTTGACCTAGGATTTAGGTTCACATTTGACCTGGTTTCAAACAATGGGTTCACATTTGACCTGAGGTTTTGGTTCACATTTGACCTTGTTTCAAACAACGGGTTCACATTTGACCTGAGGTTTAGGTTCACATTTAACCTGGGTTCAAACAACGGGTTCATATTTGACCTGAGGTTTTGGTTCACATTTGACTTGGTTTCAAACAACGGGTTCACATTTGACCGTAGGTTTAGGTTCACATTTGACCTAATTTTAAACAACAGGTTCACATTTGACCTGGGGTTTAGGTTCACATTTGACCCGGTTTCAAACAACGGGTTCACATTTGACCTGAGGTTTAGGTTCACATTTCACCTGGTTTCAAACAACAGGTTCACATTTCACCTGGGGTTTAGGTTCACATTTGACCTGCTTTTGGTTCACATTTGACCTGGTTTCAAACAACGGGTTCACATTTGACTTGAGGTTTAGGTTCACATTTGACCTGGTTTCAAACAACATGTTCACATTTGACCTGGGGTTTAGATTCATATTTGACCTGGTTTCAAACAACGGGTTCACATTTAACCTGAGGTTTTGGTTCACATTTGACCTGGTTTCAAACAACGGCTTCACGTTTGACCTGAGGTTTAGGTTCACATTTGACCTAGTTTCAAACAACGGGTTCACATTTGACCGAGGTTTAGGTTTACATTTGACCTAGTTTCAAACAACGGGTTCACATTTGAGTTGAGGTTTAGGTTCACATTTGACCTGGTTTCAAACAACGGGTTCACATTTGACCTGGGGTTTAGGTTCACATTTGACCTGCTTTTGGTTCACATTTGACATGGTTTCAACCAACGGGTTCACTTTTGACCTAGGGTTTAGGTTCACATTTGACCTAGTTTCAAACAACGGGTTCACAATTGACCTAAGGTTTAGGTTTACATTTGACTTGGTTTCAAACAACGGGTTCACATTTGACCTGAGATCTAGGTTAACATTTGACCTTGTTTCAAGCAACGGGTTCCCATTTGACCTGAGGTTTTGGTTCACATTTGACCTGGTTGGAAACAACGGGTTCACATTTGACCTGAGGTTTATGTTCACATTTGACCTGGGTTCAAACAACAGGTTCACATATGACCTAAGGTTTTGGTTCACATTTGACCTAGTTTCAAACAACCGGTTCACATTTGACCTGAGTTTGGGTTCACATTTGACCTTGTTTCAAACAACGGGTTCACATTTGACCTGAGGTTTAGGTTCACATTTGACCTGATTTCAAACAACGGGGTCATATTTAACCTGAGGTTTAGGTTCACATTTGACCTGGTTTCAAACAACGGGTTCAAATTTGACCTAGGATTTAGGTTCACATTTGACCTGGTTTCAAACAATGGGTTCACATTTGACCTGAGGTTTTGGTTCACATTTGACCTTGTTTCAAACAACGGGTTCACATTTGACCTGAGGTTTAGGTTCACATTTAACCTGGGTTCAAACAACGGGTTCATATTTGACCTGAGGTTTTGGTTCACATTTGACTTGGTTTCAAACAACGGGTTCACATTTGACCGTAGGTTTAGGTTCACATTTGACCTAATTTTAAACAACAGGTTCACATTTGACCTGGGGTTTAGGTTCACATTTGACCCGGTTTCAAACAACGGGTTCACATTTGACCTGAGGTTTAGGTTCACATTTCACCTGGTTTCAAACAACAGGTTCACATTTCACCTGGGGTTTAGGTTCACATTTGACCTGCTTTTGGTTCACATTTGACCTGGTTTCAAACAACGGGTTCACATTTGACCTGAGGTTTAGGTTCACATTTGACCTGGTTTCAAACAACATGTTCACATTTGACCTGGGGTTTAGATTCATATTTGACCTGGTTTCAAACAACGGGTTCACATTTAACCTGAGGTTTTGGTTCACATTTTACTTGGTTTCATAGAACGGGTTCACATTTGACCTGAGGTTTAGCTTCACATTTGACCTTGGTTCACACTTGACCTGAGATTTAGGTTCACATTTGACCTGGTTTCAAACAACAGGTTCACGTTTGACCTGAGGTTTAGGTTCACATTTGACCTGGGTTCAAACAACAGGTTCACATTTGACCTGAGGTTTTGGTTCACACTTGACCTGGTTTCAAACAGCGGGTTCACATTTGACCTGGTCTCAAACAACGAGTTCACATTTGACTTGAGATTTAGGTTCACATTTGACCTGAGTTCAAACAACGGGTTCACATTTGACCTGAGGTTTTAGTTCAGATTTGACCTAGTTTCAAACAACGGGTTCACATTTGACCTGAGGTTTAGGTTCACATTTGACCTAGTTTCAAACAACGGGTTCACATTTGACCGACGTTTAGGTTTACATTTAACCTGGTTTCAAACAACGGGTTCACATTTGAATTGAGGTTTAGGTTCACATTTGACCTGGTTTCAAACAACGGGTTCACATTTGACTTGGGGTTTAGGTTCACGATTGACATGGTTTCAAACAACGGGTTCACATTTAAATTGGGGTTTAGGTTCACATTTGACCTGAGGTTTAGGTTCACATTTGACCCATTTTCAAACAACGGGTTCACTTTGACCTGAGGTTTAGGATCACATTTGACCTGGTTCAAACAACGGGTTCACATTTGACCTGAGGTTTTGGTTCACATTTGACCTGGTTTCAAACAACGGGTTCACATTTGACCTGTGGTTTAGGTTCATATTTGACCTAGTTTCAAACAACGGGTTCCCATTTGACCGAGGTTTAGGTTCACATTTGACCTGGTATCAAACAACGGGTTCACATTTGACTTGAGGTTTAGGTTCACATTTGACATGGTTTCAAACAAAGGGTTCACATTTAAATTGGGGTTTAGGTTCACATTTGACCTGAGGTTTAGGTTCACATTTGACCTGGTTTCAAACAATGGGTTCAGATTTAACATGAGGTTTAGGTTCAGATTTGACCTGGTTTCAAACAACGGATTCAAATTTGACCCGAGGTTTAGGTTCAAATTTGACCTGGTTTCAAACAACGGGTTCACATTTGACCTGAGGTTTTGGTTCACATTTGACCTGGTTTCAAACAAGGGGTTTACATTTGACCTGAGGCTTAGCTTGACATTTGACCTGGGTTCAAACAACGGGTTCACATTTGACCGATGTTTAGGTTTACATTTGACCTGGTCTCAAACAACGAGTTCAAATTTGACTTGAGGTTTAGGTTCACATTTGACCTGAGGTTTTGGTTCACATTTGACCTGGTTTCAAACAACGGCTTCACGTTTGACCTGAGGTTTAGGTTCACATTTGACCTTGTTTCAAACAACGGGTTCACATTTGACCTGAGGTTTAGGTTCACATTTGACCTGATTTCAAACAACGGGGTCATATTTAACCTGAGGTTTAGGTTCACATTTGACCTGGTTTCAAACAACGGGTTCAAATTTGACCTAGGATTTAGGTTCACATTTGACCTGGTTTCAAACAATGGGTTCACATTTGACCTGAGGTTTTGGTTCACATTTGACCTTGTTTCAAACAACGGGTTCACATTTGACCTGAGGTTTAGGTTCACATTTAACCTGGGTTCAAACAACGGGTTCATATTTGACCTGAGGTTTTGGTTCACATTTGACTTGGTTTCAAACAACGGGTTCACATTTGACCGTAGGTTTAGGTTCACATTTGACCTAATTTTAAACAACAGGTTCACATTTGACCTGGGGTTTAGGTTCACATTTGACCCGGTTTCAAACAACGGGTTCACATTTGACCTGAGGTTTAGGTTCACATTTCACCTGGTTTCAAACAACAGGTTAACATTTCACCTGGGGTTTAGGTTCACATTTGACCTGCTTTTGGTTCACATTTGACCTGGTTTCAAACAACGGGTTCACATTTGACCTGAGGTTTAGGTTCACATTTGACCTGGTTTCAAACAACATGTTCACATTTGACCTGGGGTTTAGATTCATATTTGACCTGGTTTCAAACAACGGGTTCACATTTAACCTGAGGTTTAGGTTCACATTTGACCCGTTTTCAAACAACGGGTTCACTTTGACCTGAGGTTTAGGATCACATTTGACCTGGTTCAAACAACGGGTTCACATTTGACCTGAGGTTTTGGTTCACATTTGACCTGGTTTCAAACAACGGGTTCACATTTGACCTGTGGTTTAGGTTCATATTTGACCTAGTTTCAAACAACGGGTTCCCATTTGACCGAGGTTTAGGTTCACATTTGACCTGGTATCAAACAACGGGTTCACATTTGACTTGAGGTTTAGGTTCACATTTGACATGGTTTCAAACAAAGGGTTCACATTTAAATTGGGGTTTAGGTTCACATTTGACCTGAGGTTTAGGTTCACATTTGACCTGGTTTCAAACAATGGGTTCAGATTTAACATGAGGTTTAGGTTCAGATTTGACCTGGTTTCAAACAACGGATTCAAATTTGACCCGAGGTTTAGGTTCAAATTTGACCTGGTTTCAAACAACGGGTTCACATTTGATTTGAGGTTTTGGTTCACATTTGACCTGGTTTCAAACAAGGGGTTTACATTTGACCTGAGGCTTAGCTTGACATTTGACCTGGGTTCAAACAACGGGTTCACATTTGACCGATGTTTAGGTTTACATTTGACCTGGTCTCAAACAACGAGTTCAAATTTGACTTGAGGTTTAGGTTCACATTTGACCTGAGGTTTTGGTTCACATTTGACCTGGTTTCAAACAACGGCTTCACGTTTGACCTGAGGTTTAGGTTCACATTTGACCTTGTTTCAAACAACGGGTTCACATTTGACCTGAGGTTTAGGTTCACATTTGACCTGATTTCAAACAACGGGGTCATATTTAACCTGAGGTTTAGGTTCACATTTGACCTGGTTTCAAACAACGGGTTCAAATTTGACCTAGGATTTAGGTTCACATTTGACCTGGTTTCAAACAATGGGTTCACATTTGACCTGAGGTTTTGGTTCACATTTGACCTTGTTTCAAACAACGGGTTCACATTTGACCTGAGGTTTAGGTTCACATTTAACCTGGGTTCAAACAACGGGTTCATATTTGACCTGAGGTTTTGGTTCACATTTGACTTGGTTTCAAACAACGGGTTCACATTTGACCGTAGGTTTAGGTTCACATTTGACCTAATTTTAAACAACAGGTTCACATTTGACCTGGGGTTTAGGTTCACATTTGACCCGGTTTCAAACAACGGGTTCACATTTGACCTGAGGTTTAGGTTCACATTTCACCTGGTTTCAAACAACAGGTTAACATTTCACCTGGGGTTTAGGTTCACATTTGACCTGCTTTTGGTTCACATTTGACCTGGTTTCAAACAACGGGTTCACATTTGACCTGAGGTTTAGGTTCACATTTGACCTGGTTTCAAACAACATGTTCACATTTGACCTGGGGTTTAGATTCATATTTGACCTGGTTTCAAACAACGGGTTCACATTTAACCTGAGGTTTTGGTTCACATTTTACTTGGTTTCATAGAACGGGTTCACATTTGACCTGAGGTTTAGCTTCACATTTGACCTTGGTTCACATTTGACCTGAGATTTAGGTTCACATTTGACCTGGTTTCAAACAACAGGTTCACGTTTGACCTGAGGTTTAGGTTCACATTTGACCTGGGTTCAAACAACAGGTTCACATTTGACCTGAGGTTTTGGTTCACATTTGACCTGGTTTCAAACAGCGGGTTCACATTTGACCTGGTCTCAAACAACGAGTTCACATTTGACTTGAGATTTAGGTTCACATTTGACCTGAGGTTTTAGTTCAGATTTGACCTAGTTTCAAACAACGGGTTCACATTTGACCTGAGGTTTAGGTTCACATTTGACCTAGTTTCAAACAACGGGTTCACATTTGACCGACGTTTAGGTTTACATTTAACCTGGTTTCAAACAACGGGTTCACATTTGAATTGAGGTTTAGGTTCACATTTGACCTGGTTTCAAACAACGGGTTCACATTTGACTTGGGGTTTAGGTTCACGATTGACATGGTTTCAAACAACGGGTTCACATTTAAATTGGGGTTTAGGTTCACATTTGACCTGAGGTTTAGGTTCACATTTGACCCGTTTTCAAACAACGGGTTCACTTTGACCTGAGGTTTAGGATCACATTTGACCTGGTTCAAACAACGGGTTCACATTTGACCTGAGGTTTTGGTTCACATTTGACCTGGTTTCAAACAACGGGTTCACATTTGACCTGTGGTTTAGGTTCATATTTGACCTAGTTTCAAACAATGGGTTCCCATTTGACCGAGGTTTAGGTTCACATTTGACCTGGTATCAAACAACGGGTTCACATTTGACTTGAGGTTTAGGTTCACATTTGACATGGTTTCAAACAAAGGGTTCACATTTAAATTGGGGTTTAGGTTCACATTTGACCTGAGGTTTAGGTTCACATTTGACCTGGTTTCAAACAATGGGTTCAGATTTAACATGAGGTTTAGGTTCAGATTTGACCTGGTTTCAAACAACGGATTCAAATTTGACCCGAGGTTTAGGTTCAAATTTGACCTGGTTTCAAACAACGGGTTCACATTTGACCTGAGGTTTTGGTTCACATTTGACCTGGTTTCAAACAAGGGGTTTACATTTGACCTGAGGCTTAGCTTGACATTTGACCTGGGTTCAAACAACGGGTTCACATTTGACCGATGTTTAGGTTTACATTTGACCTGGTCTCAAACAACGAGTTCAAATTTGACTTGAGGTTTAGGTTCACATTTGACCTGAGTTCAAACAACGGGTTCACATTTGACCTGAGGTTTTGGTTCACATTTGACCTGGTTTCAAACAACGGCTTCACATTTGACCTGAGGTTTAGGTTCACATTTGACCTAGTTTCAAACAACGGGTTCACATTTGACCGAGGTTTAGGTTTACATTTGACCTAGTTTCAAACA
Organism: Lathyrus tuberosus; assembly: GCA_022829125.1. NCBI lineage: Eukaryota > Viridiplantae > Streptophyta > Magnoliopsida > Fabales > Fabaceae > Lathyrus > Lathyrus tuberosus. The sequence goes on from JALAZF010000304.1 coordinate 7,212,703, forward strand.
ACGGGTTCACATTTCAGTTGAGGTTTAGGTTCACATTTGACCTGGTTTCAAACAACGGGTTCACATTTGACCTGGGGTTTAGGTTCACATTTGACCTGCTTTTGGTTCACATTTGACATGGTTTCAACCAACGGGTTCACTTTTGACCTAGGGTTTAGGTTCACATTTGACCTAGTTTCAAACAACGGGTTCACAATTGACCTGAGGTTTAGGTTTACATTTGACTTGGTTTCAAACAACGGGTTCACATTTGACCTGAGATCTAGGTTAACATTTGACCTGGTTTCAAGCAACGGGTTCCCATTTGACCTGAGGTTTTGGTTCACATTTGACCTGGTTTGAAACAACGGGTTCACATTTGACCTGAGGTTTATGTTCACATTTGACCTGGGTTCAAATAACAGGTTCACATATGACCTAAGGTTTTGGTTCACATTTGACCTAGTTTCAAACAACCGGTTCACATTTGACCTGAGTTTGGGTTCACATTTGACCTAGTTTCAAACAACGGGTTCACATTTGACCTGAGGTTTAGGTTCACATTTGACCTGATTTCAAACAACGGGGTCATATTTAACCTGAGGTTTAGGTTCACATTTGACCTGGTTTCAAACAACGGGTTCAAATTTGACCTAGGATTTAGGTTCACATTTGACCTGGTTTCAAACAATGGGTTCACATTTGACCTGAGGTTTTGGTTCACATTTGACCTTGTTTCAAACAACGGGTTCACATTTGACCTGAGGTTTAGGTTCACATTTAACCTGGGTTCAAACAACGGGTTCATATTTGACCTGAGGTTTTGGTTCACATTTGACTTGGTTTCAAACAACGGGTTCACATTTGACCGTAGGTTTAGGTTCACATTTGACCTAATTTTAAACAACAGGTTCACATTTGACCTGGGGTTTAGGTTCACATTTGACCCGGTTTCAAACAACGGGTTCACATTTGACCTGAGGTTTAGGTTCACATTTCACCTGGTTTCAAACAACAGGTTCACATTTCACCTGGGGTTTAGGTTCACATTTGACCTGCTTTTGGTTCACATTTGACCTGGTTTCAAACAACGGGTTCACATTTGACCTGAGGTTTAGGTTCACATTTGACCTGGTTTCAAACAACATGTTCACATTTGACCTGGGGTTTAGATTCATATTTGACCTGGTTTCAAACAACGGGTTCACATTTAACCTGAGGTTTTGGTTCACATTTTACTTGGTTTCATAGAACGGGTTCACATTTGACCTGAGGTTTAGCTTCACATTTGACCTTGGTTCACATTTGACCTGAGATTTAGGTTCACATTTGACCTGGTTTCAAACAACAGGTTCACGTTTGACCTGAGGTTTAGGTTCACATTTGACCTGGGTTCAAACAACAGGTTCACATTTGACCTGAGGTTTTGGTTCACATTTGACCTGGTTTCAAACAGCGGGTTCACATTTGACCTGAGGTTTAGGTTCATATTTGACTTAGTTTCAAACAACGGGTTCCCATTTGACCGAGGTTTAGGTTCTAATTTGACCTGGTTTCAAACAACGGGTTGACATTTGACCTGAGGTTTAGGTTCACATTTGACCTGGTTTCAAACAACGGTTTCACATTTGACCTGGGGTTTAGGTTCACATTTGACCTGGTTTTGGTTCACATTTGACATGGATTCAAAAAACGGGTTCACATTTGACCTGGGGTTTAGGTTCACATTTGACCTGGTTTCAAACAACAGGTTCACATTTGACCTGAGGTTTTGGTTCACATTTGATCTGGTTTCAAACAATGGTTTTACATTCGACCTGAGGTTTAGGTTCACATTTGACCTAGGTTCAAACAATGGGTTCACATTTGACCGAGGTTTAGGTTTACATTTGACCTGGTTTCAAACAACGGGTTCACATTTGACTTGAGGTTTAGGTTCACATTTGACCTGGTCTCAAACAACGAGTTCACATTTGACTTGAGATTTAGGTTCACATTTGACCTGAGTTCAAACAACGGGTTCACATTTGACCTGAGGTTTTAGTTCAGATTTGACCTAGTTTCAAACAACGGGTTCACATTTGACCTGAGGTTTAGGTTCACATTTGACCTAGTTTCAAACAACGGGTTCACATTTGACCGACGTTTAGGTTTACATTTAACCTGGTTTCAAACAACGGGTTCACATTTGAATTGAGGTTTAGGTTCACATTTGACCAGGTTTCAAACAACGGGTTCACATTTGACTTGGGGTTTAGGTTCACGATTGACATGGTTTCAAACAACGGGTTCACATTTAAATTGGGGTTTAGGTTCACATTTGACCTGAGGTTTAGGTTCACATTTGACCCGTTTTCAAACAACGGGTTCACTTTGACCTGAGGTTTAGGATCACATTTGACCTGGTTCAAACAACGGGTTCACATTTGACCTGAGGTTTTGGTTCACATTTGACCTGGTTTCAAACAACGGGTTCACATTTGACCTGTGGTTTAGGTTCATATTTGACCTAGTTTCAAACAACGGGTTCCCATTTGACCGAGGTTTAGGTTCACATTTGACCTGGTATCAAACAACGGGTTCACATTTGACTTGAGGTTTAGGTTCACATTTGACCTGGTTTCAAACAAAGGGTTCACATTTAAATTGGGGTTTAGGTTCACATTTGACCTGAGGTTTAGGTTCACATTTGACCTGGTTTCAAACAATGGGTTCAGATTTGACATGAGGTTTAGGTTCAGATTTGACCTGGTTTCAAACAACGGGTTCAAATTTGACCCGAGGTTTAGGTTCAAATATGACCTGGTTTCAAACAACGGGTTCACATTTTACCTGAGGTTTTGGTTCACATTTGACCTGGTTTCAAACAAGGGGTTTACATTTGACCTGAGGCTTAGCTTGACATTTGACCTGGGTTCAAACAACGGGTTCACATTTGACCGATGTTTAGGTTTACATTTGACCTGGTCTCAAACAACGAGTTCACATTTGACTTGAGGTTTAGGTTCACATTTGACCTGAGTTCAAACAACGGGTTCACATTTGACCTGAGGTTTTGGTTCACATTTGACCTGGTTTCAAACAACGGCTTCACGTTTGACCTGAGGTTTAGGTTCACATTTGACCTAGTTTCAAACAACGGGTTCACATTTGACCGAGGTTTAGGTTTACATTTGACATGGTTTCAAACAACGGGTTCACATTTGAGTTGAGGTTTAGGTTCACATTTGACCTGGTTTCAAACAACGGGTTCACATTTGACCTGGGGTTTAGGTTCACATTTGACCTGTTTTTGGTTCACATTTGACATGGTTTCAACCAACGGGTTCACATTTGACCTAGGGTTTAGGTTCACATTTGACCTAGTTTCAAACAACGGGTTCACAATTGACCTGAGGTTTAGGTTTACATTTGACTTGGTTTCAAACAACGGGTTAACATTTGACCTGAGATCTAGGTTAACATTTGACCTGGTTTCAAACAACGGGTTCCCATTTGACCTGAGGTTTTGGTTCACATTTGACCTGGTTTGAAACAACGGGTTCACATTTGACCTGAGGTTTATGTTCACATTTGACCTGGGTTCAAACAACAGGTTCACATATGACCTAAGGTTTTGGTTCACATTTGACCTGGTTTCAAACAACCGGTTCACATTTGACCTGAGTTTGGGTTCACATTTGACCTAGTTTCAAACAACGGGTTCACATTTGACCTGAGGTTTAGGTTCACATTTGACCTGATTTCAAACAACGGGGTCATATTTAACCTGAGGTTTAGGTTCACATTTGACCTGGTATCAAACAACGGGTTCACATTTGACTTGAGGTTTAGGTTCACATTTGACCTGGTTTCAAACAAAGGGTTCACATTTAAATTGGGGTTTAGGTTCACATTTGACCTGGTTTCAAACAATGGGTTCAGATTTGACATGAGGTTTAGGTTCAGATTTGACCTGGTTTCAAACAACGGGTTCAAATTTGACCCGAGGTTTAGGTTCAAATATGACCTGGTTTCAAACAACGGGTTCACATTTTACCTGAGGTTTTGGTTCACATTTGACCTGGTTTCAAACAAGGGGTTTACATTTGACCTGAGGCTTAGCTTGACATTTGACCTGGGTTCAAACAACGGGTTCACATTTGACCGATGTTTAGGTTTACATTTGACCTGGTCTCAAACAACGAGTTCACATTTGACTTGAGGTTTATGTTCACATTTGACCTGGGTTCAAACAACAGGTTCACATATGACCTAAGGTTTTGGTTCACATTTGACCTAGTTTCAAACAACCGGTTCACATTTGACATGAGTTTGGGTTCACATTTGACCTAGTTTCAAACAACGGGTTCACATTTGACCTGAGGTTTAGGTTCACATTTAACCTGATTTCAAACAACGGGGTCATATTTAACCTGAGGTTTAGGTTCACATTTGACCTGGTTTCAAACAACGGGTTCAAATTTGACCTAGGATTTAGGTTCACATTTGACCTGGTTTCAAACAATGGGTTCACATTTGACCTGAGGTTTTGGTTCACATTTGACCTTGTTTCAAACAACGGGTTCACATTTGACCTGAGGTTTTGGTTCACATTTAACCTGGGTTCAAACAACGGGTTCATATTTGACCTGAGGTTTTGGTTCACATTTGACTTGGTTTCAAACAACGGGTTCACATTTGACCGTAGGTTTAGGTTCACATTTGACCTAATTTTAAACAACAGGTTCACATTTGACCTGGGGTTTAGGTTCACATTTTACCCGGTTTCAAACAACGGGTTCACATTTGACCTGAGGTTTAGGTTCACATTTCACCTGGTTTCAAACAACAGGTTCACATTTCACCTGGGGTTTAGGTTCACATTTGACCTGCTTTTGGTTCACATTTGACTTGGTTTCAAACAACGGGTTCACATTTGACCTGAGGTTTAGGTTCACATTTGACCTGGTGTCAAACAACATGTTCACATTTGACCTGGGGTTTAGATTCATATTTGACCTGGTTTCAAACAACGGGTTCACATTTAACCTGAGGTTTTGGTTCACATTTTACTTGGTTTCATAGAACGGGTTCACATTTGACCTGAGGTTTAGCTTCACATTTGACCTTGGTTCACATTTAACCTGAGATTTAGGTTCACATTTGACCTGGTTTCAAACAACAGGTTCACGTTTGACCTGAGGTTTAGGTTCACATTTGACCTGGGTTCAAACAACAGGTTCACATTTGACCTGAGGTTTTGGTTCACATTTGACCTGGTTTCAAACAGCGGGTTCACATTTGACCTGAGGTTTAGGTTCATATTTGACTTAGTTTCAAACAACGGGTTCCCATTTGACTGAGGTTTAGGTTCTAATTTGACCTGGTTTCAAACAACGGGTTCACATTTGACCTGTGGTTTAGGTTCATATTTGACCTAGTTTCAAACAACGGGTTCCCATTTGACCGAGGTTTAGGTTCATATTTAACCTGGTATCAAACAACGGGTTCACATTTGACTTGAGGTTTAGGTTCACATTTGACCTGGTTTCAAACAAAGGGTTCACATTTAAATTGGGGTTTAGGTTCACATTTGACCTGAGGTTTAGGTTCACATTTGACCTGGTTTCAAACAATGGGTTCAGATTTGACATGAGGTTTAGGTTCAGATTTGACCTGGTTTCAAACAACGGGTTCAAATTTGACCCGAGGTTTAGGTTCAAATATGACCTGGTTTCAAACAACGGGTTCACATTTTACCTGAGGTTTTGGTTCACATTTGACCTGGTTTCAAACAAGGGGTTTACATTTGACCTGAGGCTTAGCTTGACATTTGACCTGGGTTCAAACAACGGGTTCACATTTGACCGATGTTTAGGTTTACATTTGACCTGGTCTCAAACAACGAGTTCACATTTGACTTGAGGTTTATGTTCACATTTGACCTGGGTTCAAACAACAGGTTCACATATGACCTAAGGTTTTGGTTCACATTTGACCTAGTTTCAAACAACCGGTTCACATTTGACCTGAGTTTGGGTTCACATTTGACCTAGTTTCAAACAACGGGTTCACATTTGACCTGAGGTTTAGGTTCACATTTAACCTGATTTCAAACAACGGGGTCATATTTAACCTGAGGTTTAGGTTCACATTTGACCTGGTTTCAAACAACGGGTTCAAATTTGACCTAGGATTTAGGTTCACATTTGACCTGGTTTCAAACAATGGGTTCACATTTGACCTGAGGTTTTGGTTCACATTTGACCTTGTTTCAAACAACGGGTTCACATTTGACCTGAGGTTTTGGTTCACATTTAACCTGGGTTCAAACAACGGGTTCATATTTGACCTGAGGTTTTGGTTCACATTTGACTTGGTTTCAAACAACGGGTTCACATTTGACCGTAGGTTTAGGTTCACATTTGACCTAATTTTAAACAACAGGTTCACATTTGACCTGGGGTTTAGGTTCACATTTGACCCGGTTTCAAACAACGGGTTCACATTTGACCTGAGGTTTAGGTTCACATTTCACCTGGTTTCAAACAACAGGTTCACATTTCACCTGGGGTTTAGGTTCACATTTGACCTGCTTTTGGTTCACATTTGACTTGGTTTCAAACAACGGGTTCACATTTGACCTGAGGTTTAGGTTCACATTTGACCTGGTGTCAAACAACATGTTCACATTTGACCTGGGGTTTAGATTCATATTTGACCTGGTTTCAAACAACGGGTTCACATTTAACCTGAGGTTTTGGTTCACATTTTACTTGGTTTCATAGAACGGGTTCACATTTGACCTGAGGTTTAGCTTCACATTTGACCTTGGTTCACATTTAACCTGAGATTTAGGTTCACATTTGACCTGGTTTCAAACAACAGGTTCACGTTTGACCTGAGGTTTAGGTTCACATTTGACCTGGGTTCAAACAACAGGTTCACATTTGACCTGAGGTTTTGGTTCACATTTGACCTGGTTTCAAACAGCGGGTTCACATTTGACCTGAGGTTTAGGTTCATATTTGACTTAGTTTCAAACAACGGGTTCCCATTTGACTGAGGTTTAGGTTCTAATTTGACCTGGTTTCAAACAACGGGTTCACATTTGACCTGTGGTTTAGGTTCATATTTGACCTAGTTTCAAACAACGGGTTCCCATTTGACCGAGGTTTAGGTTCATATTTAACCTGGTATCAAACAACGGGTTCACATTTGACTTGAGGTTTAGGTTCACATTTGACCTGGTTTCAAACAAAGGGTTCAAATTTAAATTGGGGTTTAGGTTCACATTTGACCTGAGGTTTAGGTTCACATTTGACCTGGTTTCAAACAATGGGTTCAGATTTGACATGAGGTTTAGGTTCAGATTTGACCTGGTTTCAAACAACGGGTTCAAATTTGACCCGAGGTTTAGGTTCAAATATGACCTGGTTTCAAACAACGGGTTCACATTTTACCTGAGGTTTTGGTTCACATTTGACCTGGTTTCAAACAAGGGGTTTACATTTGACCTGAGGCTTAGCTTGACATTTGACCTGGGTTCAAACAACGGGTTCACATTTGACCGATGTTTAGGTTTACATTTGACCTGGTCTCAAACAACGAGTTCACATTTGACTTGAGGTTTATGTTCACATTTGACCTGGGTTCAAACAACAGGTTCACATATGACCTAAGGTTTTGGTTCACATTTGACCTAGTTTCAAACAACCGGTTCACATTTGACCTGAGTTTGGGTTCACATTTGACCTAGTTTCAAACAACGGGTTCACATTTGACCTGAGGTTTAGGTTCACATTTAACCTGATTTCAAACAACGGGGTCATATTTAACCTGAGGTTTAGGTTCACATTTGACCTGGTTTCAAACAACGGGTTCAAATTTGACCTAGGATTTAGGTTCACATTTGACCTGGTTTCAAACAATGGGTTCACATTTGACCTGAGGTTTTGGTTCACATTTGACCTTGTTTCAAACAACGGGTTCACATTTGACCTGAGGTTTTGGTTCACATTTAACCTGGGTTCAAACAACGGGTTCATATTTGACCTGAGGTTTTGGTTCACATTTGACTTGGTTTCAAACAACGGGTTCACATTTGACCGTAGGTTTAGGTTCACATTTGACCTAATTTTAAACAACAGGTTCACATTTGACCTGGGGTTTAGGTTCACATTTGACCCGGTTTCAAACAACGGGTTCACATTTGACCTGAGGTTTAGGTTCACATTTCACCTGGTTTCAAACAACAGGTTCACATTTCACCTGGGGTTTAGGTTCACATTTGACCTGCTTTTGGTTCACATTTGACTTGGTTTCAAACAACGGGTTCACATTTGACCTGAGGTTTAGGTTCACATTTGACCTGGTGTCAAACAACATGTTCACATTTGACCTGGGGTTTAGATTCATATTTGACCTGGTTTCAAACAACGGGTTCACATTTAACCTGAGGTTTTGGTTCACATTTTACTTGGTTTCATAGAACGGGTTCACATTTGACCTGAGGTTTAGCTTCACATTTGACCTTGGTTCACATTTAACCTGAGATTTAGGTTCACATTTGACCTGGTTTCAAACAACAGGTTCACGTTTGACCTGAGGTTTAGGTTCACATTTGACCTGGGTTCAAACAACAGGTTCACATTTGACCTGAGGTTTTGGTTCACATTTGACCTGGTTTCAAACAGCGGGTTCACATTTGACCTGAGGTTTAGGTTCATATTTGACTTAGTTTCAAACAACGGGTTCCCATTTGACTGAGGTTTAGGTTCTAATTTGACCTGGTTTCAAACAACGGGTTCACATTTGACCTGTGGTTTAGGTTCATATTTGACCTAGTTTCAAACAACGGGTTCCCATTTGACCGAGGTTTAGGTTCACATTTGACCTGGTATCAAACAACGGGTTCACATTTGACTTGAGGTTTAGGTTCACATTTGACCTGGTTTCAAACAAAGGGTTCACATTTAAATTGGGGTTTAGGTTCACATTTGACCTGAGGTTTAGGTTCACATTTGACCTGGTTTCAAACAATGGGTTCAGATTTGACCTGGTTTCAAACAACGGGTTCAAATTTGACCCGAGGTTTAGGTTCAAATATGACCTGGTTTCAAACAACGGGTTCACATTTTACCTGAGGTTTTGGTTCACATTTGACCTGGTTTCAAACAAGGGGTTTACATTTGACCTGAGGCTTAGCTTGACATTTGACCTGGGTTCAAACAACGGGTTCACATTTGACCGATGTTTAGGTTTACATTTGACCTGGTCTCAAACAACGAGTTCACATTTGACTTGAGGTTTAGGTTCACATTTGACCTGAGTTCAAACAACGGGTTCACATTTGACCTGAGGTTTTGGTTCACATTTGACCTGGTTTCAAACAACGGCTTCACGTTTGACCTGAGGTTTAGGTTCACATTTGACCTAGTTTCAAACAACGGGTTCACATTTGACCGAGGTTTAGGTTTACATTTGACATGGTTTCAAACAACGGGTTCACATTTGAGTTGAGGTTTAGGTTCACATTTGACCTGGTTTCAAACAACGGGTTCACATTTGACCTGGGGTTTAGGTTCACATTTGACCTGTTTTTGGTTCACATTTGACATGGTTTCAACCAACGGGTTCACATTTGACCTAGGGTTTAGGTTCACATTTGACCTAGTTTCAAACAACGGGTTCACAATTGACGTGAGGTTTAGGTTTACATTTGACTTGGTTTCAAACAACGGGTTAACATTTGACCTGGGATCTAGGTTAACATTTGACCTGGTTTCAAACAACGGGTTCCCATTTGACCTGAGGTTTTGGTTCACATTTGACCTGGTTTGAAACAACGGGTTCACATTTGACCTGAGGTTTATGTTCACATTTGACCTGGGTTCAAACAACAGGTTCACATATGACCTAAGGTTTTGGTTCACATTTGACCTGGTTTCAAACAACCGGTTCATATTTGACCTGAGTTTGGGTTCACATTTGACCTAGTTTCAAACAACGGGTTCACATTTGACCTGAGGTTTAGGTTCACATTTGACCTGATTTCAAACAACGGGGTCATATTTAACCTGAGGTTTAGGTTCACATTTGACGTGGTATCAAACAACGGGTTCACATTTGACTTGAGGTTTAGGTTCACATTTGACCTGGTTTCAAACAAAGGGTTCACATTTAAATTGGGGTTTAGGTTCACATTTGACCTGAGGTTTAGGTTCACATTTGACCTGGTTTCAAACAATGGGTTCAGATTTGACATGAGGTTTAGGTTCAGATTTGACCTGGTTTCAAACAACGGGTTCAAATTTGACCTGAGGTTTAGGTTCAAATATGACCTGGTTTCAAACAACGGGTTCACATTTTACCTGAGGTTTTGGTTCACATTTGACCTGGTTTCAAACAAGGGGTTTACATTTGACCTGAGGCTTAGCTTGACATTTGACCTGGGTTCAAACAACGGGTTCACATTTGACCGATGTTTAGGTTTACATTTGACCTGGTCTCAAACAACGAGTTCACATTTGACTTGAGGTTTATGTTCACATTTGACCTGGGTTCAAACAACAGGTTCACATATGACCTAAGGTTTTGGTTCACATTTGACCTAGTTTCAAACAACCGGTTCACATTTGACCTGACTTTGGGTTCACATTTGACCTAGTTTCAAACAACGGGTTCACATTTGACCTGAGGTTTAGGTTCACATTTAACCTGATTTCAAACAACGGGGTCATATTTAACCTGAGGTTTAGGTTCACATTTGACCTGGTTTCAAACAACGGGTTCAAATTTGACCTAGGATTTAGGTTCACATTTGACCTGGTTTCAAACAATGGGTTCACATTTGACCTGAGGTTTTGGTTCACATTTGACCTTGTTTCAAACAACGGGTTCACATTTGACCTGAGGTTTTGGTTCACATTTAACCTGGGTTCAAACAACGGGTTCATATTTGACCTGAGGTTTTGGTTCACATTTGACTTGATTTCAAACAACGGGTTCACATTTGACCGTAGGTTTAGGTTCACATTTGACCTAATTTTAAACAACAGGTTCACATTTGACCTGGGGTTTAGGTTCACATTTGACCCGGTTTCAAACAACGGGTTCACATTTGACCTGAGGTTTAGGTTCACATTTCACCTGGTTTCAAACAACAGGTTCACATTTCACCTGGGGTTTAGGTTCACATTTGACCTGCTTTTGGTTCACATTTGACTTGGTTTCAAACAACGGGTTCACATTTGACCTGAGGTTTAGGTTCACATTTGACCTGGTGTCAAACAACATGTTCACATTTGACCTGGGGTTTAGATTCATATTTGACCTGGTTTCAAACAACGGGTTCACATTTAACCTGAGGTTTTGGTTCACATTTTACTTGGTTTCATAGAACGGGTTCACATTTGACCTGAGGTTTAGCTTCACATTTGACCTTGGTTCACATTTAACCTGAGATTTAGGTTCACATTTGACCTGGTTTCAAACAACAGGTTCACGTTTGACCTGAGGTTTAGGTTCACATTTGACCTGGGTTCAAACAACAGGTTCACATTTGACCTGAGGTTTTGGTTCACATTTGACCTGGTTTCAAACAGCGGGTTCACATTTGACCTGAGGTTTAGGTTCATATTTGACTTAGTTTCAAACAACGGGTTCCCATTTGACTGAGGTTTAGGTTCTAATTTGACCTGGTTTCAAACAACGGGTTCACATTTGACCTGAGGTTTAGGTTCACATTTGACCTGGTTTCAAACAACGGTTTCACATTTGACCTAGGGTTTAGGTTCACATTTGACCTGGTTTTGGTTCACATTTGACATGGATTCAAAAAACGGGTTCACATTTGACCTGGGGTTTAGGTTCACATTTGACCTGGTTTCAAACAACAGGTTCACATTTGACCTGAGGTTTTGGTTCACATTTGACCTGGTTTCAAATAATGGTTTTACATTCGACCTGAGGTTTAGGTTCACATTTGACCTAGGTTCAAACAATGGGTTCACATTTGACCGAGGTTTAGGTTTACATTTGACCTGGTTTCAAACAACGGGTTCACATTTGACTTGAGGTTTAGGTTCACATTTGACCTGGTCTCAAACAACGAGTTCACATTTGACTTGAGATTTAGGTTCAAATTTGACCTGAGTTCAAACAACGGGTTCACATTTGACCCGAGGTTTTAGTTCAGATTTGACCTAGTTTCAAACAACGGGTTCACATTTGACCTGAGGTTTAGGTTCACATTTGACCTAGTTTCAAACAACGGGTTCACATTTGACCGACGTTTAGGTTTACATTTAACCTGGTTTCAAACAACGGGTTCACATTTGAATTGAGGTTTAGGTTCACATTTGACCTGGTTTCAAACAACGGGTTCACATTTGACTTGGGGTTTAGGTTCACGATTGACATGGTTTCAAACAACGGGTTCACATTTAAATTGGGGTTTAGGTTCACATTTGACCTGAGGTTTAGGTTCACATTTGACCCGTTTTCAAACAACGGGTTCACTTTGACCTGAGGTTTAGGATCACATTTGACCTGGTTCAAACAACGGGTTCACATTTGACCTGAGGTTTTGGTTCACATTTGACCTGGTTTCAAATAACGGGTTCACATTTGACCTGTGGTTTAGGTTCATATTTGACCTAGTTTCAAACAACGGGTTCCCATTTGACCGAGGTTTAGGTTCACATTTGACCTGGTATCAAACAACGGGTTCACATTTGACTTGAGGTTTAGGTTCACATTTGACCTGGTTTCAAACAAAGGGTTCACATTTAAATTGGGGTTTAGGTTCACATTTGACCTGAGGTTTAGGTTCACATTTGACCTGGTTTCAAACAATGGGTTCAGATTTGACATGAGGTTTAGGTTCAGATTTGACCTGGTTTCAAACAACGGGTTCAAATTTGACCCGAGGTTTAGGTTCAAATATGACCTGGTTTCAAACAACGGGTTCACATTTTACCTGAGGTTTTGGTTCACATTTGACCTGGTTTCAAACAAGGGGTTTACATTTGACCTGAGGCTTAGCTTGACATTTGACCTGGGTACAAACAACGGGTTAACATTTGACCTGAGTTTGGGTTCACATTTGACCTGAGTTCAAACAACGGGTTCACATTTGACCTGAGGTTTAGGTTCACATTTGACCTAGTTTCAAACAACGGGTTCACATTTGACCGAGGTTTAGGTTTACATTTGACATGGTTTCAAACAACGGGTTCACATTTGAGTTGAGGTTTAGGTTCACATTTGACCTGTTTTTGGTTCACATTTGACATGGTTTCAACCAACGGGTTCACATTTGACCTAGGGTTTAGGTTCACATTTGACCTAGTTTCAAACAACGGGTTCACAATTGACCTGAGGTTTAGGTTTACATTTGACTTGGTTTCAAACAACGGGTTAACATTTAACCTGAGATCTAGGTTAACATTTGACCTGGTTTCAAACAACGGGTTCCCATTTGACCTGAGGTTTTGGTTCACATTTGACCTGGTTTGAAACAACGGGTTCACATTTGACCTGAGGTTTATGTTCACATTTGACCTGGGTTCAAACAACAGGTTCACATATGACCTAAGGTTTTGGTTCACATTTGACCTGGTTTCAAACAACCGGTTCACATTTGACCTGAGTTTGGGTTCACATTTGACCTAGTTTCAAACAACGGGTTCACATTTGACCTGAGGTTTAGGTTTACATTTGACCTGATTTCAAACAACGGGGTCATATTTAACCTGAGGTTTAGGTTCACATTTGACCTGGTATCAAACAACGGGTTCACATTTGACTTGAGGTTTAGGTTCACATTTGACCTGGTTTCAAACAAAGGGTTCACATTTAAATTGGGGTTTAGGTTCACATTTGACCTGAGGTTTAGGTTCACATTTGACCTGGTTTCAAACAATGGGTTCAGATTTGACATGAGGTTTAGGTTCAGATTTGACCTGGTTTCAAACAACGGGTTCAAATTTGACCCGAGGTTTAGGTTCAAATATGACCTGGTTTCAAACAACGGGTTCACATTTTACCTGAGGTTTTGGTTCACATTTGACCTGGTTTCAAACAAGGGGTTTACATTTGACCTGAGGCTTAGCTTGACATTTGACCTGGGTTCAAACAACGGGTTCACATTTGACCGATGTTTAGGTTTACATTTGACCTGGTCTCAAACAACGAGTTCACATTTGACTTGAGGTTTAGGTTCACATTTGACCTGAGTTCAAACAACGGGTTCACATTTGACCTGAGGTTTTGGTTCACATTTGACCTGGTTTCAAACAACGACTTCACGTTTGACCTGAGGTTTAGGTTCACATTTGACCTAGTTTCAAACAACGGGTTCACATTTGACCGAGGTTTAGGTTTACATTTGACATGGTTTCAAACAACGGGTTCACATTTGAGTTGAGGTTTAGGTTCACATTTGACCTGGTTTCAAACAACGGGTTCACATTTGACCTGGGGTTTAGGTTCACATTTGACCTGTTTTTGGTTCACATTTGACATGGTTTCAACCAACGGGTTCACATTTGACCTAGGGTTTAGGTTCACATTTGACCTAGTTTCAAACAACGGGTTCACAATTGACCTGAGGTTTAGGTTTACATTTGACTTGGTTTCAAACAACGGGTTAACATTTGACCTGAGATCTAGGTTAACATTTGACCTGGTTTCAAACAACGGGTTCCCATTTGACCTGAGGTTTTGGTTCACATTTGACCTGGTTTGAAACAACGGGTTCACATTTGACCTGAGGTTTATGTTCACATTTGACCTGGGTTCAAACAACAGGTTCACATATGACCTAAGGTTTTGGTTCACATTTGACCTGGTTTCAAACAACCGGTTCACATTTGACCTGAGTTTGGGTTCACATTTGACCTAGTTTCAAACAACGGGTTCACATTTGACCTGAGGTTTAGGTTCACATTTGACCTGATTTCAAACAACGGGTCATATTTAACCTGAGGTTTAGGTTCACATTTGACCTGGTTTCAAACAACGGGTTCAAATTTGACCTAGGATTTAGGTTCACATTTGACCTGGTTTCAAACAATGGGTTCACATTTGACCTGAGGTTTTGGTTCACATTTGACCTTGTTTCAAACAACGGGTTCACATTTGACCTGAGGTTTAGGTTCACATTTAACCTGGGTTCAAACAACGGGTTCATATTTGACCTGAGGTTTTGGTTCACATTTGACTTGGTTTCAAACAACGGGTTCACATTTGACCGTAGGTTTAGGTTCACATTTGACCTAATTTTAAACAACAGGTTCACATTTGACCTGGGGTTTAGGTTCACATTTGACCCGGTTTCAAACAACGGGTTCACATTTGACCTGAGGTTTAGGTTCACATTTCACCTGGTTTCAAACAACAGGTTCACATTTCACCTGGGGTTTAGGTTCACATTTGACCTGCTTTTGGTTCAGATTTGACCTGGTTTCAAACAACGGGTTCACATTTGACTTGAGGTTTAGGTACACATTTGACCTGGGTCAAACAACGGGTTCACATTTGACCTGAGGTTTTGGTTCACATTTGACCTGGTTTCAAACAACGCGTTCACAATTGATCCGAGGTTTAGGTTCACATTTGACCTGAGGTTTAGGTTCACATTTGACTTGAGGTTTAGGTTCACATTTGACCTGGTTTCAAACAACGGGTTCACATTTGACATGAGGTTTAGGTTCACATTTGACCTGGTTTCAAACAATGGGTTCACATTTGACTTGAGGTTTAGGTTCACATTTGACCTTGTTTCAAACAACGAGTTCACATTTGACCTGAGGTTTTGGTTCACATTTTACCTGGTGTCAAACAACGGGTTCACATTTGACCTGAGGTTTAGGTTCACATTTGACCCGAGGTTTAGGTTCACATTTGACCTGAGGTTTAGGTTCACATTTGACCTGGTTTCAAACAATGGGTTCACATTTGACATGAGGTTTAGGTTCACATTTGACCTGGTTTCAAACAACGGGTTCACATTTGACCCGAGGTCTAGGTTCAAATATGACCTGGTTTCAAACAACGGGTTCACATTTGACTTGAGGTTTTGGTTCACATTTGACCTGGTTTCAAACAAGGGGTTTTCATTTGATCTGAGGTTTAGCATGACATTTGACCTGGGTTCAAACAACGGGTTCACATTTGACCGAGGTTTAGGTTTACATTTGACCTGGTTTCAAACAACGGGTTCACATTTGACTTTAGGTTTAGGTTCACATTTGACCAGGTTTCAAACAACGGGTTCACATTTGACTTGAGGTTTAGGTTCACATTTGACCTGGTTTCAAACAACGGGTTCACATTTGACCTGAGGTTTTGGTTTACATTTGACCTGGTTTCAAACAACGGGTTCACATTTGACCTGAGGTTTAGGTTCACATTTGACCTAGTTTCAAACAACGGGTTCACATTTGACCGAGGTTTAGGTTTACATTTGACCTGGTTTCAAACAACGGGTTCACATTTGACTTGAGGTTTAGGTTCACATTTGACCTGGTTTCAAAAAACGGGTTCACATTTGACCTGAGGTTTAGGTTCACATTTGACCTGCTTTTGGTTCACATTTGACATGGTTTCAAACAACGGGTTCACATTTGACCTGGGGTTTAGTTCACATTTGACCTGGATTTAAACAACGGGTTCACAATTGACCTGAGGTTTAGGTTCACATTTGACCAGGTTTCAAACAACGGGTTCACATTTGACCTGAGGTTTAGGTTCACATTTGACCTGGTTTCGAACAACGGGTTCACATTTGACATTAGGTTTAGGTTCACATTTGACCTGGTTTCAAACAACGGGTTCACATTTGGCCTGAGGTTTATGTTCACATTTGACCTGGGTTCAAACAACGGGTTCACATTTGACCTGAGGTTTAGGTTCACATTTGACCTAGTTTCAAACAACAGGTTCACATTTGACCTGAGGTTTAGGTTCACATTTGACCTGATTTCAAACAACGGGTTCATATTTGACCTGAGGTTTAGGGTCACATTTGACCTGGTTTCAAACAACGGGTTCACATTTGACCTTGGGTTTAGGTTCACATTTGACCTGGTTTCAAACAACGGGTTCACATTTGACCGAGGTTTAGGTTTACATTTGACCTGGTTTCAAACAACGGGTTCACATTTGAATTGAGGTTTAGGTTCACATTTGACCTGGTTTCTAACAACGAGTTCACATTTGACTTGAGGTTTAGGTTCACATTTGACCTGGGTTCAAACAATGGGTTCACATTTGACCTGAGGTTTTGGTTCACATTTGACCTAGTTTCAAACAAGGGGTTTACATTTGACCTGAGGTTAAGGTTCACATTTGACCTGGTTTCAAACAACGGGTTATAATTTGACCTTGGGTTTAGGTTCACATTTAACCTGGTTTCAAACAATGGGTTCACATTTGGCCTGAGGTTTTGGTTCACATTTGACCTTGTTTCAAACAACGGGTTCACATTTGACCTGAGGTTTAGGTTCACATTTAACCTGGGTTCAAACAACAGGTTCACATTTGACATGAGGTTTAGGTTCACATTTGACCTGGTTTCAAACAATGGGTTCACATTTGACATGAGGTTTAGGTTCACATTTGACCTGGTTTCAAACAACGGGTTCACATTTGACCCGAGATCTAGGTTCAAATTTGACCTGGTTTCAAACAACGGGTTCACATTTGACTTGAGGTTTTGGTTCACATTTGACCTGGTTTCAAACAAGGGTTTTCATTTGACCTGAGGTTTAGCTTGATATTTGACCTGGGTTCAAACAACGGGTTCACATTTGACCGAGGTTTAGGTTTACATTTGACCTGGTTTCAAACAATGGGTTCACATTTGACTTTAGGTTTAGGTTCACATTTGACCTGGTTTCAAACAACGGGTTCACATTTGACTTGAGGTTTAGGTTCACATTTGACCTGGTTTCAAACAACGGGTTCACATTTGACCTGAGGTTTAGGTTCACATTTGACCTGATTTCAAACAACGGGTTCATATTTGACCTTGGGTTTAGGTTCACATTTGACCGAGGTTTAGGTTTACATTTGACCTGGTTTCAAACAACGGGTTCACATTTGACTTGAGGCTTAGGTTCACATTTGACCTGGTTTCAAACAACGGGTTCACATTTGACTTGAGGTTTAGGTTCACATTTGACCTGGGTTCAAACAATGGGTTCACATTTGACCTGAGGTTTTGGTTTACATTTGACCTAGTTTCAAACAAGGGGTTTACATTTGACCTGAGGTTAAGGTTCACATTTGACCTGGTTTCAAACAACGGGTTCAAATTTGACCTTGGGTTTAGGTTCACATTTGACCTGGTTTCAAACAATGGGTTCACATTTGACCTGAGGTTTTGGTTCACATTTGACCTTGTTTCAAACAACGGGTTCACATTTGACCTGAGGTTTAGGTTCACATTTAACCTGGGTTCAAACAACGGGTTCACATTTGACATGAGGTTTAGGTTCACATTTGACCTGGTTTCAAACAATGGGTTTACATTTGACATGAGGTTTAGGTTCACATTCGTCCTGGTTTCAAACAACGGGTTCGCATTTGACCCGAGGTCTAGGTTCAAATTTGACCTGGTTTCAAACAACGGGTTCACATTTGACTTGAGCTTTTGGTTCACATTTGACCTGGTTTCAAACAATGGGTTATAATTTGACCTTGGGTTTAGGTTCACATTTGACCTGGTTTCAAACAATGGGTTCACATTTGACCTGAGGTTTTGGTTCACATTTGACCTTGTTTCAAACAACGGGTTCACATTTGACTTGAGGTTTAGGTTCACATTTAACCTGGGTTCAAACAACAGGTTCACATTTGACATGAGGTTTAGGTTCACATTTGACCTGGTTTCAAACAATGGGTTCACATTTGACATGAGGTTTAGGTTCACATTTGACCTGGTTTCAAACAACGGGTTCACATTTGACCCGAGGTCTAGGTTCAAATTTGACCTGGTTTCAAACAACGGGTTCACATTTGACTTGAGGTTTTGGTTCACATTTGACCTGGTTTCAAACAAGGGTTTTCATTTGACCTGAGGTTTAGCTTAACATTTGACCTGGGTTCAAACAACGGGTTCACATTTGACCGAGGTTTAGGTTTACATTTGACCTGGTTTCAAACAATGGGTTCACATTTGACTTTAGGTTTAGGTTCACATTTGACCTGGTTTCAAACAACGGGTTCACATTTGACTTGAGGTTTAGGTTCACATTTGACCTGGTTTCAAACAACGGGTTCACATTTGACCTGAGGTTTAGGTTCACATTTGACCTGATTTCAAACAACGGGTTCATATTTGACCTTGGGTTTAGGTTCACATTTGACCGAGGTTTAAGTTTACATTTGCCCTGGTTTCAAGCAACGGGTTCACATTTGACTTGAGGTTTAGGTTCACATTTGACCTGGTTTCAAACAACGGGTTCACATTTGACTTGAGGTTTAGGTTCACATTTGACCTGGGTTCAAACAATGGGTTCACATTTGACCTGAGGTTTTGGTTTACATTTGACCTAGTTTCAAACAAGGGGTTTACATTTGACCAGAGGTTAAGGTTCACGTTTGACCTGGTTTCAAACAACGGGTTCAAATTTGACCTTGGGTTTAGGTTCACATTTGACCTGGTTTCAAACAATGGGTTCACATTTGACCTGAGGTTTTGGTTCACATTTGACCTTGTTTCAAACAACGGGTTCACATTTGACCTGAGGTTTAGGTTCACATTTAACCTGGGTTCAAACAACGGGTTCACATTTGACATGAGGTTTAGGTTCACATTTGACCTGGTTTCAAACAATGGGTTTACATTTGACATGAGGTTTAGGTTCACATTCGACCTGGTTTCAAACAACGGGTTCACATTTGACCCGAGGTCTAGGTTCAAATTTGACCTGGTTTCAAACAATGGGTTCACATTTGACTTGAGGTTTTGGTTCACATTTGACCTGGTTTCAAAAAGGGGTTTTCATTTGACCTGAGGTTTAGCTTGACATTTGACCTGGGTTCAAACAACGGGTTCACATTTGACCGAGGTTTAGGTTTACATTTGACCTGGTTTTAAACGATGGGTTCACATTTTACTTTAGTTTTAGGTTCACATTTGACCTGGTTTCAAACAACGGGTTCACATTTGACTTGAGGTTTTGGTTCACATTTGACCTGGTTTCAAACAACGGGTTCACATTTGACCTGAGGTTTTGGTTCACATTTGACTTGGTTTCAAATAACGGGTTCACATTTGACCTGAGGTTTAGGTTCACATTTGACCTAGTTTCAAACAACGGGTTCACATTTGACCGAGGTTTAGGTTTACATTTAACCTGGTTTCAAACAACGGGTTCACATTTGACTTGAGATTTAGGTTCACATTTGACCTGGTTTCAAACAACGGGTTCACATTTGACCTGGGGTTTAGGTTCACATTTGACCTGCTTTTGGTTCACATTTGACATGGTTTCAAACAACGGGTTCACATTTAACCTGGGGTTTAGGTTCACATTTGACCTGGTTTTAAACAACGGGTTCACAATTGACCTGAGGTTTAGGTTCACATTTGACCTGGTTTCAAACAACGGGTTCACATTTGACCTGAGGTTTAGGTTCACATTTGACCTGGTTTCAAACAACGGGTTCACATTTGACCTGAGGTTTAGGTTCACATTTGACCTGGTTTCAAACAACGGGTTCACATTTGACCTGAGGTTTATGTTCACATTTGACCTGGGTTCAAACAACAGGTTCACATTTGACCTGAGGTTTTGGTTCACATTTGACTTGGTTTCAAACAACCGGTTCACATTTGACCTAAGGTTTAGGTTCACATTTGACCTAGTTTCAAACAACGGGTTCACATTTGACCTGAGGTTTAGGTTCACATTTGACCTGATTTCAAACAACGGGTTCATATTTGACCTGAGGTTTAGGTTCACATTTGACCTGGTTTCTAACAACGGGTTCACATTTGACCTTGGGTTTAGGTTCACATTTGACCTGGTTTCAAACAACGGGTTCACATTTGACCGAGGTTTAGGTTTACATTTTACCTGGTTTCAAACAACGGGTTCACATTTGACTTGAGGTTTAGGTTCACATTTGACCTGGGTTCAAACAATGGGTTCACATTTGACCTGAGGTTTTAGTTCACATTTGACCTAGTTTCAAACAATGGGTTATAATTTGACCTTGGGTTTAGGTTCACATTTGACCTGGTTTCAAACAATGGGTTCACATTTGACCTGAGGTTTAGGTTCACATTTGACCTGGTTTCAAACAACGGGTTCACATTTGACCCGAGGTCTAGGTTCAAATTTGACCTGGTTTCAAACAACGGGTTCACATTTGACTTGAGGTTTTGGTTCACATTTGACCAGGTTTCAAACAAGGGTTTTCATTTGACCTGAGGTTTAGCTTAACATTTGACCTGGGTTCAAACAACGGGTTCACATTTGACCGAGGTTTAGGTTTACATTTGACCTGGTTTCAAACAATGGGTTCATATTTGACTTTAGGTTTAGGTTCACATTTGACTTGAGGTTTAGGTTCACATTTGGCCTGGTTTCAAACAACGGGTTCACATTTGACCTGAGGTTTAGGTTCACATTTGACCTGATTTCAAACAACGGGTTCATATTTGACCTTGGGTTTAGGTTCACATTTGACCGAGGTTTAGGTTTACATTTGACCTGGTTTCAAACAACGGGTTCACATTTGACTTGAGGTTTAGGTTCACATTTGACCTGGTTTCAAACAACGGGTTCACATTTGACTTGAGGTTTAGGTTCACATTTGACCTGGGTTCAAACAATGGGTTCACATTTGACCTGAGGTTTTGGTTTACATTTGACCTAGTTTCAAACAAGGGGTTTACATTTGACCAGAGGTTAAGGTTCACATTTGACCTGGTTTCAAACAACGGGTTCACATTTGACCTGAGGTTTTGGTTCACATTTGACCTGGTTTCAAATAACGGGTTCACATTTGACCTGAGGTTTAGGTTCACATTTGACCTAGTTTCAAACAACGGGTTCACATTTGACCGAGGTTTAGGTTTACATTTAACCTGGTTTCAAACAACGGGTTCACATTTGACTTGAGATTTAGGTTCACATTTGACCTGGTTTCAAACAACGGGTTCACATTTGACCTGGGGTTTAGGTTCACATTTGACCTGCTTTTGGTTCACATTTGACATGGTTTCAAACAACGGGTTCACATTTGACCTGGGGTTTAGGTTCACATTTGACCTGGTTTTAAACAACGGGTTCACAATTGACCTGAGGTTTAGGTTCACATTTGACCTGGTTTCAAACAACGGGTTCACATTTGACCTGAGGTTTAGGTTCACATTTGACCTGGTTTCAAACAACGGGTTCACATTTGACCTGAGGTTTAGGTTCACATTTGACCTGGTTTCAAACAACGGGTTCACATTTGACCTGAGGTTTATGTTCACATTTGACCTGGGTTCAAACAACAGGTTCACATTTGACCTGAGGTTTTGGTTCACATTTGACTTGGTTTCAAACAACCGGTTCACATTTGACCTAAGGTTTAGGTTCACATTTGACCTAGTTTCAAACAACGGGTTCACATTTGACCTGAGGTTTAGGTTCACATTTGACCTGATTTCAAACAACGGGTTCATATTTGACCTGAGGTTTAGGTTCACATTTGACCTGGTTTCTAACAACAGGTTCACATTTGACCTTGGGTTTAGGTTCACATTTGACCTGGTTTCAAACAACGGGTTCACATTTGACCGAGGTTTAGGTTTACATTTTACCTGGTTTCAAACAACGGGTTCACATTTGACTTGAGGTTTAGGTTCACATTTGACCTGGGTTCAAACAATGGGTTCACATTTGACCTGAGGTTTTAGTTCACATTTGACCTAGTTTCAAACAATGGGTTATAATTTGACCTTGGGTTTAGGTTCACATTTGACCTGGTTTCAAACAATGGGTTCACATTTGACCTGAGGTTTAGGTTCACATTTGACCTGGTTTCAAACAACGGGTTCACATTTGACCCGAGGTCTAGGTTCAAATTTGACCTGGTTTCAAACAACGGGTTCACATTTGACTTGAGGTTTTGGTTCACATTTGACCTGGTTTCAAACAAGGGTTTTCATTTGACCTGAGGTTTAGCTTAACATTTGACCTGGGTTCAAACAACGGGTTCACATTTGACCGAGGTTTAGGTTTACATTTGACCTGGTTTCAAACAATGGGTTCATATTTGACTTTAGGTTTAGGTTCACATTTGACTTGAGGTTTAGGTTCACATTTGACCTGGTTTCAAACAACGGGTTCACATTTGACCTGAGGTTTAGGTTCACATTTGACCTGATTTCAAACAACGGGTTCATATTTGACCTTGGGTTTAGGTTCACATTTGACCGAGGTTTAGGTTTACATTTGACCTGGTTTCAAACAACGGGTTCACATTTGACCTGAGGTTTAGGTTCACATTTGACCTGGTTTCAAACAACGGGTTCACATTTGACTTGAGGTTTAGGTTCACATTTGACCTGGGTTCAAACAATGGGTTCACATTTGACCTGAGGTTTTGGTTTACATTTGACCTAGTTTCAAACAAGGGGTTTACATTTGACCAGAGGTTAAGGTTCACATTTGACCTGGTTTCAAACAACGGGTTCAAATTTGACCTTGGGTTTAGGTTCACATTTGACCTGGTTTCAAACAATGGGTTCACATTTGACCTGAGGTTTTGGTTCACATTTGACCTTGTTTCAAACAACAGGTTCACATTTGACCTGAGGTTTAGGTTCACATTTAACCTGGTTTCAAACAACGGGTTCACATTTGACATGAGGTTTAGGTTCACATTTGACCTGGTTTCAAACAATGGGTTTACATTTGACATGAGGTTTAGGTTCACATTCGACCTGGTTTCAAACAACGGGTTCACATTTGACCCGAGGTCTAGGTTCAAATTTGACCTGGTTTTAAACAATGGGTTCACATTTGACTTGAGGTTTTGGTTCACATTTGACCTGGTTTCAAACAAGGGGTTTTCATTTGACCTGAGGTTTAGCTTGACATTTGACCTGGGTTCAAACAACGGGTTCACATTTGACCGAGGTTTAGGTTTACATTTGACCTGGTTTTAAACGATGGGTTCACATTTGACTTAAGTTTTAGGTTTACATTTGACCTGGTTTCAAACAACGGGTTCACATTTGACTTGAGGTTTAGGTTCACATTTGACCTGGTTTCAAACAACGGGTTCACATTTGACCTGAGGTTTTGGTTCACATTTGACCTGGTTTCAAATAACGGGTTCACATTTGACCTGAGGTTTAGGTTCACATTTGACCTAGTTTCAAACAACGGGTTCACATTTGACCGAGGTTTAGGTTTACATTTAACCTGGTTTCAAACAACGGGTTCACATTTGACTTGAGATTTAGGTTCACATTTGACCTGGTTTCAAACAACGGGTTCACATTTGACCTGGGGTTTAGGTTCACATTTGACCTGCTTTTGGTTCACATTTGACATGGTTTCAAACAACGGGTTCACATTTGACCTGGGGTTTAGGTTCACATTTGACCTGGTTTTAAACAACGGGTTCACAATTGACCTGAGGTTTAGGTTCACATTTGACCTGGTTTCAAACAACGGGTTCACATTTGACCTGAGGTTTAGGTTCACATTTGACCTGGTTTCAAACCACGGGTTCACATTTGACCTGAGGTTTAGGTTCACATTTGACCTGGTTTCAAACAACGGGTTCACATTTAACCTGAGGTTTATGTTCACATTTGACCTGGCTTCAAACAACAGGTTCACATTTGACCTGAGGTTTTGGTTCACATTTGACTTGGTTTCAAACAACCGGTTCACATTTGACCTAAGGTTTAGGTTCACATTTGACCTAGTTTCAAACAACGGGTTCACATTTGACCTGAGGTTTAGGTTCACATTTGACCTGATTTCAAACAACGGGTTCATATTTGACCTGAGGTTTAGCTTCACATTTGACCTGGTTTCTAACAACGGGTTCACATTTGACATTGGGTTTAGGTTCACATTTGACCTAGTTTCAAACAACGGGTTCACATTTGACCTGAGGTTTAGGTTCACATTTGACCTGATTTCAAACAACGGGTTCATATTTGACCTGAGGTTTAGCTTCACATTTGACCTGGTTTCTAACAACGGGTTCACATTTGACATTGGGTTTAGGTTCACATTTGACCTAGTTTCAAACAACGGGTTCACATTTGACCGAGGTTTAGGTTTACATTTTACCTGGTTTCAAACAACGGGTTCACATTTGACTTGAGGTTTAGGTTCACATTTGACCTGGGTTCAAACAATGGGTTCACATTTGACCTGAGGTTTTAGTTTACATTTGACCTAGTTTCAAACAATGGGTTATAATTTGACCTTGGGTTTAGGTTCACATTTGACCTGGTTTCAAACAATGGGTTCACATTTGACCTGAGGTTTTGGTTCACATTTGACCTTGTTTCAAACAACGGGTTCACATTTGACTTGAGGTTTAGGTTCACATTTGACCTGGGTTCAAACAATGGGTTCACATTTGACCTGAGGTTTTAGTTTACATTTGACCTAGTTTCAAACAATGGGTTATAATTTGACCTTGGGTTTAGGTTCACATTTGACCTGGTTTCAAACAATGGGTTCACATTTGACCTGAGGTTTTGGTTCACATTTGACCTTGTTTCAAACAACGGGTTCACATTTGACTTGAGGTTTAGGTTCACATTTAACCTGGGTTCAAACAACAGGTTCACATTTGATATGAGGTTTAGGTTCACATTTGACCTGGTTTCAAACAATGGGTTCACATTTGACATGAGGTTTAGGTTCACATTTGACCTGGTTTCAAACAACGGGTTCACATTTGACCCGAGGTCTAGGTTCAAATTTGACCTGGTTTCAAACAACGGGTTCACATTTGACTTGTGGTTTTGGTTCACATTTGACCTGGTTTCAAACAAGGGTTTTCATTTGACCTGAGGTTTAGCTTAACATTTGACCTGGGTTCAAACAACGGGTTCACATTTGACCGAGGTTTAGGTTTACATTTGACCTGGTTTCAAACAATGGGTTCACATTTGACTTTAGGTTTAGGTTCACATTTGACCTGGTTTCAAACAACGGGTTCACATTTGACTTGAGGTTTAGGTTCACATTTGACCTGGTTTCAAACAACGGGTTCACATTTGACGTGAGGTTTAGGTTCACATTTGACCTGATTTCAAACAACGGGTTCATATTTGACCTTGGGTTTAGGTTCACATTTGACCGAGGTTTAGGTTTACATTTGACCTGGTTTCAAACAACGGGTTCACATTTGACTTGAGGTTTAGGTTCACATTTGACCTGGTTTCAAACAACGGGTTCACATTTGACTTGAGGTTTAGGTTCACATTTGACCTGGGTTCAAACAATGGGTTCACATTTGACCTGAGGTTTTAGTTTACATTTGACCTAGTTTCAAACAAGGGGTTTACATTTGACCAGAGGTTAAGGTTCACATTTGACCTGGTTTCAAACAACGGGTTCAAATTTGACCTTGGGTTTAGGTTCACATTTGACCTGGTTTCAAACAATGGGTTCACATTTGACTTGAGGTTTTGGTTCACATTTGACCTGATTTCAAACAAGGGGTTTTCATTTGACCTGAGGTTTAGCTTGACATTTGACCTGGGTTCAAACAACGGGTTCACATTTGACCGAGGTTTAGGTTTACATTTGACCTGGTTTTAAACGATGGGTTCACATTTGACTTTAGTTTTAGGTTCACATTTGATCTGGTTTCAAACAACGGGTTCACATTTGACTTGAGGTTTAGGTTCACATTTGACCTGGTTTCAAACAACGGGTTCACATTTGACCTGAGGTTTAGGTTCACATTTGACCTGGTTTTAAACAACGGGTTCACAATTGACCTGAGGTTTAGGTTCACATTTGACCTGGTTTCAAACAACGGGTTCACATTTGACCTGAGGTTTAGGTTCACATTTGACCTGGTTTCAAACAACGGGTTCATATTTGACCTGAGGTTTAGGTTCACATTTGACCTGGTTTCAAACAACGGGTTCACATTTGACCTGAGGTTTATGTTCACATTTGACCTGGGTTCAAACAACAGGTTCACATTTGACCTGAGGTTTTGGTTCATATTTGACTTGGTTTCAAACAACCGGTTCACATTTGACCTAAGGTTTAGGTTCACATTTGACCTAGTTTCAAACAACGGGTTCACATTTGACCTGAGGTTTAGGTTCACATTTGACCTGATTTCAAACAACGGGTTCATATTTGACCTGAGGTTTAGCTTCACATTTGACCTGGTTTCTAACAACGGGTTCACATTTGACCTTGGGTTTAGGTTCACATTTGACCTGGTTTCAAACAACGGGTTCACATTTGACCGAGGTTTAGGTTTACATTTTACCTGGTTTCAAACAACGGGTTCACATTTGACTAGAGGTTTAGGTTCACATTTGACCTGGGTTCAAACAATGGGTTCACATTTGACCTGAGGTTTTAGTTCACATTTGACCTAGTTTCAAACAATGGGTTATAATTTGACCTTGGGTTTAGGTTCACATTTGACCTGGTTTCAAACAATGGGTTCACATTTGACCTGAGGTTTTGGTTCACATTTGACCTTGTTTCAAACAACGGGTTCACATTTGACTTGAGGTTTAGGTTCACATTTAACCTGGGTTCAAACAACAGGTTCACATTTGACATGAGGTTTAGGTTCACATTTGACCTGGTTTCAAACAATGGGTTCACATTTGACATGAGGTTTAGGTTCACATTTGACCTGGTTTCAAACAACGGGTTCACATTTGACCCGAGGTCTAGGTTCAAATTTGACCTGGTTTCAAACAACGGGTTCACATTTGACTTGAGGTTTTGGTTCACATTTGACCTGGTTTCAAACAAGGGTTTTCATTTGACCTGAGGTTTAGCTTAACATTTGTCCTGGGTTCAAACAACGGGTTCACATTTGACCGAGGTTTAGGTTTACATTTTACCTGGTTTCAAACAATGGGTTCACATTTGACTTTAGGTTTAGGTTCACATTTGACCTGGTTTCAAACAACGGGTTCACATTTGACTTGAGGTTTAGGTTCACATTTGACCTGGTTTCAAACAACGGGTTCACATTTGACCTGAGGTTTAGGTTCACATTTGACCTGATTTCAAACAACGGGTTCATATTTGACCTTGGTTTAGGTTCACATTTGACCGAGGTTTAGGTTTACATTTGACCTGGTTTCAAACAACGGGTTCACATTTGACTTGAGGTTTAGGTTCACATTTAACCTGGTTTCAAACAACGGGTTCACATTTGACTTGAGGTTTAGGTTCACATTTGACCTGGGTTCAAACAATGGGTTCACATTTGACCTGAGGTTTTGGTTTACATTTGACCTAGTTTCAAACAAGGGGTTTACATTTGACCAGAGGTTAAGGTTCACATTTGACCTGGTTTCAAACAACGGGTTCAAATTTGACCTTGGGTTTAGGTTCACATTTGACCTGGTTTCAAACAATGGGTTCACATTTGACTTGAGGTTTTGGTTCACATTTGACCTGGTTTCAAACAAGGGGTTTTCATTTGACCTGAGGTTTAGCTTGACATTTGACCTGGGTTCAAACAACGGGTTCACATTTGACCGAGGTTTAGGTTTACATTTGACCTGGTTTTAAACGATGGGTTCACATTTGACTTTAGTTTTAGGTTCACATTTGACCTGGTTTCAAACAACAGGTTCACATTTGACTTGAGGTTTAGGTTCACATTTGACCTGGTTTCAAACAACGGGTTCACATTTGACCTGAGGTTTTGGTTCACATTTGACCTGGTTTCAAATAACGGGTTCACATTTGACCTGAGGTTTAGGTTCACATTTGACCTAGTTTCAAACAACGGGTTCACATTTGACCGAGGTTTAGGTTTACATTTAACCTGGTTTCAAACAACGGGTTCACATTTGACTTGAGATTTAGGTTCACATTTGACCTGGTTTCAACCAACGGGTTCACATTTGACCTGGGGTTTAGGTTCACATTTGACCTGCTTTTGGTTCACATTTGACATGGTTTCAAACAACGGGTTCACATTTGACCTGGGGTTTAGGTTCACATTTGACCTGGTTTTAAACAACGGGTTCACAATTGACCTGAGGTTTAGGTTCACATTTGACCTGGTTTCAAACAACGGGTTCACATTTGACCTGAGGTTTAGGTTCACATTTGACCTGGTTTCAAACAACGGGTTCACATTTGACCTGAGGTTTAGGTTCACATTTGACCTGGTTTCAAACAACGGGTTCACATTTGACCTGAGGTTTATGTTCACATTTGACCTGGGTTCAAACAACAGGTTCACATTTGACCTGAGGTTTTGGTTCACATTTGACTTGGTTTCAAACAACCGGTTCACATTTGACCTAAGGTTTAGGTTCACATTTGACCTAGTTTCAAACAACGGGTTCACATTTGACCTGAGGTTTAGGTTCACATTTGACCTGATTTCAAACAACGGGTTCATATTTGACCTGAGGTTTAGGTTCACATTTGACCTGGTTTCTAACAACGGGTTCACATTTGACCTTGGGTTTAGGTTCACATTTAACCTGGTTTCAAACAACGGGTTCACATTTGACCGAGGTTTAGGTTTACATTTTACCTGGTTTCAAACAACGGGTTCACATTTGACTTGAGGTTTAGGTTCACATTTGACCTGGGTTCAAACAATGGGTTCACATTTGACCTGAGGTTTTAGTTCACATTTGACCTAGTTTCAAACAATGGGTTATAATTTGACCTGGGGTTTAGGTTCACATTTGACCTGGTTTCAAACAATGGGTTCACATTTGACCTGAGGTTTTGGTTCACATTTGACCTTGTTTCAAACAACGGGTTCACATTTGACTTGAGGTTTAGGTTCACATTTAACCTGGGTTCAAACAACAGGTTCACATTTGACATGAGGTTCAGGTTCACATTTGACCTGGTTTCAAACAATGGGTTCACATTTGACATGAGGTTTAGGTTCACATTTGACCTGGTTTCAAACAACGGGTTCACATTTGACCCGAGGTCTAGGTTCAAATTTGACCTGGTTTCAAACAACGGGTTCACATTTGACTTGAAGTTTTGGTTCACATTTGACCTGGTTTCAAACAAGGGTTTTCATTTGACCTGAGGTTTAGCTTAACATTTGACCTGGGTTCAAACAACGGGTTCACATTTGACCGAGGTTTAGGTTTACATTTGACCTGGTTTCAAACAATGGGTTCACATTTGACTTTAGGTTTAGGTTCACATTTGACCTGGTTTCAAACAACGGGTTCACATTTGACTTGAGGTTTAGGTTCACATTTGACCTGGTTTCAAACAACGGGTTCACATTTGACCTGAGGTTTAGGTTCACATTTGACCTGATTTCAAACAACGGGTTCATATTTGACCTTGGGTTTAGGTTCACATTTGACCGAGGTTTAGGTTTACATTTGACCTGGTTTCAAACAACGGGTTCACATTTGACTTGAGGTTTAGGTTCACATTTGACCTGGTTTCAAACAACGGGTTCACATTTGACTTGAGGTTTAGGTTCACATTTGACCTGGGTTCAAACAATGGGTTCACATTTGACCCGAGGTTTTGGTTTACATTTGACCTAGTTTCAAATAAGGGGTTTACATTTGACCAGAGGTTAAGGTTCACATTTGACCTGGTTTCAAACAACGGGTTCAAATTTGACCTTGGGTTTAGGTTCACATTTGACCTGGTTTCAAACAATGGGTTCACATTTGACCTGAGGTTTTGGTTCACATTTGACCTTGTTTCAAACAACGGGTTCACATTTGACCTGAGGTTTAGGTTCACATTTAACCTGGGTTCAAACAACGGGTTCACATTTGACATGAGGTTTAGGTTCACATTTGACCTGGTTTCAAACAATGGGTTTACATTTGACATGAGGTTTAGGTTCACATTCGACCTGGTTTCAAACAACGGGTTCACATTTGACCCGAGGTCTAGGTTCAAATTTGACCTGGTTTCAAACAACGGGTTCACATTTGACTTGAAGTTTTGGTTCACATTTGACCTGGTTTCAAACAAGGGTTTTCATTTGACCTGAGGTTTAGCTTAACATTTGACCTGGGTTCAAACAACGGGTTCACATTTGACCGAGGTTTAGGTTTACATTTGACCTGGTTTTAAACGATGGGTTCACATTTGACTTTAGTTTTAGGTTCACATTTGACCTGGTTTCAAACAACGGGTTCACATTTGATTTGAGGTTTAGGTTCACATTTGACCTGGTTTCAAACAACGGGTTCACATTTGACCTGAGGTTTTGGTTCACATTTGACCTGGTTTCAAATAACGGGTTCACATTTGACCTGAGGTTTAGGTTCACATTTGACCTAGTTTCAAACAACGGGTTCACATTTGACCGAGGTTTAGGTTTACATTTAACCTGGTTTCAAACAACGGGTTGACATTTGACTTGAGGTTTAGGTTCACATTTGACCTGGTTTCAAACAACGGGTTCACATTTGACCTGGGGTTTAGGTTCACATTTGACCTGCTTTTGGTTCACATTTGACATGGTTTCAAAGAACGGGTTCACATTTGACCTGGTTTTAAACAACAGGTTCACAATTGACCTGAGGTTTAGGTTCACATTTGACCTGGTTTCAAACAACGGGTTCACATTTGACCTGAGGTTTAGGTTCACATTTGACCTGGTTTCAAACAACGGGTTCACATTTGACCTGAGGTTTAGGTTCACATTTGACCTGGTTTCAAACAACGGGTTCACATTTGACCTGAGGTTTATGTTCACATTTGACCTGGGTTCAAACAACAGGTTCACATTTGACCTGAGGTTTTGGTTCACATTTGACTTGGTTTCAAACAACCGGTTCACATTTGACCTAAGGTTTAGGTTCACATTTGACCTAGTTTCAAACAACGGGTTCACATTTGACCTGAGGTTTAGGTTCACATTTGACCTGATTTCAAACAACGGGTTCATATTTGACCTGAGGTTTAGGTTCACATTTGACCTGGTTTATAACAACGGGTTCACATTTGACCTTGGGTTTAGGTTCACATTTGACCTGATTTCAAACAACGGGTTCACATTTGACCGAGGTTTAGGTTTACATTTTACCTGGTTTCAAACAACGGGTTCACATTTGACTTGAGGTTTAGGTTCACATTTGACCTGGGTTCAAACAATGGGTTCACATTTGACATGAGGTTTTAGTTCACATTTGACCTAGTTTCAAACAATGGGTTATAATTTGACCTTGGGTTTAGGTTCACATTTGACCTGGTTTCAAACAATGGGTTCACATTTGACCTGAGGTTTTGGTTCACATTTGACCTTGTTTCAAACAACGGGTTCACATTTGACTTGAGGTTTAGGTTCACATTTAACCTGGGTTCAAACAACAGGTTCACATTTGACATGAGGTTCAGGTTCACATTTGACCTGGTTTCAAACAATGGGTTCACATTTGACATGAGGTTTAGGTTCACATTTGACCTGGTTTCAAACAACGGGTTCACATTTGACCCGAGGTCTAGGTTCAAATTTGACCTGGTTTCAAACAACGGGTTCAC
The DNA here is from genome assembly GCA_022829125.1 of Lathyrus tuberosus. Classification (NCBI taxonomy): domain Eukaryota; kingdom Viridiplantae; phylum Streptophyta; class Magnoliopsida; order Fabales; family Fabaceae; genus Lathyrus; species Lathyrus tuberosus. The sequence goes on from JALAZF010000304.1 coordinate 7,245,375, forward strand.
ATTTGACTTGAAGTTTTGGTTCACATTTGACCTGGTTTCAAACAAGGGTTTTCATTTGACCTGAGGTTTAGCTTAACATTTGACCTGGGTTCAAACAACGGGTTCACATTTGACCGAGGTTTAGGTTTACATTTGACCTGGTTTCAAACAATGGGTTCACATTTGACTTTAGGTTTAGGTTCACATTTGACCTGGTTTCAAACAACGGGTTCACATTTGACTTGAGGTTTAGGTTCACATTTGACCTGGTTTCAAACAACGGGTTCACATTTGACCTGAGGTTTAGGTTCACATTTGACCTGATTTCAAACAACGGGTTCATATTTGACCTTGGGTTTAGGTTCACATTTGACCGAGGTTTAGGTTTACATTTGACCTGGTTTCAAACAACGGGTTCACATTTGACTTGAGGTTTAGGTTCACATTTGACCTGGTTTCAAACAACGGGTTCACATTTGACTTGAGGTTTAGGTTCACATTTGACCTGGGTTCAAACAATGGGTTCACATTTGACCTGAGGTTTTGGTTTACATTTGACCTAGTTTCAAACAAGGGGTTTACATTTGACCAGAGGTTAAGGTTCACATTTGACCTGGTTTCAAACAACGGGTTCAAATTTGACCTTGGGTTTAGGTTCACATTTGACCTGGTTTCAAACAATGGGTTCACATTTGACCTGAGGTTTTGGTTCACATTTGACCTTGTTTCAAACAACGGGTTCACATTTGACCTGAGGTTTAGGTTCACATTTAACCTGGGTTCAAACAACGGGTTCACATTTGACATGAGGTTTAGGTTCACATTTGACCTGGTTTCAAACAATGGGTTTACATTTGACATGAGGTTTAGGTTCACATTCGACCTGGTTTCAAACAAAGGGTTCACATTTGACCTTGGGTTTAGGTTCACATTTAACCTGGTTTCAAACAACGGGTTCACATTTGACCGAGGTTTAGGTTTACATTTTACCTGGTTTCAAACAACGGGTTCACATTTGACTTGAGGTTTAGGTTCACATTTGACCTGGGTTCAAACAATGGGTTCACATTTGACCTGAGGTTTTAGTTCACATTTGACCTAGTTTCAAACAATGGGTTATAATTTGACCTTGGGTTTAGGTTCACATTTGACCTGGTTTCAAACAATGGGTTCACATTTGACCTGAGGTTTTGGTTCACATTTGACCTTGTTTCAAACAACGGGTTCACATTTGACTTGAGGTTTAGGTTCACATTTAACCTGGGTTCAAACAACAGGTTCACATTTGACATGAGGTTCAGGTTCACATTTGACCTGGTTTCAAACAATGGGTTTACATTTGACATGAGGTTTAGGTTCACATTCGACCTGGTTTCAAACAAAGGGTTCACATTTGACCTTGGGTTTAGGTTCACATTTAACCTGGTTTCAAACAACGGGTTCACATTTGACCGAGGTTTAGGTTTACATTTTACCTGGTTTCAAACAACGGGTTCACATTTGACTTGAGGTTTAGGTTCACATTTGACCTGGGTTCAAACAATGGGTTCACATTTGACCTGAGGTTTTAGTTCACATTTGACCTAGTTTCAAACAATGGGTTATAATTTGACCTTGGGTTTAGGTTCACATTTGACCTGGTTTCAAACAATGGGTTCACATTTGACCTGAGGTTTTGGTTCACATTTGACCTTGTTTCAAACAACGGGTTCACATTTGACTTGAGGTTTAGGTTCACATTTAACCTGGGTTCAAACAACAGGTTCACATTTGACATGAGGTTCAGGTTCACATTTGACCTGGTTTCAAACAATGGGTTCACATTTGACATGAGGTTTAGGTTCACATTTGACCTGGTTTCAAACAACGGGTTCACATTTGACCCGAGGTCTAGGTTCAAATTTGACCTGGTTTCAAACAACGAGTTCACATTTGACTTGAAGTTTTGGTTCACATTTGACCTGGTTTCAAACAAGGGTTTTCATTTACCTGAGGTTTAGCTTAACATTTGACCTGGGTTCAAACAACGGGTTCACATTTGACCGAGGTTTAGGTTTACATTTGACCTGGTTTCAAACAATGGGTTCACATTTGACTTTAGGTTTAGGTTCACATTTGACCTGGTTTCAAACAACGGGTTCACATTTGACTTGAGGTTTAGGTTCACATTTGACCTGGTTTCAAACAACGGGTTCACATTTGACCTGAGGTTTAGGTTCACATTTGACCTAATTTCAAACAACGGGTTCATATTTGACCTTGGGTTTAGGTTCACATTTGACCGAGGTTTAGGTTTACATTTGACCTGGTTTCAAACAACGGGTTCACATTTGACTTGAGGTTTAGGTTCACATTTGACCTGGTTTCAAACAACGGGTTCACATTTGACTTGAGGTTTAGGTTCACATTTGACCTGGGTTCAAACAATGGGTTCACATTTGACCTGAGGTTTTGGTTTACATTTGACCTAGTTTCAAACAAGGGGTTTACATTTGACCAGAGGTTAAGGTTCACATTTGACCTGGTTTCAAACAACGGGTTCAAATTTGACCTTGGGTTTAGGTTCACATTTGACCTGGTTTCAAACAATGGGTTCACATTTGACCTGAGGTTTTGGTTCACATTTGACCTTGTTTCAAACAACGGGTTCACATTTGACCTGAGGTTTAGGTTCACATTTAACCTGGGTTCAAACAACGGGTTCACATTTGACATGAGGTTTAGGTTCACATTTGACCTGGTTTCAAACAATGGGTTTACATTTGACATGAGGTTTAGGTTCATATTCGACCTGGTTTCAAACAACGGGTTCACATTTGACCCGAGGTCTAGGTTTAAATTTGACCTGGTTTCAAACAATGGGTTCACATTTGACTTGAGGTTTTGGTTCACATTTGACCTGGTTTCAAACAAGGGGTTTTCATTTGACCTGAGGTTTAGCTTGACATTTGAACTGGGTTCAAACAACAGGTTCACATTTGACCAAGGTTTAGGTTTACATTTGACCTGGTTTTAAACGATGGGTTCACATTTGACTTTAGTTTTAGGTTCACATTTGACCTGGTTTCAAACAACGGGTTCACATTTGATTTGAGGTTTAGGTTCACATTTGACCTGGTTTCAAACAACGGGTTCACATTTGACCTGAGGTTTTGGTTCACATTTGACCTGGTTTCAAATAACGGGTTCACATTTGACCTGAGGTTTAGGTTCACATTTGACCTAGTTTCAAACAACGGGTTCACATTTGACCGAGGTTTAGGTTTACATTTAACCTGGTTTCAAACAACGGGTTCACATTTGACTTGAGGTTTAGGTTCACATTTGACCTGGTTTCAAACAACGGGTTCACATTTGACCTGGGGTTTAGGTTCACATTTGACCTGCTTTTGGTTCACATTTGACATGGTTTCAAACAACGGGTTCACATTTGACCTGGGGTTTAGGTTCACATTTGACCTGGTTTTAAACAACGGGTTCACAATTGACCTGAGGTTTAGGTTCACATTTGACCTGGTTTCAAACAACGGGTTCACATTTGACCTGAGGTTTAGGTTCACATTTGACCTGGTTTCAAACAACGGGTTCACATTTGACCTGAGGTTTAGGTTCACATTTGACCTGGTTTCAAACAACGGGTTCACATTTGACCTGAGGTTTATGTTCACATTTGACCTGGGTTCAAACAACAGGTTCACATTTGACCTGAGGTTTTGGTTCACATTTGACTTGGTTTCAAACAACCGGTTCACATTTGACCTGAGGTTTAGGTTCACATTTGACCTGATTTCAAACAACGGGTTCATATTTGACCTTGGGTTTAGGTTCACATTTGACCGAGGTTTAGGTTTACATTTGACCTGGTTTCAAACAACGGGTTCACATTTGACTTGAGGTTTAGGTTCACATTTGACCTGGTTTCAAACAACGGGTTCACATTTGACTTGAGGTTTAGGTTCACATTTGACCTGGGTTCAAACAATGGGTTCACATTTGACCTGAGGTTTTGGTTTACATTTGACCTAGTTTCAAACAAGGGGTTTACATTTGACCAGAGGTTAAGGTTCACATTTGACCTGGTTTCAAACAACGGGTTCAAATTTGACCTTGGGTTTAGGTTCACATTTGACCTGGTTTCAAACAATGGGTTCACATTTGACCTGAGGTTTTGGTTCACATTTGACCTTGTTTCAAACAACGGGTTCACATTTGACCTGAGGTTTAGGTTCACATTTAACCTGGGTTCAAACAACGGGTTCACATTTGACATGAGGTTTAGGTTCACATTTGACCTGGTTTCAAACAATGGGTTTACATTTGACATGAGGTTTAGGTTCACATTCGACCTGGTTTCAAACAAAGGGTTCACATTTGACCTTGGGTTTAGGTTCACATTTAACCTGGTTTCAAACAACGGGTTCACATTTGACCGAGGTTTAGGTTTACATTTTACCTGGTTTCAAACAACGGGTTCACATTTGACTTGAGGTTTAGGTTCACATTTGACCTGGGTTCAAACAATGGGTTCACATTTGACCTGAGGTTTTAGTTCACATTTGACCTAGTTTCAAACAATGGGTTATAATTTGACCTTGGGTTTAGGTTCACATTTGACCTGGTTTCAAACAATGGGTTCACATTTGACCTGAGGTTTTGGTTCACATTTGACCTTGTTTCAAACAACGGGTTCACATTTGACTTGAGGTTTAGGTTCACATTTAACCTGGGTTCAAACAACAGGTTCACATTTGACATGAGGTTCAGGTTCACATTTGACCTGGTTTCAAACAATGGGTTCACATTTGACATGAGGTTTAGGTTCACATTTGACCTGGTTTCAAACAACGGGTTCACATTTGACCCGAGGTCTAGGTTCAAATTTGACCTGGTTTCAAACAACGAGTTCACATTTGACTTGAAGTTTTGGTTCACATTTGACCTGGTTTCAAACAAGGGTTTTCATTTACCTGAGGTTTAGCTTAACATTTGACCTGGGTTCAAACAACGGGTTCACATTTGACCGAGGTTTAGGTTTACATTTGACCTGGTTTCAAACAATGGGTTCACATTTGACTTTAGGTTTAGGTTCACATTTGACCTGGTTTCAAACAACGGGTTCACATTTGACTTGAGGTTTAGGTTCACATTTGACCTGGTTTCAAACAACGGGTTCACATTTGACCTGAGGTTTAGGTTCACATTTGACCTGATTTCAAACAACGGGTTCATATTTGACCTTGGGTTTAGGTTCACATTTGACCGAGGTTTAGGTTTACATTTGACCTGGTTTCAAACAACGGGTTCACATTTGACTTGAGGTTTAGGTTCACATTTGACCTGGTTTCAAACAACGGGTTCACATTTGACTTGAGGTTTAGGTTCACATTTGACCTGGGTTCAAACAATGGGTTCACATTTGACCTGAGGTTTTGGTTTACATTTGACCTAGTTTCAAACAAGGGGTTTACATTTGACCAGAGGTTAAGGTTCACATTTGACCTGGTTTCAAACAACGGGTTCAAATTTGACCTTGGGTTTAGGTTCACATTTGACCTGGTTTCAAACAATGGGTTCACATTTGACCTGAGGTTTTGGTTCACATTTGACCTTGTTTCAAACAACGGGTTCACATTTGACCTGAGGTTTAGGTTCACATTTAACCTGGGTTCAAACAACGGGTTCACATTTGACATGAGGTTTAGGTTCACATTTGACCTGGTTTCAAACAATGGGTTTACATTTGACATGAGGTTTAGGTTCATATTCGACCTGGTTTCAAACAACGGGTTCACATTTGACCCGAGGTCTAGGTTTAAATTTGACCTGGTTTCAAACAATGGGTTCACATTTGACTTGAGGTTTTGGTTCACATTTGACCTGGTTTCAAACAAGGGGTTTTCATTTGACCTGAGGTTTAGCTTGACATTTGAACTGGGTTCAAACAACAGGTTCACATTTGACCAAGGTTTAGGTTTACATTTGACCTGGTTTTAAACGATGGGTTCACATTTGACTTTAGTTTTAGGTTCACATTTGACCTGGTTTCAAACAACGGGTTCACATTTGATTTGAGGTTTAGGTTCACATTTGACCTGGTTTCAAACAACGGGTTCACATTTGACCTGAGGTTTTGGTTCACATTTGACCTGGTTTCAAATAACGGGTTCACATTTGACCTGAGGTTTAGGTTCACATTTGACCTAGTTTCAAACAACGGGTTCACATTTGACCGAGGTTTAGGTTTACATTTAACCTGGTTTCAAACAACGGGTTCACATTTGACTTGAGGTTTAGGTTCACATTTGACCTGGTTTCAAACAACGGGTTCACATTTGACCTGGGGTTTAGGTTCACATTTGACCTGCTTTTGGTTCACATTTGACATGGTTTCAAACAACGGGTTCACATTTGACCTGGGGTTTAGGTTCACATTTGACCTGGTTTTAAACAACGGGTTCACAATTGACCTGAGGTTTAGGTTCACATTTGACCTGGTTTCAAACAACGGGTTCACATTTGACCTGAGGTTTAGGTTCACATTTGACCTGGTTTCAAACAACGGGTTCACATTTGACCTGAGGTTTAGGTTCACATTTGACCTGGTTTCAAACAACGGGTTCACATTTGACCTGAGGTTTATGTTCACATTTGACCTGGGTTCAAACAACAGGTTCACATTTGACCTGAGGTTTTGGTTCACATTTGACTTGGTTTCAAACAACCGGTTCACATTTGACCTAAGGTTTAGGTTCACATTTGACCTAGTTTCAAACAACGGGTTCACATTTGACCTGAGGTTTAGGTTCACATTTGACCTGATTTCAAACAACGGGTTCATATTTGACCTTGGGTTTAGGTTCACATTTGACCGAGGTTTAGGTTTACATTTGACCTGGTTTCAAACAACGGGTTCACATTTGACTTGAGGTTTAGGTTCACATTTGACCTGGTTTCAAACAACGGGTTCACATTTGACTTGAGGTTTAGGTTCACATTTGACCTGGGTTCAAACAATGGGTTCACATTTGACCTGAGGTTTTGGTTTACATTTGACCTAGTTTCAAACAAGGGGTTTACATTTGACCAGAGGTTAAGGTTCACATTTGACCTGGTTTCAAACAACGGGTTCAAATTTGACCTTGGGTTTAGGTTCACATTTGACCTGGTTTCAAACAATGGGTTCACATTTGACCTGAGGTTTTGGTTCACATTTGACCTTGTTTCAAACAACGGGTTCACATTTGACCTGAGGTTTAGGTTCACATTTAACCTGGGTTCAAACAACGGGTTCACATTTGACATGAGGTTTAGGTTCACATTTGACCTGGTTTCAAACAATGGGTTTACATTTGACATGAGGTTTAGGTTCACATTCGACCTGGTTTCAAACAAAGGGTTCACATTTGACCTTGGGTTTAGGTTCACATTTAACCTGGTTTCAAACAACGGGTTCACATTTGACCGAGGTTTAGGTTTACATTTTACCTGGTTTCAAACAACGGGTTCACATTTGACTTGAGGTTTAGGTTCACATTTGACCTGGGTTCAAACAATGGGTTCACATTTGACCTGAGGTTTTAGTTCACATTTGACCTAGTTTCAAACAATGGGTTATAATTTGACCTTGGGTTTAGGTTCACATTTGACCTGGTTTCAAACAATGGGTTCACATTTGACCTGAGGTTTTGGTTCACATTTGACCTTGTTTCAAACAACGGGTTCACATTTGACTTGAGGTTTAGGTTCACATTTAACCTGGGTTCAAACAACAGGTTCACATTTGACATGAGGTTCAGGTTCACATTTGACCTGGTTTCAAACAATGGGTTCACATTTGACATGAGGTTTAGGTTCACATTTGACCTGGTTTCAAACAACGGGTTCACATTTGACCCGAGGTCTAGGTTCAAATTTGACCTGGTTTCAAACAACGAGTTCACATTTGACTTGAAGTTTTGGTTCACATTTGACCTGGTTTCAAACAAGGGTTTTCATTTGACCTGAGGTTTAGCTTAACATTTGACCTGGGTTCAAACAACGGGTTCACATTTGACCGAGGTTTAGGTTTACATTTGACCTGGTTTCAAACAATGGGTTCACATTTGACTTTAGGTTTAGGTTCACATTTGACCTGGTTTCAAACAACGGGTTCACATTTGACTTGAGGTTTAGGTTCACATTTGACCTGGTTTCAAACAACGGGTTCACATTTGACCTGAGGTTTAGGTTCACATTTGACCTGATTTCAAACAACGGGTTCATATTTGACCTTGGGTTTAGGTTCACATTTGACCGAGGTTTAGGTTTACATTTGACCTGGTTTCAAACAACGGGTTCACATTTGACTTGAGGTTTAGGTTCACATTTGACCTGGTTTCAAACAACGGGTTCACATTTGACTTGAGGTTTAGGTTCACATTTGACCTGGGTTCAAACAATGGGTTCACATTTGACCTGAGGTTTTGGTTTACATTTGACCTAGTTTCAAACAAGGGGTTTACATTTGACCAGAGGTTAAGGTTCACATTTGACCTGGTTTCAAACAACGGGTTCAAATTTGACCTTGGGTTTAGGTTCACATTTGACCTGGTTTCAAACAATGGGTTCACATTTGACCTGAGGTTTTGGTTCACATTTGACCTTGTTTCAAACAACGGGTTCACATTTGACCTGAGGTTTAGGTTCACATTTAACCTGGGTTCAAACAACGGGTTCACATTTGACATGAGGTTTAGGTTCACATTTGACCTGGTTTCAAACAATGGGTTTACATTTGACATGAGGTTTAGGTTCATATTCGACCTGGTTTCAAACAACGGGTTCACATTTGACCCGAGGTCTAGGTTTAAATTTGACCTGGTTTCAAACAATGGGTTCACATTTGACTTGAGGTTTTGGTTCACATTTGACCTGGTTTCAAACAAGGGGTTTTCATTTGACCTGAGGTTTAGCTTGACATTTGAACTGGGTTCAAACAACAGGTTCATATTTGACCAAGGTTTAGGTTTACATTTGACCTGGTTTTAAACGATGGGTTCACATTTGACTTTAGTTTTAGGTTCACATTTGACCTGGTTTCAAACAACGGGTTCACATTTGATTTGAGGTTTAGGTTCACATTTGACCTGGTTTCAAACAACGGGTTCACATTTGACCTGAGGTTTTGGTTCACATTTGACCTGGTTTCAAATAACGGGTTCACATTTGACCTGAGGTTTAGGTTCACATTTGACCTAGTTTCAAACAACGGGTTCACATTTGACCGAGGTTTAGGTTTACATTTAACCTGGTTTCAAACAACGGGTTCACATTTGACTTGAGGTTTAGGTTCACATTTGACCTGGTTTCAAACAACGGGTTTACATTTGACCTGGGGTTTAGGTTCACATTTGACCTGCTTTTGGTTCACATTTGACATGGTTTCAAACAACGGGTTCACATTTGACCTGGGGTTTAGGTTCACATTTGACCTGGTTTTAAACAACGGGTTCACAATTGACCTGAGGTTTAGGTTCACATTTGACCTGGTTTCAAACAACGGGTTCACATTTGACCTGAGGTTTAGGTTCACATTTGACCTGGTTTCAAACAACGGGTTCACATTTGACCTGAGGTTTAGGTTCACATTTGACCTGGTTTCAAACAACGGGTTCACATTTGACCTGAGGTTTATGTTCACATTTGACCTGGGTTCAAACAACAGGTTCACATTTGACCTGAGGTTTTGGTTCACATTTGACTTGGTTTCAAACAACCGGTTCACATTTGACCTAAGGTTTAGGTTCACATTTGACCTAGTTTCAAACAACGGGTTCACATTTGACCTGAGGTTTAGGTTCACATTTGACCTGATTTCAAACAACGGGTTCATATTTGACCTGAGGTTTAGGTTCACATTTGACCTGGTTTATAACAACGGGTTCACATTTGACCTTGGGTTTAGGTTCACATTTGACCTGGTTTCAAACAACGGGTTCACATTTGACCGAGGTTTAGGTTTACATTTTACCTGGTTTCAAACAACGGGTTCACATTTGACTTGAGGTTTAGGTTCACATTTGACCTGGGTTCAAACAATGGGTTCACATTTGACCTGAGGTTTTAGTTCACATTTGACCTAGTTTCAAACAAGGGGTTTACATTTGACCTGAGGTTTAGGTTCACATTTGACCTGGTTTCAAACAACGGGTTCAAATTTGACCTTGGGTTTAGGTTCACATTTGACCTGGTTTCAAACAATGGGTTCACATTTGACCTGAGGTTTTGGTTCACATTTGACCTTGTTTCAAACAACGGGTTCACATTTGACCTGAGGTTTAGGTTCACATTTAACCTGGGTTCAAACAACGGGTTCATATTTGACCTGAGGTTTTGGTTCACATTTGACTTGGTTTCAAACAACGGGTTCACATTTGACCGGAGGTTTAGGTTCACATTTGACCTAGTTTTAAACAACAGGTTCACATTTGACCTGGGGTTTAGGTTCACATTTGACCTGAGGTTTAGGTTCACATTTCAACTGGTTTCAAACAATAGGTTCACATTTCACCTGGGGTTTAGGTTCACATTTGACCTGGTTTTGGTTCACATTTGACCTGGTTTCAAACAACGGGTTCACATTTGACTTGAGGTTTAGGTTCACATTTGACCTGGGTCAAACAACGCGTTCACATTTGACCTGAGGTTTTGGTTCACATTTGACCTGGTTTCAAATAACGGGTTCACAATTGACCCGAGGTTTAGGTTCACATTTGACCTGAGGTTTAGGTTCACATTTGACTTGAGGTTTAGGTTCACATTTGACCTGGTTTCAAACAACGGGTTCACATTTGACATGAGGTTTAGGTTCACATTTGACCTGGTTTCAAACATTGGGTTCACATTTGACTTGAGGTTTAGGTTCACATTTGACCTTGTTTCAAACAACGAGTTCACATTTGACCTGAGGTTTTGGTTCACATTTGACCTGGTGTCAAACAACGGGTTCACATTTGACCTGAGGTTTAGGTTCACATTTGACCCGAGGTTTAGGTTCACATTTGACCTGAGGTTTAGGTTCACATTTGACCTTGTTTCAAACAACGAGTTCACATTTGACCTGAGGTTTTGGTTCACATTTGACCTGGTGTCAAACAACGGGTTCACATTTGACATGCGGTTTAGGTTCACATTTGACCTGGTTTCAAACAATGGGTTCACATTTGACATGAGGTTTAGGTTCACATTTGACCTGGTTTCAAACAACGGGTTCACATTTGACCCGAGGTCTAGGTTCAAATTTGACCTGGTTTCAAACAACGGGTTCACATTTGACTTGAGGTTTTGGTTCACATTTGACCTGGTTTCAAATAAGGGGTTTTCATTTCACTTGAGGTTTAGCTTGACATTTGACCTGGGTTCAAACAACGGGTTCACATTTGACCGAGGTTTAGGTTTACATTTGACCTGGTTTCAAACAACGGGTTCACATTTGACTTGAGGTTTAGGTTCACATTTGACCTGGTTTCAAACAACGGGTTCACATTTGACCCGAGGTCTAGGTTCAAATTTGACCTGGTTTCAAACAACGGGTTCACATTTGACTTGAGGTTTTGGTTCACATTTGACCTGGTTTCAAATAAGGGGTTTTCATTTGACCAGAGGTTTAGCTTGACATTTGACCTGGGTTCAAACAACGGGTTCACATTTGACCGAGGTTTAGGTTTACATTTGACCTGGTTTCAAACAACGGGTTCACATTTGACTTGGGTTTAGCTTCACATTTGACTTGGTTTCAAACAACGGGTTCACATTTGACCGGAGGTTTAGGTTCACATTTGACCTAGTTTTAAACAACAGGTTCACATTTGACCTGGGGTTTAGGTTCACATTTGACCTGAGGTTTAGGTTCACATTTCACCTGGTTTCAAACAACAGGTTCACATTTCACCTGGGGTTTAGGTTCACATTTGACCTGGTTTTGGTTCACATTTGACCTGGTTTCAAACAACGGGTTCACATTTGACTTGAGGTTTAGGTTCACATTTCACCTGGGTCAAACAACGGGTTCACATTTGACCTGAGGTTTTGGTTCACATTTGACCTGGTTTCAAACAACGGGTTTTCATTTGACCTGAGGTTTAGCTTGACATTTGACCTGGGTTCAAACAACGGGTTCACATTTGACCGAGGTTTAGGTTTACATTTGACCTGGTTTTAAACGATGGGTTCACATTTGACTTTAGTTTTAGGTTCACATTTGACCTGGTTTCAAACAACGGGTTCACATTTGATTTGAGGTTTAGGTTTACATTTGACCTGGTTTCAAACAACGGGTTCACATTTGACCTGAGGTTTTGGTTCACATTTGACCTGGTTTCAAATAACGGGTTCACATTTGACCTGAGGTTTAGGTTCACATTTGACCTAGTTTCAAACAACGGGTTCACATTTGACCGAGGTTTAGGTTTACATTTAACCTGGTTTCAAACAACGGGTTCACATTTGACTTGAGGTTTAGGTTCACATTTGACCTGGTTTCAAACAACGGGTTCACATTTGACCTGGGGTTTAGGTTCACATTTGACCTGCTTTTGGTTCACATTTGACATGGTTTCAAACAACGGGTTCACATTTGACCTGGGGTTTAGGTTCACATTTGACCTGGTTTTAAACAACGGGTTCACAATTGACCTGAGGTTTAGGTTCACATTTGACCTGGTTTCAAACAACGGGTTCACATTTGACCTGAGGTTTAGGTTCACATTTGACCTGGTTTCAAACAACGGGTTCACATTTGACCTGAGGTTTAGGTTCACATATGACCTGGTTTCAAACAACGGGTTCACATTTGACCTGAGGTTTATGTTCACATTTGACCTGGGTTCAAACAACAGGTTCACATTTGACCTGAGGTTTTGGTTCACATTTGACTTGGTTTCAAACAACCGGTTCACATTTGACCTAAGGTTTAGGTTCACATTTGACCTAGTTTCAAACAACGGGTTCACATTTGACCTGAGGTTTAGGTTCACATTTGACCTGATTTCAAACAACGGGTTCATATTTGACCTGAGGTTTAGGTTCACATTTGACCTGGTTTATAACAACGGGTTCACATTTGACCTTGGGTTTAGGTTCACATTTGACCTGGTTTCAAACAACGGGTTCACATTTGACCGAGGTTTAGGTTTACATTTTACCTGGTTTCAAACAACGGGTTCACATTTGACTTGAGGTTTAGGTTCACATTTGACCTGGGTTCAAACAATGGGTTCACATTTGACCTGAGGTTTTAGTTCACATTTGACCTAGTTTCAAACAAGGGGTTTACATTTGACCTGAGGTTTAGGTTCACATTTGACCTGGTTTCAAACAACGGGTTCAAATTTGACCTTGGGTTTAGGTTCACATTTGACCTGGTTTCAAACAATGGGTTCACATTTGACCTGAGGTTTTGGTTCACATTTGACCTTGTTTCAAACAACGGGTTCACATTTGACCTGAGGTTTAGGTTCACATTTAACCTGGGTTCAAACAACGGGTTCATATTTGACCTGAGGTTTTGGTTCACATTTGACTTGGTTTCAAACAACGGGTTCACATTTGACCGGAGGTTTAGGTTCACATTTGACCTAGTTTTAAACAACAGGTTCACATTTGACCTGGGGTTTAGGTTCACATTTGACCTGAGGTTTAGGTTCACATTTCAACTGGTTTCAAACAACAGGTTCACATTTCACCTGGGGTTTAGGTTCACATTTGACCTGGTTTTGGTTCACATTTGACCTGGTTTCAAACAACGGGTTCACATTTGACTTGAGGTTTAGGTTCACATTTGACCTGGGTCAAACAACGGGTTCACATTTGACCTGAGGTTTTGGTTCACATTTGACCTGGTTTCAAACAACGGGTTCACAATTGACCCGAGGTTTAGGTTCACATTTGACCTGAGGTTTAGGTTCACATTTGACTTGAGGTTTAGGTTCACATTTGACCTGGTTTCAAACAACGGGTTCACATTTGACATGAGGTTTAGGTTCACATTTGACCTGGTTTCAAACATTGGGTTCACATTTGACTTGAGGTTTAGGTTCACATTTGACCTTGTTTCAAACAACGAGTTCACATTTGACCTGAGGTTTTGGTTCACATTTGACCTGGTGTCAAACAACGGGTTCACATTTGACCTGAGGTTTAGGTTCACATTTGACCCGAGGTTTAGGTTCACATTTGACCTGAGGTTTAGGTTCACATTTGACCTTGTTTCAAACAACGAGTTCACATTTGACCTGAGGTTTTGGTTCACATTTGACCTGGTGTCAAACAACGGGTTCACATTTGACATGAGGTTTAGGTTCACATTTGACCTGGTTTCAAACAATGGGTTCACATTTGACATGAGGTTTAGGTTCACATTTGACCTGGTTTCAAACAACGGGTTCACATTTGACCCGAGGTCTAGGTTCAAATTTGACCTGGTTTCAAACAACGGGTTCACATTTGACTTGAGGTTTTGGTTCACATTTGACCTGGTTTCAAATAAGGGGTTTTCATTTCACCTGAGGTTTAGCTTGACATTTGACCTGGGTTCAAACAACGGGTTCACATTTGACCGAGGTTTAGGTTTACATTTGACCTGGTTTCAAACAACGGGTTCACATTTGACTTGAGGTTTAGGTTCACATTTGACCTGGTTTCAAACAACGGGTTCACATTTGACCCGAGGTCTAGGTTCAAATTTGACCTGGTTTCAAACAACGGGTTCACATTTGACTTGAGGTTTTGGTTCACATTTGACCTGGTTTCAAATAAGGGGTTTTCATTTGACCAGAGGTTTAGCTTGACATTTGACCTGGGTTCAAACAACGGGTTCACATTTGACCGAGGTTTAGGTTTACATTTGACCTGGTTTCAAACAACGGGTTCACATTTGACTTGGGTTTAGCTTCACATTTAACTTGGTTTCAAACAACGGGTTCACATTTGACCGGAGGTTTAGGTTCACATTTGACCTAGTTTTAAACAACAGGTCACATTTGACCTGGGGTTTAGCTTCACATTTGACCTGAGGTTTAGGTTCACATTTCACCTGGTTTCAAACAACAGGTTCACATTTCACCTGGGGTTTAGGTTCACATTTGACCTGGTTTTGGTTCACATTTGACCTGGTTTCAAACAACGGGTTCACATTTGACTTGAGGTTTAGGTTCACATTTCACCTGGGTCAAACAACGGGTTCACATTTGACCTGAGGTTTTGGTTCACATTTGACCTGGTTTCAAACAACGGGTTTTCATTTGACCTGAGGTTTAGCTTGACATTTGACCTGGGTTCAAACAACGGGTTCACATTTGACCGAGGTTTAGGTTTACATTTGACCTGGTTTTAAACGATGGGTTCACATTTGACTTTAGTTTTAGGTTCACATTTGACCTGGTTTCAAACAACGGGTTCACATTTGATTTGAGGTTTAGGTTCACATTTGACCTGGTTTCAAACAACGGGTTCACATTTGACCTGAGGTTTTGGTTCACATTTGACCTGGTTTCAAATAACGGGTTCACATTTGACCTGAGGTTTAGGTTCACATTTGATCTAGTTTCAAACAACGGGTTCACATTTGACCGAGGTTTAGGTTTACATTTAACCTGGTTTCAAACAACGGGTTCACATTTGACTTGAGGTTTAGGTTCACATTTGACCTGTTTTCAAACAACGGGTTCACATTTGACCTGGGGTTTAGGTTCACATTTGACCTGCTTTTGGTTCACATTTGACATGGTTTCAAACAACGGGTTCACATTTGACCTGGGGTTTAGGTTCACATTTGACCTGGTTTTAAACAACGGGTTCACAATTGACCTGAGGTTTAGGTTCACATTTGACCTGGTTTCAAACAACGGGTTCACATTTGACCTGAGGTTTAGGTTCACATTTGACCTGGTTTCAAACAACGGGTTCACATTTGACGTGAGGTTTAGGTTCACATTTGACCTGGTTTCAAACAACGGGTTCACATTTGACCTGAGGTTTATGTTCACATTTGACCTGGGTTCAAACAACAGGTTCACATTTGACCTGAGGTTTTGGTTCACATTTGACTTGGTTTCAAACAACCGGTTCACATTTGACCTAAGGTTTAGGTTCACATTTGACCTAGTTTCAAACAACGGGTTCACATTTGACCTGAGGTTTAGGTTCACATTTGACCTGATTTCAAACAACGGGTTCATATTTGACCTGAGGTTTAGGTTCACATTTGACCTGGTTTATAACAACGGGTTCACATTTGACCTTGGGTTTAGGTTCACATTTGACCTGGTTTCAAACAACGGGTTCACATTTGACCGAGGTTTAGGTTTACATTTTACCTGGTTTCAAACAACGGGTTCACATTTGACTTGAGGTTTAGGTTCACATTTGACCTGGGTTCAAACAATGGGTTCACATTTGACCTGAGGTTTTAGTTCACATTTGACCTAGTTTCAAACAAGGGGTTTACATTTGACCTGAGGTTTAGGTTCACATTTGACCTGGTTTCAAACAACGGGTTCAAATTTGACCTTGGGTTTAGGTTCACATTTGACCTGGTTTCAAACAATGGGTTCACATTTGACCTGAGGTTTTGGTTCACATTTGACCTTGTTTCAAACAACGGGTTCACATTTGACTTGAGGTTTAGGTTCACATTTAACCTGGGTTCAAACAACGGGTTCATATTTGACCTGAGGTTTTGGTTCACATTTGACTTGGTTTCAAACAACGGGTTCACATTTGACCGGAGGTTTAGGTTCACATTTGACCTTGTTTTAAACAACAGGTTCACATTTGACCTGGGGTTTAGGTTCACATTTGACCTGAGGTTTAGGTTCACATTTCAACTGGTTTCAAACAACAGGTTCACATTTCACCTGGGGTTTTGGTT
Organism: Lathyrus tuberosus; assembly: GCA_022829125.1. Taxonomy (NCBI): domain Eukaryota; kingdom Viridiplantae; phylum Streptophyta; class Magnoliopsida; order Fabales; family Fabaceae; genus Lathyrus; species Lathyrus tuberosus. Next base: position 7,262,260 of record JALAZF010000304.1, read on the forward strand.
CACATTTGACCTGGTTTTGGTTCACATTTGACCTGGTTTAAAACAACGGGTTCACATTTGACTTGAGGTTTAGGTTCACATTTGACCTGGGTCAAACAACGGGTTCACATTTGACCTGAGGTTTTGGTTCACATTTGACCTGGTTCAAACAACGGGTTCACAATTGACCCGAGGTTTAGGTTCACATTTGACCTGAGGTTTAGGTTCACATTTGACTTGAGGTTTAGGTTCACATTTGACCTGGTTTCAAACAACGGGTTCACATTTGACATGAGGTTTAGGTTCACATTTGACCTGGTTTCAAACATTGGGTTCACATTTGACTTGAGGTTTAGGTTCACATTTGACCTTGTTTCAAACAACGAGTTCACATTTGACATGAGGTTTTGGTTCACATTTGACCTGGTGTCAAACAACGGGTTCACATTTGACCTGAGGTTTAGGTTCACATTTGACCCGAGGTTTAGGTTCACATTTGACCTGAGGTTTAGGTTCACATTTGACCTTGTTTCAAACAACGAGTTCACATTTGACCTGAGGTTTTGGTTCACATTTAACCTGGTGTCAAACAACGGGTTCACATTTGACATGAGGTTTAGGTTCACATTTGACCTGGTTTCAAACAATGGGTTCACATTTGACATGAGGTTTAGGTTCACATTTGACCTGGTTTCAAACAACGGGTTCACATTTGACCCGAGGTCTAGGTTCAAATTTGACCTGGTTTCAAACAACGGGTTCACATTTGACTTGAGGTTTTGGTTCACATTTGACCTGGTTTCAAATAAGGGGTTTTCATTTCACCTGAGGTTTAGCTTGACATTTGACCTGGGTTCAAACAACGGGTTCACATTTGACCGAGGTTTAGGTTTACATTTGACCTGGTTTCAAACAACGGGTTCACATTTGACTTGAGGTTTAGGTTCACATTTGACCTGGTTTCAAACAACGGGTTCACATTTGACCCGAGGTCTAGGTTCAAATTTGACCTGGTTTCAAACAACGGGTTCACATTTGACTTGAGGTTTTGGTTCACATTTGACCTGGTTTCAAATAAGGGGTTTTCATTTGACCAGAGGTTTAGCTTGACATTTGACCTGGGTTCAAACAATGGGTTCACATTTCACCGAGGTTTAGGTTTACATTTGACCTGGTTTCAAACAACGGGTTCACATTTGACTTGGGTTTAGGTTCACATTTGACTTGGTTTCAAACAACGGGTTCACATTTGACCGGAGGTTTAGGTTCACATTTGACCTAGTTTTAAACAACAGGTTCACATTTGACCTGGGGTTTAGGTTCACATTTGACCTGAGGTTTAGGTTCACATTTCACCTGGTTTCAAACAACAGGTTCACATTTCACCTGGGGTTTAGGTTCACATTTGACCTGGTTTTGGTTCACATTTGACCTGGTTTCAAACAACGGGTTCACATTTGACTTGAGGTTTAGGTTCACATTTGACCTGGGTCAAACAACGGGTTCACATTTGACCTGAGGTTTTGGTTCACATTTGACCTGGTTTCAAACAACGGGTTCACAATTGACCCGAGGTTTACGTTCACATTTGACCAAAGGTTTAGGTTCACATTTGACCAAAGGTTTAGGTTCACATTTGACTTGAGGTTTAGGTTCACATTTGACCTGGTTTCAAACAACGGGTTCACATTTGTCATGAGGTTTAGGTTCACATTTGACCTGGTTTCAAACATTGGGTTCACATTTGACTTGAGGTTTAGGTTCACATTTGACCTTGTTTCAAACAACGAGTTCACATTTGACCTGAGGTTTTGGTTCACATTTGACCTGATTTCAAACAACGGGTTCATATTTGACCTGAGGTTTAGGTTCACATTTGACCTAGTTTCTAACAACGGGTTCACATTTGACCTTGGGTTTAGGTTCACATTTGACCTGGTTTTAAACAACGGGTTCACATTTGACCGAGATTTAGGTTTACATTTTACCTGGTTTCAAACAACGGGTTCACATTTGACTTGAGGTTTAGGTTCACATTTGACCTGGGTTCAAACAATGGGTTCACATTTGACCTGAGGTTTTAGTTCACATTTGACCTAGTTTCAAACAAGGGGTTTACATTTGACCTGAGGTTTAGGTTCACATTTGACCTGGTTTCAAACAACGGGTTCAAATTTGACCTTGGATTTAGGTTCACATTTGACCTGGTTTCAAACAATGGGTTCACATTTGACCTGAGGTTTTGGTTCACATTTGACCTTGTTTCAAACAACGGGTTCACATTTGGCCTGAGGTTTAGGTTCACATTTAACCTGGGTTCAAACAACGGGTTCATATTTGACCTGAGGTTTTGGTTCACATTTGACTTGGTTTCAAACAACGGGTTCACATTTGGCCGGAGGTTTAGGTTCACATTTGACCTAGTTTTAAACAACAGGTTCACATTTGACCTGGGGTTTAGGTTCACATTTGACCTGAGGTTTAGGTTCACATTTCAACTGGTTTCAAATAACAGGTTCACATTTCACCTGGGGTTTAGGTTCACATTTGACCTGGTTTTGGTTCACATTTGACCTGGTTTCAAACAGCGGGTTCACATTTGACTTGAGGTTTAGGTTCACATTTGACCTGGGTCAAACAACGGGTTCACATTTGACCTGAGGTTTTGGTTCACATTTGACCTGGTTTCAAACAACGGGATCACAATTGACCCGAGGTTTAGGTTCACATTTGACCTGAGGTTTAGGTTCACATTTGACTTGAGGTTTAGGTTCACATTTGACCTGGTTTCAAACAACGGGTTCACATTTGACATGAGGTTTAGGTTCACATTTGACCGGGTTTCAAACATTGGGTTCACATTTGACTTGAGGTTTAGGTTCACATTTGAAATTGTTTCAAACAACGAGTTCACATTTGACCTGAGGTTTTGGTTCACATTTGACCTGAGGTTTAGGTTCACATTTGACCCGAGGTTTAGGTTCACATTTGACCTGAGGTTTAGGTTCACATTTGACCTGGTTTCAAACAATGGGTTCACATTTGACATGAGGTTTAGGTTCACATTTGACCTGGTTTCAAACAACGGGTTCACATTTGACCCGAGGTCTAGGTTCAAATTTGACCTGGTTTCAAACAACGGGTTCACATTTGACATGAGGTTTTGGTTCACATTTGACCTGGTTTCAAATAAGGGGTTTTCATTTCACCTGAGGTTTAGCTTGACATTTGACCTGGGTTCAAACAACGGGTTCACATTTGACCGAGGTTTAGGTTTACATTTGACCTGGTTTCAAACAACGGGTTCACATTTGACTTGAGGTTTAGGTTCACATTTGACCTGGTTTCAAACAACGGGTTCACATTTGACCCGAGGTCTAGGTTCAAATTTGACCTGGTTTCAAACAACGGGTTCACATTTGACTTGAGGTTTTGGTTCACATTTGACCTGGTTTCAAATAAGGGGTTTTCATTTGACCAGAGGTTTAGCTTGACATTTGACCTGGGTTCAAACAACGGGTTCACATTTGACCGAGGTTTAGGTTTACATTTGACCTGGTTTCAAACAACGGGTTCACATTTGACTTGGGTTTAGGTTCACATTTGACTTGGTTTCAAACAACGGGTTCACATTTGACCGGAGGTTTAGGTTCACATTTGACCTAGTTTTAAACAACAGGTTCACATTTGACCTGGGGTTTAGGTTCACATTTGACATGAGGTTTAGGTTCACATTTCACCTGGTTTCAAACAAGAGGTTCACATTTCACCTGGGGTTTAGGTTCACATTTGACCTGGTTTTGGTTCACATTTGACCTGGTTTCAAACAACGGGTTCACATTTGACTTGAGGTTTAGGTTCACATTTGACCTGGGTCAAACAACGGGTTCACATTTGACCAGAGGTTTTGGTTCACATTTGACCTGGTTTCAAACAACGGGTTCACAATTGACCCGAGGTTTAGGTTCACATTTGACCAAAGGTTTAGGTTCACATTTGACCAAAGGTTTAGGTTCACATTTGACTTGAGGTTTAGGTTCACATTTGACCTGGTTTCAAACATCGGGTTCAAATTTGTCATGAGGTTTAGGTTCACATTTGACCTGGTTTCAAACATTGGGTTCATATTTGACTTGAGGTTTAGGTTCAGATTTGACCTTGTTTCAAACAACGAGTTCACATTTGACCTGAGGTTTTGGTTCACATTTGACCTGGTGTCAAACAACGGGTTCACATTTGACCTGAGGTTTAGGTTCACATTTGACCCGAGGTTTAGGTTCACATTTGACCTGAGGTTTAGGTTCACATTTGACCTGGTTTCAAACAATGGGTTCACATTTGACATGAGGTTTAGGTTCACATTTGACCTGGTTTCAAACAACGGGTTCACATTTGACCCGAGGTCTAGGTTCAAATTTGACCTGGTTTCAAACAACGGGTTCACATTTGACTTGAGGTTTTGGTTCACATTTGACCTGGTTTCAAATAAGGGATTTTCATTTGACCTGAGGTTTAGCTTGCCATTTGACCTGGGTTCAAACAACGGGTTCACATTTGACCGAGGTTTAGGTTTACATTTGACCTGGTTTCAAACAACGGGTTCATATTTGACTTGAGGTTTACGTTCACATTTGACCTGGTTTCAAACAACGGGTTCACATTTGACTTGAGGTTTTGGTTCACATTTGACCTGGTTTCAAACAACGGGTTCACAATTGACCCGAGGTTTAGGTTCACATTTGACCTGAGGTTTAGGTTCACATTTGACTTGAGGTTTAGGTTCACATTTGACCTGGTTTCAAACAACGGGTTCACATTTGACATGAGGTTTAGGTTCACATTTGACCTGGTTTCAAACATTGGGTTCACATTTGACTTGAGGTTTAGGTTCACATTTGACCTTGTTTCAAACAACGAATTCACATTTGACCTGAGGTTTTGGTTCACATTTGACCTGGTGTCAAACAACGGGTTCACATTTGACCTGAGCTTTAGGTTCACATTTGACCCGAGGTTTAGGTTCACATTTGACCTGAGGTTTAGGTTCACATTTGACCTGGTTTCAAACAATGGGTTCACATTTGACATGAGGTTTAGGTTCACATTTGACCTGGTTTCAAACAACGGGTTCACATTTGACCCGAGGTCTAGGTTCAAATTTGACCTGGTTTCAAACAACGGGTTCACATTTGACTTGAGGTTTTGGTTCACATTTGACCTGGTTTCAAATAAGGGGTTTTCATTTGACCTGAGGTTTAGCTTGACATTTGACCTGGGTTCAAACAACGGGTTCACATTTGACCGAGGTTTAGGTTTACATTTGACCTGGTTTCAAACAACGGGTTCACATTTGACTTGAGGTTTAGGTTCACATTTGACCTGGTTTCAAACAACGGGTTCACATTTGACCCGAGGTCTAGGTTCAAATTTGACCTGGTTTCAAACAACAGGTTCACATTTGACTTGAGGTTTTGGTTCACATTTGACCTGGTTTCAAATAAGGGGTTTTCATTTGACCAGAGGTTTAGCTTGACATTTGACCTGGGTTCAAACAACGGGTTCACATTTGACCGAGGTTTAGGTTTACATTTGACCTGGTTTCAAACAACGGGTTCACATTTGACTTGGGTAAAGGTTCACATTTGACTTGGTTTCAAACAACGGGTTCACATTTGATCGGAGGTTTAGGTTCACATTTGACCTAGTTTTAAACAACAGGTTCACATTTGACCTGTGGTTTAGGTTCACATTTGACCTGAGGTTTAGGTTCACATTTCACCTGGTTTCAAACAACAGGTTCACATTTCACCTGGGGTTTAGGTACACATTTGACCTGGTTTTGGTTCACATTTGACCTGGTTTCAAACAACGGGTTCACATTTGACTTGAGGTTTAGGTTCACATTTGACCTGGGTCAAACAACGGGTTCACATTTGACCTGAGGTTTTGGTTCACATTTGACCTGGTTTCAAACAACGGGTTCACAATTGACCCGAGGTTTAGGTTCACATTTGACCAAAGGTTTAGGTTCACATTTGACTTGAGGTTTAGGTTCACATTTGACCTGGTTTCAAACAACGGGTTCACATTTGTCATGAGGTTTAGGTTCACATTTGACCTGGTTTCAAACATTGGGTTCACATTTGACTTGAGGTATAGGTTCACATTTGACCTTGTTTCAAACAACGAGTTCACATTTGACCTGAGGTTTTGGTTCACATTTGACCTGGTGTCAAACAACGGGTTCACATTTGACCTGAGGTTTAGGTTCACATTTGACCCGAGGTTTAGGTTCACATTTGACCTGAGGTTTAGGTTCACATTTGACCTGGTTTCAAACAATGGGTTCACATTTGACATGAGGTTTAGGTTCACATTTGACCTGGTTTCAAACAACGGGTTCACATTTGACCCGAGGTCTAGGTTCAAATTTGACCTGGTTTCAAACAACGGGTTCACATTTGACTTGAGGTTTTGGTTCACATTTGACCTGGTTTCAAATAAGGGGTTTTCATTTAACCTGAGGTTTAGCTTGACATTTGACCTGGGTTCAAACAACGGGTTCACATTTGACCGAGGTTTAGGTTTACATTTGACCTGGTTTCAAACAACGGGTTCACATTTGACTTGAGGTTTAGGTTCACATTTGACCTGGTTTCAAACAACGGGTTCACATTTGACTTGAGGTTTTGGTTCACATTTGACCTGGTTTCAAACAACGGGTTCACAATTGACCCGAGGTTTAGGTTCACATTTGACCTGAGGTTTAGGTTCACATTTGCTTGAGGTTTAGGTTCACATTTGACCTGGTTTCAAACAACGGGTTCACATTTGACATGAGGTTTAGGTTCACATTTGACCTGGTTTCAAACATTGGGTTCACATTTGACTTGAGGTTTAGGTTCACATTTGACCTTGTTTCAAACAACGAGTTCACATTTGACCTGAGGTTTTGGTTCACATTTGACCTGGTGTCAAACAACGGGTTCACATTTGACCTGAGGTTTAGGTTCACATTTGACCCGAGGTTTAGGTTCACATTTGACCTGAGGTTTAGGTTCACATTTGACCTGGATTCACATTTGACATGAGGTTTAGGTTCACATTTGACCTGGTTTCAAACATTGGGTTCACATTTGACTTGAGGTTTAGGTTCACATTTGACCTTGTTTCAAACAACGAGTTCACATTTGACCTGAGGTTTTGGTTCACATTTGACCTGGTGTCAAACAACGGGTTCACATTTGACCTGAGGTTTAGGTTCACATTTGACCCGAGGTTTAGGCTCACATTTGACTTGAGGTTTAGGTTCACATTTGACCTGGTTTCAAACAATGGGTTCACATTTGACATGAGGTTTAGGTTCACATTTGACCTGGTTTCAAACAACGGGTTCACATTTGACCCGAGGTCTAGGTTCAAATTTGACCTGGTTTCAAACAACGGGTTCACATTTGACTTGAGGTTTTGGTTCACATTTGACCTGGTTTCAAATAAGGGGTTTTCATTTGACCTGAGGTTTAGCTTGACATTTGACCTGGGTTCAAACAAAGGGTTCACATTTGACCGAGGTTTAGGTTTACATTTGACCTGGTTTCAAACAACGGGTTCACATTTGACTTGAGGTTTAGGTTCACATTTGACCTGGTTTCAAACAACGGGTTCACATTTGACCCGAGGTCTAGGTTCAAATTTGACCTGGTTTCAAACAACGGGTTCACATTTGACTTGAGGTTTTGGTTTACATTTGACCTGGTTTCAAATAAGGGGTTTTCATTTGACCAGAGGTTTAGCTTGACATTTGACCTGGGTTCAAACAACGGGTTCACATTTGACCGAGGTTTAGGTTTACATTTGACCTGGTTTCAAACAACGGGTTCACATTTGACTTGGGTTTAGGTTCACATTTGACTTGGTTTCAAACAACGGGTTCACATTTGATCGGAGGTTTAGGTTCACATTTGACCTAGTTTTAAACAACAGGTTCACATTTGACCTGTGGTTTAGGTTCACATTTGACCTGAGGTTTAGGTTCACATTTCACCTGGTTTCAAACAACAGGTTCACATTTCACCTGGGGTTTAGGTACACATTTGACCTGGTTTTGGTTCACATTTGACCTGGTTTCAAACAACGGGTTCACATTTGACTTGAGGTTTAGGTTCACATTTGACCTGGGTCAAACAACGGGTTAACATTTGACCTGAGGTTTTGGTTCACATTTGACCTGGTTTCAAACAACGGGTTCACAATTGACCCGAGGTTTAGGTTCACATTTGACCAAAGGTTTAGGTTCACATTTGACTTGAGGTTTAGGTTCACATTTGACCTGGTTTCAAACAACGGGTTCACATTTGTCATGAGGTTTAGGTTCACATTTGACCTGGTTTCAAACATTGGGTTCACATTTGACTTGAGGTATAGGTTCACATTTGACCTTGTTTCAAACAACGAGTTCACATTTGACCTGAGGTTTTGGTTCACATTTGACCTGGTGTCAAACAACGGGTTCACATTTGACCTGAGGTTTAGGTTCACATTTGACCCGAGGTTTAGGCTCACATTTGACTTGAGGTTTAGGTTCACATTTGACCTGGTTTCAAACAATGGGTTCACATTTGACATGAGGTTTAGGTTCACATTTGACCTGGTTTCAAACAACGGGTTCACATTTGACCCGAGGTCTAGGTTCAAATTTGACCTGGTTTCAAACAACGGGTTCACATTTGACTTGAGGTTTTGGTTCACATTTGACCTGGTTTCAAATAAGGGGTTTTCATTTGACCTGAGGTTTAGCTTGACATTTGACCTGAGTTCAAACAAAGGGTTCACATTTGACCGAGGTTTAGGTTTACATTTGACCTGGTTTCAAACAACGGGTTCACATTTGACTTGAGGTTTAGGTTCACATTTGACCTGGTTTCAAACAACGGGTTCACATTTGACCCGAGGTCTAGGTTCAAATTTGACCTGGTTTCAAACAACGGGTTCACATTTGACTTGAGGTTTTGGTTTACATTTGACCTGGTTTCAAATAAGGGGTTTTCATTTGACCAGAGGTTTAGCTTGACATTTGACCTGGGTTCAAACAACGGGTTCACATTTGACCGAGGTTTAGGTTTACATTTGACCTGGTTTCAAACAACGGGTTCACATTTGACTTGGGTTTAGGTTCACATTTGACTTGGTTTCAAACAACGGGTTCACATTTGATCGGAGGTTTAGGTTCACATTTGACCTAGTTTTAAACAACAGGTTCACATTTGACCTGTGGTTTAGGTTCACATTTGACCTGAGGTTTAGGTTCACATTTCACCTGGTTTCAAACAACAGGTTCACATTTCACCTGGGGTTTAGGTACACATTTGACCTGGTTTTGGTTCACATTTGACCTGGTTTCAAACAACGGGTTCACATTTGACTTGAGGTTTAGGTTCACATTTGACCTGGGTCAAACAACGGGTTCACATTTGACCTGAGGTTTTGGTTCACATTTGACCTGGTTTCAAACAACGGGTTCACAATTGACCCGAGGTTTAGGTTCACATTTGACCAAAGGTTTAGGTTCACATTTGACTTGAGGTTTAGGTTCACATTTGACCTGGTTTCAAACAACGGGTTCACATTTGTCATGAGGTTTAGGTTCACATTTGACCTGGTTTCAAACATTGGGTTCACATTTGACTTGAGGTATAGGTTCACATTTGACCTTGTTTCAAACAACGAGTTCACATTTGACCTGAGGTTTTGGTTCACATTTGACCTGGTGTCAAACAACGGGTTCACATTTGACCTGAGGTTTAGGTTCACATTTGACCCGAGGTTTAGGTTCACATTTGACCTGAGGTTTAGGTTCACATTTGACCTGGTTTCAAACAATGGGTTCACATTTGACATGAGGTTTAGGTTCACATTTGACCTGGTTTCAAACAACGGGTTCACATTTGACCCGAGGTCAAGGTTCAAATTTGACCTGGTTTCAAACAACGGGTTCACATTTGACTTGAGGTTTTGGTTCACATTTGACCTGGTTTTAAATAAGGGGTTTTCATTTGACCTGAGGTTTAGCTTGACATTTGACCTGGGTTCAAACAACGGGTTCACATTTGACCGAGGTTTAGGTTTACATTTGACCTGGTTTCAAACAACGGGTTCACATTTGACTTGAGGTTTAGGTTCACATTTGACCTGGTTTCAAACAACGGGTTCACATTTGACCCGAGGTCTAGGTTCAAATTTGACCTGGTTTCAAACAACGGGTTCACATTTGACTTGAGGTTTTGGTTTACATTTGACCTGGTTTCAAATAAGGGGTTTTCATTTGACCAGAGGTTTAGCTTGACATTTGACCTGGGTTCAAACAACGGGTTCACATTTGACCGAGGTTTAGGTTTACATTTGACCTGGTTTCAAACAACGGGTTCACATTTGACTTGGGTTTAGGTTCACATTTGACTTGGTTTCAAACAACGGGTTCACATTTGATCGGAGGTTTAGGTTCACATTTGACCTAGTTTTAAACAACAGGTTCACATTTGACCTGTGGTTTAGGTTCACATTTGACCTGAGGTTTAGGTTCACATTTCACCTGGTTTCAAACAACAGGTTCACATTTCACCTGGGGTTTAGGTACACATTTGACCTGGTTTTGGTTCACATTTGACCTGGTTTCAAACAACGGGTTCACATTTGACTTGAGGTTTAGGTTCACATTTGACCTGGGTCAAACAACGGGTTCACATTTGACCTGAGGTTTTGGTTCACATTTGACCTGGTTTCAAACAACGGGTTCACAATTGACCCGAGGTTTAGGTTCACATTTGACCAAAGGTTTAGGTTCACATTTGACTTGAGGTTTAGGTTCACATTTGACCTGGTTTCAAACAACGGGTTCACATTTGTCATGAGGTTTAGGTTCACATTTGACCTGGTTTCAAACATTGGGTTCACATTTGACTTGAGGTATAGGTTCACATTTGACCTTGTTTCAAACAACGAGTTCACATTTGACCTGAGGTTTTGGTTCACATTTGACCTGGTGTCAAACAACGGGTTCACATTTGACCTGAGGTTTAGGTTCACATTTGACCCGAGGTTTAGGTTCACATTTGACCTGAGGTTTAGGTTCACATTTGACCTGGTTTCAAACAATGGGTTCACATTTGACATGAGGTTTAGGTTCACATTTGACCTGGTTTCAAACAACGGGTTCACATTTGACCCGAGGTCTAGGTTCAAATTTGACCTGGTTTCAACCAACGGGTTCACATTTGACTTGAGGTTTTGGTTCACATTTGACCTGGTTTCAAATAAGGGGTTTTCATTTGACCTGAGGTTTAGCTTGACATTTGACCTGGGTTCAAACAACGGGTTCACATTTGACCGAGGTTTAGGTTTACATTTGACCTGGTTTCAAACAACGGGTTCACATTTGACTTGAGGTTTAGGTTCACATTTGACCTGGTTTCAAACAACGGGTTCACATTTGACTTGAGGTTTTGGTTCACATTTGACCTGGTTTCAAACAACGGGTTCACCATTGACCCGAGGTTTAGGTTCACATTTGACCTGAGGTTTAGGTTCACATTTGACTTGAGGTTTAGGTTCACATTTGACCTGGTTTCAAACAACGGGTTCACATTTAACATGAGGTTTAGGTTCACATTTGACCTGGTTTCAAACATTGGGTTCACATTTGACTTGAGGTTTAGGTTCACATTTGACCTTGTTTCAAACAACGAGTTCACATTTGACCTGAGGTTTTGGTTCCCATTTGACCTGGTGTCAAACAACGGGTTCACATTTGACCTGAAGTTTAGGTTCACATTTGACCCGAGGTTTAGGTTCACATTTGACCTGAGGTTTAGGTTCACATTTGACCTGGATTCAAACAATGGGTTCACATTTGACATGAGGTTTAGGTTCACATTTGACCTGGTTTCAAACATTGGGTTCACATTTGACTTGAGGTTTAGGTTCACATTTGACCTTGTTTCAAACAACGAGTTCACATTTGACCAGAGGTTTTGGTTCACATTTGACCTGGTGTCAAACAACGGGTTCACATTTGACCTGAGGTTTAGGTTCACATTTGACCCGAGGTTTAGGTTCACATTTGACCTGAGGTTTAGGTTCACATTTGACCTGGTTTCAAACAATGGGTTCACATTTGACATGAGGTTTAGGTTCACATTTGACCTGGTTTCAAACAACGGGTTCACATTTGACCCGAGGTCTAGGTTCAAATTTGACCTGGTTTCAAACAACGGGTTCACATTTGACTTGAGGTTTTGGTTCACATTAGACCTGGTTTCAAATAAGGGGTTTTCATTTGACCTGAGGTTTAGCTTGACATTTGACCTGGGTTCAAACAACGGGTTCACATTTGACCGAGGTTTAGGTTTACATTTGACCTGGTTTCAAACAACGGGTTCACATTTGACTTGAGGTTTAGGTTCACATTTGACCTGGTTTCAAACAACGGGTTCACATTTGACTTGAGGTTTTGGTTCACATTTGACCTGGTTTCAAACAACGGGTTCACAATTGACCCGAGGTTTAGGTTCACATTTGACCTGAGGTTTAGGTTCACATTTGACTTGAGGTTTAGGTTCACATTTGACCTGGTTTCAAACAACGGGTTCACATTTGACATGAGGTTTAGGTTCACATTTGACCTGGTTTCAAACATTGGGTTCACATTTGACTTGAGGTTTAGGTTCACATTTGACCTTGTTTCAAACAACGAGTTCACATTTGACCTGAGGTTTTGGTTCACATTTGACCTGGTGTCAAACAACGAGTTCACATTTGACCTGAGGTTTAGGTTCACATATGACCCGAGGTTTAGGTTCACATTTGACCTGAGGTTTAGGTTCACATTTGACCTGGATTCAAACAATGGGTTCACATTTGACATGAGGTTTAGGTTCACATTTGACCTGGTTTCAAACATTGGGTTCACATTTGACTTGAGGTTTAGGTTCACATTTGACCTTGTTTCAAACAACGAGTTCACATTTGACCTGAGGTTTTGGTTCACATTTGACCTGGTGTCAAACAACGGGTTCACATTTGACCTGAGGTTTAGGTTCACATTTGACCCGAGGTTTAGGTTCACATTTGACCTGAGGTTTAGGTTCACATTTGACCTGGTTTCAAACAATGGGTTCACATTTGACATGAGGTTTAGGTTCACATTTGACCTGGTTTCAAACAACGGGTTCACATTTGACCCGAGGTCTAGGTTCAAATTTGACCTGGTTTCAAACAACGGGTTCACATTTGACTTGAGGTTTTGGTTCACATTAGACCTGGTTTCAAATAAGGGGTTTTCATTTGACCAGAGGTTTAGCTTGACATTTGACCTGGGTTCAAACAACGGGTTCACATTTGACCGAGGTTTAGGTTTACATTTGACCTGGTTTCAAACAACGGGTTCACATTTGACTTGGGTTTAGGTTCACATTTGACTTGGTTTCAAACAACGGGTTCACATTTGATCGGAGGTTTAGGTTCACATTTGACCTAGTTTTAAACAACAGGTTCACATTTGACCTGTGGTTTAGGTTCACATTTGACCTGAGGTTTAGGTTCACATTTCACCTGGTTTCAAACAACAGGTTCACATTTCACCTGGGGTTTAGGTACACATTTGACCTGGTTTTGGTTCACATTTGACCTGGTTTCAAACAACGGGTTCACATTTGACTTGAGGTTTAGGTTCACATTTGACCTGGGTCAAACAACGGGTTCACATTTGACCTGAGGTTTTGGTTCACATTTGACCTGGTTTCAAACAACGGGTTCACAATTGACCCGAGGTTTAGGTTCACATTTGACCAAAGGTTTAGGTTCACATTTGACTTGAGGTTTAGGTTCACATTTGACCTGGTTTCAAACAACGGGTTCACATTTGTCATGAGGTTTAGGTTCACATTTGACCTGGTTTCAAACATTGGGTTCACATTTGACTTGAGGTATAGGTTCACATTTGACCTTGTTTCAAACAACGAGTTCACATTTGACCTGAGGTTTTGGTTCACATTTGACCTGGTGTCAAACAACGGGTTCACATTTGACCTGAGGTTTAGGTTCACATTTGACCCGAGGTTTAGGCTCACATTTGACTTGAGGTTTAGGTTCACATTTGACCTGGTTTCAAACAATGGGTTCACATTTGACATGAGGTTTAGGTTCACATTTGACCTGGTTTCAAACAACGGGTTCACATTTGACCCGAGGTCTAGGTTCAAATTTGACCTGGTTTCAAACAACGGGTTCACATTTGACTTGAGGTTTTGGTTCACATTTGACCTGGTTTCAAATAAGGGGTTTTCATTTGACCTGAGGTTTAGCTTGACATTTGACCTGAGTTCAAACAAAGGGTTCACATTTGACCGAGGTTTAGGTTTACATTTGACCTGGTTTCAAACAACGGGTTCACATTTGACTTGAGGTTTAGGTTCACATTTGACCTGGTTTCAAACAACGGGTTCACATTTGACCCGAGGTCTAGGTTCAAATTTGACCTGGTTTCAAACAACGGGTTCACATTTGACTTGAGGTTTTGGTTTACATTTGACCTGGTTTCAAATAAGGGGTTTTCATTTGACCAGAGGTTTAGCTTGACATTTGACCTGGGTTCAAACAACGGGTTCACATTTGACCGAGGTTTAGGTTTACATTTGACCTGGTTTCAAACAACGGGTTCACATTTGACTTGGGTTTAGGTTCACATTTGACTTGGTTTCAAACAACGGGTTCACATTTGATCGGAGGTTTAGGTTCACATTTGACCTAGTTTTAAACAACAGGTTCACATTTGACCTGTGGTTTAGGTTCACATTTGACCTGAGGTTTAGGTTCACATTTCACCTGGTTTCAAACAACAGGTTCACATTTCACCTGGGGTTTAGGTACACATTTGACCTGGTTTTGGTTCACATTTGACCTGGTTTCAAACAACGGGTTCACATTTGACTTGAGGTTTAGGTTCACATTTGACCTGGGTCAAACAACGGGTTCACATTTGACCTGAGGTTTTGGTTCACATTTGACCTGGTTTCAAACAACGGGTTCACAATTGACCCGAGGTTTAGGTTCACATTTGACCAAAGGTTTAGGTTCACATTTGACTTGAGGTTTAGGTTCACATTTGACCTGGTTTCAAACAACGGGTTCACATTTGTCATGAGGTTTAGGTTCACATTTGACCTGGTTTCAAACATTGGGTTCACATTTGACTTGAGGTATAGGTTCACATTTGACCTTGTTTCAAACAACGAGTTCACATTTGACCTGAGGTTTTGGTTCACATTTGACCTGGTGTCAAACAACGGGTTCACATTTGACCTGAGGTTTAGGTTCACATTTGACCCGAGGTTTAGGTTCACATTTGACCTGAGGTTTAGGTTCACATTTGACCTGGTTTCAAACAATGGGTTCACATTTGACATGAGGTTTAGGTTCACATTTGACCTGGTTTCAAACAACGGGTTCACATTTGACCCGAGGTCTAGGTTCAAATTTGACCTGGTTTCAAACAACGGGTTCACATTTGACTTGAGGTTTTGGTTCACATTTGACCTGGTTTTAAATAAGGGGTTTTCATTTGACCTGAGGTTTAGCTTGACATTTGACCTGGGTTCAAACAACGGGTTCACATTTGACCGAGGTTTAGGTTTACATTTGACCTGGTTTCAAACAACGGGTTCACATTTGACTTGAGGTTTAGGTTCACATTTGACCTGGTTTCAAACAACGGGTTCACATTTGACCCGAGGTCTAGGTTCAAATTTGACCTGGTTTCAAACAACGGGTTCACATTTGACTTGAGGTTTTGGTTTACATTTGACCTGGTTTCAAATAAGGGGTTTTCATTTGACCAGAGGTTTAGCTTGACATTTGACCTGGGTTCAAACAACGGGTTCACATTTGACCGAGGTTTAGGTTTACATTTGACCTGGTTTCAAACAACGGGTTCACATTTGACTTGGGTTTAGGTTCACATTTGACTTGGTTTCAAACAACGGGTTCACATTTGATCGGAGGTTTAGGTTCACATTTGACCTAGTTTTAAACAACAGGTTCACATTTGACCTGTGGTTTAGGTTCACATTTGACCTGAGGTTTAGGTTCACATTTCACCTGGTTTCAAACAACAGGTTCACATTTCACCTGGGGTTTAGGTACACATTTGACCTGGTTTTGGTTCACATTTGACCTGGTTTCAAACAACGGGTTCACATTTGACTTGAGGTTTAGGTTCACATTTGACCTGGGTCAAACAACGGGTTCACATTTGACCTGAGGTTTTGGTTCACATTTGACCTGGTTTCAAACAACGGGTTCACAATTGACCCGAGGTTTAGGTTCACATTTGACCAAAGGTTTAGGTTCACATTTGACTTGAGGTTTAGGTTCACATTTGACCTGGTTTCAAACAACGGGTTCACATTTGTCATGAGGTTTAGGTTCACATTTGACCTGGTTTCAAACATTGGGTTCACATTTGACTTGAGGTATAGGTTCACATTTGACCTTGTTTCAAACAACGAGTTCACATTTGACCTGAGGTTTTGGTTCACATTTGACCTGGTGTCAAACAACGGGTTCACATTTGACCTGAGGTTTAGGTTCACATTTGACCCGAGGTTTAGGTTCACATTTGACCTGAGGTTTAGGTTCACATTTGACCTGGTTTCAAACAATGGGTTCACATTTGACATGAGGTTTAGGTTCACATTTGACCTGGTTTCAAACAACGGGTTCACATTTGACCCGAGGTCTAGGTTCAAATTTGACCTGGTTTCAACCAACGGGTTCACATTTGACTTGAGGTTTTGGTTCACATTTGACCTGGTTTCAAATAAGGGGTTTTCATTTGACCTGAGGTTTAGCTTGACATTTGACCTGGGTTCAAACAACGGGTTCACATTTGACCGAGGTTTAGGTTTACATTTGACCTGGTTTCAAACAACGGGTTCACATTTGACTTGAGGTTTAGGTTCACATTTGACCTGGTTTCAAACAACGGGTTCACATTTGACTTGAGGTTTTGGTTCACATTTGACCTGGTTTCAAACAACGGGTTCACCATTGACCCGAGGTTTAGGTTCACATTTGACCTGAGGTTTAGGTTCACATTTGACTTGAGGTTTAGGTTCACATTTGACCTGGTTTCAAACAACGGGTTCACATTTAACATGAGGTTTAGGTTCACATTTGACCTGGTTTCAAACATTGGGTTCACATTTGACTTGAGGTTTAGGTTCACATTTGACCTTGTTTCAAACAACGAGTTCACATTTGACCTGAGGTTTTGGTTCCCATTTGACCTGGTGTCAAACAACGGGTTCACATTTGACCTGAAGTTTAGGTTCACATTTGACCCGAGGTTTAGGTTCACATTTGACCTGAGGTTTAGGTTCACATTTGACCTGGATTCAAACAATGGGTTCACATTTAACATGAGGTTTAGGTTCACATTTGACCTGGTTTCAAACATTGGGTTCACATTTGACTTGAGGTTTAGGTTCACATTTGACCTTGTTTCAAACAACGAGTTCACATTTGACCAGAGGTTTTGGTTCACATTTGACCTGGTGTCAAACAACGGGTTCACAGTTGACCTGAGGTTTAGGTTCACATTTGACCCGAGGTTTAGGTTCACATTTGACCTGAGGTTTAGGTTCACATTTGACCTGGTTTCAAACAATGGGTTCACATTTGACATGAGGTTTAGGTTCACATTTGACCTGGTTTCAAACAACGGGTTCACATTTGACCCGAGGTCTAGGTTCAAATTTGACCTGGTTTCAAACAACGGGTTCACATTTGACTTGAGGTTTTGGTTCACATTAGACCTGGTTTCAAATAAGGGGTTTTCATTTGACCTGAGGTTTAGCTTGACATTTGACCTGGGTTCAAACAACGGGTTCACATTTGACCGAGGTTTAGGTTTACATTTGACCTGGTTTCAAACAACGGGTTCACATTTGACTTGAGGTTTAGGTTCACATTTGACCTGGTTTCAAACAACGGGTTCACATTTGACTTGAGGTTTTGGTTCACATTTGACCTGGTTTCAAACAACGGGTTCACAATTGACCCGAGGTTTAGGTTCACATTTGACCTGAGGTTTAGGTTCACATTTGACTTGAGGTTTAGGTTCACATTTAACCTGGTTTCAAACAACGGGTTCACATTTGACATGAGGTTTAGGTTCACATTTGACCTGGTTTCAAACATTGGGTTCACATTTGACTTGAGGTTTAGGTTCACATTTGACCTTGTTTCAAACAACGAGTTCACATTTGACCTGAGGTTTTGGTTCACATTTGACCTGGTGTCAAACAACGAGTTCACATTTGACCTGAGGTTTAGGTTCACATATGACCCGAGGTTTAGGTTCACATTTGACCTGAGGTTTAGGTTCACATTTGACCTGGATTCAAACAATGGGTTCACATTTGACATGAGGTTTAGGTTCACATTTGACCTGGTTTCAAACATTGGGTTCACATTTGACTTGAGGTTTAGGTTCACATTTGACCTTGTTTCAAACAACGAGTTCACATTTGACCTGAGGTTTTGGTTCACATTTGACCTGGTGTCAAACAACGGGTTCACATTTGACCTGAGGTTTAGGTTCACATTTGACCCGAGGTTTAGGTTCACATTTGACCTGAGGTTTAGGTTCACATTTGACCTGGTTTCAAACAATGGGTTCACATTTGACATGAGGTTTAGGTTCACATTTGACCTGGTTTCAAACAACGGGTTCACATTTGACCCGAGGTCTAGGTTCAAATTTGACCTGGTTTCAAACAACGGGTTCACATTTGACTTGAGGTTTTGGTTCACATTAGACCTGGTTTCAAATAAGGGGTTTTCATTTGACCTGAGGTTTAGCTTGACATTTGACCTGGGTTCAAACAACGGGTTCACATTTGACCGAGGTTTAGGTTTACATTTGACCTGGTTTCAAACAACGGGTTCACATTTGACTTGAGGTTTAGGTTCACATTTGACCTGGTTTCAAACAACGGGTTCACATTTGACTTGAGGTTTTGGTTCACATTTGACCTGGTTTCAAACAACGGGTTCACAATTGACCCGAGGTTTAGGTTCACATTTGACCTGAGGTTTAGGTTCACATTTGACTTGAGGTTTAGGTTCACATTTGACCTGGTTTCAAACAACGGGTTCACATTTGACATGAGGTTTAGGTTCACATTTGACCTGGTTTCAAACATTGGGTTCACATTTGACTTGAGGTTTAGGTTCACATTTGACCTTGTTTCAAACAACGAGTTCACATTTGACCTGAGGTTTTGGTTCACATTTGACCTGGTGTCAAACAACGAGTTCACATTTGACCTGAGGTTTAGGTTCACATATGACCCGAGGTTTAGGTTCACATTTGACCTGAGGTTTAGGTTCACATTTGACCTGGATTCAAACAATGGGTTCACATTTGACATGAGGTTTAGGTTCACATTTGACCTGGTTTCAAACATTGGGTTCACATTTGACTTGAGGTTTAGGTTCACATTTGACCTTGTTTCAAACAACGAGTTCACATTTGACCTGAGGTTTTGGTTCACATTTGACCTGGTGTCAAACAACGGGTTCACATTTGACCTGAGGTTTAGGTTCACATTTGACCCGAGGTTTAGGTTCACATTTGACCTGAGGTTTAGGTTCACATTTGACCTGGTTTCAAACACTGGGTTCACATTTGACATGAGGTTTAGGTTCACATTTGACCTGGTTTCAAACAACGGGTTCACATTTGACCCGAGGTCTAGGTTCAAATTTGACCTGGTTTCAAACAACGGGTTCACATTTGACTTGAGGTTTTGGTTCACATTAGACCTGGTTTCAAATAAGGGGTTTTCATTTGACCTGAGGTTTAGCTTGACATTTGACCTGGGTTCAAACAACGGGTTCACATTTGACCGAGGTTTAGGTTTACATTTGACCTGGTTTCAAACAACCGGTTCACATTTGACTTGAGGTTTAGGTTCACATTTGACCTGGTTTCAAACAACGGGTTTACATTTAACTTGAGGTTTTGGTTCACATTTGACCTGGTTTCAAACAACGGGTTCACAATTGACCCGAGGTTTAGGTTCACATTTCACCTGAGGTTTAGGTTCACATTTGACTTGAGGTTTAGGTTCACATTTGACCTGGTTTCAAACAACGGGTTCACATTTGACATGAGGTTTAGGTTCACATTTGACCTGGTTTCAAACATTGGGTTCACATTTGACTTGAGGTTTAGGTTCACATTTGACCTTGTTTCAAACAACGAGTTCACATTTGACCTGAGGTTTTGGTTCACATTTGACCTGGTGTCAAACAACGGG
The DNA here is from genome assembly GCA_022829125.1 of Lathyrus tuberosus. NCBI lineage: Eukaryota > Viridiplantae > Streptophyta > Magnoliopsida > Fabales > Fabaceae > Lathyrus > Lathyrus tuberosus. Next base: position 7,282,617 of record JALAZF010000304.1, read on the forward strand.
TTCACATTTGACCTGAGGTTTAGGTTCACATTTGACCCGAGGTTTAGGTTCACATTTGACCTGAGGTTTAGGTTCACATTTGACCTGGATTCAAACAATGGGTTCACATTTGACATGAGGTTTAGGTTCACATTTGACCTGGTTTCAAACAACGGGTTCACATTTGACCCGAGGTCTAGGTTCAAATTTGACCTGGTTTCAAACAACGGGTTCACATTTGACATGAGGTTTTGGTTCACATTTGACCTGGTTTCAAATAAGGGGTTTTCATTTGACCTGAGGTTTAGCTTGACATTTGACCTGGGTTCAAACAACGGGTTCACATTTGACCGAGGTTTAGGTTTACATTTGACCTGGTTTCAAACAACGGGTTCACATTTGACTTGAGGTTTAGGTTCACATTTGACCTGGTTTCAAACAACGGGTTCACATTTGACCCGAGGTCTAGGTTCAAATTTGACCTGGTTTCAAACAACGGGTTCACATTTGACATGAGGTTTTGGTTCACATTTGACCTGGTTTCAAATAAGGGGTTTTCATTTGACCTGAGGTTTAGCTTGACATTTGACCTGGGTTCAAACAACGGGTTCACATTTGACCGAGGTTTAGGTTTACATTTGACCTGGTTTCAAACAACGGGTTCACATTTGACTTGAGGTTTAGGTTCACATTTGACCTGGTTTCAAACAACGGGTTCACATTTGACCCGAGGTCTAGGTTCAAATTTGACCTGGTTTCAAACAACGGGTTCACATTTGACCTGAGGTTTAGGTTCACATTTGACCTGGATTCAAACAATGGGTTCACATTTGACATGAGGTTTAGGTTCACATTTGACCTGGTTTCAAACATTGGGTTCACATTTGACTTGAGGTTTAGGTTCACATTTGACCTTGTTTCAAACAACGAGTTCACATTTGACCTGAGGTTTTGGTTCACATTTGACCTGGTGTCAAACAACGGGTTCACATTTGACCTGAGGTTTAGGTTCACATTTGACCCGAGGTTTAGGTTCACATTTGACCTGAGGTTTAGGTTCACATTTGACTTGGTTTCAAACAATGGGTTCACATTTGACATGAGGTTTAGGTTCACATTTGACCTGGTTTCAAACAACGGGTTCACATTTGACCCGAGGTCTAGGTTCAAATTTGACCTGGTTTCAAACAACGGGTTCACATTTGACTTGAGGTTTTGGTTCACATTAGACCTGGTTTCAAATAAGGGGTTTTCATTTGACCTGAGGTTTAGCTTGACATTTGACCTGGGTTCAAACAACGGGTTCACATTTGACCGAGGTTTAGGTTTACATTTGACCTGGTTTCAAACAACGGGTTCACATTTGACTTGAGGTTTAGGTTCACATTTGACCTGGTTTCAAACAACGGGTTCACATTTGACTTGAGGTTTTGGTTCACATTTGACCTGGTTTCAAACAACGGGTTCACAATTGACCCGAGGTTTAGGTTCACATTTGACCTGAGGTTTAGGTTCACATTTGACTTGAGGTTTAGGTTCACATTTGACCTGGTTTCAAACAACGGGTTCACATTTGACATGAGGTTTAGGTTCACATTTGACCTGGTTTCAAACATTGGGTTCACATTTGACTTGAGGTTTAGGTTCACATTTGACCTTGTTTCAAACAACGAGTTCACATTTGACCTGAGGTTTTGGTTCACATTTGACCTGGTGTCAAACAACGGGTTCACATTTGACCTGAGGTTTAGGTTCACATTTGACCCGAGGTTTAGGTTCACATTTGACCTGAGGTTTAGGTTCACATTTGACCTGGATTCAAACAATGGGTTCACATTTGACATGAGGTTTAGGTTCACATTTGACCTGGTTTCAAACAACGGGTTCACATTTGACCCGAGGTCTAGGTTCAAATTTGACCTGGTTTCAAACAACGGGTTCACATTTGACATGAGGTTTTGGTTCACATTTGACCTGGTTTCAAATAAGGGGTTTTCATTTGACCTGAGGTTTAGCTTGACATTTGACCTGGGTTCAAACAACGGGTTCACATTTGACCGAGGTTTAGGTTTACATTTGACCTGGTTTCAAACAACGGGTTCACATTTGACTTGAGGTTTAGGTTCACATTTGACCTGGTTTCAAACAACGGGTTCACATTTGACCCGAGGTCTAGGTTCAAATTTGACCTGGTTTCAAACAACGGGTTCACATTTGACTTGAGGTTTTGGTTCACATTTGACCTGGGTTCAAATAAGGGGTTTTCATTTGACCAGAGGTTTAGCTTGACATTTGACCTGGGTTCAAACAACGGGTTCACATTTGACCGAGGTTTAGTTTACATTTGACCTAGTTTCAAACAACGGGTTCACATTTGACTTGGGTTTAGGTTCACATTTGACTTGGTTTCAAACAACGGGTTCACATTTGACCGGAGGTTTAGGTTCATATTTGACCTAGTTTTAAACAACAGGTTCACATTTGACATGTGGTTTAGGTTCACATTTGACCTGAGGTTTAGGTTCACATTTCACCTGGTTTCAAACAACAGGTTCACATTTCACCTCGGGTTTAGGTTCACATTTGACCTGGTTTTGGTTCACATTTGACCTGGTTTCAAACAACGGGTTCACATTTAACTTGAGGTTTAGGTTCACATTTGACCTGGGTCAAACAACGGGTTCACATTTGACCTGAGGTTTTGGTTCACATTTGACCTGGTTTCAAACAACGGGTTCACAATTGACCCGAGGTTTAGGTTCACATTTGACCAAAGGTTTAGGTTCACATTTGACTTGAGGTTTAGGTTCACATTTGACCTGGTTTCAAACAACGGGTTCACATTTGACATGAGGTTTAGGTTCACATTTGACCTGGTTTCAAACATTGGGTTCACATTTGACTTGAGGTTTAGGTTCACATTTGACCTTGTTTCAAACAACGAGTTCACATTTGACCTGAGGTTTTGGTTCACATTTGACCTGGTGTCAAACAACGGGTTCACATTTGACCTGAGGTTTAGGTTCACATTTGACCCGAGGTTTAGGTTCACATTTGACCTGAGGTTTAGGTTCACATTTGACCTGGATTCAAACAATGGGTTCACATTTGACATGAGGTTTAGGTTCACATTTGACCTGGTTTCAAACATTGGGTTCACATTTGACTTGAGGTTTAGGTTCACATTTGACCTTGTTTCAAACAACGAGTTCACATTTGACCTGAGGTTTTGGTTCACATTTGACCTGGTGTCAAACAACGGGTTCACATTTGACCTGGGGTTTAGGTTCACATTTGACCCGAGGTTTAGGCTCACATTTGACCTGAGGTTTAGGTTCACATTTGACCTGGTTTCAAACAATGGGTTCACATTTGACATGAGGTTTAGGTTCACATTTGACCTGGTTTCAAACAACGGGTTCACATTTGACCCGAGGTCTAGGTTCAAATTTGACCTGGTTTCAAACAACGGGTTCACATTTGACTTGAGGTTTTGGTTCACATTTGACTTGGTTTCAAATAAGGGGTTTTCATTTGACCTGAGGTTTAGCTTGACATTTGACCTGGGTTCAAACAACGGGTTCACATTTGACCGAGGTTTAGGTTTACATTTGACCTGGTTTCAAACAACGGGTTCACATTTGACTTGAGGTTTAGGTTCACATTTGACCTGGTTTCAAACAACGGGTTCACATTTGACCCGAGGTCTAGGTTCAAATTTGACCTGGTTTCAAACAACGGGTTCACATTTGACTTGAGGTTTTGGTTTACATTTGACCTGGTTTCAAATAAGGGGTTTTCATTTGACCAGAGGTTTAGCTTGACATTTGACCTGGGTTCAAACAACGGGTTCACATTTGACCGAGGTTTAGGTTTACATTTGACCTGGTTTCAAACAACGGGTTCACATTTGACTTGGGTTTAGGTTCACATTTGACTTGGTTTCAAACAACGGGTTCACATTTGATCGGAGGTTTAGGTTCACATTTGACCTAGTTTTAAACAACAGGTTCACATTTGACCTGTGGTTTAGGTTCACATTTGACCTGAGGTTTAGGTTCACATTTCACCTGGTTTCAAACAACAGGTTCACATTTCACCTGGGGTTTAGGTTCACATTTGACCTGGTTTTGGTTCACATTTGACCTGGTTTCAAACAACGGGTTCACATTTGACTTGAGGTTTAGGTTCACATTTGACCTGGGTCAAACAACGGGTTCACATTTGACCTGAGGTTTTGGTTCACATTTGACCTGGTTTCAAACAACGGGTTCACAATTGACCCGAGGTTTAGGTTCACATTTGACCAAAGGTTTAGGTTCACATTTGACTTGAGGTTTAGGTTCACATTTGACCTGGTTTCAAACAACGGGTTCACATTTGTCATGAGGTTTAGGTTCACATTTGACCTGGTTTCAAACATTGGGTTCACATTTGACTTGAGGTATAGGTTCACATTTGACCTTGTTTCAAACAACGAGTTCACATTTGACCTGAGGTTTTGGTTCACATTTGACCTGGTGTCAAACAACGGGTTCACATTTGACCTGAGGTTTAGGTTCACATTTGACCCGAGGTTTAGGTTCACATTTGACCTGAGGTTTAGGTTCACATTTGACCTGGTTTCAAACACTGGGTTCACATTTGACATGAGGTTTAGGTTCACATTTGACCTGGTTTCAAACAACGGGTTCACATTTGACCCGAGGTCTAGGTTCAAATTTGACCTGGTTTCAAACAACGGGTTCACATTTGACTTGAGGTTTTGGTTCACATTTGACCTGGTTTCAAATAAGGGGTTTTCATCTGACCTGAGGTTTAGCTTGACATTTGACCTGAGTTCAAACAACGGGTTCACATTTGACCGAGGTTTAGGTTTACATTTGACCTGGTTTCAAACAACTGGTTCACATTTGACTTGAGGTTTAGGTTCACATTTGACCTGGTTTCAAACAACGGGTTCACATTTGACTTGAGGTTTTGGTTCACATTTGACCTGGTTTCAAACAACGGGTTCACAATTGACCCGAGGTTTAGGTTCACATTTGACCTGAGGTTTAGGTTCACATTTGACTTGAGGTTTAGGTTCACATTTGACCTGGTTTCAAACAACGGGTTCACATTTGACATGAGGTTTAGGTTCACATTTGACCTGGTTTCAAACATTGGGTTCACATTTGACTTGAGGTTTAGGTTCACATTTGACCTTGTTTCAAACAACGAGTTCACATTTGACCTGAGGTTTTGGTTCACATTTGACCTGGTGTCAAACAACGGGTTCACATTTCACCTGAGGTTTAGGTTCACATTTGACCCGAGGTTTAGGTTCACATTTGACCTGAGGTTTAGGTTCACATTTGACCTGGATTCAAACAATGGGTTCACATTTGACATGAGGTTTAGGTTCACATTTGACCTGGTTTCAAACATTGGGTTCACATTTGACTTGAGGTTTAGGTTCACATTTGACCTTGTTTCAAACAACGAGTTCACATTTGACCTGAGGTTTTGGTTCACATTTGACCTGGTGTCAAACAACGGGTTCACATTTGACCGAGGTTTAGGTTCACATTTGACCCGAGGTTTAGGTTCACATTTGACCTGAGGTTTAGGTTCACATTTGACCTGGTTTCAAACAATGGGTTCACATTTGACATGAGGTTTAGGTTCACATTTGACCTGGTTTCAAACAACGGGTTCACATTTGACCCGAGGTCTAGGTTCAAATTTGACCTGGTTTCAAACAACGGGTTCACATTTGACTTGAGGTTTTGGTTCACATTAGGCCTGGATTCAAATAAGTGGTTTTCATTTGACCTGAGGTTTAGCTTGACATTTGACCTGGGTTCAAACAACGGGTTCACATTTGACCGAGGTTTAGGTTTACATTTGACCTGGTTTCAAACAACGGGTTCACATTTGACTTGAGGTTTAGGTTCACATTTGACCTGGTTTCAAACAACGGGTTCACATTTGACTTGAGGTTTTGGTTCACATTTGACCTGGTTTCAAACAACGGGTTCACAATTGACCCGAGGTTTAGGTTCACATTTGACCTGAGGTTTAGGTTCACATTTGACTTGAGGTTTAGGTTCACATTTGACCTGGTTTCAAACAACGGGTTCACATTTGACATGAGGTTTAGGTTCACATTTGACCTGGTTTGAAACATTGGGTTCACATTTGACTTGAGGTTTAGGTTCACATTTGACCTTGTTTCAAACAACGAGTTCACATTTGACCTGAGGTTTTGGTTCACATTTGACCTGGTGTAAAACAACGGGTTCACATTTGACCTGAGGTTTAGGTTCACATTTGACTCGAGGTTTAGGTTCACATTTGACCTGAGGTTTAGGTTCACATTTGACCTGGATTCAAACAATGGGTTCACTTTTGACATGAGGTTTAGGTTCACATTTGACCTGGTTTCAAACATTGGGTTCACATTTGACTTGAGGTTTAGGTTCACATTTGACCTTGTTTCAAACAACGAGTTCACATTTGACCTGAGGTTTTGGTTCACATTTGACCTGGTGTCAAACAACGGGTTCACATTTGACCTGAGGTTTAGGTTCACATTTGACCCGAGGTTTAGGTTCACATTTGACCTGAGGTTTAGGTTCACATTTGACCTGGTTTCAAACAATGGGTTCACATTTGACATGAGGTTTAGGTTCACATTTGACCTGGTTTCAAACAACGGGTTCACATTTGACCCGAGGTCTAGGTTCAAATTTGACCTGGTTTCAAACAACGGGTTCACATTTGACTTGAGGTTTTGGTTCACATTAGACCTGGTTTCAAATAAGGGGTTTTCATTTGACCTGAGGTTTAGCTTGACATTTGACCTGGGTTCAAACAACGGGTTCACATTTGACCGAGGTTTAGGTTTACATTTGACCTGGTTTCAAACAAAGGGTTCACATTTGACTTGAGGTTTAGGTTCACATTTGACCTGGTTTCAAACAACGGGTTCACATTTGACCCGAGGTCTAGGTTCAAATTTGACCTGGTTTCAAACAACGGGTTCACATTTGACTTGAGGTTTTGGTTCACATTTGACCTGGGTTCAAATAAGGGGTTTTCATTTGACCAGAGGTTTAGCTTGACATTTGACCTGGGTTCAAACAACGGGTTCACATTTGACCGAGGTTTAGGTTTACATTTGACCTAGTTTCAAACAACGGGTTCACATTTGACTTGGGTTTAGGTTCACATTTGACTTGGTTTCAAACAACGGGTTCACATTTGACCGGAGGTTTAGGTTCACATTTGACCTAGTTTTAAACAACAGGTTCACATTTGACCTGTGGTTTAGGTTCACATTTGACCTGAGGTTTAGGTTCACATTTCACCTGGTTTCAAACAACAGGTTCACATTTCACCTGGGGTTTAGGTTCACATTTGACCTGGTTTTGGTTCACATTTGACCTGGTTTCAAACAACGGGTTCACATTTAACTTGAGGTTTAGGTTCACATTTCACCTGGGGTTTAGGTTCACATTTGACCTGGTTTTGGTTCACATTTGACCTGGTTTCAAACAACGGGTTCACATTTAACTTGAGGTTTAGGTTCACATTTGACCTGGGTCAAACAACGGGTTCACATTTGACCTGAGGTTTTGGTTCACATTTGACCTGGTTTCAAACAACGGGTTCACAATTGACCCGAGGTTTAGGTTCACATTTGACCAAAGGTTTAGGTTCACATTTGACTTGAGGTTTAGGTTCACATTTGACCTGGTTTCAAACAACGGGTTCACATTTGACATGAGGTTTAGGTTCACATTTGACCTGGTTTCAAACATTGGGTTCACATTTGACTTGAGGTTTAGGTTCACATTTGACCTTGTTTCAAACAACGAGTTCACATTTGACCTGAGGTTTTGGTTCACATTTGACCTGGTGTCAAACAACGGGTTCACATTTGACCTGAGGTTTAGGTTCACATTTGACCCGAGGTTTAGGTTCACATTTGACCTGAGGTTTAGGTTCACATTTGACCTGGATTCAAACAATGGGTTCACATTTGACATGAGGTTTAGGTTCACATTTGACCTGGTTTCAAACATTGGGTTCACATTTGACTTGAGGTTTAGGTTCACATTTGACCTTGTTTCAAACAACGAGTTCACATTTGACCTGAGGTTTTGGTTCACATTTGACCTGGTGTCAAACAACGGGTTCACATTTGACCTGGGGTTTAGGTTCACATTTGACCCGAGGTTTAGGCTCACATTTGACCTGAGGTTTAGGTTCACATTTGACCTGGTTTCAAACAATGGGTTCACATTTGACATGAGGTTTAGGTTCACATTTGACCTGGTTTCAAACAACGGGTTCACATTTGACCCGAGGTCTAGGTTCAAATTTGACCTGGTTTCAAACAACGGGTTCACATTTGACTTGAGGTTTTGGTTCACATTTGACCTGGTTTCAAATAAGGGGTTTTCATTTGACCTGAGGTTTAGCTTGACATTTGACCTGGGTTCAAACAACGGGTTCACATTTGACCGAGGTTTAGGTTTACATTTGACCTGGTTTCAAACAACGGGTTCACATTTGACTTGAGGTTTAGGTTCACATTTGACCTGGTTTCAAACAACGGGTTCACATTTGACCCGAGGTCTAGGTTCAAATTTGACCTGGTTTCAAACAACGGGTTCACATTTGACTTGAGGTTTTGGTTTTCATTTGACCTGGTTTCAAATAAGGGGTTTTCATTTGACCAGAGGTTTAGCTTGACATTTGACCTGGGTTCAAACAACGGGTTCACATTTGACCGAGGTTTAGGTTTACATTTGACCTGGTTTCAAACAACGGGTTCACATTTGACTTGGGTTTAGGTTCACATTTGACTTGGTTTCAAACAACGGGTTCACATTTGATCGGAGGTTTAGGTTCACATTTGACCTAGTTTTAAACAACAGGTTCACATTTGACCTGTGGTTTAGGTTCACATTTGACCTGAGGTTTAGGTTCACATTTCACCTGGTTTCAAACAACAGGTTCACATTTCACCTGGGGTTTAGGTTCACATTTGACCTGGTTTTGGTTCACATTTGACCTGGTTTCAAACAACGGGTTCACATTTGACTTGAGGTTTAGGTTCACATTTGACCTGGGTCAAACAACGGGTTCACATTTGACCTGAGGTTTTGGTTCACATTTGACCTGGTTTCAAACAACGGGTTCACAATTGACCCGAGGTTTAGGTTCACATTTGACCAAAGGTTTAGGTTCACATTTGACTTGAGGTTTAGGTTCACATTTGACCTGGTTTCAAACAACGGGTTCACATTTGTCATGAGGTTTAGGTTCACATTTGACCTGGTTTCAAACATTGGGTTCACATTTGACTTGAGGTATAGGTTCACATTTGACCTTGTTTCAAACAACGAGTTCACATTTGACCTGAGGTTTTGGTTCACATTTGACCTGGTGTCAAACAACGGGTTCACATTTGACCTGAGGTTTAGGTTCACATTTGACCCGAGGTTTAGGTTCACATTTGACCTGAGGTTTAGGTTCACATTTGACCTGGTTTCAAACACTGGGTTCACATTTGACATGAGGTTTAGGTTCACATTTGACCTGGTTTCAAACAACGGGTTCACATTTGACCCGAGGTCTAGGTTCAAATTTGACCTGGTTTCAAACAACGGGTTCACATTTGACTTGAGGTTTTGGTTCACATTTGACCTGGTTTCAAATAAGGGGTTTTCATCTGACCTGAGGTTTAGCTTGACATTTGACCTGGGTTCAAACAACGGGTTCACATTTGACCGAGGTTTAGGTTTACATTTGACCTGGTTTCAAACAACGGGTTCACATTTGACTTGAGGTTTAGGTTCACATTTGACCTGGTTTCAAACAACGGGTTCACATTTGACTTGAGGTTTTGGTTCACATTTGACCTGGTTTCAAACAACGGGTTCACAATTGACCCGAGGTTTAGGTTCACATTTGACCAAAGGTTTAGGTTCACATTTGACTTGAGGTTTAGGTTCACATTTGACCTGGTTTCAAACAACGGGTTCACATTTGACATGAGGTTTAGGTTCACATTTGACCTGGTTTCAAACATTGGGTTCACATTTGACTTGAGGTTTAGGTTCACATTTGACCTTGTTTCAAACAACGAGTTCACATTTGACCTGAGGTTTTGGTTCACATTTGACCTGGTGTCAAACAACGGGTTCACATTTGACCTGAGGTTTAGGTTCACATTTGACCCGAGGTTTAGGTTCACATTTGACCTGAGGTTTAGGTTCACATTTGACCTGGATTCAAACAATGGGTTCACATTTGACATGAGGTTTAGGTTCACATTTGACCTGGTTTCAAACATTGGGTTCACATTTGACTTGAGGTTTAGGTTCACATTTGACCTTGTTTCAAACAACGAGTTCACATTTGACCTGAGGTTTTGGTTCACATTTGACCTGGTGTCAAACAACGGGTTCACATTTGACCTGGGGTTTAGGTTCACATTTGACCCGAGGTTTAGGCTCACATTTGACCTGAGGTTTAGGTTCACATTTGACCTGGTTTCAAACAATGGGTTCACATTTGACATGAGGTTTAGGTTCACATTTGACCTGGTTTCAAACAACGGGTTCACATTTGACCCGAGGTCTAGGTTCAAATTTGACCTGGTTTCAAACAACGGGTTCACATTTGACTTGAGGTTTTGGTTCACATTTGACCTGGTTTCAAATAAGGGGTTTTCATTTGACCTGAGGTTTAGCTTGACATTTGACCTGGGTTCAAACAACGGGTTCACATTTGACCGAGGTTTAGGTTTACATTTGACCTGGTTTCAAACAACGGGTTCACATTTGACTTGAGGTTTAGGTTCACATTTGACCTGGTTTCAAACAACGGGTTCACATTTGACCCGAGGTCTAGGTTCAAATTTGACCTGGTTTCAAACAACGGGTTCACATTTGACTTGAGGTTTTGGTTTACATTTGACCTGGTTTCAAATAAGGGGTTTTCATTTGACCAGAGGTTTAGCTTGACATTTGACCTGGGTTCAAACAACGGGTTCACATTTGACCGAGGTTTAGGTTTACATTTGACCTGGTTTCAAACAACGGGTTCACATTTGACTTGGGTTTAGGTTCACATTTGACTTGGTTTCAAACAACGGGTTCACATTTGATCGGAGGTTTAGGTTCACATTTGACCTAGTTTTAAACAACAGGTTCACATTTGACCTGTGGTTTAGGTTCACATTTGACCTGAGGTTTAGGTTCACATTTCACCTGGTTTCAAACAACAGGTTCACATTTCACCTGGGGTTTAGGTTCATATTTGACCTGGTTTTGGTTCACATTTGACCTGGTTTCAAACAACGGGTTCACATTTGACTTGAGGTTTAGGTTCACATTTGACCTGGGTCAAACAACGGGTTCACATTTGACCTGAGGTTTTGGTTCACATTTGACGTGGTTTCAAACAACGGGTTCACAATTGACCCGAGGTTTAGGTTCACATTTGACCAAAGGTTTAGGTTCACATTTGACTTGAGGTTTAGGTTCACATTTGACCTGGTTTCAAACAACGGGTTCACATTTGTCATGAGGTTTAGGTTCACATTTGACCTGGTTTCAAACATTGGGTTCACATTTGACTTGAGGTATAGGTTCACATTTGACCTTGTTTCAAACAACGAGTTCACATTTGACCTGAGGTTTTGGTTCACATTTGACCTGGTGTCAAACAACGGGTTCACATTTGACCTGAGGTTTAGGTTCACATTTGACCCGAGGTTTAGGTTCACATTTGACCTGAGGTTTAGGTTCACATTTGACCTGGTTTCAAACACTGGGTTCACATTTGACATGAGGTTTAGGTTCACATTTGACCTGGTTTCAAACAACGGGTTCACATTTGACCCGAGGTCTAGGTTCAAATTTGACCTGGTTTCAAACAACGGGTTCACATTTGACTTGAGGTTTTGGTTCACATTTGACCTGGTTTCAAATAAGGGGTTTTCATCTGACCTGAGGTTTAGCTTGACATTTGACCTGGGTTCAAACAACGGGTTCACATTTGACCGAGGTTTAGGTTTACATTTGACCTGGTTTCAAACAACGGGTTCACATTTGACTTGAGTTTTAGGTTCACATTTGACCTGGTTTCAAACAACGGGTTCACATTTGACTTGAGGTTTTGGTTCACATTTGACCTGGTTTCAAACAACGGGTTCACAATTGACCCGAGGTTTAGGTTCACATTTGACCTGAGGTTTAGGTTCACATTTGACTTGAGGTTTAGGTTCACATTTGACCTGGTTTCAAACAACGGGTTCACATTTGACATGAGGTTTAGGTTCACATTTGACCTGGTTTCAAACATTGGGTTCACATTTGACTTGAGGTTTAGGTTCACATTTGACCTTGTTTCAAACAACGAGTTCACATTTGACCTGAGGTTTTGGTTCACATTTGACCTGGTGTCAAACAACGGGTTCACATTTGACCTGAGGTTTAGGTTCACATTTGACCCGAGGTTTAGGTTCACATTTGACCTGAGGTTTAGGTTCACATTTGACCTGGATTCAAACAATGGGTTCACATTTGACATGAGGTTTAGGTTCACATTTGACCTGGTTTCAAACATTGGGTTCACATTTGACTTGAGGTTTAGGTTCACATTTGACCTTGTTTCAAACAACGAGTTCACATTTGACCTGAGGTTTTGGTTCACATTTGACCTGGTGTCAAACAACGGGTTCACATTTGACCGAGGTTTAGGTTCACATTTGACCCGAGGTTTAGGTTCACATTTGACCTGAGGTTTAGATTCACATTTTACCTGGTTTCAAACAATGGGTTCACATTTGACATGAGGTTTAGGTTCACATTTGACCTGGTTTCAAACAACGGGTTCACATTTGACCCGAGGTCTAGGTTCAAATTTGACCTGGTTTCAAACAACGGGTTCACATTTGACTTGAGGTTTTGGTTCACATTAGACCTGGTTTCAAATAAGGGGTTTTCATTTGACCTGAGGTTTAGCTTGACATTTGACCTGGGTTCAAACAACGGGTTCACATTTGACCGAGGTTTAGGTTTACATTTGACCTGGTTTCAAACAACGGGTTCACATTTGACTTGAGGTTTAGGTTCACATTTGACCTGGTTTCAAACAACGGGTTCACATTTGACTTGAGGTTTTGGTTCACATTTGACCTGGTTTCAAACAACGGGTTCACAATTGACCCGAGGTTTAGGTTCACATTTGACCTGAGGTTTAGGTTCACATTTGACATGAGGTTTAGGTTCACATTTGACCTGGTTTCAAACAACGGGTTCACATTTGACATGAGGTTTAGGTTCACATTTGACCTGGTTTCAAACATTGGGTTCACATTTGACTTGAGGTTTAGGTTCACATTTGACCTTGTTTCAAACAACGAGTTCACATTTGACCTGTGGTTTTGGTTCACATTTGACCTGGTGTCAAACAACGGGTTCACATTTGACCTGAGGTTTAGGTTCACATTTGACCCGAGGTTTAGGTTCACATTTGACCTGAGGTTTAGGTTCACATTTGACCTGGATTCAAACAATGGGTTCACATTTGACATGAGGTTTAGGTTCACATTTGACCTGGTTTCAAACATTGGGTTCACATTTGACTTGAGGTTTAGGTTCACATTTGACCTTGTTTCAAACAACGAGTTCACATTTGACCTGAGGTTTTGGTTCACATTTGACCTGGTGTCAAACAACGGGTTCACATTTGACCTGAGGTTTAGGTTCACATTTGACCCGAGGTTTAGGTTCACATTTGACCTGAGGTTTAGGTTCACATTTGACCTGGTTTCAAACAATGGGTTCACATTTGACATGAGGTTTAGGTTCACATTTGACCTGGTTTCAAACAACGGGTTCACATTTGACCCGAGGTCTAGGTTCAAATTTGACCTGGTTTTAAACAACGGGTTCACATTTGACTTGAGGTTTTGGTTCACATTAGACCTGGTTTCAAATAAGGGGTTTTCATTTGACCTGAGGTTTAGCTTGACATTTGACCTGGGTTCAAACAACGGGTTCACATTTGACCGAGGTTTAGGTTTACATTTGACCTGGTTTCAAACAACGGGTTCACATTTGACTTGAGGTTTAGGTTCACATTTGACCTGGTTTCAAACAACGGGTTCACATTTGACTTGAGGTTTTGGTTCACATTTGACCTGGTTTCAAACAACGGGTTCACAATTGACCCGAGGTTTAGGTTCACATTTGACCTGAGGTTTAGGTTCACATTTGACTTGAGGTTTAGGTTCACATTTGACCTGGTTTCAAACAATGGGTTCACATTTGACATGAGGTTTAGGTTCACATTTGACCTGGTTTCAAACATTGGGTTCACATTTGACTTGAGGTTTAGGTTCACATTTGACCTTGTTTCAAACAACGAGTTCACATTTGACCTGAGGTTTTGGTTCACATTTGACCTGGTGTCAAACAACGGGTTCACATTTGACCTGAGGTTTAGGTTCACATTTGACCCGAGGTTTAGGTTCACATTTGACCTGAGGTTTAGGTTCACATTTGACCTGGATTCAAACAATGGGTTCACATTTGACATGAGGTTTAGGTTCACATTTGACCTGGTTTCAAACAACGGGTTCACATTTGACCCGAGGTCTAGGTTCAAATTTGACCTGGTTTCAAACAACGGGTTCACATTTGGCATGAGGTTTTGGTTCACATTTGACCTGGTTTCAAATAAGGGGTTTTCATTTGACCTGAGGTTTAGCTTGACATTTGACCTGGGTTCAAACAACGGGTTCACATTTGACCGAGGTTTAGGTTTACATTTGACCTGGTTTCAAACAACGGGTTCACATTTGACTTGAGGTTTAGGTTCACATTTGACCTGGTTTCAAACAACGGGTTCACATTTGACCCGAGGTCTAGGTTCAAATTTGACCTGGTTTCATACAACGGGTTCACATTTGACTTGAGGTTTTGGTTCACATTTGACCTGGTTTCAAATAAGGGGTTTTCATTTGACCAGAGGTTTAGCTTGACATTTGACCTGGGTTCAAACAACGGGTTCACATTTGACCGAGGTTTAGGTTTACATTTGACCTAGTTTCAAACAACGGGTTCACATTTGACTTGGGTTTAGGTTCACATTTGACTTGGTTTCAAACAACGGGTTCACATTTGACCGGAGGTTTAGGTTCACATTTGACCTAGTTTTAAACAACAGGTTCACATTTGACCTGTGGTTTAGGTTCACATTTGACCTGAGGTTTATGTTCACATTTCACCTGGTTTCAAACAACAGGTTCACATTTCGCCTGGGGTTTAGGTTCACATTTGACCTGGTTTTGGTTCACATTTGACCTGGTTTCAAACAACGGGTTCACATTTAACTTGAGGTTTAGGTTCACATTTGACCTGGGTCAAACAACGGGTTCACATTTGACCTGAGGTTTTGGTTCACATTTGACCTAGTTTCAAACAACGGGTTCACAATTGACCCGAGGTTTAGGTTCACATTTGACCAAAGGTTTAGGTTCACATTTGACTTGAGGTTTAGGTTCACATTTGACCTGGTTTCAAACAACGGGTTCACATTTGTCATGAGGTTTAGGTTCACATTTGACCTGGTTTCAAACATTGGGTTCACATTTGACTTGAGGTTTAGGTTCACATTTGACCTTGTTTCAAACAACGAGTTCACATTTGACCTGAGGTTTTGGTTCACATTTGACCTGGTGTCAAACAACGGGTTCACATTTGACCTGAGGTTTAGGTTCACATTTGACCCGAGGTTTAGGTTCACATTTGACCAGAGGTTTAGGTTCACATTTGACCTGGATTCAAACAATGGGTTCACATTTGACATGAGGTTTAGGTTCACATTTGACCTGGTTTCAAACATTGGGTTCACATTTGACTTGAGGTTTAGGTTCACATTTGACCTTGTTTCAAACAACGAGTTCACATTTGACCTGAGGTTTTTGTTCACATTTGACCTGGTGTCAAACAACGGGTTCACATTTGACCGAGGTTTAGGTTCACATTTGACCCGTGGTTTAGGTTCACATTTGACCTGAGGTTTAGGTTCACATTTGACCTGGTTTCAAACAATAGGTTCACATTTGACATGAGGTTTAGGTTCACATTTGACCTGGTTTCAAACAACGGGTTCACATTTGACCCGAGGTCTAGGTTCAAATTTGACCTGGTTTCAAACAACGGGTTCACATTTGACTTGAGGTTTTGGTTCACATTAGACCTGGTTTCAAATAAGGGGTTTTCATTTGACCTGAGGTTTAGCTTGACATTTGACCTGGGTTCAAACAACGGGTTCACATTTGACCGAGGTTTAGGTTTACATTTGACCTGGTTTCAAACAACGGGTTCACATTTGACTTGAGGTTTAGGTTCACATTTGACCTGGTTTCAAACAACGGGTTCACATTTGACTTGAGGTTTTGGTTCACATTTGACCTGGTTTCAAACGACGGGTTCACAATTGACCCGAGGTTTAGGTTCACATTTGACCTGAGGTTTAGGTTCACATTTGACTTGAGGTTTAGGTTCACATTTGACCTGGTTTCAAACAACGGGTTCACATTTGACATGAGGTTTAGGTTCACATTTGACCTGGTTTCAAACATTGGGTTCACATTTGACTTGAGGTTTAGGTTCACATTTGACCTTGTTTCAAACAACGAGTTCACATTTGACCTGAGGTTTTGGTTCACATTTGACCTGGTGTCAAACAACGGGTTCACATTTGACCTGAGGTTTAGGTTCACATTTGACCCGAGGTTTAGGTTCACATTTGACCTGAGGTTTAGGTTCACATTTGACCTGGATTCAAACAATGGGTTCACATTTGACATGAGGTTTAGGTTCACATTTGACCTGGTTTCAAACATTGGGTTCACATTTGACTTGAGGTTTAGGTTCACATTTGACCTTGTTTCAAACAACGAGTTCACATTTGACCTGAGGTTTTGGTTCACATTTGACCTGGTGTCAAACAACGGGTTCACATTTGACCTGAGGTTTAGGTTCACATTTGACCCGAGGTTTAGGTTCACATTTGACCTGAGGTTTAGGTTCACATTTGACCTGGTTTCAAACAATGGGTTCACATTTGACATGAGGTTTAGGTTCACATTTGACCTGGTTTCAAACAACGGGTTCACATTTGACCCGAGGTCTAGGTTCAAATTTGACCTGGTTTTAAACAACGGGTTCACATTTGACTTGAGGTTTTGGTTCACATTAGACCTGGTTTCAAATAAGGGGTTTTCATTTGACCTGAGGTTTAGCTTGACATTTGACCTGGGTTCAAACAACGGGTTCACATTTGACCGAGGTTTAGGTTTACATTTGACCTGGTTTCAAACAACGGGTTCACATTTGACTTGAGGTTTAGGTTCACATTTGACCTACCTGATTTCAAACAACGGGTTCACATTTGACTTGAGGTTTTGGTTCACATTTGACCTGGTTTCAAACAACGGGTTCACAATTGACCCGAGGTTTAGGTTCACATTTGACCTGAGGTTTAGGTTCACATTTGACTTGAGGTTTAGGTTCACATTTGACCTGGTTTCAAACAACGGGTTCACATTTGACATGAGGTTTAGGTTGACATTTGACCTGGTTTCAAACATTGGGTTCACATTTGACTTGAGGTTTAGGTTCACATTTGACCTTGTTTCAAACAACGAGTTCACATTTGACCTGAGGTTTTGGTTCACATTTGACCTGGTGTCAAACAACGGGTTCACATTTGACCGAGGTTTAGGTTTACATTTGACCTGGTTTCAAACAACGGGTTCACATTTGACCTGAGGTTTAGGTTCACATTTGACCCGAGGTTTAGGTTCACATTTGACCTGAGGTTTAGGTTCACATTTGACCTGGTTTCAAACAATGGGTTCACATTTGACATGAGGTTTAGGTTCACATTTGACCTGGTTTCAAACAACGGGTTCACATTTGACCCGAGGTCTAGGTTCAAATTTGACCTGGTTTCAAACAACGGGTTCACATTTGACATGAGGTTTAGGTTCACATTTGACCTGGTTTCAAACATTGGGTTCACATTTGACTTGAGGTTTAGGTTCACATTTGACCTTGTTTCAAACAACGAGTTCACATTTGACCTGAGGTTTTGGTTCACATTTGACCTGGTGTCAAACAACGGGTTCACATTTGACCTGAGGTTTAGGTTCACATTTGACCCGAGGTTTAGGTTCACATTTGACCTGAGGTTTAGGTTCACATTTGACCTGGATTCAAACAATGGGTTCACATTTGACATGAGGTTTAGGTTCACATTTGACCTGGTTTCAAACATTGGGTTCACATTTGACTTGAGGTTTAGGTTCACATTTGACCTTGTTTCAAACAACGAGTTCACATTTGACCTGAGGTTTTGGTTCACATTTGACCTGGTGTCAAACAACGGGTTCACATTTGACCTGAGGTTTAGGTTCACATTTGACCCGAGGTTTAGGTTCACATTTGACCTGAGGTTTAGGTTCACATTTGACCTGGTTTCAAACAATGGGTTCACATTTGACATGAGGTTTAGGTTCACATTTGACCTGGTTTCAAACAACGGGTTCACATTTGACCCGAGGTCTAGGTTCAAATTTGACCTGGTTTCAAACAACGGGTTCACATTTGGCATGAGGTTTTGGTTCACATTTGACCTGGTTTCAAATAAGGGGTTTTCATTTGACCTGAGGTTTAGCTTGACATTTGACCTGGGTTCAAACAACGGGTTCACATTTGACCGAGGTTTAGGTTTACATTTGACCTGGTTTCAAACAACGGGTTCACATTTGTCTTGAGGTTTAGGTTCACATTTGACCTGGTTTCAAACAACGGGTTCACATTTGACCCGAGGTCTAGGTTCAAATTTGACCTGGTTTCATACAACGGGTTCACATTTGACTTGAGGTTTTGGTTCACATTTGACCTGGTTTCAAATAAGGGGTTTTCATTTGACCTGAGGTTTAGCTTGGCATTTGACCTGGGTTCAAACAACGGGTTCACATTTGACCGAGGTTTAGGTTTACATTTGACCTGGTTTCAAACAACGGGTTCACATTTGACTTGAGGTTTAGGTTCACATTTGACCTGGTTTCAAACAACGGGTTCACATTTGACTGGAGGTTTAGGTTCACATTTGACCTGGTTTCAAACAACGGGTTCACATTTAACCTGAGGTTTAGGTTCACATTTGACCTGGTTTCAAACAATGGGTTCACATTTGACATGAGGTTTAGGTTCACATTTGACCTGGTTTCAAACAACGGGTTCACATTTGACCCGAGGTCTAGGTTCAAATTTGACCTGGTTTCAAACAACGGGTTCACATTTGGCATGAGGTTTTGGTTCACATTTGACCTGGTTTCAAATAAGGGGTTTTCATTTGACCTGAGGTTTAGCTTGACATTTGACCTGGGTTCAAACAACGGGTTCACATTTGACCGAGGTTTAGGTTTACATTTGACCTGGTTTCAAACAACGGGTTCACATTTGACTTGAGGTTTAGGTTCACATTTGACCTGGTTTCAAACAACGGGTTCACATTTGACCCGAGGTCTAGGTTCAAATTTGACCTGGTTTCATACAACGGGTTCACATTTGACTTGAGGTTTTGGTTCACATTTGACCTGGTTTCAAATAAGGGGTTTTCATTTGACCAGAGGTTTAGCTTGACATTTGACCTGGGTTCAAACAACGGGTTCACATTTGACCGAGGTTTAGGTTTACATTTGACCTAGTTTCAAACAACGGGTTCACATTTGACTTGGGTTTAGGTTCACATTTGACTTGGTTTCAAACAACGGGTTCACATTTGACCGGAGGTTTAGGTTCACATTTGACCTAGTTTTAAACAACAGGTTCACATTTGACCTGTGGTTTAGGTTCACATTTGACCTGAGGTTTAGGTTCACATTTCACCTGGTTTCAAACAACAGGTTCACATTTCACCTGGGGTTTAGGTTCACATTTGACCTGGTTTTGGTTCACATTTGACCTGGTTTCAAACAACGGGTTCACATTTAACTTGAGGTTTAGGTTCACATTTGACCTGGGTCAAACAACGGGTTCACATTTGACCCGAGGTTTTGGTTCACATTTGACCTAGTTTCAAACAACGGGTTCACAATTGACCCGAGGTTTAGGTTCACATTTGACCAAAGGTTTAGGTTCACATTTGACTTGAGGTTTAGGTTCACATTTGACCTGGTTTCAAACAACGGGTTCACATTTGTCATGAGGTTTAGGTTCACATTTGACCTGGTTTCAAACATTGGGTTCACATTTGACTTGAGGTTTAGGTTCACATTTGACCTTGTTTCAAACAACGAGTTCACATTTGACCTGAGGTTTTGGTTCACATTTGACCTGGTGTCAAACAACGGGTTCACATTTGACCTGAGGTTTAGGTTCACATTTGACCCGAGGTTTAGGTTCACATTTGACCTGAGGTTTAGGTTCACATTTGACCTGGTTTCAAACAATGGGTTCACATTTGACATGAGGTTTAGGTTCACATTTGACCTGGTTTCAAACAACGGGTTCACATTTGACCCGAGGTCTAGGTTCAAATTTGACCTGGTTTCAAACAACGGGTTCACATTTGACTTGAGGTTTTGGTTCACATTTGACCTGGTTTCAAATAAGGGGTTTTCATTTGACCTGAGGTTTAGCTTGACATTTGACCTGGGTTCAAACAACGGGTTCACATTTGACCGAGGTTTAGGTTTACATTTGACCTGGTTTCAAACAACGGGTTCACATTTGACTTGAGGTTTAGGTTCACATTTGACCTGGTTTCAAACAACGGGTTCACATTTGACTGGAGGTTTAGGTTCACATTTGACCTGGTTTCAAACAACGGGTTCACATTTAACCTGAGGTTTTGGTTCACATTTGACCTGGTTTCAAACAACGGGTTCACATTTGACCTGAGGTTTAGGTTCACATTTGACCTAGTTTCAAATAACGGGTTCACATTTGACCGAGGTTTAGGTTTACATTTGACCTGGTTTCAAACAACAGGTTCACATTTGACTTGAGGTTTAGGTTCACATTTGACCTGGTTTCAAACAACGGGTTCACATTTGACCTGGGGTTTAGGTTCACATTTGACCTGCTTTTGGTTCACATTTGACATGGTTTCAAACAACGGGTTCACATTTGACCTGGGGTTTAGGTTCACATTTGACCTGGTTTTAAACAACGGGTTCACAATTGACCTGAGGTTTAGGTTCACATTTGACCTGGTTTCAAACAACAGGTTCACATTTGACCTGAGGTTTAGGTTCACATTTGACCTGGTTTCAAACAATGGGTTCACATTTGAACTGAGGTTTAGGTTCACATTTGACCTGGTTTCAAACAACGGGTTCACATTTGACCTGAGGTTTAGGTTCACATTTGACCTGGGTTCAAACAACAGGTTCACATTTGACCTGAGGTTTTGGTTCACATTTGACCTGGTTTCAAACAACGGGTTCACATTTGACCTGAGGTTTAGGTTCACATTTGACCTGGTTTCAAACAACGGGTTCACATTTGACCTGAGGTTTAGGTTCACATTTGACCTGGTTTCACACAACGCGTTCACATTTGACCTGAGGTTTATGTTCACATTTGACCTGGGTTCAAACAACAGGTTCACATTTGACCTGAGGTTTTGGTTCACATTTGACTTGGTTTCAAACAACCGGTTCACATTTGACCTAAGGTTTAGGTTCACATTTGACCTAGTTTCAAACAACGGGTTCTGATTTGACCTGAGGTTTAGGTTCACATTTGACCTGATTTCAAACAACGGGTTCATATTTGACCTGAGGTTTAGGTTCACATTTGACCTGGTTTCTAACAACGGGTTCACATTTGACCTTGGGTTTAGGTTCACATTTGACCTGGTTTCAAACAACGGGTTCACATTTGACCGAGGTTTAGGTTTACATTTTACCTGGTTTCAAACAACGGGTTCACATTTGACTTGAGGTTTAGGTTCACATTTGACCTGGGTTCAAACAATGGGTTCACATTTGACCTGAGGTTTAGGTTCACATTTGACCTGGTTTCAAACAACGGGTTCAAATTTAACCTTGGGTTTAGGTTCACATTTGACCTGGTTTCAAACAATGGGTTCACATTTGACCTGAGGTTTTGGTTCACATTTGACCTTGTTTCAAACAACGGGTTCACATTTGACCTGAGGTTTAGGTTCACATTTAACCTGGGTTCAAACAACGGGTTCATATTTGACCTGAGGTTTAGGTTCACATTTGACCTGGTTTCAAACAATGGGTTCACATTTGACATGAGGTTTAGGTTCACATTTGACCTGGTTTCAAACAACGGGTTCACATTTGACCCGAGGTCTAGGTTCAAATTTGACCTGGTTTCAAACAACGGGTTCACATTTGACTTGAGGTTTTGGTTCACATTTGACCTGGTTTCAAATAAGGGGTTTTCATTTGACCTGAGGTTTAGCTTGACATTTGACCTGGGTTCAAACAACGGGTTCACATTTGACCGAGGTTTAGGTTTACATTTGACCTGGTTTCAAACAACGGGTTCACATTTGACTTGAGGTTTAGGTTCACATTTGACCTGGTTTCAAACAACGGGTTCACATTTGACTTGAGGTTTAGGTTCACATTTGACCTGGTTTCAAACAACGGGTTGACATTTGACCTGAGGTTTTGGTTCACATTTGACCTGGTTTCAAACAACGGGTTCACATTTGACCTGAGGTTTAGGTTCACATTTGACCTAGTTTCAAATAACGGGTTCACATTTGACCGAGGTTTAGGTTTATATTTGACCTGGTTTCAAACAACGGGTTCACATTTGACTTGAGGTTTAGGTTCACATTTGACCTGGTTTCAAACAACGGGTTCACATTTGACCTGAGGTTTTGGTTCACATTTGACCCGAGGTTTAGGTTCACATTTGACCTGAGGTTTAGGTTCACATTTGACCTGGTTTCAAACAATGGGTTCACATTTGACATGAGGTTTAGGTTCACATTTGACCTGGTTTCAAACAACGGGTTCACATTTGACCCGAGGTCTAGGTTCAAATTTGACCTGGTTTCAAACAACGGGTTCACATTTGACATGTGGTTTTGGTTCACATTTGACCTGGTTTCAAATAAGGGGTTTTCATTTGACCTGAGTTTTAGCTTGACATTTGACCTGGGTTCAAACAACGGGTTCACATTTGACCGAGGTTTAGGTTTACATTTGACCTGGTTTCAAACAACGGGTTCACATTTGACTTGAGGTTTAGGTTCACATTTGACCTGGTTTCAAACAACGGGTTCACATTTGACCCGAGGTCTAGGTTCACATTTGACCTGGTTTCAAACAACGGGTTCACATTTGACTTGAGGTTTTGGTTCACATTTGACCTGGTTTCAAACAACGGGTTCACATTTGACCTGAGGTTTAGGTTCACATTTGACCTAGTTTCAAATAACGGGTTCACATTTGACCGAGGTTTAGGTTTATATTTGACCTGGTTTCAAACAACGGGTTCACATTTGACTTGAGGTTTAGGTTCACATTTGACCTGGTTTCAAACAACGGGTTCACATTTGACCTGAGGTTTTGGTTCACATTTGACCCGAGGTTTAGGTTCACATTTGACCTGAGGTTTAGGTTCACATTTGACCTGGTTTCAAACAATGGGTTCACATTTGACATGAGGTTTAGGTTCACATTTGACCTGGTTTCAAACAACGGGTTCACATTTGACCCGAGGTCTAGGTTCAAATTTGACCTGGTTTCAAACAACGGGTTCACATTTGACATGTGGTTTTGGTTCACATTTGACCTGGTTTCAAATAAGGGGTTTTCATTTGACCTGAGTTTTAGCTTGACATTTGACCTGGGTTCAAACAACGGGTTCACATTTGACCGAGGTTTAGGTTTACATTTGACC
Source organism: Lathyrus tuberosus (assembly GCA_022829125.1). Lineage (NCBI taxonomy): Eukaryota > Viridiplantae > Streptophyta > Magnoliopsida > Fabales > Fabaceae > Lathyrus > Lathyrus tuberosus. Next base: position 7,306,580 of record JALAZF010000304.1, read on the forward strand.
TGGTTTCAAACAACGGGTTCACATTTGACTTGAGGTTTAGGTTCACATTTGACCTGGTTTCAAACAACGGGTTCACATTTGACCCGAGGTCTAGGTTCAAATTTGACCTGGTTTCATACAACGGGTTCACATTTGACTTGAGGTTTTGGTTCACATTTGACCTGGTTTCAAATAAGGGGTTTTCATTTGACCAGAGGTTTAGCTTGACATTTGACCTGGGTTCAAACAACGGGTTCACATTTGACCGAGGTTTAGGTTTACATTTGACCTAGTTTCAAACAACGGGTTCACATTTGACTTGGGTTTAGGTTCACATTTGACTTGGTTTCAAACAACGGGTTCACATTTGACCGGAGGTTTAGGTTCACATTTGACCTAGTTTTAAACAACAGGTTCACATTTGACCTGTGGTTTAGGTTCACATTTGACCTGAGGTTTAGGTTCACATTTCACCTGGTTTCAAACAACAGGTTCACATTTCACCTGGGGTTTAGGTTCACATTTGACCTGGTTTTGGTTCACATTTGACCTGGTTTCAAACAACGGGTTCACATTTAACTTGAGGTTTAGGTTCACATTTGACCTGGGTCAAACAACGGGTTCACATTTGACCTGAGGTTTTGGTTCACATTTGACCTAGTTTCAAACAACGGGTTCACAATTGACCCGAGGTTTAGGTTCACATTTGACCAAAGGTTTAGGTTCACATTTGACTTGAGGTTTAGGTTCACATTTGACCTGGTTTCAAACAACAGGTTCACATTTGTCATGAGGCTTAGGTTCACATTTGACCTGGTTTCAAACATTGGGTTCACATTTGACTTGAGGTTTAGGTTCACATTTGACCTTGTTTCAAACAACGAGTTCACATTTGACCTGAGGTTTTGGTTCACATTTGACCTGGTGTCAAACAACGGGTTC